>OY728123.1:598145914-598770914 GCA_963277665.1 Viscum album
CATTCAACAAACTTCCCTAAAAAATGTTTGAAGATATGATGCATGGCACATTGATATGTTGCACCTGCATTATTTAAACCAAAGGGCATCACCCGGTAACAAAACACACCTTGAGGGGCTCTGAAGGCTGTAGATTCCTCATCTTCTGGGGCCATTCGGATATGATTATATCCTTAATATCCATCCATGAAGTAAATTACTTCATATCCAGCCGTCGCATCAATTAAGAGTTCTGTAATCAGAACTGGGAAATCATCTATAGGACAAAACCGATTAAGATCTATGAAATCGATGCAAACCCTAATTTGTCTGTTCTTCTTCTTTACAGGGAAAATATTAGCCAACCACTTGGGATACTAAACTTCTCTGACAAAGTTAGCTTTGATCAGCTTATCCACTTCAGCTTCAATTTTTGATGCATTGGTTGGGTGTGTTCTTCTCACGACTTGCTTAAATCCTCGATGTTCTTTTGGTAAACCCAAATGATGAGTAGCAATATCAGGATCAAGACCAGGAATTTCTGTATATTTCCAAGCAAAAATATCTTTATTTTTCTTTAGAAAAGAAATATACATCTCTTGCTCTTCAAGGGTCATGGCTGCACTAATTAAAGTGGGGCGTGGATCTTTCTCTGTACCCAGATTTATTTCTCTGAGTTCATCCCCAGTGGTAGAGATACCCTCTTCAAATGTTGGAGGATCATCTCTAAGATATTCCTCTTCCTCTTCATCATGTTCTATTTCTTTCGTTTGTACTTGCATAGTAGATGACAAAATGAAATTTTCATGATCATAAGAGATTTCAAAATTTTCACATTTTGAAGAAGACGCTTCCATTTCCGACCCTATTAATGATAAATGGCCTTCTTTGGGAAATAAAGAGGAGATGATGGGTTGAGAATTGACATCATTATTCACCTCTGATGTTGCTATAACTTCTTTTGGCCTGATTGGCAAAGTATAGAACTGTTGGATTTCAGCAGATGAAATGAAGACGTCACCACTTATGCTTTCATCACTGTTTGGTAGGTTACCAATTTTTCCCATGTTGTCTGGCTCAGCTGCCGTAATTGACATTATGGATCTTTCCATAAGAGTATTTTGATTTGGGCCTATTTTGTCAATTTGACTGATAGGTAACACATAATCTGTACTCACATGTGTAAATGGATTTATTGGAATTTTCTCCAAACCATATGGAGCATTAACTTTGGTAATTTCGTTCATTGTAGATTTTTCTCTTCCCTTTATGTGATAAAATTCTACCTCAATGTATTGAGACTCACATGTCTTGAACGGGGCCTTATCACCATACAATGTTCCAACTTGACCATTGAAACAGTATTTGAGACATTGATGGTATGATGAAGGGATAACTGCATGTTGATGTAGCCAGGGTCTTCAAAGCAAGACGTTGAAAGATGAATCTTGATCAACAATCATGAAATACGAATTGGAAACAAGATCTCCAAACTGAGTTCTGAGTATAACTTCGCCCAGTGGTTCTTGTTCATTTTTATCATATCCTTTTAACATCATGGTAGAAGGAGATAAATCAGATTCTTTGAGGCCCAATCGACGAATTTTACGAATGGGAATGAGGTTGACTCCTGAACCATTGTCAATGAAAGCTCTTCAGATATCCACGCCATTGAATTTTCCAGATAAGTACAAAGGTTTTATGTGCCCATGCACAACATCATCTTGATCTTTATTAGTAAAAGATATCACTGCATGGAATTCTGCTGGATTATTCTCTATGTGATAGACTTCAGCTGCAGCAATTTCAGCTTCAAACTCCTGAGGACTTGACAAAGCTTTGATGAGTGCTTCCCGAAGATCTTTTGACAAATTCAAAGAATCCAAAATTTGTAACTTGGATGGTACATTGGCCAAGTGTTTCAATATATCATACTTTTGATCTAGAGGTCTGCGTTTCCCAACAGAAATATGCAGTTTAGCAGGTACCTTGGAAGCAGATGCTTTGGAAGCTGATGCATCTTGTATTGGGATAGATGTTGGAAACATCCTGGGTTTTGGATGATTAGACCGATTAGATCCATTTACTTTCTGAGATAAAGAAGATGGAATTTTCAATCAGTCTTCCAAAATAACCGTGCCAAGACTGAGTTGACTATTGGCAGAAGAACTTGCTTGTTCTTTTTGAACTTGCTGAAGGGATCTACCACGAGTTTCTACTACATACACAGTGCTAGAAGGTGTAGAATTGGAGTAGTGGCTTCGGAAAGATCCACGTCTTCCCCTGTATCCTGTACCTCTGGAACTTCCTCGGATTCCCTTATTTGGTACAGGAAATTCAGGCTCATCAAAATTGAAATTACGACTAGAATACGGATCTGTTAATTGTATCATATGAACAGAACCAAAGATTAACTCTTCGTCTAATAAAGACACTGCATGACTAGCCTGTTTAGGATGTGCCATTTGATGGGGCGGTGCCCATGTTTTTGAAGTAGATGGCATAAAGTCTTCCAGAGTCAAAGACAATTTAGGATTTGACACATACTCATCTTCTTCTGATTCTTTTTCCTTCTTTGAATCCAACCGTTTCTTTGAGGACTTTCCCTCTGACAAAGAGGGTTTTACCACAATATTCATGGAAGAAGACACAATTGGTTTCTTTAATTGTGTTCGTAAAATGGCATGAGTCCGATTGATTGTCTTTCTGACCATCCAATCATCATATTTCTGTGCATTTCTGCTTTTGACTTCTTTCATTCACCTTCCTCCTCTATAACTGTAGTAGTATCACATGATACATGAGTCGAAGAACCTTTAAACTTGACTTGTCCCAAATCGACCATCTTTTGCAGGAGGTCTTTAAAGACAAAACACTCCTGGATGGGATGCCCCAACATTTGATGAAAGTGAAAATAATTGGGACGGTCTTCATCTCCTTCATTGATTGGCCTCTTGGGCACTGGTAATTGAACCAAATTATTTTCCAGAGCTGAAATGAAGTAACCAGGAACTTGCTCACTTCAGAAAGAGTATGTTTTACTCTTCATATCCTCAAATTGTTTTCGTCATTGATCTTTTTGATCATTTGGACGAAACGGCCTTTGTTGTTGGCATTCAGGAGGTGGAGCCCTTCGAGAAGATGAATGTTTTGAAGTAGAAATAGGTACAGGTACTTGTTTAAGAATAACTATAGCAGTTTCTGCATTACCCATTCTCCTTCCTGAAGCTGATGGAATTACACGAGATTTAACCTTAGCCTGTATAAGGGAATATTCAATCTGCTGAGCGATTGAAGTAAGGTCTCAAAACCCTCCTGTGTGTTTCATAAGGATCCATGGCGTGCGTAATTCGTCACGCAAATTTGACACACATATTGGTAACAGCTCTTCCTGAGGGAGTTCTAAACTAAGGGAATACGTTAATCCCTTCCAGCGAGCAATGAAATCAGAGACTCCTTCATTTTCCCTTTGCTTGTAGTTTGTAAGATCGAAAACTGTAGTTTTTGGAAAAGTTGAGCTGAACTAAAGAAGGAATTTTTGGCGAAGATCCTCCCATCCGATGATTGACCGGGATTGCAAGCTTGTATACCAGACAAAATCTGGTCCTTGCAAGGTTCGCACAAAGCATCTGAGTTTCACTGCTTCTTGCTGCTCTGGAGTTCCCATCATAGGATCACAACAAGACACGTAATGCGTCAAATGTTGTTCAGGGTCGCCTGATCCATTGAAAGTATGGAAAACATGGTTTCCAAAACTAGATGGAGGAGAAATTGAATCTACCCATTGAGGGTAAACATTCTTTTCTGGTTGAACTTGTGCCTGTTTCCCTTCCATAGTTTCTAACCGAGCTGTTAATGACTCAATAGTAGTTATTAACTTCTGAGAAACATCCGGTTGAATCTGGTCTTGAGTAGGTGCAATGAATGTAGCTTGGACAGATGTGGTGGTTGGTGCTGCAACTAATGGTAGCACTGCCAACCGTTGTGGCGTTTGACCCATAGGATTAGACCTATGAGGGTGTACTGATAAAGGAGGATATTATTGATCCATCTCAGTAACTGTAACAAATTCCTTTGGCTGTCAGACATCAGCATTCTTAAGAAGAAGACTACTCTGAAGTAGTTCTGCATTCAACCTTCTTAATTCTTTCATTTCTTCCTCTTGTTGTGAAAACCTTTTCTCTAACGAGAGTGATTGACCTTCTCCAGAGGAAGGATATGTAACCTGATTCTTTCCCCTCCCTTTGCTGGATACCTTTTGGAGAGAAGAAAGTGGATTACCAAGGTTCTGAGTAATCCTTTGACTTCGTGTACATACACCTTCTTCATTTGTATCAGTGCGTACATTTTCTTGAGCAGGACGCTCTTCATCTGAGTCCCCTGAGTGAGTATCCTCTGGTGGCTTAGCAACAACGACATTGATGACATTGATTGATGTATCATACATCACATCCCTTCTATCAACATTTCTGTGATATTGTCTTCTTCCATGTCTTTAATTAGACATTGCCTTTTGTTGATTTAATCTTTTAGGAACTTCTTGACGATCTATAACTTGGAGGGAATCTCCTAATAATTTGGATCTTCGTTCCTCTTGTGGATTCTTTCCCAATAGAGAAAATACCGACATTATCTGAGAAGGGGAATTATGATTTGAAAGAGTCCCCAGTCTCGTGAACTGGGGATGTTCCTACTGCTTCCGCTCAACTCCTCGAATCCCATTTGTTGACTCTAAGAGTTGGGTTAAAGGAGTCCACAGTCTGGCAAGATGGGGTGGCTCTTGACATGTTATGTCTGAGACTTTCTTAAAATATATCTTGATCTTTTGAATCTTAGTTCGGAAATTAGCTAGATGCATTAACCTGTATCCACTTTTATCACCTGGTTCAATAGACCGTTGGATGATTTCCGAGATTTCGGCCATTTGATGATTTGTTTGCTCCAGACGAGTGGCTTGTGCAATATTCTCGCCTGCTTGATGTTGGATAAATTCAACAACTTCTTCTCTATATGCTTGATTTTGAGAGGAACTAGTTGAAGCCTGTTCTTGAGAAAGCTTTTGATTATGAACAAAGCCCATTGACTGTGGCCAGCCATGGGAAATAACATTGCATGGGACCATTTTCTGCGGGCTTTGCTGACTGGAAAGCACTGTGAAATGTAGTTCTCTATGAACACCTCATCCTCTGATATGAACACCAGATGGAGCATTGGAAATTAACTGACACAATTTTCTTAGTGCGCTAAGGCATGAACGTTGAAGTGTTCTCTGTTTCTTTTCAGCCTTCGGATACCAAGAGATTGATAGAGATGCCAAATCAATCTGACGTTGTAGCCCTTCTATTATCTTTAGATGATTTTCATATTCATCATAACATAATACCTTCTTCTTCAATTGACAAAGATTTTTCCATATGTGGAGACGAATATCACGGACTCCATCTTCCGTCAACATCTTTGGAATACCATATTGGGAGTCAGCCAAAGGCCAAAACATAACTGGTACTTCACTTTTCGCCAGTTTTTTCCTCATGTTCAGAATTTCCTCTTTATCATTAAATGAAGATTCTTCTACCTGTTTTGAAAAGAGTTGGTGTTTCTTTGTTGCTTCATCGGATTCAAAAATATTGGAAGAGAGATCATTGATCAAACTAGAAGATGCATGACTTAGGGGTGGTTCGGAGAATGACCTACACCCTGGTCTATCTTCTGATTGAGAATGTATTTCACTTGCCAGCGATAAAGCATCAGACATGACTGGTTTCTCATTTGCATGTGCCTCAAGATAAGAGGGATTTCTCGGCACTACATTGTCCACTGGAGTATTTTCCAGGCAATGTGAATCACTACTGCGGAGAGGCATTCCGCAGTGAAATTCATCATCATGGGGAGGACCACCATAATGGGTTATAGAAAAAGATGAGATCTCTTGCTCCTTGGTCTTCTGAACACACAGAGGGTTCCTGTGGCTCTCATATGAAGAAGAAACTTCATGATTGACCGAATTTTCATGAAGCAAGCCTTCATGAGGAAGTGTCTGTTGAAGACCTTCAGAATTAATGTTCCCGTTATTGGGAACTGAGGGAGTAGAATCTTGAATTCCGACAGATAAATGTCTGAGGGCTTCAAGAACTCTAGCATCGAGCAATGCTTGGTTACAGATTGGCCTTTGATCTCCTGACTGTGCTAGGTGGATCTTTTTCTTAGATGCCCTCTTATACACTTTAGAAACCACTTGATGAAGAAAGTGATTGCTCTGAGCAGGTGTATGTGCCTGATCAGGAAAGATGGTCAGGTTAGGCTGACGATCTCCACTCAAATCAGGTGTATTTGCTTGACTTGGTTGTCCGTATGATATGTGGGAGTATGCCCCATAACCCTCTTGGACTGGAACAGATGTGTGTGTCTGTTCTGGAGTGAATCGTTGATGTGTCACTCCACTGCTAGGGATAGATTTATGTGTCTTTCCCTGAGATGATGCTGAAGCTGTTATGATATCTTGGCAAGCATCCAGAATATGAGCAGGAATTTGCTTCTGCTCTTTCACCATTGAAAAAATATGCTTGGTAACTTCAGCCGCCGGAACGGGAATATACGTCCATTCCGGGTTTGGAGTAGGTGTATGTGCTTGCTCATGTCCTCATTTTTCTGTCAGTGAATCCTGACAGTACTCAAGTGTGGAGGTAGAGAGTTGAGTCTGCCTCCTGTTTGTCGTCGGAGCTTTCCGACTGAATTCTCCGTGCGTTACCAAGCAAGACTATTGGTAGGCTTGATTAGTACTAGCAGGTGTATGTGCCTTCTGATTACACTTCACCAAACGTGGTTGACGAGATCCATCATATGTAGTCAGGAAAGTCTGCTGACTAACTGATGATGTATAAGAAGGTGTATGTTCCTGCCTATAGTACTCCACCAGAATTGCCTTGCGGGATTGGCTTGATGCTGCCAGACGAGTCTGCTGGACAGCGGAATTAAAACGGATAGGTGTGTGTGCCTGTTCATTGTTCGCCACCAAGTTAGGTTGGTGGACTTCTCCGGAGATGGCAGGGATGAAAACCAGCCCATTGTTAACCGGATTCCATCTCTGGCTGTTCGTCTTGCCTGCTCGAGTTCGAGGAACCTGAGCTGAATGCCTGGATTCGGTACCCTCATCATGTTGAGGGCGCACTACCGCACGAGTCTGGCGGCGATTGTTGATGGGAGCCCTCGGGAAGGAATCCTATCTTTTTGAATTAAGGCCCAGAGGGACCAACTCATTCACTTCCTCAAAGTAAGGGAGTGAATGGAAATTGCGTTCCGGGGATAACGACCCGAAATGGTTGGAGACGGTAGTCAGCACCGCCGGCCTCTTGATCACTAGTCGTCTTTGTCCGGACAACCTGTGTGAGTTGTTCACATGGAGGGCATGTCGGGTAGCCTCCATAGTTGGGATGGTACCGTGTTGATGGTACTCCTTAACCAGAGCATTTGATACCCAGCATTGAAGATGCTGAGTAGGTGATGTCATCCTCAGAGCGGATGACGATCCAGTAGGAATAGCAGCAGTGGTATTTGCAGCAGCAGTGTTCACAGATGTGAATTTGAGAGCAGGCATTATGGAAATACAGATGATCTTGGAAAAGAGTGCATGTTTGATATAACAGATGTAATCAAGATAAAATTCAGCCACTTCATCCTTTGGATGATCACACATGTCAATGATTGTTTTTGTTAGCCCTCTTATTGAGTTTTAAATAGGTGCTTGACAAATAGGTAAAACATCATTTTAACTTGGTTAAGGATTCATGCCGGGTTCACCATTTTTGGTTTCCCTCAGAATTCGGGGATGTCCTCCTGGATGGGAGATTCAAACGTTCCGATCGGTTTCTAGCGGGTTTGTTCGTAGAATCGGAAACATCCAATGATTCCACATCCATTTGGACCTACTTTCCAAAGGTAGGCGCTCATTAGCTTGTGGACTGATGAGGCTTAGGAATTTGCATTGGTCGAGAGGATGGGAGGTCGGACTCATCACACCTTTTTTAGGGGAATTATTGTCTATTCCGGGACTCTCTTTATATATTTAAGTTATGTTCGTGAATCCTTATTACACTACCATGTATAAAATGAGCATTTCCTTTAGTTTTGACAATCAATGATTAAATATATAAGAAATTTAGAGAATATTTTATATGTATTCGAGGTTCTTCTTCAATAGAGAATCATCTATATCTATTTAGAGATTCTTGGTCAATGGTAACCTTCAAAACATTCATATAAAAGTCTCTTGGTCATTATGATGACCAGGCTGGTTATAAAGCCACTCAGTGGGGCGCTTGAAGTTTATTGTCATTCATAAGGACATGAATTATTTCAATGTTGGGATCGAACCCAAAGATGGGCTGCCTACGTATCCTTTGTTTTGAAAAAGGAATCAGAACCCACGTAGTTCGAATAAAGGAGTATGATGTTTATGATTGATGGCTCAAAGAAGGATGTCACAATTACTTTTACACTCTAAGCTCACTTGAGTCATGCTCGGTGTGAGAAACAAGAGGTATTGATAAAATTAGACAATTGTGCCATGAAAGATGCAATCAAAAGAAGTGGTTTTGGGGCTTATGTATGTATGACTTCCCAGAGGATTTACTTTAGGGAGAAAATCCAGGAACAGGGTCCATAAAGGTATATGTTCTCTATGGAGATTTGAACACTCTAACTTGGGACTTATTCCTGAAAAGGAAACCCAAATTAGGAGAGGATTGATAACTGGGTTTTACTCCTGAGAAGGAATCCCAGATCAAACATAAATTAGGGCTGGTTAAAGAGAATTTATGGGACTTGGGGCTTACTCCTGAGAAGGAAGCCCAAGATTAGGACTAGGACTTATTCCTGAAAAGGAGACCCAGGTTAGGGGACTTGGGGCTTACTCCTAAGAAGGAAGCCCAAAATTATGACTGAGACTTATTCGTGAAAAGGAGGCCCAGGTTAAGGATTAAGGTTTGGGTCTGACTCCTAAAAAGGATGCCCATATTTTAGATTGGGGATTACTCTTAAGAAGGATGCCCAAATTAAGGGACTTGGGGCTTACTCCTAAGAAGGATGCCCAAAATTAATGACTGGGACTTATTCCTGAAAAGGAGGCCCAGGTTAAGGGATTTAAGGTTTGGGGCTTACTCCTAAGGAGGATGCCCAAATTTGGGAACTTTAATAATTTGGGGATTACGCCTGAGGAGGATGCCGAGATTTGGAGGACTCAGGACTGGGGATTATTCCTGAAAAGGAGACCCAGGTTAAGGATTTAAAGGATGAGGTTGAATTAATGAACTCTCAATATTTAGTGATATAAATATATGTAAATCACTAGGTTTTGAAAGATATTCCACCGAATTCCTTTCAGATAAGGAAGTCAAATCAAGAAATCATGCCATAAATGGCTTTGAAGAGTGTCTTGAAGACTGAATCTTGAAAAGGAAAGGTGTAATGGCTTATGATGGGTGAAATGGGAAAGAAAGGCACCCAAAAACGAATGGGCGCGCAAGTCTGGGAAGGCGCGCAAGTACTGCGTGGGCGCGCAAGTATTGGTCGCGCAGGTATGCCTGCGCGACAAATGTTGTACTTGCGCGATAGTCAACCAGCATTGAAATACTTGAGAGAATCTTTATTAAACCCTTTAGAATCCTCTTGAGGTTCTTCCAAAAAGGGGACGCACAAGTTCTTTCGAAGAAGTAAGGCGGCGCGCAAGTGTGGCCACTTCCGTTAAGGGCTAGCAACTCAGGCGCGCAAGTATTGATGAGTTTCAACACTTAGGCCTTCATCCCTCTCTTTAGATCTTCCGTTCTAGGTAAGAAATTACCATAGAAGTGTTCCGGAAGTTTTGAGAAGAGCCTTGGGCGTCGGGAGCTTCAATCCGAGTTTCTGGAAAAATATCCTCTGGAATGGGGGGCCCACAGGGTCTATTTATAGGCAGGAGAAGACCCCGGGCGGTTACCGGGCGGGTATCACATAGGTCGCGCAAGTCACTTTCACGACCAAGGGCGTCGCGCAAGTGGACTTGCGTGACAGTGATATAACTTGCGCGGTGCAGTTGCTTTTGATCCTTTGTTCATGGCTTTGTCGATTTTTTGATATTTTCTTCAAAGGTTGAATCACTTTGAGCTCAGATATTCCCCTTTTCTGATTTTTAAATTCTGTGACGAAAGGAGCATCAACAATGGTTATGACATATTAATATTACCATGGAGTTATCTTGTTTTATAGAACATTATATCTACATACTAAAATCTTTACATGATTATCCTCATAAGATATATACTTTTCCACTTGTACTGCTTATGAATTTAGTTCATTTTAATTATCATTTATGATCTTACTTAAGAGAGATACATGAAATAGGTCATGTATTCAAGAAATTGTTTGTGGGAGTGTTCGTCGATACAATACCACTTCAATGATATTAAGTTTCTCAATGGAGTCAATGTACCTAGGTATTAACATTACATTATTTATCATTATCGTGGCCCTATTGTATAGTTATATTATTAGAAATAATTTATCACCAACCATAAAATCTTATTGTTGTTAATGGTTTTTATCATTTCCCTTTTACCATATCTAAGCACACATGATGAGTTCCTAAATTGTTCTTCAAATTTATAACATTTATATATCCATTTAATGTCCCATTATCATTCATTCACTCATATCAATAAAACATGTAGTTGTTCAACCTAACTTCACCTAAAAGGATTTATAAGGATGAATATTTATGGTTGATGGGAAATTTTTATTGTATGATAACTCAATGAAATGATGATATTGATCCCACAATACACATATTTACATAGATCATACTTTGAACATGTCTTATAGTGTGTAGATATGTTACTCAAATTGGCCATTAGTCTGGGGGTTAAAATACATATAAAAGATGAATTGAATATTTATATCATATTGAATTAACATCCATAACATGTTTCAAAATCTAAAATATTAATATTAGCTATTTGATAATGGTGTTCCTTATAACCACAGTACTTATCTGTCGTAGCTCATTACATGTTGATTGAGTGGAAATTCCACTTGAATTTCAATTAATTTTTTAGTCATTGTAAGACGATCCACCACAACTCATATGAAATTATTTCCCTTTTATTTCATTGTAAAACTATTGATAAATTCCCTGGTAATTTTTCCCATTTCCATTTTGGAATTGGTAATTGAAGCATAATCCACATAGACATCTACCATTTATTCTTCAATTTATGACATATTAGACACATTGATCTATATTCCACATTCCCCTTCATCATAAATTCCCCTAATAAATCTCTCAAAGATCAAGATACATAGTCATTCCACCTAGGTGGATAGAGATGTTCCAGCTCTATTCATCAATCAATAACTCTTTTTTATCTCATTATTTTATGGTAGACATAGTTCTATCTGAAACCATTCAACTCATTATTCATCAATTTTGAACACTATGGATGTTTATTTTCTTTTAGATTTTACCTTCATCATAATTTACACATCATTTCCTTGAGAATCCTTTATCTTCTCAAGAAGGGATGGTGATCAATCAATTGGTAATGAATGATGATGTGTTTACTTTATGATTCCCTTATCCATAAATTGATAATCAATGAATATTTAAAACCAATAAATACTAATTATTGAAAATGGTGATGAATCATTTCTACATAGAATATATTACACATTATTTATTTCCTATCGTGGTAATTGATGGGATGTAACCGTCCTTGTACAACTCTAACCATAATCACTAGTGCATATTAGGATCATTCATTGTGTATATTTATTTTATACTCTTGTGATATGTAAATATTTCACCCTTATCCCGTTATAAAATAAGTCACTTGATATTAAATCCATAGGTCTCTTTATCAAACAGAAATCATGCATAAGATAGTTATACTCAAGAACAATCAACATCTTTGAGTTGAAGGATATAAAATTATAATTTTACATTAGATAATATCCAAATCCCATTTTTATGAATTTATGTATACCATGAATATTTTCCCACATAAGGGTAGTGTAGCATCAATTTCTGTAGTGATAACACTACTTTTATGGTCTGTAAAGATATCCTTGCATTAACTTGTTAAGAAAAAATTACTCTGACATGTGTTATTATGGTTTGTATATCATGAACCACTGTAAACAATAAATATTATATTTATTTTAAAACAATAATTCAATTTCATTTCATAGGGATATTTTTTAAGAGTTTTATAAATTTTGTAAAAAATCTTACAATTATTATCCATACATTATAAGTGTACAATTCTACTCAATATCCAATTTACCACCGAACTAAATTTATAAAATAATACATGGAATCACTCCATTATATAACATACAAATTTTCATCTTTTAATCATCCTTGCCACAACTAATCTTTTAACCTGGTAATTTTTTTTGAATATTGGGATGAGCCCAAAAAGTTCATTAAGGAACATAAAATGGAAAAAAAAGAAATAGTCGATAGAAAACCAAGAGAAAGGATTTATTATTATTTGAGAAAATGAAATAAAACATTTTTATATGAACCTCACACACATGTTTTTCGAAAAGGAATCCTTGAAACCCCATATAAACGAATTTTAATCATTGTTATGTGACATAGATAATCATCTACATAAAACCATTCATATTGAAATAAAAATATGGTTGATTTCACATATTATTATTACCCAATAAATTGTATGTATTTAATGCGAATCATCCTTCATATATGTTATATCAGGTTTACCCATGTACTATAATGTGGGTCAAAAATTCATATGAGATATATTAGACTATCTATTTCTCATGATCCAAAATGGGACTCAACCAATTGAATATTTTATATAGGTATCATCTGTCAATTATAATGGGGATCAACCCTTCATATAAGCTACATTGGGCTAACATGTTTTCTATGATGTGGCTTAACCAATCATATAAGCTTCATTGGGATCACTCATTTTCCAAATATAATTCTCAACTACCATTTCATGAATAAAAAAATTGAATCATTAAACCCCTCGAAAAAAAGATTTTATCCCATATGAAGAAAACAATCATATAAAAATAACAGTTTCTTTTAAAAATCCATTTCCAATACAAAAACAAAATTTTCACTGAAAATAAATCATTAAATAATACACAATAAAAAAATAAATAATTATTTTCATTTAAGAAAACATGTAAGATTAAAAATGAAGATTAAAATTTATTAGTAGCGATGGTGTTGGGAAATTCATTTTTCCCACGTATGTTAGGAATTGAACATTCATTTTTACATTTTTCAAAAATTCACAACAATAACTATTAAAATATCCCTTTTTTATTTCTGTTGTATGAAATAAAAAATAGATATAAAATTTCTTTTAAAATTATTTTATTAATATTTAAAATTATTTAAATAATATTGAAATAGAGGAAATGTTTTCTAAAAATAAATATTAAAATATTTAAAAAGGATTTTAAATAAAATTATCTCATATCACATTCAACTATTTGTATCCTAAAACCAACGAATGAGTAACATTTAAAACACATTAAATAAAATGATAATTAATAACTGAAAAATATTATATGTCAAATGGTTATCTCTATAGAACTCATAGAATAAGGTGGTTCTATAACATAAATTTATGACTCAATAAAAGGAGATTGAGATAATGTCCCGTATAAATATCATATCATTGAACTGGAAATTAATATAATGAATAAGATATATGTAGCCAATGTAAATAGACATAAAAAAGTTGCAATAAAACATAATATATTCAAAAATAATTTCATACATAATATTAGCATGAAATAAATAAGAAGTATAATATTAAACCTATAAAAAGAAATTAGATTAAGAAATCCCTTAAATTTTGTGATTAGTGAAAACATAAGAACCATAATAGAAATAATTATCAAGTTATGTATGGAATACTATAAATAAAATGGAAATAATTATATGATATATTGATGGGATTTTTATACAATACATTAAATAAATTATTGGTGAATAAGGTATATACATCTCCAAAGTGAAACATGAGATGAGAAACCCATACAATTTGGTTATCATTGAGGATGGAATTATTCAATGGGGTGATTATGTGTAACAATAGTATATCCATAAAAAGAGAATTTTGAATACAAAATAATATATAATTAGTAAATTACACGCATAATATTAACATAATACAATCACTTATGTTGAAATATATCCCAATGAATGTAAATTGAGTTAAGGAATCCCTTACCTCATGTTCTACTTTCATTAAATGTGTTCAAAAAATTCTCTTGAATATCAACTCCCGGAGTGACCATTGAGGAACTCAGATTTGTTCCTTTAGTGTGATATGAATAAATTGGATATGGGTAGAGTTACGTTGGGACGTTTGAAATTAAATTTGATGAGATTCAATAATAATGGGTCAGAATGGGGTGTTGAGGGGTGGTATTAATACTTATGTAGATGTGGGATAATATTATTACAATAATGATAATTTTTTATTTACAAGAAAACACATTGATGTGGGATTAATTTACATGACTTTGGATGAAAATTAAAATTGTAATTTATATTTATATTAAATAAACACTCCATACAACCATTAATGTTTTATTTTTTAAGTATTTTAATACTTATCCTTTTTAAAATTAACATGATTAATTATTTTTCTATACCGTGAAAAATATTTTTTTAACAGGGTAACAATTTTTTTACTAAAAATAATATTTTACTCACAATATAATTAGGAACTTATTATTATAAGTACAAAGTCTATTTTACGTAATTAAAATTATATAATTTTCAAAAATACATTTATAATTAGTCACATAGAGTTTAAAAAAAAGTATTCTTTTAAAGTTAAATGTTTAAAAGTTTGAAATTTTTTTATATAAAATTTAAATGTGAAATTATGTTGTATAAAGTATATTGAATTTATTGATGAAAAATTTAAAATATTATTGTATTAAACAAATTTAAAATATAATTTACCAACATAAATAACTTTAATTGGTAAACAAATTTTTGATAAAATGCAGTATGTTTTACTATTAATCAAAAAACGAAACATGATTCAATAATACCAAAAATTCAACCACATATAATTTTTATTCATCCTTCTCAAAAATCATGTTTATTTTTAAAAAATTCATTTTTAATGTGTATATATTTATATTTAAACTAGGTCCCATATCAAAATATGACCAAATTATGTTTTAAAAAAATATCATTTATGCCTAAAATTAAATTGATTCTAATCTTAAGTATATAAAACATATTGGATGAATTTGAAAACATTTTGATTTGAATATAACCTATAAATATATAATATATTTCCCTGATATTTACTAAAATAATTTTTTGAAGGGAAAGTTCAATTTTGGTCAAAATAATGGGGTTTTATAAAAACACACCCTTTCTATTCAATTAGTTTTTTATTTTTATTTATATTTAAATGGTAACTAATTAATTCATTTTATAAAAAAATTTATACTATATCATCATATTTTAGACAAACTCATTCATTCCCACTATTCCAATAACTAGTTTATAACAATGAAATTTAAATAATAATATTTAGTAATTTATGTAAGTTTGATGTGGTGTATCTTGTATGATATGGAGAATATTTTTTCCATTTTAAATTTCATTAGGATATATAATCCTCTCATTAATTATTTGTTTCCTCACAATTTAATATTGAGATAAAAAATAGTATTGAATTTATAAAATAATTTTGTTTAAATCCCACATCAAGAATAGTATCAACAAAACCACCACTTAATAAGAGAGAAAACGAGATTATGGTGGTCACCAAAGATAAAACATTATAGGGTTCCCTACAGGAAAAAATATAAATGGAAGGAAATGGATTATAGTCCTGGAAGTAGATTATGGTATATATTATATGGTTCGGATAAAGTTAACAATATGAGAACCTTATATCGTTGAGATATTTAAAACCCATTAATTTTATGGCGTGATAAGTAATAAGATAACAATTATTAGAATAATTTTTCTACAGTTGAGGAATTATTTTTATGAGATATACTAATACCATAATGAAATTTGAATACATGAAAAACAATATTTTCCACTCATATTCTATCTAAAGGATGAGTATAGAAGAATAATTTTCATATATAATCATAATAAATAAGTTTTAAAGATTAAGAACATCATAAACGTATCTCTATATATTCCCACTATCATATGGAATTAACCAAAACCAAAATAGTTTATATAAGTTAATATAATATCCCAAAAATAATAAACCATTATATGATGGAAAACTATGTTAATATATGACATTATATAGTAATACCCAAAGATAAAAATAGGTAATTGAATAAATAAAAATCATCAAAAATTAAAAAAATAATCTGGACTAAAATTGAAACCCAAAAAGTAAGAAATCATAAAAACCTAAAAATTTAAAAATATTATAACAACTAATGTGGTTATATTGGATTTTAAATTACATTAAAATAACATCTTAACCTCTAATGTTATCTAAACCCATTTCTAATACCAACTGGATGGACTCACCCTTAAACAATACATAATCTAATTATTTTAAAACTAGATGTAACTTTATTTTACCAAATATCAATTTGTATGTGTTTTTTAGAGTTATGAAGATCTATTACAGATTAAACTATTGCATTATAAATGAAAATTTATAATCAGAATCCCTTTTTCTCACAAGAAAAGAATTGTAAAATTATAAAGTGTTTTTTCATTGAAATAATATCCATATGTTATTATGTCTTTATCCTTGTCCCAACACATCCATTAACCATGTGAAAAACATTTAAATATTAGGATGTGAACAAAATCATCTGTAAGGTTCATAAAATAATTAAATCCATTATTCTAGTGAAAATAATGAAAACACATTTAATGCCAACTAAGAAAACAAAACCAAACACTTTCAAATGAATGAAACAAAAAAAATTTGTTCCAAGAAATCCATTAAAACTCATAGGAAAAAATTTAATACTTCATTAGGTGACTTAGAGGATCATATACATAATACTGTTTCAAATCCCTTTCAATATTAATAACATACATTAGAATTCTAATATTACCATTTCCCAATGAATTAGAGATCATTAATGGGGATCACCCATCATATATTAAATATTAGGCTCTCATGTGATCTATAATGGGGATCAGACCTTCATATTATCTATATCAGGCTCATCCATTTCACATTAGTTGTAATGGTACTAAATAATTCATATATTATATATTTGGATCACCTATAAGATATAATGGGGATCAATGCATCATATAATCTATATCAGGCCCACCCCCGAATGATAATGT
Organism: Viscum album; assembly: GCA_963277665.1. NCBI lineage: Eukaryota > Viridiplantae > Streptophyta > Magnoliopsida > Santalales > Viscaceae > Viscum > Viscum album. Next base: position 598,163,229 of record OY728123.1, read on the forward strand.
CACTCAACCCTTTGTATATGCTATATCAAGCTCACATAATTCTCACATAATTATCAATTACCATTTCATGAATAAAAATATATTATTATTAAACCCATTTAAAAACACTTTTAATCTAATAATAGAAACACTTTAATATAAAAATACTGTATTCTTTAAAACCCATTTTCAATACTAAGACACCATTTTCATTGATAAACAATCTTCAATTCTAAAATTTCTCAGAAAATTAAATTATTATTTTTATTCAAGAAAAAATTTGATATTAAAATTAAATCAATTAATTAAATAATATATATCAGAGATAAATGTCAGTGTCTCCAAGTAATTTAATTATAGAACATTCCTTCTCTCATTTTTCAAAACGTTCCATATAAAACACTAAAAAATATTAATTTTTAAAATCATTGAATGAGATGAAAATTAAAAATATTTTTTTGTAATTTTTTTATGATCATAAAACGATAACTAATAAATATTTACTTGAAGGAAAGTATTTTTTTTTTGAAAAAAATCATTATACATAATAAAATATATTTTTAAATCAATGTTTCCCATATCAATTTGAAAAATTTTATTCATAAACCCTATGAATGAATTTTTTAAAAAAACATTAAATAATATGATAATAAATAAATTGATTATATTATTTATAAAATCGTTGTTTATATATAGTACATAAAATAATTTCGGTGTATAACATCAAAATATGCTTCAATTAAATGAGATTGAGATGAAGTCCCTTAAAAATATCATATCATGGGAGTGTAATTCAATCAAATTAATTGAAAATGTGTATCCACTATAAATCTAGATAAATAAATCATAAATAAATAATAACATATTCTAAAATCATTTAAATTATAATATTATAATGAAATAATTAATAATTATATGATTTTCCGAAAAAATGGAAATTGGGTTAAGAAATACATTAATCATCTTAATTAGATGAATCATAGGAACCATAATCGTTATAATTTCGAATAAACCATTGAATATCATGAATATATTATAAATTATAATATGATAAATCACATGGAATTATATACACCATAAAAGTGAAATTAGTTCCGAATAATTTATATATCTCACAGATAAAGAAAAAGAGATGAGAAAACATTACAATGTTGGTATCATTGAGGTGGGAATTAATCGATGAGGTCATTATTTGTAACAAAAATATATCTATAAAAATATAAGAGGGAATAAAACACAATGAAATAAATACTTTTTCCCACACTTAATAAAGACATTAATAATTAGTAAGGTAGACATATAACCTGATTAATTGAAATAGAGTTAAAGAATACCTTGCATCATGTTATAGATTATTTAATTCTATTCATACCTTCGGTTGAATTTCTCATACATGTAAGACACTTGAAAAAAATGTATTCGGTATTTTTGTGATACTAGAAAGACATGGATGTGGGGAGAGTAAGGATGAGGTTTTTTTATTTAGAATTTAGTATATACATGTGTTGTGGTAAAAACTACTATGGTGATCAGTAGTATTTAAACTATAAAAGATGTGGTTTTAATTGATTAAAATGATGATTCTATTATATGTAAATACAAAGAATTGAGGTGGAATACATTTCCACTAAAATGGTTGGAAATTAATATTTTAGAGGCTGGTTGGGGATGATTTATACCACAAACAACAATTAATTGTTGTATTTTTAGGTATTTTATAACATTACCTTTTTAACTTTAATGAGATTCATTTTTACCCATATCGTGGAAAATAAATTTTTACTTTGTTAAATGTTCTAATGAATAAGAAAAGAAATAAACATAAAAAATTAATTTTAAATTATGATTCCAAATATGGAATCAATTTTACCTAATTAAAATCATATAATTTTAAAAAATATGTTTAAAATTAATCTTGTAAACCCATTGAAACAGCTGGTTTTAAAAATGAAATGTTTCAAAGATTTATATTTTTTAATAAAAAATCTAAATTTTAAATTGACTCCAATGGCCTATATTTGTTTTATTTATGTATACTTTAATAAATTACTCATTAAATTTTTTTTATATTATTTAACTCTATAAAAATGTTAGATGAAAAATCAGTTTTCATATACAATTCTATATTTTTCACTATTTATGAAAAAAGAAATTTCATAGAAAAATAATAATAATTTCCCGTAATATAATTATAATATGAAAATTTAAAAAAATTAGTTTATATTATTAAAAATTAATTTACTAAATATTCAAAACTATGATTTAAAATATGTTCTCCATCACAATTTTTCAAAATTTCCTTTTTATAAAATATAACATTATAACCAAACAACAAATTTTTTTCTTAACTCAAGCCACAAAAAAATTAATTAAAAATTTATAATCATTTAACATTATATATAAAATAGAAATTATAAAAATATCTTTATATAATAGTTATATATTTTATTTATGAAAATAAAAAACTATTTTTGGAATAAAAATTATTTCTTAAAGAACATAACCTTTATATTAAAATAATTTTTATTTTTAATTATAATAATATCATAAAAATGAATTCATTTTATAAACATGTTTTAAAATAACTTCATAATTTATTTAATCTCATTCATTTCCTCCATCAAATGGGTAAGTTATAATAGTCACATTTATATAATAATATTTTCTTATTGTTTTAATCATGATGTGACATATCATGTACGATGTTGAGAATATTGATTACATTCAAAATTTTAGGGTGTTACAAAGTGGGTTTCATAGTTATGATAATTTTTTTATAACATTAAATAATACCAAACTCGTACAAGGAAACTATAGATCTCTTTAAATATTATTTAATTGCTCAATCCTTAATTTCCTTTATCTTAAAAGGATCTACAGATATACCTTTACTGGTCGTAATATACCCAATACATGACACTTCATTAAAAAAAATCAAATTTACTATAATTTTCTTGTAGATTATCATTTATAAAATCTTTAACAATAGTACCAAAATGATCAATTTTCTCCTCGATTTTGGTTTAAATCAGAATATATATTTATACCACCTCAAATTGGATTAGGTATTCTCTAAGTACACTATTCATCATTTCCTTTAAGATTTCTATAGCATCAATGTGTCTCAAAAGTATATATCAGGACTCATAGATTCATAAACATATCATAAATGTCATTTTGGGAAAATATTACTTATTCCACCCTAAATTTGTGATATATAAAGGAAGGTACACAATGGATAATTAATATGCTCTACATAGTATATAAAACTAGTCATTATTACATTTTCATTATCATATTTTTTTTGTTCATGATAATCATTACAAAAGTGCATTGGACCATCTGTCTTCTAGTTGAAAATGATCCAAACACCCCATAGTGATGTTATCGAGTATATGACATCATTTTATAGATTCTCTTGTAACATCATTTTCAGTTCTTCTGTCTCGATAATTGGAATTATGTTATTCATATTTGACATGGGTTGAGATCTATGTACAAATTCAATTTGATAATTCAACAGCTATGTTTGGAGGAATTCATGGAATCTCCTTGGGGAATGCATTTGTATAATCCCTAAAAAATGGGTGTGTATTCAAGAAGGATTCCCCCCTTTATCTCCATTATTTGTGAAAGATAAGATTTCTCATAAAGTGATAATATCAACACATTAATATAATATTCAAGGGGTGGTTTATCCTATTTCACACACCAGTACATAATTAGGGCATAATATAGGACATAAAGAGTCATACTACTCTGTTAATTTTTTCTGGAAGTATATAAGTATTGGAAACCCATTCCAAAATTAGATTCATTCTAAAATAAAGTAATTAATATTAATTTTTTATGTATTCAATCCATAGATATTTATTAGGGAAAATATATACACATATGAGGTATCCAGTTATCTATTTTTTCGCATAGATAGACAAAAAACCATAATTTTTGGTGGGTTTGGAATAGTTATTCTAAACCTCGATAAGAGAAACTAATTCATAGAACATGAATCTGAATTTATATTCCCAATTAACGAATAAATAACTAATGTTTCTATCACAACATCTTTATCTAGACCAACATCACTGATTTTGATAACATATTACCTTAACTTATCTCTTGTCTTTAGTGGTTATTATCATTTATTATATCACAGAATAATTAAATTAGTGTATTGTCTTTCATAAACCCTTTGTTTCTCTCAGTTGAAACATTATAGAGTAGTCTGAGTGCTGATTTGATACTTCTTTTCTTATTTCACATTAGTCTATTTCTTCATTTACATTTTTCAATAATTAGTGTAGTTACCGTTTTTTAAATTTTAAACATCTATGACATTTGAGAATAATTATTCCATGATTCCTCTCACACAAAATTTCAGAATATAGAAGTAGGGTGTTCATTAATTCATGGGATTTATCATATTATACTCTATAAGTAATCCCTATTAGGGATTTTTTGCCTCCAGTACCTCTACACCACCATGAGTAACCTATATCTATCTCATATTTGAGGGAAAAATAAAAATATAATCATATATTTCAATGTACCAAATAACTAATTATTTTCATGACTCTACATTAAACCACTATAGAGATGTTCTGCCTTTATTTTGTTGTTAATGAGAGAGCTAGAGGTATATCGTGCAATATTTTTAATGTTTTCTTGATAATTATTGATAGACACATCTTCACTTTGTTTTAGAACTGGAAAAACCCTACCTATTTTAAGATAGAGTGTGTAGGGATAATATATATGGAATAATATTTTTTCAAGCCTACCAATTACTTAGAATCAATATCTTCATTATACATTGTGTTATCAATTAGTTTCCACAACTTATAGGCTTATACCTCAATGAGATAAATTCCCTCGAAAACATTTAATTTTTATGAGAATATAAGGATATATAAGATATTCTTAGTGGAGTTAATCTACTCTTTCATGGTGAGGGGATCATAGGATCCACTAAAGGATGTATTCATTTGTCACATAAAATCATATACTACAACTTTCTATTTCATAGGATGTGTAGTGTGTCCCATATGATAAATGTTTTTATTTAAAACATAGGCTAATTGAGATAGTACATATATGAATTTATTTTATCATTAATTCATCATTATATTAATTTAATAAATTAAAAAATAAAATTTCATATCACATTAGTTTTTAGAATAGTTTTTTCTATTTCAGACAATTAACTATAGGAAAAAACTATGTGAACACATTAACTAAAACCATCATTATTTGAATCATATAAACATGGGAGGAATAAAATATAAATTATTAGTGTATTCAATCCTATCAGTGTATATGTTTTAATCTAGTTTATCAGTGGTTAAATTAAATATTATGTTTCATATCCTAATATTTTTTTATTCATTAATATTGGATCATAATGTGTTTGTGAATTTCCAAAACAAATCCATCAGGAATATCAAAACATGTGTTTATAAAGGAATATTGTCTTGAATTAGGTGAAGATAAGGTCCATATCAATGATTCTTTTTCAGTTTATTACCCCTAGGTTCAAATTTTATATAGCCATATCCAATTTTAGTATCCTAAATGGGATGTAATTTCCATGAAACCACCTGTTATAACATTCATAAAAATTCATCGATATTTTCTTATACTTTAAATTAACCAACACATTCACAAACAATTATAATAATCCAAATAAAAAAATTAGATGAAATTTAATAGAAATAAAATATAGTGAAATAATCATACTACACATATTAATAAATAATTTTTAACATAATTATCCATTAATTTAAAACAAAATGATCCGGAAACATGGTTTCTTTTGATGTCTAGGTTAACAATACATCAAAATGTAACTAAATCATGAAATCATTTATTATTTCACAAAATTATATCCTTTTTCTATTGGTATCCTATAAGTACATAAAATTAAAAACTAAATACATAAAATAATCGACGAGTTACAAATCTTTGTAAGGGAATAAACATGATTAGAAATAAGAACTTTTGATTCATATGTTCACCATGATAAAATAAAATAGATGGATCCTATGTAATAACATGGAATCATTAAAAATTGATCATGGTATAAAAATATCACTTCGTCATTGGAAATTTAGAAGAAAAATATAACATGACATAAAAAAGAGTTGATCATGACTACCTAGACAATATCAAATGGTGGAAAATGTCACATAATGGACTCAATTTACTACATAATCAAATAATTGACGTCAGAGGAGACTAATTATATACCCAATGAATTTGAGGGATATATAGGAACAATCATAACAACATGATAATCAAATATATTTTTTAAACAAGGGATTATTTCAAATGTAATTATATAATAATTACACATGGATATAAAATGGGTTCTATAATAATTCATCATAACAGAATGAAATGTAATTTCAAAATTAAGGCTTTTTAAAATTGAACATTAGGCATGTATTTTCATATAAAAGGAAGGAATAATAATCTAGGTATATATATAAAAGGCACATAAATATGTAATTCATAATCATTATATAACATTAAAATCGACAGATAATGTGATTTAGAGAGGGAATTAACATATCCCAGTGAAAATAATGCTTCATAGAGATTTCCCATACCTTGATACTAATTCCTCACGTGTGTTCTTCATAATACTAAATATATAATAATGTTAAATATATAATACCATGTAATAATATTTTTAATGTTCAACATAAATTTTATTTTATTTATTGTCCGGTTATATTCAATTATTTTATCATTTTAGATCATGTTTTACATTTCGATGTTTTTTATATCATATACCTAAAATCACAATGAAAATTTTACAAAGCTAAAATGGATTATTATGTCACCATCTCAAAAATAATAATAAATAAATAATAAAAATTCTTATATATAAATTATTATTTAAAATTATCCATGATGTAGTGTAATGGAAAATTATCTATGATACAATCAAGCATGTGGTAGGCCATAGTTATGGGTGTGTAACATTACCATTTTTAAACGATGATGATAGAAAAATGGTAAGTGTTATTTTATATTCCCATACTAATAATTATATCATATATAACTTATTATTTATTTAAATAAAAAAATTAACATCAATGTGATGTAGTAATATTAAACGAATCACATTGCTTCGGGAGGCTGTAGTCTTCCATACATATGAATGACGTAATCATTTATCCATAAATTTTATTTTATGAAATTTTATTATATATTTATTTTAAATATTGATAAATTTATCATATATATCATATATATACATTAAATATACCATCCTTAAAATCTATGAGAGGTGGTGATAGAAAAAAATTAAATCTATTTGTGAGGTGGTTCCCTACCATACAGATAAATGAGGGATTTATTAACTATTTTATATAATTGTATATATATGTGTATTATTATATTAAAATAATAATTTCATATTATATTTTATATTATGATTTCATTGTGTCATAAAAATTAATTTTTATTTTATGGAGGAGGATGAAATAATACTTGTCTCTTGACTAATAATGATACCTCTTCATATAACCTCTGCCTTTTCTTTATACCTAAATCAACCATGGAATTTGATTTATGATAAAAAAACACCCACAAGGATATGGTGATAGAGGTATGTATGGTATTTTTTATGGTTTTAATTGAACCAAAAGTCTCATATTGTGTGGAGAGGAGAGGATAAGTGGTGTCTTATAATAATTGCAGGGAGGATGAAAATAAAGTATATGAAAAGAGAGATATATACCGACAAATTAACAAGAAAAAATATTCCAAAATGGATTTTATCAAAAAATTGACGATATCTAAGGGAAATATAAATATAAAATAGAAATCGGAAATATATATATTTTATTTTGATCCATATATTTAAATTATTACCCTTGGTAAAATACCTTTAACTATAAACAATGTAATTGATTTTTTCTATTTATTACATTTAATTATGACTAAAAAAATATTTCTCCCAAATAAAAGAATTTTAGTCACTCTAATTCAAAATATGAAATCCATTTTTTTAAAAAAAAATTGATTCATTTATGTGGTTGAAATTAATTTTGAATAAAACCTGTATATGAGATGGATAAATAGTTTCCAACGACTTTTTTGATGTATAAAATCTTTGGTATCAAATTTGAAAACAAAATTGATTCAAATGACATAAATTGTATTAGTAATAATATTATAAAGATGATTTTAATTTTACTGACATGTTAATAAAAAATGAATCCTGTAAATTCTATAAATGAAATGATAATTTCTAATAAAATTCATTATTTTTATCTATTAAAAAAAATATTTTAAAAAAATTATTAAAAATATACCCCATGATATTTTTCAGTATTAATGAAAAAAAATTTAATTCCTTAAAAAAAACTTAAATGTGGAAAATTATAATTTAATTATATTTTATAGATATATTTGGAAAATATTTTTTGAGAAGATATATAATTTTGTACTACATATAAAGATATTTTAAAAAAAATACATATTTACCAATATATTTTAGTTATCTAAAACCATCATAAATAAATTTCAATGTTTTATTTGTCCAATTTGTACAAAAAAATTAAGTGGTTGGAATTAAATTTCATAAATAATCTTGTCTTTTTTCTGTTCAGTGTTGTGTGTCACGTAATCTATCAAGAAATGTTTTACATAAAAAACAACTTATGGTGTTACATGTTATGTTATTAAATATAAAATAGATTAAGGAATCATCAGGTATGTAAATTTAAATCATAGTGTAATAGATAATATAATTGAAATGAATATTAAATCATTTTATTGATATGATATATTTTTTAATAATTTCTTACATAATCTAGTGTCATATAGGTTCTTGTTTGTGTCTTTACATGTGAATGAAAACTATACTTAATTATTGTTCATTACTTTAATTTACCATTTGTAACAACATCTTCAACCAAATGATCTTTATTGATTTAATCTTTTCATTCTTCATTCTTTTTCAATTCCTGATTTCTTTTTTATTAGGATTGTATTTGAATTTTTTTTTCTATAATGATGAAATAATTCACTAATCCAATGTTATTGTATCTTACATTTATATCCTAAAAATCACACCAAAAGAAAAAGAATAACAAATAAATGCATAATAATATAATGTGTTAGAATATAATTATTACCATATCCCTCTGTATTGTATATTTATTTTATGAAACAGTTCTATATAGGTTTTATATACCATATGGATTTATTAATTCTCATATTATGTAATGTTTTAAAATTTATAAAAATAATTCTTAAATGAAATTAGATAATATAGAAATAAAAAACATTGAGATGAATCCAACATACATAAATTAATTCAATTATTTTATCTTTTACCCAAAAGTTTATATGAACAAGAATTGATTTCTTCAAATTAAAAATAAATAATATTCAATTTATTTAATCCGACTTATAGTAATATATTATTTATCATAATGAAAAAAAACACAAAAAATTTCATTAATTAAAAATCATTTTTCAGAATAAAATCTAATAATTTTATTGGTCCTGTATCTAATATATAATAAAAAATTTATCATTTTATTAGATAAACATTTTTTATTAATTCTGAAATTTAAAAACAAAAATATTGTTTTATTTTTTTTCAAATAAATTTTTACAAGTCCCCCCAAATGGTTTCTAACATGGGATTAACCAGTCTCTCTAGTGGATTCATGGAAACTCATGATGCCCATAATTGTTCATTGGTGGATAATGATTAATGAGTCCCCCAAGGGGTGAGGGGGGATTATGTGTTTAAAAAAAATACATCTGCAAAAATAATGATAAATTTTTCTATTATACAATCATTGACGGTTGATTATGATAAATAGTTTTTATGGTCTGTTGTTTTAAATAATGATATACACTTAAAAGAAGATAATTTTTTCTTTAGTGAACAAATATTTGGATTCTTGATTTAATAAATGATATTATTCAAGATATTCTTATTTTTTAAGCTGTGTATGTAGTTTTAAATGTGTATTGAATATTTTTAGTGATTCTTGGTAACGAGTAATTGTCATTTTGAAAAAAAATATCTATGATAAAAAATGGTTATTCATAATCACATATAATATATTTATGAAGTATAGAATATGATAATTAAAAATTACTCTACACATACATAGAAAGATTTCAAAGATACAAAATAAAAAAATGGGAAATTAACTATATGTATAAGTAATCTATCTAATATATAGAAATATTCTAAATGATGTGTAAATGGAATATATATGAATCATAATGGTGATATTGATTGTATAAAATGGTTGATCAATACGGCACATAAGATTTTATCAATTGGAATAGAAGTGAAATCACGATACATATTTGTTGATCTAGGATAATAATAATAGGTTACTCTATAATGAAGAATGGTTACACTATTGGAAAAAATGATAAATAAAATTATTTTCCATTGTGAATAATAGATAAATAATGATACATTTGGATCAATATTGTTGTATATAAGGATTACTCTATAATATATGAGTACATATAAAGGTCAATACACAATCATATATAAGGGATAACCGATAACTGATGGAATATATGGAAATTCATAAAAATTAGTTAAAATACTAGATAGGAAACCGATGATTGAAATATTTTATTATAATATTCCATTACTAAGGACATTCTATAAATAAAGGTATTTAATTCTAATGGTTAAACTATAAATAATGAATTTGTAACATTAATGTACATTTTGGATTATTTATCTATAAAATTATTTCATCGTCAATATTTTTATTACACCATAATACTTATGGTCGTTAGAGAAAACCAAACAAGTACCCATTAAATCATTCCATTTTTAATTATTTTCATGGTCTAAAATTTATGGAAACAAAATTTTAATTATATATTTTGATATTGAACTCTAGATAAGGATTATTTGTTTTTAAGAGGACTGATAAAGACCCATCTAAGTACCAATATTGGATATTTTCTAGAATATAAATCCAAATTGAATTTGATGAATATGATTTTTTAGAAGCTATTTGTTTGAAAAATCATTTCAAAATAAAATCTATAGAATATAAAATTTAAGGATATGTATCGATTATAAATATTTGGAAAAAAATCATTATTGGGAAATTCAAATGTTCAGAATAGATAAAAGGAACAAAGGGTTCATAGAATGAAGAATGAAGAAGAATTAATACTGTCAGTGTTGGGGTGTTTATCTGAAATATTAACTAAATAGATTTAGTTGATATTTGAATTTTTTTTGAAGATCTATTTTTATGAGTATGTTTTTTGTATACAATGGAAATTAAGGATGAGAATAGTATTTTTAAATTCATATTTATCACATTCAGATTATTATGTTAGGAAGATATTGTAAAATTGGGGAATCCTTACATTATAATTATATTCATCTTGTGTTCTTAATTGTGTTATATCTTTTTCAAGATAAATGATTTTTTCATCTCAAAATTATTTTTTAAAATCTGATATGTTATTTTCAAGCTGCATATAGGATACATTGGAGAAACGTTTTTAGAAATATGATTCCATTTACATAACTTCAATATGATTATTATATACAAGACCTCAAGTAGAATATTTTGGAAGAGGAATGAAATTATATAAACTGATATATTTTAAACAAATCATTGAACAAGTACACGAGATTAATTTTTTAGATGATGTTACACATTCCTTAATTCGTTTTACATGACGTGAGCCTTGGTGGAGAGTTAATTAATCCATATAGAATAGGTAGTCATTATTGGTGACATTTTACATCAACTAAATATTGCATCTAAAAAATTGTTAACTTATAGTGGTTATTTGTTAAACCAATGAAACATGGAGCATATTCTCCATGTATATAGTAAAATTTGAATAAACCTATTAAAACACATTTCCCAACATGTTTTAATTTCTATACATGCGAATAATATTTTTTTGGGTGAATTCAATAAATATAGATATTGAATATAGTTCCTTATAATATGGGAACATGATTTGAAAGGAAAGGGGATGTAGTGATAGTGTTAACATTTTGTATTATTAAAATTCACCCCCCTCACAATGTATTGGGGAATAATGGGTCGAATTAAAGGATAGATGTTATGTATTTTGAGTGTAACCTTGAAGATATATTATAATATTATAATGTATTTAATATTTCAAAAAGCTTTTTGAGACCAAGACATATATTGTACGATATATTAATTTTTCCGATATTTTTGAGGCATTACTGGACAATTTTAAATTTAATTGTGTGGATATGTTTGTTATGTGGTATATTATTGTTAATGGAAAAATAATATTGGAACTCATATAAAAAATCATTATTATGTGAGCTGATGTTTATTGGGATATTTCAAGGTGTTGGGAGTAGGTTAAATGAATTCCTTGGATGAATTAATGTGAATATAAATTTAAAGGATGAATTATAGAATTTTTTACACGAATCCATAGTTTGATTATGTTCAAATTGTTTTAAAACATAATAATGTCATATATGTCATGTTTTAAATATATGTATTATTTATGTTAAAGGTTTACAAATTTTTTTATCGAGATATAGTAATGGAATGGTTGAAACATAGGAGTAGAAGAAAAATAGTGTGGTTATTCATTTAATGATATGAAATTTTAAATGGTAGAAAACATTTAAGAAATTTTGAACAAAAATAAGTGGTCCATATTATCCACTTTTGAAAAATGGGACTGTATAAGAAACAAATTTGGATATCGAATAATAATAAAGCAGAATAGATGTAATTAAGGAGGTCTAGCTAATATGGAATCATCTTGAATAATAAAAAATAAATTTTTATTAATAATTTGTTTCGAGAGACTCATTGAAAATTATTAATGTAAATTATTCCCTATATAAATAAAGGTAAAGTACAGTACATATAAATTTGGAACTGTGCTAAATGCAACAGATAAATATAATATATATTTTTAGTTAATCTTTTGTTAAAAAGGTTATATTTCATTAACTATAATAAGAAATAGTTTAAAATTATTATGTATGTTCTAATAGTAATATATATTATTGGATTTATAGAGAATGAATTGTTTCAAAAGATTCTTCTAGAAATTGAATTTGATGATGCTAAATCCAATACTATGGTGTAATTAATATTAGAAGGTTTATCTGTTATTTAATAAGAAGAAATATATGGATTGTTCCCTGAATTTAATTCTACATTCCTATCCCATAGATGTGAATTTTAAAAGATGTTATATTTACCTAATTGGAAAAACACTTAGAGTGAGTCTCTCTCAAATTACTGGAAAACAATATTTCTCATGCCTTGTAATATTATCTTTTACATCAAAATTTTAAAGAATATATGGATGTTTTCATCCATTGGAACCCTTCATATCATGTATAGATGACATAAAATTAATTTTAAATAAATAATAATATGTTTTAGAAGTTATAAATAATGTTCAGAATATGTATTTGGATATTTTAATGAACATAGATTATGATATTTGTATTTTCATCAGGATAAAGTATTTCTTCTATTGTGGATCAAATTTTTATTATTTTAATGATATTATATATCTATTATATATTTCAAAATTAAAAATTTTTAGTTTATGAAATAGGGATAATTTAATAGGAATAATTGGATAATTGATTATAAGAAATTTATAAATATAAATAATAAATAGAATAAAGATAGAATATTTGATGTCTAATCATGTTTAAGACACTCTTATTGGATAAATAATATCTTAATCAAAATAAGATCACATTACATGGTCTTTAAAATTATATTGAATGTGTTTTATGGATAAAAATTCATTTATTGTAATACACATAATGATAATAGTATAATAAATGATCTCTAGTGAATCTAGACCATGTATAGTATCATTGTTATCATTATGAACTATGAACGATTAAAAATATGTTCTGCTTATAGTTTTTATGTATTAGTATTTTTATTATTTATCAAAATATTGAAATTAAATAGAAGATAAATATTCTACTATATAAAAAATAAAATGAAACTTATATATAAAATTTACCTCTTCTCTATGATATACCAATGATATTAGGGTCATTTTCAGGTGGTATCAGAGTCTGTTTTCATTCATTAAACAGATGTTTTTCAGTATATAGAGACAATACATTTCATTTTGTATGGAATTTATTAATTTTTATTTTTACTATTATAATGTAAAATATAAAGTTAGTCAATAAAAATGATTTTTCTCATAGATGGAAAAAATAACTACACTTGGAAAGGGTAGATGTTACATTACCCTTTTTCTACTATTTGAAATATATTCGAGGATGATAAGTGTGGATTTAATCAACATGGTAGTGGTTCTTATATGAATCCAATTAATTGAAATAGCCTATATAATGATTATTGTCCCCATCATTATGTTTTTTCCACATTCATATAAAAAAATTCTAATAATTAATTTAATTAAAAAACGGAATATAAGATAAAATGGAAAATTATTATGATGGTAATAAAAAGTGGAAAAAATATAATTTATAGGTTATGAGGTTGAATTATAAAGAAAAAATAATCATAGAATATTAAAAATTAGTGTAAATACCCATAAATTCAATAATTATTTTTCATAAATTCTTTGGGATTTTATGAGTACGCAGTTTCTGACGGCACCTGATTCCGAGGCTCGGTGTACCCGGAATCAATTTCCAAAGTTTAGCTCAGGTACCTTCAGTGAATGAACGAGTGAGTTTTTCTATCTTTTGAACTAGTGCTTGGAATTGAAATCGAAGGGCACCGATGGAACCGCAACTCCGGTAATTTCTTAAGAGGACTTTTACCATAGATGCATTTGCATGGGAGAAGGAGTTAATTTTTGTGGTTTAAATAAGAATTGAATAAAAAATTGTGGGAATTTTTTTATTCTTTATCTTAAGTGGTTATATACTACATGGGGTAGTTAGGATGGGACCCACGAACTCCTAACTACCCATGTGAGGATAATTTTTAGGTGGGGCCCACACAAGCCCCGAACATTCACATTCCCTAAACCCCTTAATCCTCCCATTAAACTCCTTTATTTTAAATATTGATAACCCCCTTATATTTATTAGAGTGAATTTTCCTCTTCTCTCTCTCTCTCATTAAAAGTTATCAACCTTTCTCTCAATTAATTAGACAACTCATGGTTTAAATAATTAAGTGAATTAGATTTTGAATTTTTTAATTTTGAATTCTTGGAACAATAAAATAAAATAAGAAGAAGCCTTATTTTATTTTGGGTTAGAATGGTTGTGTGAGGAGATTTGGGAGAACTATTGCTTTATTTACATAACATCATCCTTCTGTGAAGAACTTCATACACCCTCGAATAATGTCACCTCTTTGATTAAGAAGGTTGTCACCATAAGGGGAGACAACATTCCTTTCCTCCTTCTCTTCGTAGCTAGTGTGAGACGTCATACCCTCCTTGGACTCACGCCAACGCTATCTTCGAAACCTCACCCCGCGACGCCATCTTCCACAACGCCGGCAAAAGAAATCATTTATCGAGGAAGGGGTGTGTTTGGATTGGGTAATGATTGGTTTTCCTTACATGTTGTTGTTCCTCTTAAACCACTTGTTATCGGAATAATACGGAAGGGACATGACCAAACAAACACGGACCGATTCCTCTGTCGTTCTTGTGAATATGTGGAGTTCTTCATGCGATCTTGAGCGGTGAATAAAGTTATGTTTTCAGAGCCGATCGGAGGCCCGAAAACATCATAAACAGCCTCAGAGCATTGGGTCGACATTGAAACAGAAGATTTGTGGAAATTGGATTATCAGAACGAAGAACGAACACCTCAGAAGGTGTTTTGGCTAGAGGCGTCGTTTCTGGAAGTATTCCAGAATACAAGGTGTGTCCTCCAGAAGCACACGCCGTGTAGTACAAGCCTATTGTGGCTTCTGTTTCTGACATTATAAAAGTAACACAATGCGTGTGACTCTATACACACAACATATACTCACCAAACTATTTTTCAGAGGAGGATTCAATGGTCATGGCATTTATTTAGGGGAAATACAAGGACATAGAAAACAATACATGGCCAAGTAACACGGCGTGTATTCACTTCATTGAAAAGGTAGAAGCGTCTTCGCGGGGCTTGGCATGTAATCATGAAGATACACAGACACATGAAGAACCACACAGCCAGGGGCACAACGTGTACTACCTCATAATGGAAAAAGCGGCTTCGTGATGACTCAGCGTGTATTCCAGGAATACACGGAAACAGGGTGGAGTACACGGGCATATACTCCATCACACGGCCAGGCATGGCCAGCGCACATGGAACCGACCCTAGAGGTTTTGACACGACGTGTAACCATACCACACGCTGTGTACTTGCTTATCTACACGACCAGCCCTGTGACATTGGCTGTTTCATACCGGCAGTACCCGGTGTTTGGTGACATGGCGTGTATCGCTTACCTACACGCTGTGTACTTTAGGGAAATTTCTTGGTTGACTAGTTCTCCGTGACTTGGGCATGTTTTTCTTGGTTTTTCCCCTATGTCGTGGGATGAAACTATGGGATACATCAACTCTAGACTCCATGATGGTTGATGTATCGATCTTTGAATTGAGGAGCAGACCCTCCGATAATCGAGTGTGTTGTGTGCGGGAACCCTAGAGTTGGATGCGACTATGATGACGATGACGACTGTAGTTGGATCCTACGTGGGTTCGGCAGCGAGGACTACTGTACTTGGATCCTACGTGGTTTCGATTGTGAGGAAGACTGTACTTGGATACTACATGGGTTCAGCGGTGATGGTTACTGTACTAGGATCCTACGTGGGTTCGGCAATGACGAATTATGTACTTGGATCCTACGTGGGTTTGGCAGGGGAGATGATTCAGAGGCTACATCTATCATCTCCACCCCTCTTCGTGAGTAGTACAACTGTGTGAGCTATGTCTTGACTTTCAATCAATATCACTGATATGATTGCCTTGCCTTCCTGTGTGGTTTGGGTTGTGCTTTCTTGTGTGGACTGGGTGGTACTTAGGCTCGTGATTTGGAGCCGAACTGGAATTGATGACTTAGGTATATATATGGGCATATAACTAAGTGGAGTTAGTTGATACTTCGTGTTTGTATCTTTACATTGTGGCTTATACTTTGTGGATTCTAGGAGAACATCGGGGGTCTCGGGGTCCCTACTGAGTATCGTATACTCACCCTTGCACGAGCTATGCACGCACTACATTGTGTTGGTTATAGGGGATGGTCAACGCTGATCGTGTTTGAGGCTTGTGTAGCGGGTCGGTATTCGGTGGTGGACAATCAGGTGGGATGTACGCGAAGTAGAAGACCAGACCCAAGGAGCTGAGAATACAATCTATACCCACCCTTTAGGGGGGATAGCCAGCAGACGACTCAGTGGTTGCTGATTTACTTTACTACTGATGATCGTTCTTTTCAGTTTTACTGTTCGTTCAGTTGGGTTTGTATTCTGGCCCATTTAATTTTCAGCACAAACTTTTGTACTCAGATTACATACTGTTTATTTCCGCTTATGTACTTTGTTGTGTTTGTTTACTTATATAAAGGAAATTCCTTCCATTTTATATGGATTTACGCATTTGGTGCTAGTCTCCAGCCCCTGACCTAGGGAAGGTGGGTTTGGGGTAGTCAAAGAACGTGCCCCGAGGACGGGTCATGAAAAATTGGTATCAGAGGAGTCAGTTCTACAATAGAACTCAGGACTCTGATAAATTATTCTCTGTGGAGGAATAATGTTTAGAGTATTGAGTGTGGTTATCAGGCAAGGGAGTCCATTGTTGGTGTGGCGACGACGTATCCGTACACCAGGACCTTGACTTATGATTTCCGACTCAGTGCCCGAAAACATTTATTGCGTGTGTGTTTCAAAATTTGTCTTTGTGATTACATTGTGTCGGCTCACTAGGTATACTATATTAACCATGGCACACCTGTTTCTTGTCAGGATGGCCCCATGATAGCAGCTAGCTAGGGTTCCCAGTTACGTGCGAGATGGCAGCCCACCGAGCGACGAGGCCCCGGTGCAGGGCCCCATTACAGGGGAGGCACAAGCGGTACCTCTAACTGCTAAGCCACCGATGCCACCATCCCCAGCAGCTGAGAGTGATTTCCTCTTGAGAGCGCTGCATGAGTTTCAGCGACAGAGCCTGCCCATGTTCCGCGGAGAGACGAACCCTCAGGCTGCCGAGGATTGGATGGAGGCTGTTGTCTGAGTCTTAAGATTGGTAGGGACACCAGTAGATCTTATGGTGATCCTTGCGGCGAGTCTCCTGCACGCAGTAGCATGTAGATGGGGGAGCCTGATTCTCTAGGTGGACGACGAGGAATCACTACTATGAACGGACTTCGAGAGCCTCTTCCGCTCAGAGTTTGTTCGAGCCACCCTCCGTGTAGTTCACATCCAGGAGTTACTATAGCTGCGGCAGGGCAACATGATAGTAGCGCAGTACTCGACCAGATTTACCAACATCTTTCACTACTCCATAGACATGGTATGAGACCCATTCTTCCGGGCTCGGACCTTCAACCAGGGACTGAGGCATGAGATCAAGGCTTCGATGATCTCCCTCAGTATTCCGACGTAGGTTGGAATACTGGAGCGAGCCTTACTTGTGGAGATCATCCTTGTTGAGCCTACACCATCATCTATGCCTACTGTAGGGTGACACGTAGCATAGTCTTCTGCAGGTGGTAGTAGGCAGATGTCGCAGAGGTCCAAGCAGACCAGGCCATCTGGTGGGAGACCTCAGGATACTGGTTCGAAGGTGTGGGGAACACGTAGCAGAGCCAGTCATAGGAGAGGCCGACAGTGCTATGCATGCGGCGGGCAGGGCCACATGGCTTGTGACAATACTACAAATACGGGCATTAACAGTGCTAAAAACGGGCTTTAACAGTGCAAAAGAAGCTCTATAAAGTTCGACGATGATAAAGGGTTCCTTTATCAGTGCTAAAAAAGTGCTGATAAAACAACCCTTTATCAGCGCTAAACAAGTTCTGATAAAGGTAGACTTTATCAACACTAAGAGAGTGTTGATAAAACAAACCTTTATCAGTGCTAAAAGAGCGCTGAAAAATGATTGTTTTATCAGCACTCATTTAGCGGTGATAAACTTATCTTTTATCAGCGCTTCTTTAGCGCTTATAAAGGTGGAGGTTATCAGCGCTTTTTTAGCACTGATAAAAGCTTGATTTAACAACGCTAAAAGTGTGCTGATAAATGCCCTCTCTACTGATATGATAAATATACAGCAGCACACCCAAACTCCTGAAAAAAATAGTATCTCAATGAGCCAATTAAAGAAAGTATACCCATACAGAATTAACTCATAAATCATAAGAAAATTAGACCAAGTATACGCATACAACAATTATTCCCATACACCATTAAAACATAATTTATAATTTAATAATGTACATAAAGAAATCAATTCAGAATTCAGGGGGTTTGGGGGTTGTTCAAGGGTTTGGGGTGGCTATCCAAGGAGGGGGGGGGGTAGGGGGTGTCTGAGGGGCTTTCCAGTTCAATCGTAAGGCTCGACATGGGTGTGTTTTATCAATAAATAAATCATTGGACTTTTCTCTATCCACTATGCATCATGTTCTCAACCGCATAGAAGTTATAAGGTTTGTACACACTCTGAGGTGCACATACTTGGGGGGGATGAATCTCATTAATAAACCCTCAATATTAAACCTAAAATAGGATATTGTAAGTGCATGATCAGGCAATATGCACAACCTAGTTGAGAAAGAATGAGAATAAAACTAATAAAAAAATCATCATTGATCCTCAAATACATGACCATGATTAAACCCAAATTAATTTTCCATGTGCTGAACTTTTACCAATCATTTCACAAGGATCGTGTCGACATTATAAAAATATAGTTTGACCAAGTCCTACCCCATCTACATCAAGACACATTGATTCTCAAGTATTAAAGCTTGATCAACCATACCTGCTTCATCGAATGTTAGGGTTTCTCTGAGTACATCATAGGAACCACACAAAACATATAATATACAATGGTATCCTGACTATATACACAATTATCATTGACCTCCAATATGTGAGTTTTATTTACACTCCGTCATGTAAATACAGTTATGGGACTTTTCTCATCCCAGGAATACCCTCAACAGTATCTCAGACAACCCATATGTGTTCTTTCAATTTCGAGGAATAAGATCTACAAGGATCTCATCCCTATACTATGGGAGTACCCTTATTTAGGGAATAATACTAAGAATCATATATTATTTACCATATGGGAGTATTATCATCCAAATAATAATCCTTAGAAGCACATCAACCCTCCAATATGGGTGTATTCTCATTTTAGGCATAATCTATATAATCATCTCAGCTCTCCCCTATGGGATTATTTTAATTTAGTGAATATTCTAGATGAGAATCTCATCCCACTCCTATGGTTGTATTCTAATTTTGTGAATAATACCTATATACATCTCATCCCTCCCCTAGGAGAGTATTATCATTTAAGGAATAAGAACCATAAGCATATCCACCCTCCCAAATGGGAGTATTTTCATCAAGATATAAGCCCATATGTATAATAGACCCAAACACATGATCACCCTATTATACCAGGCCAACCATGAATTGATATATATGAGGCCCCTGATAGATCACATGCCATGACCCCCCATTTAAAATATCAATGCCATCCGAATGCGTTTGGTTGGATTTCCGTAGGTCAGTTGTTGTTTTCAATTTAAATCTTGCCCATTTTAAACAAAATAGTGAACCTTTCAGTGCTAGCGGCCACACCGTGCCTTGGATTGAAGCGGGGTTGACTTTTACATGTCTCCAAAGACCATTGGATCGTTCTTATAAAATATCAATGCAATCCGAATGTGTTTGGTCGGATTACTGTAGGTCAGATGTTTTCTTCACTTAAAATCGTGTCCATTTTAAACAAAATAGAGACCCTTTTAGTGTTATAGGCCACACTGTTCCTTAGATTAAGGCGGGGTGGACTCGTTCATGTCACCAAAGACCCATGGATCGTTCTTATAAATGATCAATGCAATTCGAATGCGTTTGGTCGGATTTCCGTAAGTCAGTTGTTGTTTTCACTTAAAATCTTGTCCATTTTAAACAAAATAGATAACCTTTGAGTGATAGCGGACACATCGTTCCTCGGATTGAGGCGAGGTTGACTCTTACACGTCCCCAAGGTCCCTTGGATTGTTCCTATAAATGATCAATGCAATCCGAATTCATTTGGTCAGATTTCCATAGCTCAGTTGTTGTTTTCAATTAAAATCGTTTCCATTTTAAACAAGAGAGACCCTTTGAGTGATAGCGGCCACAACGTGCCTTTAATTGAAGCGGGTTAGACTCGTAAATGTCACCAAGGAACCTTGTATCATTCTTATAAAGGATCAATGCAATACGAATGCATTTGGTTGGATTTCTGTAGGTCAATTGTTGTTTTAAATTAAAATTGTGTCCAATTTAAAAAAGAGAGACCCTTTGAGTGCTAGCGGCCAAACCATGCCTCATATTGAGGAGGGGTTGACTCGTACATATCACCAAGAACCATTGGATCATTCTTATAAAATATCAATGCAATCCTAATGTGTTTGGTTGGATTTCCGTCGGTCATTTGTTGTTTTCAATTAAAATCGTGTCCATTTTAAACAAAATAAAGTCCCTTTGAGTGCTAGCAGCCACAACGTGCCTCAGATTGAGGCATAGTTGACTCGTGCATGTCACCAAGGACCCTTGGATAGTTCTTATAAAATATAAATTCAATCCAAATGTGTTTGGTCGGATTTCGGTTGGTCAGTTGTTGTTTTCAATTAAAATCGTGTCCACTTTAAACAAGAGAGACCCTTTGAGTGCTAGAGGCCACACCGTGCCTCATATTGATGTGGGGTTGACTCTTACATGTCAGCAAGGACCCTTGGATCGTTCTTATAAATTATAAATGCAATCCGAATAATTTTGGTTGGATTTCCGTAGGTCAGTTGTTGTTTTCACTTAAAATATTGTCCATTTTAAACAAAATAGAGACCCTTTGAGTGCAAGCAGCCACACCGTGCCTCATTTTGAGGAAGGGTTGACTCGTACATGTCACGAAGGACACTTGAATCATTCTTATAAAATAAAAATTCAATCAAAATGCGTTTGGTATGATTTCCGTAGGTCAGTTGTTGTTTTCAATTAAAATCGTGTCCACTTTAAACAAGAGAGACCCTTTCAGTGCTAGCGGCCGCATAATACGTCGGATTGAGGTGGGGTTGACTTGTACATGTCACCAAGGACCCTTGGATATTTCTTATAAATGATCAATGCAATCCGAATGCGTTTGGTCAGATTTATGTAGGTCGGTTGTTGTTTTCACTTAAAATCTTGTCCATTTTAAACAAAATAGAGACCCTTTGAGTGCTAGTGGACACACAGTACCTCAGATTGAGGCAGGGTTGACTCATACATGTCACCAAGGACCCTTGGATCTTTATTATAAATGATCAATTAAATACGATTGTGTTTGGTCAGGTTTCCGTAGGTCAGTTGTTGTTTTCACTTAAAATCATGTCCATTTTAAACAAAATAGAGACCCTTTGAGTGATAGCGGCCACACTGTGCCTCGGATTGAGGCGGGGTTGACTCATTTACGTCACTAGGGACCCTTGGATCGTTCTTATAAAATATCAATGGAATCAGAATGCTTCTGGTCAGATTTCTGTAGGTCAGTTTTTGTTTTCAATTAAAATCGTGTCCATTTTAAACAAAATAGAGACCCTTTGAGTGCTAACAGCCACACCGTGCCTCGGATTGTGACGAGGTAGACTCATAAACGTCACCAAGTACCCTTGGATCGTTTTTAAAAAATATCAATGCAATCTGAATGCATTTATTCAGATTTCTGTAGGTTAGTTGTTTATTTCAATTAAAATCTTGTCTATTTTAAACAAAATAGGGACCCTTTGAGTGCTAGCGGCCACACTGTACCTTGGATTGAGGCGGGGTTGATGCTTTCACGTCACCATGTACCCTTGTATCGTTCTTATAAACGATCAATTCAATCTGAATGCATTTGGTCAGATTTCTGTAGGCCAGTTGTTGTTTTCAATTAAAATCGTGTCCACTTTAAACAAGAGAGACCCTTTGAGTGTTAGCGGCCACACTATGCCTCGGATTGAGGCAGGGGTGACTCGTAAACATCACCAAAGACCCTTGGATCGTTATTATAAAAGTTAAATGCAATCTGAATCCATTTGGCCAGATTTATCTAGGTCATTTGTTGTTTTCACTTAAAAATCTTGTCCATTTTAAGCAAAATAGAGACTCTTTGAGTGATAGCGGCCACACCGTCCCTCAGATTAAGGCAGGGTTGACTCTTACATGTCACCAAAGACCCTTGGATCGTTCTTATAAATGAAAAATGCAATCTGAATGCGTTTGGTCAGATTTCTGTAGGTCAGTTGTTGTTTTCACTTAAAATCTTTTCCATTTTAAACAAAATAGAGACCCTTTGAGTGGTTCAGCATTCTTGCAAGTTACTGGTGCATATCATCTCTTAAAATGGGAAAACGACTCATTGGAGAAAGGCTGTTTTATTTAATAACAATTAAAATTTACCTAATAACATTTACATAAAACAATGTTTCATCTTTTGATCCCCTTAACCCTATAAAAAATGACCACAAATTGTACATGTCCCCAAGTCAGATCTTCATTGTATTTGTGTACAATCTTCCATCAGGTATGCAGAACACTTGTTTCTGAACACATCTATATCATCTTGTGAGTATGAGTCTTTTCTCTAGTTAGATTAGTACTGCAAAATAAAAAAATAAAGAATTAATAAATAACATAAATGAACTAGTACTTGTTTATAAAATACCTCTTTAGGGATTCTAGTTTACTGATGAAAAACAATCTCCTTCCAAAATTTACAAACATAATACTGCAATCATTATCGATTGTTTGTTATGGACACTACAAAAAAATTGATCATTAGGAGAGTAAGTAACTTGTGTTGAGATGTGTTTGGATAGTGAATTTAATTATATATACCCTTATATTTTTCCAGACGTAGTACTTGCTCGCCTCCCAATTCTTAGCCCCTGTCCTCATTCCTTTTTAGACGATAATGATACACCACACTATCATAACAGAATCCTCAGTAAAAGATAATTTAAATTATATTACTTGATTTTTAGACCTAAAACGTATGATGTAGTGTCTTAAATATTCACAAACTCCATCATGTGTGGTCGGTTTAATGGATATCCTTGCTTTGAATCCAAAAAATAAATCTTCGGAGTATCCAAGTTCACCAAAATTAGCAACCAATGTTGCCTAAAAACAAAAAAAAAAGGAATATGTAATAAAAAAAGTGAAAATATAATTGATATGCTTTAATCATAGAGTATTACCCCTGCATGGTTGGTATTAGGAAAAGTCTGTCATATGTAATCTTTCATTGAAATGTTTTCAGCAAGCCATTCACTATTGCATCCCTTTTTTATGGCTCTATTTTTGTTATGTGTGTTGATGTGATATGAGGACTAACTAGTCCAAATCTTGGATTATGGGAAAATTCCTTCAATTGTTTTTCATAAATGCTTCTCTCAACAATATAAAATGCATTTAGTCATAATTTTCACATTAGATCAGCTTTTGGAAAATCAATTCATGGAAGCATACCTCATATATACATTTACAACTGTGATGCCTAGCCAACCGTTGTCAAGAACTTCATTTTCATTTTCAGAAATAGTGAAATATTGACTTTCCTCTCTGTATATATTCTCTTCTAAAACCACTACATGAATATTACCATCTTTTAGCTTCATATCAACATGAGTCCTCAATTCTAGTAAATGTGGATAGAGAACAAGTGGTGTTATTGTGCTTTCAGTAGCTCCTTGGGATCGGATGGTCGATCCTTTAGATGGTTTTTAGCCGATGTTTGTCACCCCCTTCCCTTTCTCTATCTATAACAACAATCATTGGTTTAGACCCTTTTTTCATTAATTGTTAAGGGTTTATCTTGAAAAGGAAAGGAAATAAATACCTCTTTGTCCACATGTACTCTTACAAGTTGTGACGGCCATGCAATGAATATCCCAAAATCCTTTTCGACCGTATGAATATCATCGTCATCAAGTGGAATTGGTAGCTCTGCCTTTGGCTCTTGAGCTACATTAATCGTCACTTTCATATGATCCTTCAGAAGTGGTCTATTATGTAGTGTGGCATTTGGGATATTGAACACTGAATCCCTCGCTACAAGGTGATAGGTTGGTGCTGACAAATATAAATCACAATCATTATCACCCTGTAGAATATGAGTACAAAAAAATTATCAGTGTTTGAATGATTCATATTTCATGGGAACAATTATTAGAATATTGATTACCACGGCTAAGACAGTTCTTTGAGGCGAGTGGCTCGCCTCAAAGCTGGTGCGGGGTGGGGCAGGATGTTCATGCGGCGGTTGTTCTTGAGTTGTGGCTTCCCTTTTCTTCTCACCCATAATAGTTTCTAGAAACTCTCCCTGCCATTGTAATTTTTCTTCAAGGGTTGCTATTTTTTCTCTCATTTGTTCCAATTTTTCATCTATATCATCAATTTTTTACTTCATCTAAAAATATACTCAGGGTGTCACCCCAAACCCTGGACCTCTGACACGATCGTATTTTTTTGGCTGCTTCAAAGCCGTCGATAATAGGTCTATATCAGTTATAGGAGTAGCTGATTCTTATGAATGTCGGATTTCGGAAATTAACTAATTATTTTTATGTAATATAAATTTAAAAACAATTATTTTATCGTCGTTTCATACTTACACATATTACACACACTTTCTATGTGTTCTCATCTACTAACTTCCCTTCTTTGTTCACACGTGCCTCCTTCCATAGCACATGATGTGGGATGGAAGTGCATTTGGTTTTATACTCATCAATCTACATATAAACATAGAAAAATAATTATGATGTTGTTTATTGGCAACTAACAATATTATTGTAAATTTAAAATACATACAATTTTCATTTATAATGAGGCATACCCCATCTTTGCTTTACGAAAGGGGTATGTTGGTTTTGAAGCATGTTACTTATTTTCTGTAAAGAGTTTCTGTTTCATAAATGAAATATTGAAAATCATAGTGATGAATACAGGTATCCTCAAACAACGTCTTATCACTCACAATTTACCAGAAACTTCTCATCCCCACGACGGCCAATAAATTCATCCCATGTGTCTTGGGATATCAGGTGAGCGTAGACAATGGGTGGGTGTGGGTTTATTTTACCTTTAGAATCATTGAGGTGAAATCTTGAAAAAATAGTGTGAAAACTCGATGAATCTTTCCTGCAAGCCTTAGTACATAATCCTTTTGTGAATCATATACTATAAATGTACTCTATATGAGATTGAGAAGAGTAAGAAATTGTTTCATTATTTTATTTTCTAGTAAATTAAAGAAATAAATTCATAATGTTATCGTAATTTCTTCCCATATCACAGCCTTTAGCCCGGACATAACATGGTTCCATGAATCTATGTCAATCAGTATGTGTTGCCGAGTGAAAAATCCAATGTAGCTGCTAAACATAGCCTTGTTGGGATTCACATGTTGTCCTCTTGCATTCCATCTGACTTCAAATTTGATGCCTTTGCTTTTCGCCTTAAATGTTTTTGGCTAACACTGTCAAACTACGACGCACCTGTGATTTCGGCGACTCTGGTCCTTCATTCCCGACCATTTCATCGATATCAAAATAATCTATAAGTTCATCTAGAATGGTATCAACGACATGTGTTGATGGTTGTTGGACCTCAACACTAAGAGCATCAGCAGCAGCAACAACAGGAGCAGCTCGAGGAGCAGCAGCATCAGGAGGAGCAGCAGGAGCAACCGGAGCCGCAGCAGGAGCAACAGCAGTAGCAGCATGAGCTGCCGGAGCAGCAGGAGCTGCATCAGGAGCAACAACAGCAGCAGCATGAGCTGCAGGCACAACAAGAGCAGCATCAACTTCCTGAGAGACTTGACCAACCTCAAGGATAGGAGCATCAGAATGTGTAGAGGTCATTATCTACAAATGTGGTTGTATAGTTAATTCAGATTTCATAAATTCAGTAGTGATAAGATAATAACATGAGATAACAAGATCTTTATTACAAACAATATATAACCTATTTACTGAACTCTCTTTATTTTTTTCAAAGGTTGAAGGGATTTTACACCTCTATCGACTATCCAAATCCCTTCATTGTGGTCTCCTATAACATACAAAACATCATCTGCATTGGGACCGCTCAGAAATGATTGCGACGTACCACTAAACGGATCATCCTCAAATGAATTTTCATCGGAACCTTCAGTAGTTTTGGATGATAACAGAACAATCGACCAATTTCGTTTTGTGGGATCTGGAACATAAAAAACGCGTACCGCTTGTGATTCCATTATAAACTATTCGTCTTTGTACCCTTCTTTACTAAAATCAACTTTCAAAAATCCCCATTCATCTATTTTAACACCACTATTGTTATCAATCCATTTGCATTGAAAATCGGCAGTTGGAATATCGTATAATCCTACTCCCATATTATTTTGATAATGCCAAAGTACGACATATTCTCATAAATAGGATTTCTGTCCTTACTTCCAGAAATATGCATCGCTTCAGCCGCTAGTGTAACTCCACTATTTTGCATGGTACTATCTTCATCGTCTTCATCTGTATAGAATGTATAACCATTAATAACATAACCACTATAAGATAATACATACACACATGGTCTAGTGGCTAGCCATCGAAGACATTATGAAATTGAATTCGGATTTTCATCCAACTACTTAAAAATATGGTCCTGAAACCATCCTATAAATTGGTGATTATGGGTGTCTGATAACCATTTTCAGCCCTCGATGGATTCAACTGCCTAAGAATTTCATTGTGAGTTTCAATAAATGGAGCAACCTCCCAAATTTTATGCAAAACATAAAGATGAGCCTGCTCCCGATCTGTAATACTGATTGTCAAAACTTCTCTTCCATAAATTCCCTCACCCTCAATGCGACCAGTGTGACGAGATTTTGGGAGACCAATGCTTTCCACATCAGATAGGTATTCAGTAAAAAATGCAATGGCTTCCTCAACATATATCTCTCCACTATACAAACCTCTGGCCGAAATCGATTTTTGACATACCCTTTCAAAATATTCATATACCGTTCAACATGATACATCCATCTATAGTGCACAGGACAACAAAGTCGAATCTCTCCCACCAAGTGAATCATCAAATGAACCATCATATCAAAGAACGTTGGAAGGAATAACATTTCTAATTCACATAATACGATGCCAAATTCTTTTTCAATAGCTGGAAATTTCCCCAGGTCTAAATCTTTGCTACATATAGCATTGAAAAAGAAACAATGTTTGGTTAATGTATGACGAACATTCTTGGGAAAATTGCAACGTAATGCTATAGGAATTAGATCTTTCATCAAAATATGGAAATCATGTGATTTCAAACCTTTTAACTTCAAATCATACATTGATGAAATGTTCATGATATTTGATGAGCACCCCTCTGGAACCTTTACATCTTTGATGAATTTGCAAAACTGATATCTCTCTGCACTAGAAAGAGTATAAGCAGCTGTAGGAAGAAACATTCGATTTTCACCCTTCACGGGAGCCAACTCTTCTCGTATTCCCATGTCAACCATGTCCAACCATTCCTTAATCCCATCTTTTATTTTTCCAGGGGAATTTAGCAACGTTCTGATAACACTGTCACATACATTTTTTTCCACATGCATCACATCAGGAAAATGTCTGACGTACAAACAATTCTAGTTTGGTAATTCAAAAAAAAGATCTCTTTTTCAAACCGATTTTCGTAAGGTTTTTCGAAAATGGTTTACCAAAAATAGTGTTCAGAACTTTTACTTTCTCAAACATTTGATCACCTATTAGTGGAGACGGTGTTTCACATTTTTCTGAACTTCCATTGAATGATGTCGTCCAAGATCAGTACTTATGCCAACGAGGTGAAAATATACGATGTCCTAGAAACATAGATTTAGATGAATGATTCAACCTAATTGATTCTGTATCTTCTTCGCAGACGGGACACCCTTGAGTTCCTTCAATTTTATAGCTTGACAAATTTCCATTAGCAGGGAAATCATTTATTGTTCCATACAACATCACTCTCAACGTGAAGTATTCACTTTTATAAGAATCATACAACATTACACCCGAGTCCCACAATAACATCAAATCCTATATCAAAAGAGCCAGATAAACATCCATATCTTTACCTAGTTGTTTTTCACCTAATATAAGCATCGATAACATGATGAATTTCCGCTTCATGCATAACCAGGGTGGCAAGTTATAATTTTCCAACATAACAGGCCATGTACTATGAGTGCTAGTTTGAAAACCAAAAGGATTAACTCCATCTGTAGATAATGCAAGACAAAGGTTTCTCTGATCTTTTCCAAATTTAGGATACTCATGATCAAGTTTCTTCCATTGAGGAGAGTCGGCTGGATGACATAATAACCCATCTTTATTTCTTTTATCTGCATGCCACGAAAATTGTCTTGCAGTTTCTTCACTTCCATATAGATTCCTAAACCATGGAATGATTGGAAAGTATGATACAACATTTGTAGGATTGGATTTATCTTTCTTGTATCGAGAAGGAAAATAATTTGGGCATTCTGTAAGTGATTTTTTATCCTTGCAAAACAATAGACAGTCTTTTGGGCAGACATGTATTCTTTCAGAAATCATTCCCATCGAACATAGCATTCATCTAGCTTCATATGTCCGGCTTGGGAGCTCATTATCTTCAGGGAGCATGTCATTCAAGAGAGTAAGTAGTTCCGTAAAAATGACATCACTCCATCCATTTCCTGCTTTCAATTTATAAAACTTTAGTACAACTGACAATGTTGTATACTTAGTGCAAGCAGCATACAATGGCGTCTTTGCACAACTCATTAAGTTTTCAATCAATTTTGGGCAATCACGAAGTTAATCTTGAATTGTCTTTGTTATTTCCTCAATACGATCTTCATCATCATTGACATCGATAATCAAATCCTCCATACGTTCTTCTTCATTATCCATATTTGTATTCATATCTGACGATCAAGAAAACTCAGTTTTATCCCATCCAGTAGCTGCATTCGCTTCTTCTCTGTGTTTATTCCAACATTTATAACTCCGATCTATTTCGTGACATATCAAACGTTCTTCCAACTCCTCTGGAGTAAGTAGTCTAGAATAAAAACAACGTAAACATAGACAAAGGATTTGAGAAGGATCCTTTACGTGATCCTTTGCAAACTTGATGAACTCTTTCACTCCTTTCTTGTACTCTATTGTTAAACGGTTAGAATCCATCCAATATTTATTCATCTCCATCTTATTTGAATCTCAAATATTAGTATTTCTAGTTCATGTACACAAAACAAAAATTCAAAATATAGTATAATAGAACCACTTCCTTAAAAAAATGGAGATTAATAGAGCCTAACAATTAGTATTTATTCATCTTTATTAAATATAATTACTTTAGATTCATTATAGTTTCCTAAAATCACCCCAGAAAAAACACAAGAATAATCAAGAATGATACATATACCACTCCTATGTCTCTGCCCTACATTCAAAATCATCATGCCTAAATACTCACTATTGGTGGAAGTGAAACCATTCCTGATGATCATGCCAAGAAGAAATGGAAACCAAAATGGGAGAGTGAATCAAAATACCCCAAACAAGATGTAAAAAAATGGTATTTGAGAATAGGTTAGTGGATTTCATGTTGCATAGACACCTATCCAATTGACTCCACAAGCTGTGATGGCCCCTACAGTTGTTGCACCAGGTGAAACTATCACCTAAGAAGCTGAGAACAATGAGGCCCTTCCCAGCCATGAACTAAACAAACTCCATGATGGCCTTCCTCTGGAATGGGCTTCTACCTTTCCTTTCCTTCGGGTTGGAAATGACATTAAAGTCACCCCAACAAACAATGGATGGTGGTCGGGATCAAAGGTATTTTGTTCAAAAGGACAATCAATACCTCTAATTTTTTTAAAATACCAATACCATAAACCATTTAAAAACAAGAAATTTTAATTTATTTTGGAAATTAATCCCAAAAAAATTCAATAAACAAACACATGAAAAACCATTTGTAATTTTATTTAAAGAGTCAAATTATCATTATTTTAAACCATGAATTTCATTTGTAATATCAAATCCACCAACGGAAGAAGGAAACCTAATTTATTTCAATGAAAAAGGTTAATTCACAACAAGATTCCATCCATTCCATATATTATTTTCATTAATAGGGTTATTTTGTGCTTCAAAATGATCAAAACATGTCTAACCAACTTCAAATGGAAAAAATATGTATTCATGAAACACATGAATCCCAAAAAGAAGATATAGTATAGAAACACCCACATGGAATCTGAATGAGTCTACTTAAATGAAGAACATCATACATCTCCAACTACATCGATTCTTTCTCATATACAACGACACAACTAGCTAGATAGTGTCCCTCACCAAGAACATCATACATCTCCAAATAAGATACTACAACCAATAACCATGAAGAACATCATAAAATGGAAATATACTATAAACACAATCCTTCACCCAAATAATATACTACAACCACTAACAATGAAGAACCACTAAGATCATAATTTGAAACCTAAGGAAATGTACACCCAAAACATACCAATGAATTTGAATGAAATACTTTCTAAACCAAACAATTGAAATCCTCAAAGGTTCCTAACATCAAACCCCATCATATCTCCTAAAAAAATTCTTTGATAACACTATTTCGTGGCCTATACCCATTTAGACCCCTCTATTGGTTAGTATATTATAGTGTAGTGACCCCCTAAAGCCATCTTCTAATATGTCATGGGTTATTGAATGCACTGAGGGTATTTATCACAACCATGTACAATGTACTTCTAATTATAAATAATTGATATAGTTTAACATCAAGTTGTATAGATTATTTTACGAATGATACCAAGTGAAATTTAGTGTGGTAAATATGTGTGATAAGACATTTTTGGTCTAACTAAATTGGGATATAGCCTAATGAGTGTATTTTGGATTCACAAAAAATATGACCCTATGTAGTATAGGGTTTTTTCAACTAGTAGGAGTATGGTCCACATAGTGAATATGGTCCTCTATGTGTGGGAATGTTTTCATTTAGAGTAAGGCCTAATATGTATGGTTCCCATAGAATATGGCCCATTTGAATTGGATATTTGGGCTCATGGGTAATTTATTAATGCCTCTACTGGTGAAATCACTCAGTCTTGAATCTGTTTCCTTGGGCTAGACACAATCCTCATAACCTACCTTACATATTTCCAATAGTGGAAAGAGTCCACCTCTATGGTTGATAATATTGTCCCCTTGATTGGAATGGGAATATGGGATGTTATATATTCCTTCTATAGTTTCCTTCTTGGAGTATGATTCCTATTCTGGGTCTCTGTTCTAGAAATATGACATGTTTCTGAATCTAGATTTTGGTTCTACTCTCTAGTGGACACAGGTTAATTACAATAATTATTCTAGTTACAGGGAATATACATTTAGTTGAATATAATAATGGTAATGAGTGTATTAATAAACTATAAAATTCATCTATATTTCAAGTTATTAATTTTTCTTTAGCACCAAACATGAGGTGTATTATCTGTAATACATGAGTCATACCATGATTGATAATTGGTAACTTATTCTTATTGAAGAAGGAATTAAAGTCTTATAACCTCTATAATCTTATGATCATTACACAAGGTGGATCACATTTTTCCTATGAGGAATCTACACCAATTTGGTTCATAAAATATATGCATATCACATAAGGATTTCTATATTCATCAACTAATGAATCGTGTTCTTATCACACTAGGTAAGAACATAAGATCATCTACTAAGGGAAGTGTTTAGAGATTGTATGCTCATCACACATGGGATTCTTTGGCACATCATCTAAGGAATCTAATGCTCCACATGTGAGGTATAATCCAAGGATCATTACCTAGGAGATGAATCATAGATCTTATGATCATCATTTAGGGGGTTCTTAGGAATATCCCCTAATGAATCTATTTATAATGTCATTAGGTATAATCAAGGGAACATTATTTCGGAGATAAAGAAGATATCAAATTCCCATAACATATGAACTTCATATTCTCATCACCTAAGGCAACCTAGGATTATCACCTAGAGTTGTATGTTTCTTGAATTATGAGTGGTTATTGGTTTATTTCTCGGTAAAGAAACTCACATATTTGAATTTTAGAAGAGGGAACCACCCGATACACTCATCGTGTATGGGGGTGAGCATAGTTTTATAGCCACCATTTCATTTTTATCCAATAAGTTATTCAATTCCCACCAAAATCTTTTCAATTTCATCACTAAAAACTATATTCTATGTCACTGGGAAACTAAAAGGAAAACCCATATCAACTAACGATGTCATATCCCTCAATAACCCACTCATTACATCTTTTTAACAATGGAAAGGTTGATGCTTCCCCACTGCACGATTTACCACCTCAACCATCTCACATTTTCCCCTAATGGAATCTATCACAACCGAACTAACAAAAAACTTCTCAAATAACCCCACCAAAAAACAATGATGATTTCAACAATAAAAGTAAACAAGCACCATGTTTTTGATAAATATAACAAAAATTAGTAAAAACATGTGAATCATCCCCTTTATATCATTTTCCATAATGTATGGTTCATTTTCTTCAATCGGAAAATCCATAATACTCACCCATAGAATAAAAAATCATGTTAAAAAATGATATACAAATGGGAGAGGAGAACAATATTGGAAAAATATTTGGAAAACATGCCTTAAAGGAGGTCCTGTAAACCTATGCTTGAAACCGTTGCGGGCGGAGGAGGTCCGGCAAACTGAAGCTCAAGGGTGGTGGAGGTTTGGCAACGCGAACTGAGCGGGCAGTGGAGGTCCTTAAATGAGAAGCGAGGGCGGCAGATGTCTGATACGTGATCTCAGCGGGAGGTAGAGGGGAGTCTTAGTGTTCCAGCACCGTGAGAGCTTTAGGTCGTGATAAAACGAGGGCACTGTGCGACCTACTTTATAAAAAAATGCACTATGGTTTTATCATCCCTATAAAAGAACTGATAAAGACTCCCTTTATCAGTGCTAACATTTTAGCACTGATTAAGGCATCCTTTATCATCTGTTTTTTAGCTTTGATAACAGTACCCTTTATCAGCGCTACAAAAGCGCGGATAAATCTTTACTGTATCAGTGCTAAAATTTTAGCACTCATACAGGGAGACTTTATCATGGATTTTCTAGCGCTGATATAGGGTCCTTTTATCAGCACTATTTTAGAGTTCATAAAGGAGTTCTTTATCAGCGCTAGAATTGTAGTGAGGATAAAGAAATCCTTTATCAGCGCTAAAAATATTGTGCTGGTACTGGGTAACCTTTATTCGTGGTTTTACTTATCGCTGATATAAGGGGTGCTTCCCTTTATCGTATTTGTAGTAGTGTGACTGCCCGGCCGGCCATGCAGAGGAGCAGCAGATGGTTGAGGGACCACCTAGTCAGAGGCATAGGTTTGACCGTGGCGGTCCATAGGGAGAAGGTGGAGGAGGTAGAGAAGCTGGTCGAGCAGCGGGTGGTAGGAGACTCTATGAGGCTCTACCAACACCACCACCAGGAGGTCCACCCCAACCATAGGGAGCTGGCGGACAGAGGCAGGCTCATGTTCAGGCAGTGGAGGCTTACGACCACGACACACCTGAGATGATTCGAGGTACTATCTGTGTGTACTCCACCCATTCTGCAGTTCTTATAGACATAAGTGTGAGTCATTCTTTCATTGTCTCTGCCCTTTTTCGGAGCTCGGAGATTCCTACAGAGCCGTTGGCTCGATCCTTATTCCTAGAGACTCCTACAAGAGAAGACTAGACGATTACACACTGCTGCTGGCAGTGTGAGCATACACTAGGAGGTGAGAGCTTCGGCTGGGATCTTCTTGTAGCGGCGTCTAGACCATACGACATAATCTTGGGCATGGATTGGTTATCTACCTTCCATGATCAGATAGACTGTATTAGGCGCAAAGTGCAGTGTCTCCGTATAGATGGGAGCAGGTTCCCCTTCACCGGTGAGAAGGGAGCCTTTGTAGCGTATGATGGACTTACACAGAGGAGAGGGTAGCCAATCACAATCGGTTGGCTAGTCTCATCCTCGGAGCGGTTGATGTGCAGAGTCCGAGTTTTCTTGTTGTGGTGGATCAGTATGCAGATGTTTTCCCTGATGATGTTCCAGTACTACCTCCTCACAGAGAGGTAGACATCTACATTGAACTGTACCCCGGGATAACCCCGATATCTACTCCAGCATATTGGATGGAACCCACTGAGCTTCGTGAGATACGGGTACAACTAAAGGACTTGTAGGACAA
This sequence comes from Viscum album, assembly GCA_963277665.1. Lineage (NCBI taxonomy): Eukaryota > Viridiplantae > Streptophyta > Magnoliopsida > Santalales > Viscaceae > Viscum > Viscum album. Next base: position 598,198,785 of record OY728123.1, read on the forward strand.
GGGATTCATCCGACCCAATGTTTCACCCTGGGATTCTCCTATTTTATTCGCCAATAAGTACGATGAGAGCGTACAACTATGTTTCGACTACCGTCTCCTGAATCAGGTGATCGTAAATAACAACTATCCACTCTTGAGGATTGAAAACCTCTTTGATCAGCTCAAAGGAGCATGAAGGTTCTCAAAGATAGACCTCAGGTCAGGCTATTATCACCTCAGAGTTCTAGACGAAGATGTGCAGATGACGGCCTTCAGGTGTCCGTATGGCCACTATGAGTTCTTGGTTATGCCTTTTGGCTTAACCAACACTCCAACAGTGTTCATGAGTCTCATTAACAGGATCTTCCAGCCTTACCTTGATCGATTTTTCATAGTCTTTATTGAGGACATAATGTTTTAATCGACTACTGAGGAGGAGCACGCCTACCACGTGAGGGTATTACTAGACACACTCCGAGAGAACCCGCTTTCTAGTAATCTCTCGAAGTGTCAGTTCTAGATTTGAGAGGTCCACTTCATGGGGCATGTTATCCTTGAGGCGGGAGTTGTGGTGGATCCTGCAAAGATCGAGGAAGTGCTTTCTTGGGATCCACCCAGGAGTGTGATTGAGGTGTGGAGTTTTCTAGGTTTGGAAGGGTACTATCATATATTTGTGCAAAACTTCTCCAGAGTTGTATCACCACTTTCAGCTTTGATGATGAAGGGGAAAACCTTGGTGTATTCAGATAGATATCAGCAGAGCTTCCAGTTGCTGAGAAAGAGATTGACCAGTGCACCCATCTTGAGTCTACCAGAGGAGGGAGTAGGGAAATTAGTTTACAGTGATGTATAAGTGACCAGACTCGTGTGTGTCATGATGTAAGAGCAGGCAGTGATCACTTATGGTTCAAGACATTTGTGGTAGCATGAGCATAACTATGCTACCCATGACCTGGAGTTAGCAGTAGTGGTCTTCGCCTTGAATATGTGGCGGCACTATCAGATGGGCGAGCACTTTATAGTCTACTCAGACCACCAGATTCTTAGGTACATCTTCACGCAGAAGGACCCCAACCTGAGACAACAACGATGGTTCGACTTCCTCTAGGACTATGACTTTGAGATATTCTATACTCCTGGTAAGGGGAACTTAGTAGCTGATGCTCTCAGCAGAATATCAGGCATTCAGCTACATGGAGAGACGACATAGTAGCTAGCCGCATTGAAGATATCCCTAATGGATAGATATGGAGCAGCCTTTCTACAGTCACTCATAGTTACTCCTCCACTACATCGACGTGTTAGAGTGGAACAACGTGGGGACATTTACTGTGAGACGCGACGTGCACAGATATCCACATGACCTGCACTAGATGGGTTTTCTATAGGAGGAGAACATGTCACTCTTTATAGGGGACGTACCATGGTACCAGCTGCATTATAGGAGGAGGTGCTATGGGAATTTCACACTTCCCCTTTGGCGGTCATCTGGGAGTGGTGAAGATATATCAGGATCCCATATGACATCACTGGTGGCCGGATATGAAGTGGGATATAGCAGAGTTTGTTTCTCGATGCCTCAACTTCCAGCAGGTGAAGGCGGAGCACCAGGTAACAGAAGGTTTTATATAACACCGAGAGGTCTCAGAGTGGATGTGGGAAGTGATATCTATGGATTTTGTGACGGGAAATCCATGTAAATCCAGAGGAAACGACTCCATCTAGGTCATTTGCGACCGACTCACCAAGTCATCCCACTTCATACCTATCAGAGAGTAGGGCTCAGTGGAGAGCTTATGACACCTCTACATTAAGGAGATCATATGACTCTATGGGGTGCCGTTATCAATCATCTCTGATCATGACACTCTCTTGACTTACCTTCTTTGAAAGGTGTTGCAGGAGGTTTTTGGGACATAGATACGCTTGACCACTGCCATTCACCCCAAGACAGATGGCCAGATGGAGAGAACCATTCAGACACTTGAGGACATTCTTCATGCATGTGTCCTTGACTTTGGTCGAAGCTGGGAGGATCACCTACCCTTGGTAGAGTTTGCATACAACCATAGATACCACCCCACCATCGGGATGGCACAATACGAGCCATTGTACGACCGACCTTACAGATCACCTCTGTGCTGGACTCACCCTGGGGAGTCAGCACTCATAGGACCAGAGATGGTTCAGGCTACGACAGAGAAGGTGTAGATCATCCAAGAGTGGATGGGAACTGCACAGAGTTGACATAAGTCCTATGCCGATAGGAGATAGAGACCACTAGAGTTCAAGGATGGTGACCATGTTTTCTTTTGGGTCTCACCTCGACGTGGATTACAGAGATTTGGACGGGGTGTCAAGTTATCTCCGCTCTTCATCGGACCATTTTAGGTTCTTATCAGGGTAGGTGTTGTGGCTTATCGCCTGACCCTTCCACTTCAGTTGCACCGAGTGCACGACATCTTCCAGGTATCTCAGCTTAGGAGATACGTGCACGACCCGAAACACATAATCGACCATAGGGAGTAGGACATCGATGACCGAGAAACTATTGCGGAGGTCCTGGTGTAGATCAAGTATCGATAGGAGCAGGTCCTACATGGATGGTCTCTTCCTCTAGTGCGCATCAGGTGGCAGAACGATAACCTATAGGAGAGTACATGGGAGCAGGAGGATTAGATGCGTGCACAGTACCCTCTTTTATTTCCCTAGTCTATGACATATCTTTACAGGGATGTAAATCCTTAAGGTGAGAGTAATGTAAAGACCCGTAAATTTCATGAAATTTTTTGTCAACTTCTTTGGGATTTTACGATTATGAAGTTTCTAACAGCACCTGATTACGAGGCCCGGTGTTCCCAGAATCAATTTCTGAAGATTAGCTCGGGTATGTTCAGTGAACGAACGAGCAGGTTTTTCTATATTTTGAACCAATGCTTGGAATTGAAATTTGAGGGCACCATTGAAACTGCAGTGCCGGTAATTTCTTAAGAGGCCTTTTACCGTAGATGCATTTTTATGGGAGAAGGAGTTAATTTTTGTGGTATAAATAAGAAGTGAATAAAAAATTGTGGAACAATTTTTATTCTTTATCATACGTGGTTATATCCTAAATGGGGTAGTTAGGATGGGACCCACAAACTCCTAACTACCCATGTGAGGATAATTCTAAGGTGGTCCCACACGAGCCCCAACCATTCACATTCCCTAAACCCCTTAAAACACCCATTAAAATTCAATATTTTTAATGCTGACAACCCCCTTGTATTTATTGGAGTTACTTTTCCTCTTCTCTATATCCCTCATTAAAAGTTGCAAACCTTTCACCCAATTAATTAGAAAACTCGTGGTTTAATTAATTAAGTGAATTGGATTTTGAATTTTTTTAATTTTGAATTCTTGGAAAAATAAAATAAAATAAGAGGAAGCCTTATTTTATTTTGGGTTAGAATTATTGTGTGAGGAGATTTGGGAGAACTATAGATTTATTTGAAGAACTTCATCCTTCCATGAATAACGTCATCCTCCCACGAAGAATGCCACCTCTTCGATGAAGAACGTTGTCACTATAAGGAGAGACGACATGCCTTTACTTCTTCTCTCTACAGCTAGTGTGAGACGTCGTCCCCTCCTTGGACGCACACCAACTCCATCTTCGAAACCTCACCCCACGACGCCATCTTCTGCAACGCCAGCAAACGACATTGTTTATCAATGTAGTGGTGTGTTTGGATTGGGTAATGATTGGTTTTCCTTCCATGTTGTTGTTCCTCTTAAACCACTTGTTATAGGACTAATATGGAAGAGACCGGACCAAACTAACATGGACTGATTCCTCCGTTGTTCTTGTGAATATGTGGAGTTCTTCAAGTGTTCTGGAGCGATGAATCAAGTTATGTTTTCAGAGCCGATCGGAGGCCCGAAAACATCGTAAATGGCCTCAGAGCATCAGGGTGATCTAGAGATGGAAGTTTTTTGGAAATCAGATTATTGAAATGAAGAATGGACAACTCAGAAGGTGTGCTGGCCAGAGGCATCATTTTTGAAAAAATTATAGAATACATGGCATGTACTCTAGAAGCACACTCCGTGTAGTATAAGCGTACTGTGGTTTCCATTTTAGACGTTAGAAAAGTAAAACATGGCGTGTGAATCTATACAAAAGGCATGTACTCACCACGGTATTTTTTAGAGGAGGCTTCTATGTACATGGTGTGTATTCAGGGAAAATAAATGGACATAGATAGCAATATACGGCCAAGTAACCCGGCATGTATCCACTTCATAGAAAAGGAAGAAGTGGCTTCGCGGGGCTCGACGTGTAATCTGGAAGATACACAGACACAGGAAGAACCACACGACCAGGGGCTCGGTGTGTACTACCTCACCATGGAAGAAGTAGCTTCTTGATGACTGAGCGTGTATTCTGGGAATACATGGGCACGGGGTGGAGTACATGGGCATGTACTCCATCACACGACCAGGTTTGGCCAGCGCACATGGAACCGACCCCCGAGGGTTGGACACATCGTGTATCCATACCACATGCAGTGTACTTACTTATCTACATGACCAGCCCTGTGACACGGGCCGTTCCACATGGGCAGTACCCAGTGTTTGGTGACACAATGTGTATCGCTTACCTACACGTCGTACTCTTTAGGGAAATTTCTTGGTTTTCCCGTTCTCTGTGACTTGGGCACGTTTTTCTTTGTTTTTCCACTATGTCATGGGATAGAACTATAGGATACATCAACCTTGGACTTCGTAACAGTTGATGTATCAATCTTTGACTCGAGGAGCAGACCCTCGGGTAATCGAGCATGCTGGGAGCGGGAACCCTAGAGCTGGCTACGACTGTGATGACGATGATGACTGTACTTGGATCCTACATGGGTTCAGTAGCAAGAACGATTGTACTTGGATCCTATATGGGTTCAACAGCGTGGACGACTGTACTGGAATCCTACATGGGTTCGGAAGAAATGGTTACTATACTAGGATCCTCTGTGGGTTTGGCAGCGACAACTTCTGTACTTGGATCATACGTGGTTTGGCTGGGGAGATGATTCAGAGGCTACATCTATCATCTCCACCACTCTTCATGAGTAGTATACCTATGTGAGTTGAGTTTTGACATTCAATCAATATCATTGATATGATTGACTTTCCTTCCTGTGTGGTTTGGGTTGTTCTTTCCTCTGTGGACTGGGTCGTACTTGGGCTCGTGAGTTGGAGCCGAACTGGAATTGATGACTTAGGTATATGTATGGGAATATACCTAAGTGGAGTTGGTTGATACTTCATGTTTGTATCTTTACATTGTGTTTTATCCTTTGTGGATTCTGGGAGATCTTTGGGGGTCTCGGGGTCCCTACTGAGTATCTTATACTCACCCCTGCATAGGCTATGCCCGCACTACATTGTGTTGGTTGTAGATGGCAGACAACGCTGATCGTGGTTGAGGCTTGTGTAGCGGGTTGGTATCACGTGGTGGACTATCAGGTGGGACATACGCAGAGCGGACGACCGGACCCAAGGAACTGAGAAGACCAACTATACCCACCCTTCAGGTGGGATAACCGGAGGACAACTTGATGGTTTCTGATTTACTTTACTACTGTTTTTCTTTATTTTTTGTTGTACTATTCTTTTAGTTGGATTTGTATTCTAGCCCATTTAATTTTCTGCACATACTTTTTTACTCTGTTTACTTATTGTTTATTTCAGCTTGTGTACTCTATTGTGTTTATTTACTTATATAAAGGCAATGCCTTACCTTTTATCAGGATTTACGCCTTTGGTGCTAGTCGCCAGCACCTGGCCTATGGAAGGCGGTCTTGGGGTAGTCACGACATGGGCCCCGAGGATGGGTCGTGACAATTAGATGAATTATTCCTTTTTTCATTGAATATAGAATACCATTGTAGTTTTTGGTGAAATAATAGAGGATTTAATGGTTTTTTATAATATTCAACTCATTATTCCACAAAAATTTCACTATATTGTCTCATAACAAATGGGATGTGATCTATTTAAACATCATTTTTTAATTTACACATCATTATTAATTCTTTTGTGATTCTTACGATGAGTTCTTTTAGAAAAAATAGTAAGGTTAAAAAAGAAATTTTATTTAATGCTTCCAAATAAAAAAAATTAAACAATAAATCATTTATTGAAGAAAATTATACTAATAAATATTTTGATATTTAATTGAATACACATAACATATTTCACACTTATCTAATTCTATGAGAGGAGCAATGTGAATTTTTATTGGAATTAATCACTTGACGTTTACAAGTTTTTCCCAGTTGTAAATTTTTCAACAAACTTTCCAATGTTGATTGAAAAATTATCCACTGAATGTAACATCCCAGGTAAATTAACAATAAGAAATATTTAATATTTATTAATATTTTAGAATTAAATATTAATTTTAATTTAAATGGGTTGCTATGTTCGATAGCGTACCTGATACACAACAACGTGTTTTTTTGAAATCTTACATTGCTCACTAATAATATAATATTATTATTTTAAATGGTAGATAACTCCTAGCCATTTTATTGGCGGGAAAGAACAAAAATACCTACAATATGATTATAAATTATTATTAAATGTATTTACGTTATCCAATAAAAGTTAGAGGCTTAAAATATAATGAATCTAATTTTAAGCATAATTTATATTAAAAGGACGATTTACCGCAATTTAATGGAGATCCCTCCTTAATTATAATTTGTTAAATCTAATACATTCTATACGAAAAAATAAAATCATTTTTTAGAATGGGGACATCAAAATTTTATTTTTGTATAATTTTGGAATTTTCCCGATAAAGTTCATTTTTTAATGAACATTTAAAATTTTGTATTTTAATTCAAAACTATGTTTTAATATAATTTATATATATGGTTAGATTATATTTTTAATTGGATTTAAAGTGTAATTCGAATATATTTATAACCTTTAATCCAATTTTTGTCATTGTAATTAATTTCATTTTGAAATTTGACATAAACAAGTATCTATCATTTGATAGTTATTGCTTCTTAAAAACACGCTATTTGTTTTCATAACGAAAATAAATTTTAAAATTAATTAATTCCACAACTATATTTTGAATTTGTAAAAATAGAAATAATTTTTGAATTTGGAATATCAAATATAGCTTAGGCTTAATTTTTTGTATTTTTTTGAAAAACATCAATTTTTCATGAATAGTGAAACCACTTAGTAGTAGTTAAAAAAACTGACTTTTTCATTTAAATGAAATTTTACCACTTATGTAATTTTTAATTTCAAAAATCTGACATACATGGTTATTATCTAGAAGTAAATTGTGGTTCATAAAGATGAAAATAATTTTTGGTAAATAGTAACTTTTGACTTTTATTTACCACTGCTAAAGATAAATAGGGTAATTCAAGGTCAAAAGAATATTATAATAATTCAAAATTACATTAACACTTGTCCAAACATTATTGGATGATTCATTTACGACAATAGGAATATTTGGGTCGATTTTGGTATCCAATTGAGCCACATGGGAGTGAAAATGACAATTTAGATTAATTAATTTAATGTGAAGAAAAAATTGACATTAACAAAAATCTTCTAGTAATTAATTTTTATATGGTTTTATATAAGTCCTATTTTAGAATATAAATATTCATTGGAAAGCTAAAAATATTTCATACATGATAGTATTTGTTTGATAATTTTTTGACATCAAAAAATAAAATTATTTATGACACAATAATGATGCACTATTTATCTCATTAATAAATGATTTAAATAAATAAGATTATAAGGACTAAAATATTATCCAAAACATGTACAATTCTGATTGAATAATTTTATTTCTACCATGAATCATCTTATCTCTGACTATAATGATTTTTGGACAATTATAAACCGAATATAATTATATTATAAAATAATATTTTCACACATTCCTAAAGAGCCCCTCCTCTCCTTTATAAAAGGAGACCACTTCTAACCAATTCCTCACATCTCTCAAGCTATTTGGATCGTCCAAAAACTACCCAATTAATCTCCCTACATACCTATAATCTTCATATAATCATTAAAATAGGAATAAGTCACTTGAAGAAGTCCATTGGTTCAAAACAAATGGAGTTACCCAAATTAAAGGTAATCGTTTCTCTTAAATTGTTTTCTTTTATTTTACTTCTCCAACCCCTAAACACTTTTTATTCCTTTCTTTTGTAACAAAACCAGTATCCTGAATATACTAGGATCTTTTTATGAGAAGTATTCTAACTACACATACACACACCTCCATCAAATGGGTGATTAACATAATGTTTCTATGAATGGAAAACTAACGCCTCACGAAACGATGATTGTTCGATTATCTCTTACCACACCTCATGGCATCCATTAATATGGAACTATATTTATATATGATATATATTATTTTTATGTTTTCCTTATTCTTATGTACTTCCCATTTATATCATGCCTTTATGGTTTCCATTGAGGGTAAATACGATAATCTCATTTGAGGAAGTGCGGACTACCGCCCCCTCAAAGTGATTTGATTCGTTAATGCATTATGTGGGATGTATAAAGGATGGAGTTAATGATATTATATATGATATTATACTGGAATTATAATATACCAATGTTTCATTATGTTTTATTTCCATTAAAGTAATAAATAGAAATGAAAGTAGCGTTCATGCATACGTACGACTTACCGTCTCTATGAACGATGCATTTCTTTTCATACCTCTAAATGTCATGTACTATTATAAAAAAATGTATATACTTGCTATATATGATATATATGATATCCAAATCATGAATATCATTCTGGATATAATAAACCTTTGACCACATGGACAACTTGTAAATATAAGGTGTTCATTTTTTACTCATGTACCAAATATCGACAAAATGAACTTTATTAACTTAAATGATTTCATTATGTTTATAACATGGTAATAAGAGATATAAAAGAAATAATAAGCTTGAAAAATGTTCTTAAGAAAGTATAAATTAACTTTAGTTTATTATTCAGGAGATTAATGAATGAACGAGTCAAGTTGGACACGAGGTAAGGGAACTTCTTAACCCAATTTCTGTTCATTGGGTTAATCTCCTAATTTCAAATTATGGCATGTTATGATTACGTCCTATCTTATTTTCATACATTCTTTATGTGTACTTATAGTTAATACACATAATAGAACTATTTTATTTAAAAAATGATATTTCTAAGGGACTTCGTCTCAATCTCCTTTCATTGAGGCATATTTTGTTTTTATACACGACATTCTTTTATACGCTGTATAATCACCCTTTAATTTTCAAAGGGAATTTTTTTATATGAAGAATTTTAATAAATGAAAAAAAAGAATTTTTCTTTTAAATTAAGGGATGGCAACGACCTTTCCTCTCCCGTGAGTATTATTTCATCTTTGGCGTCCTTAACAAACTGGAATGTTTTTAAAAGGGAAAATAAATACCATATACCCTTTTTACGTATTTTGGTATTGAAAATGATTTGGAGAATGGATTTATTATTTCAATATCTTGAAATGATATTTTATTATTTCAATGTTGAATTTTTATCTTTTCTTTAGGCTTATGTTATGTTTTATGATCATGTTATCGTTCGTGAGCATTATTTACGTATATGGGTGGTTCTGTGATAAACCTAGGGCGGGTGAGACTGTGATATCTCTCCAATGCATTGGGTAATGTGACAGAGGTAAACGTGAATGTTTCTCCTAAGAGATTTAAGGAATATACTGTGATGGGTATTCCAAATTATCTCCCTATGTAGCTGTGATAACAATGTAAGCATGATATGGATGCCAAAAGATACCTTTATGATTTATGATTTCTATGTGTCTTTCATAAATCTTATTATTTCACAAGGTATGTAAAAGATTTCATGTTGTGTATGTATTTATGAACAAATGTCTTCATTATTTGTTTTATAACACTTACTGAGATTTTAATGCTAGTCCCAAGTTTTGAAATGTTTTCACAAGACTTAATGATTAATAGGGTCAGGGATGGGATCATTGAAAAGTCACGCAGTCTAAAACATGGAACTATACATGACTCTTTTTTTCAAGAGATATTGTTTTGTAGAAAAATGGAAACTGTGTAGATATGTCTACCTTGTAATCTTTTGAGATGTAAATTTAAGGTCCTAATTCCCTAAAACTCTAACCTGGAAAGTTCTTCAATGTAAATTATTCGTTTAATTCAATATTATGTAATGTTTATAGTCAGGCCTTATACTGAATATCAGGACAGGAGAATAATAAGATAATTTAACAATAAAATAAAGACATAAAATTAAAAACAAAATTCAAGTGGGGATTCAATAAATTTCACTAAATTTAAAATATAAATTTCCTACTATAGTTGTATAATGATGAGTGTATTGACGATGATGAGGAATCTGATAATTATAGTTATATTGATACAAATTCTAATTTCTAAATTGAATGATTAAAATATCAAAAATAATAAAATTATAGGTGCTAGGGATGATGATGAAATATAAATGGATTATACATTGAAATGATAACACTTTTAATTCCATCAAAATACATAAATATTGAAAATTTGAAACAAATTTAAAGAATGAAAATATATATTTATGAAATAAAAACAATGTTAATGATGAATAAAATTCAGGATTACTAAAACTAATTGAAAAATTAATATAGTTTATATCTAACTATAAAATTATAATAGATAATATTGAAATGATAATAATAATAACAATTCATAGATCCAATATTAAAAATTATGTTTCTTCATAATTTAAGGTTTTAAATCCCACCAAAGTCCATATTTAAGGATAATTGTCTCCAATATGGATTAATAGAATAATTTTGATAGAATTATGAAAAAATAAAATTAATTTAATGATAAGGTTTTTTAACATATATTTAAATTGATAATTTCATATTTTTTAATTTATATATTAATAAGAATTTTTAATTGGAGACTAAATTTTGATACTATTTAAATATTCCAATTATTCCCATATATGTAAAAATTTATATTATTATCTTATAAATTTATAAGAGATGAATTTTATTTTAATTTGAAGTGGTATAAAATATATTGAGATATGTAATTCACTTGAAGTCCTCAAACTGGATCCCATGTTTTAATGAGAACAATGAGATCTGAATACCATTTTTAAATGTATTTTTGAATATAGACATAAATAAAATTTTTGGTCTATAAAATTTATTTATATCCCATAAAAGTATTTCATTTTTACATGTTATATATAAATTAATATAAAATATTGATGTTTATTAGAGAATTTTTTTTATTGTAATGATAGACATCCATATGGAAAAGATATTAATGATTTATTTTTATTGGATTTGAATGCATTCAATTTCAATAGAACCTATAACCATATCCACCCAGACTCTATATATATGTATTATTCACATTTGAAATTATATATCTATACATTAGGATACTAGCGTTTTTTCTTGGAAATTAATATTTGGATTCAATATATGACTATAAAATTTAATTACTATTTAATGACATCCATTATATTTATAGTAACATTTAATTGTTATTCTATTTGTTTCACTCTTCTCCCTAACCCCATCTATTTATATATTTCTTTTTTATTTTATTCTCATTAATATGAGTGGTCTTACTAATTATTATGCATGAATGAATTTAGGATTTATTTGGGTATGTTTCAGTTGTTGTCGAAAATTATGTCCAGTTACTTTAGACTATTTTATAGTGTTTGTGGTGGGAGGAGTGTTCGTATTTGGTATATATTTCATCGGCCTTCACATGGAATGGATATCAAAAATAATTCCAAAATTTATTAAATAATAATCACCCCTATATAAAAAATAATCATTATATAAGGGTGTTAAGTGTTCTCATTGATTGAAATGATATATGGGAAATCCGGGCCTTAAAATTTGTCACACTGAACGATAAATAATTTTTATGATTGTTTAGTATTAGGTATTGTGTGGTATGTTTTGATGATGTTTTATTCTACGAAATATAAACATCCACACAATTAAAGTATTATTAATACATTTTTAGAGGATGGACTATCAAATATAACACTTAAAATAATTAAAGAATAATGAAGGAAAATTAGCAACCTAATAAGATAAAAAATATTTCCATTTCACACTTCAGGATAATTTGATACTAGATTATTATTATTTTCCTTTTATACTTTAAAAATATTATTAAAAATCCCAAATTTTATTTCTATCAAAAAGATAAAAATTTAATAATATATTATATTCATCATAAGTAGTGAGATATTACTGGAAAATCATTTTAATGGAGCTGACCCAAATCAACCAATATTCGACATTAGAGAAAACAAAAAATATATTCTACCTCATTCGGATGGGGTATGAAAATTATAATAATTTATAAGTATCCATGTATCAATTCAGTATGTTTTTATATTCTTTAATTTTATATAAATAACTTTTTAAAAATAATAATTATTTTGCACAAACTCTCTAATGGATGAGACTGCCTATTTATTTTCATAGATAGTGAGAGGAGTATGGAAATCCAAATATGGAAATTGGTAATTCCAATAAGTCATAATTTAATTAAAATAGTATTTCAAGAAACTAATCTTTTAACACTTAAACACAAATCTCATAAAATTCTGAAATATTTGTTTTAAACTATCACCTAGAGGTTCCCATGTTATAAGAAGTACTTAATCCACTTCAATTTCAAGAGAACATCATAAAATTTGAAATATTATTACACAAAATTATAAATAACGTTTTTATAAATTCTTTGTGTATAAATTAATTAATTAATATAAAATAAATCTTATTTAACTTTGGGATAAATTTTTTTTAAAACCATTTGTATCTAACATTAAGAGACCAGAATTTGGAATTACCCCCCATAGAATATTTTTTTACACTCATTAGTGAAACTTATTTCCTTGGAGTCTATATAATATTTTAAGAATTCCCAAGATATGTAGTACTGAAATATCCAAAATATCATGAAACATAATCTTATGGGAGAAAAAAATTAATTTCATGTATCTATGACTAAATATTCATAGTCACAAGTTGACTATATAGATGGGGATGATGTCATTTTTTATTTTAATTTTACTCAAATAGAATTATCCTATGAATTTACATTAGTACACAAATTTAATGTAGATTCATGTTTGAAAAACATGGATAATAGAGAAGAGGCTACACATGTAATTTGGACAAAATAAAAGGATCCATTATTTTTTATACATCCGCAATTAAACTAAAAAATAATAGATTATTGGGTGGATATACTTTATACTCTCTAGGGATTCCTCTATTGAAATTATGAATAAAATCACATTTTATGGAAAATTTTGAAATGGATTATCATATAGAAACTCTGCAAAAGTTAATATTTTTTATAATCACTGTAGCTGGTTGACTAGCAACAGTAAAACCAATGTACATTAGTATGGAATAAAATAATGTATATCATTCTTATATGACCATTTTTTCTTTCTATTCTTGTTAATTTTATTCTATTTAATAATATTTTATTATTTTTTCTAGATTTAAGTTTTAGTTTTCTTATGCATAGATATAGTGGACTAAAAAAAGACTACTAAAAATAATATTTTAGTTTATATCATCCCTCTTGTTTATATTTATCACTAATAAATTTAATAAAAAATGTATATATGATAGGATAAATTTTGAATAAAAACAGTCACCCAATTAATATCGAGGGACCCTTTTTCCTAGTCGAAATCTACAAAAAACAAAAAAAAAATCAACCTAGTTAATTTAGTTATTATTTTACACTCCACACCAAAAAACATATGAAAATTATAACACATACATGAGCTCTAGAAAAGAATCTAAACTAATGTGTCTCATTTTTGGACCCTTTTGTGTAGACCCAAATTCAGAGAAACTCGCATAAGATGGATACCATTTACTAAAATCCTAAAGAAACATTATGTGCCCTAAATATGACCCATAGGAGTATTATGATATTGGTTCAATATTATAAAATTGGGTGATGTTTATATGTGATTGGGATTAACCTTGTAACATACTCCATTAAATATTGGTTTATTTCCATAAGGAAACCTCTTTGACTAATATAACATCATGAACAACTCCATAATAAGTGATATAACCCCCACTCTATAGAAGAACAAAATTTTGTATATTTGACTGATAAAATGCCGCTTTTTGAACCATATACCCTTTCAACACATCCTAAGACCAATATTGGACTCCATAAAATATAAAATATTATAAAAAAGTGAAGATAATAAATAAACCATGTGTATCATAGTATTATATATATTTTTAGTGTTTTCCATATATTAATAATATAAATACTTTATAAGGATGGATATTTAATATCACAATGATAAATATGGGGCTATGTATGTTATATTTAAGATGAAAAAATTATATTAATGTAAGGTGAATAATATTAGAGTATATTATAATTTGAAAATACTTTTCTTCTGAGGGACATGTATAAAATATTAAATCCATCTATTAAGATAATTCTTTACTTGAAATCATCTGAAAGATCATCTTAAATTAAGTGAATAAGGTGATTTCTCCACATGTTACGTTAAAAACATTTTATACCAATTCTATATAGTCGAATCAATCATACTTATAGGTGTTTTATGAGATGTTCATTATATTTTAATAAATGTTATACATTTATTATATATGATATTTTATATGTTATTTATATTTTATTAATTTTATTGTATGTATTTTTAACTTTTTTGTCTCATTATTTATTTAAATTCAATTAACATTTTTCTATGATGTTATATTTAGTCAATAGGGAAATTGGGAAATGATATTTGAAATATATATGTGGAATTAAATCATTATATACATTGAGTACTGGTTATTTTTATCTTTCATCATCAACATTCATTATGAAATTTCAACTGTAGTTAAATTAGATAATATCTAAACCTATCTAATTTTCCCTTTTTGTTGAACATCTTAATAATTTTTCAATTTTATTTCATTAATTTATTATATTTCTAAATCATTTACTTGTTTTTTATGATATTTTTTGTGATTTGATTTGGGAAAAAATTAGTTAGAGTTTATTTTGTATGAACTTGTTGGAAATGAAATAAAAAAAATTTAATGTAGTAAATATAGTAAATAAGGATGATCCATTAATTTAGTAAAAATAGTATAGACAATATTATATTTATAATATATATAATAAATAATCACTAGTGAAGTAATAATTGAACTAATATCCATACTTATCTTATTTCGATTTTAAATTTCTTTTCTTATTTCATTACTGATACACATTATATCCAAAAAAACATCCATTTAAATTCTCTATAACATTACATTAAATTAATAAATATGTTGTCAATGAAGAATTCTAAATCTTGGTGTGTCCTATATAATTTATTAACAATGTGGATGTCTATTCTGGTACATAACTTATATAAACTAAAAAACCTTTTTAGCATAATTTGATGAGGCACTTCCAATAATTATTGTCATTATTGGTTAGTGTAGTATTTTTATACTCTGAATTATTAAAATTTATCTATGAAAATGAATTAAATAAATGAAATCACTAAATATTAAAAATGATGAACATATTGAATTCATAACCTAAATATATATTCAATTATAACACTGATGTGCCAGATTATATTATCATAAAAGAGAATAATGAAAACTCATAGGTTTATGAATTTAATATTGATTATATTGGGTAAAATTAATGATGGAAGATTTTCGAAATGAGTAAATTCATGAAGATATTGATGAATGATATTGAAGAAAATATAAAAAATTACATATAAGAACCATTTAACTATACAAATTAACGATCAATGGATGGATAAGAAATAAAAAAACTATTAAGAGAAATGGAACCATTTTCCTTAACATTTTTGCAATGATGTACCAATGAATTATGAGGATAACATAATTAACTAATTTATAGTTCCTTATATTTCATTTTAATAAATATACTCTATAGAAAACATGACATCTGATGCTAATGTGGGAGATCATAAATCATTTGATTGTTTTGAATAGATTATATAAAATAATATTTTCTATATGATGATCATAATAATAATTAACCTAAATCAACAGCCATTTTACAAATTTATTTTAAATGTTATAACACATTTGGGTGGGTGTGTTTTTATGAAATAATTGAAAAAGATACGATAAATAAATTACACATAAAAAATAAAAAGAAAAAGAACTAAATTCCAGAAGAACTAATGTCCACATAATATTTGGATTTAATTCCATTTGTTAATTAATTACAATTAAATTTAGTAAAAGTGACATATTATCATATTTTATTATCAATACATTAGTAATATTGAAATAGAAAAGAATATTTAAATGAAATTTAAATAATATAAGTTCAATAAATGGGTAATTTACATTAATGATAAACAAGATAATTTACCTCTCATTTATATTAACGTAATATACCTTTTATAAGAATAGTTTCAGAAGTAATATTTGAAAGATGAAATAATATAGTTAGCTATTTTAAAAATTGATTAATATTTTTTTTTATTCTTCTTATAGAATTAAAAAATAATAAATATTATTTATTAAAAATGTTTAAGGAGTTTATTTTCATACACTAAAAGTCTAAGAAGAAATGATAAAAAAGAACAATATTACAAGATGAGGTGTTATATGGACACTAAACAATTTAATTATATTTATCTTGTTTTTGGGAAATAAAAGACACCTCATTTTAAATACGTAATTATATAAGATTCAAACTAGATTTTAATTTATGAAAATTTTATATAAATTTCATATAATATAATGTTAAATAAATTTTAATTTTAATTTTTATATATTATTATCGACACCGATGGATGAAAATTTAGAAGAAATCGCCAATGAAAAATGTAGATATTTTATATTAATTAAATTTAGTTATAGAATTAATATAGGATCTCCATTAAGATATTAGAGATTTATTGGTTGAATGGATTCATGATGAATACATTAACGTTGATAATTTAGTTTTAATAATTTTTTGTAATATTTTATATGGACATAAATTAATACTAAATGCAATTGTTTTTTAGTGTATATTTATCTTGATTATCAGTTTTTACTCATATTTATTTTGAAAAATTATAATATTAATTAGAGGTTGAATACATAAAGAATTTTATACATATTATAAATACATTAAATATATAAATTTTGGATATTATTATTACTAACAATCAATATTTTGAATAAATAAATAAACCATTCATTGTAATATTTTATTTTATATCATTTTTATTTTAATATCCTTTTTATTCATTTGAAAATTATCTAGAATAATATTATATTTTAATAAAATAACCTAAAAACTATTACCTCTTCTACTATACCTTATATATTTTTTACTTGTAGGTTGATTCTTGTATTTGATTAGAAATTTTTCCATATTTCAGTATAAGAATAAATTTAATAATATCTACTACCCTTGAAAATTCATAGACATCGGTGTTTATAGTTCACTACAATGTTGATACAGAGAATGTTATCTATTTAATTACATCTACTTGTTCATCAAAATACATTATATAACAATCAATGTGTCTAATGAACAAGATAACTGTTTTTTAGATTTCTTGATTTATCCTTCTATTTTCCATTGAAATATTTAAATTTAAATTATTTTCAATAATGATTTTTTAGGATCCATTAGTGAGCATTAGTTTTCTAAAAAATTCAATTTTCCTTTTATGTATTTTTTATTTTCCATGTTTGTGTCACAATATTTACAAGATTCCTTGAAGCCTAATAATAACTATATTGAAGTTATTTATTTTCATCTCCATTTTTTTAATTCATGGTTTTGGTGTATAGATAGTTGAATTAGATGAAAAATATTTTAGAAAGGTAGAATTTGTTTGTGTTTATATTTACTCTTCACTTTGTTTTTGATATGATTTCATCTGAAGAAAAAAATATCTAATGGAATCAAAATGAAATGATGGGTTCGCATCTATCTTCTAAACCTAGTTTTTATGAAGCATTAAAAATGTTTATTTTGAAATTTACATAACCATCATATATGGAATTTGAGGATATTTTCATGATCTTTTTTCGTCTCTAAAACATTTTAATAAAATTTTCCATATTCAATAATGTTAATATAATTTTCAATTTTCTAATTTTTTTTTGGTAAGTACGAAAATATTAATGGTCTTATTGATCATATATTCACATATATAAGAGTTATTATATATTATATGAGTTCCCTAATTCTTTATATTTTTTCAGAAAAAAATATTTATCAAAAATTTATTTAAGATACATGTGTAGAAGAGAATCTATAAATTCCGTGATCAAAATATATCATCCATAATAAAACCTAACATTATCTTAATTATATTCAAAATCATTGAAATTGAATAAAAATTTGAAAAAATAAATTTTCTTTTATTTTCAATGTGTCACTATATTCTTATCTATGAATTAATAAGTTTTTTATATCAAATATAAAATCCTTGTATCTAGATATAAATATTAATCTTTCATAACTTTTTCATATGAAGACAAAAATGGTTTCGACATTAAAATTCTAAAATCATCAATGATTTTTAGAAAACATATGGGTTATGTGATTAGATTCACCTATCAATTGTAGATAAAGATCATAAGATATTGTATGGATATTTTGGTTTTATAATATTTTAATCAATGGTAAGGAGATATATGTGAATCTATCAGTATCCCTAGGGGAAATAGTTTCAGAAACCAATCTTTTAATAATTAGATTTTGAAAAAAATATATATTTTAGATACAAAAAAGTTTCAAATCCTAAGAAATGGATTCCATACTCTAATATAGAATAATTGTTATCATATTTATTTTAGTCCATTTATTATCATCCATTATATTAGAAAAGTCACTTTTTACTTCCATGTCATGATTAGATGAACATAAAAACCTAATAATCATCAGAGAGAGAAAATTTTGAGTGATGAGAGCTATCCATAAAGAATAATCAGTTGTCTTTGTCTAGTGACCCACATAATCATTATATAAACCTGTATGATAGTTGATAAAACTAGTTTTCTTCCAATGGTATTATATAAAACCTTTATAATGTTCAATGGATAATAGTGTTGATGGATATATTGAAAAAAATATGAAATCATATTGTTTTTAATTTTTTAGTATAAGTATTTTTGGATAAAACTTTGTTCATTTGATACATATTACTAAGTATAAAACCAATAATTTTTTATAAAGAGCATAAATATCATAAAAAAATTAATATAAAAGACAACAAAATTATAAAAAAATTGAAATATTTACCTCTTAGAAAAATATTTATATTAATATTCTTACAATAATTAATCTTGTAATATGAAAAATTTGGTTTCATAAAATAATTATTTTTATGGACAATCAGGTATACCTCTATCTAATATAACTCAAGATTATCATACAAATTTATTTTCATGAAATATAGTTAAAATATTAATTTCAAAAGATTTATTAAAAAATTAATTAGGGAAATTTCAAAATCATTGAAAAATAATCGAAATGTTTTTATGATTCTTTAATATAATGAAAAAAGACAAATTTTAGATTGAAAATTCATAATTTTATGTTTATCATTCCATTTTTTTGTTTAATCTATTAAAATAATTCTAAATTTGGATATTTTATAAAAATATAAATAACATTTTATTATGTTTTGATAAATTGTAGAATTCTATCTAGTTTTTTGTCATTCCTTAGGAAATGGTTTCTTCTATATATTTTCATAAATTATGTGTTATGTAATAATTTTTTATATAATATAATGTAACTTGTGTTTACAAACGATATATGTGTTTTACTAAAACCAATTCCAATTTCTCTGAGTGTTTGTTGCATCCACCATACTGAAGCAGAACACATTCACGTCGTATCAAAATAATATTATTTACTGTATAGGGTTAATACGTGTTATTTCATGCAATAATAATAAAATAAATACTAATTATGAAACATTATGTTTGAGATGTACTTTTTCGATCTATTTTACAAACAGAAATGTTATTATATTAAAAAATTCAATTTAAAATCATTTCTCTTGGAATAAAATTGTATATGATCTATACATCCATTTAGTTAATGAATTTTATTTTAAAAAATATCATATGGGGATATTTTTAATTTTCTTGAAAAATCACACATAACTACATAGAAAAAATTATTTCTAGTTGACTATTTATGAGATATAGTGAATTACCAGTCATTCCTCTAAACATTCCATGATGACCTGATTTATAGATTCATCGTTATTTTTTTTTGATTTTTAGGATATGATAGTTGTTCCAATTACATTATAATTTCATTTATGTAAATATTTTATATTAATAAAATTTAGTTATAGAATTAATATAGGATCTCCATTAGTTTTTTAAAAATAAGGTCTTTATGCCATTATTATCCAATGAAAAAAGATGATGGGTTTCATTTATGTCATTCCTATAGTAAAACATATAATTATTAAATTAGTATCATACCCCTAGAATGGTAATTGGTTTTGTTATTCACAAAATCAAATAAAATAATTTCTTGGGAAAAAAGTTTAAATTTTGAGAAGAAAATTATTCAGCATGACAAGTACAAAACATGATTTTTGAAAATGGTAAAGGGAGAGGGGGAATAAGGTCTCCCAATAAAAATAACTCTTAATAAAATAATTTTATAGAATAAAATTCATATAAGAACATAGTTTTGATATTTTAATGACATTCTACATAAAAAATAAATGTGATAGGAAATGAAAAGTTGATATTTCAACTAACTTGAGGAGTAACTTATAAAAATCCATGATTAGAACCTTGGTTGATTGAGATATAATTGGGAGGAAACAATATGGGGTAAAACAGTTATTTATTAGTTGAGGATGAATTTCATGTTAAAATAAATTATGAAATTGGTGGGTATTTATACCAAAAGAGGGGTATTTGTTTATTAATTTACAAATAAAGGCATTAGACACCCATGGTGTGATAATTCAAATAAGATGGCCTTTACCATGGTATTTTTCAATTTTATTGGATAATGGGAACATTTATTATGTTATAATATCCCCAAACTCTTAACCAAAATTTTATTTTACTTGTTTATTTAGGGAAATTTAATTTGTTCACAAAATTAAAATTTTAATATTAATGATTCCATTTTAAAATTTAGAATGTAAATTATTTATTAAAATACAGATCACAATATATTATATTAGTTTATATTAATAAAATAACATATAAAAAGTCATGTATTATTGATAACTAATTATTACATCAATATGAAATAATTATGAAGTCATTAAACTTATAAAAAACTCAAAACTGAATTTCTACTATTCAAAAAAATAAATAAAATATTTTAGATAATTATAATAAATTCACCCTATCCAAATTTCAATTCCATGTTTCAGAAATTAATTTTATTTTATCATAATAATTCCTTATGTATTATTAAATAATCAATTAAACAAATAAATATCATTTATTAAAAATAATAGCTGATACGAATTATATAGTAAAATACACAAGAAAAATATATTACCCTTGAAAAAAATAAAATTACTTTATCATTTAAATTTAACTAAGAGTTTTTTAATCATTCTATTTAATTAAATAATACATTATACATAATATCATTGTTTATCATAATAATTAATTCATTTATAGAAACCAAAATTTCTAATAGAACAAAATACATTTTGCAACATCCCAGGTAAGTAATGAATAATAGATATTTTTATCTATGTCTATTAATGAATTATATTGTGTTTTAGAGGATTAAAATGAAAATAAATCCAATCTTAAGCATGGAATACACTAATGTTTTTTAAAGGATTGTTTTACTGCCTTTTGATGGAAAACCATTTTTAAATATATCTTTTGACAATTTTATAAGCTATGTTTTTCAAAATAAACTTATTATTTATGATTGGGACATAAAAATTTACTTTGTGTGAATTTTTGGTATTTTTCTGACAATGTTCATTTTTTAATGAATATTGTAAAATGTTGTATTTTAATTCAAAAACTCTTTTTAATCTAATTAATTTATATGATTATATTATATTTTGAATTGGTTTTAAATTGAAATTACAATATATTTTTACCATTTAATACAATGGTGGTCATTGGAATCAATTTCACTTTGAAATTGGACTTAAACTAGTGTCAATCTTTTCATATATATTGTTTCAAAAAACCCGCTATTTGTCATGACAGCGGAAATTAATTATTAAATTAATTAATGTGACTTATATGTTTTTAATTTTGTAAAATAGACTTAATTTTTGAATTTGGAGTATCAAATATAGCTTAAGGTGAATTTTTTGGTAATTTTCTGAAAAACATCAATTTGTGATGAATAGTGAAACCACTAAGTGGTACTTATAAAAACTGATTTTTCGTTTAAATGAAATTTTTCCATCTTTCTGTTTTAAATTCCAAAAATACGACATACATGGTTGTCATTAAGAAGTAAAATGTGGTTCAATGGGATTAAAATAATTTTTTTGGTGAATAGTAACTTATTAAGTTCTTAATCGTGATTAGTGGTAATTAGTGTAGTTTAAGGTAAAAATAATGTTTTAATAGTATGAGATGAGCTTGACACATGTCCTACCCTCATTGTATGTGTCATGGCCGACCAATAAAAGACATGGGTCAACTTGGGGACCCCATGGAGCCACTTTGGTTGGGAAATGACATAAATAACTTTTTATTAAATGTTAAAGTAAAAATGACACCCACATGAGGTGTTTTACTAAAACAATTTTTACATGGGGTTATACAAGTCACAGTTTTGACTATAAATATTCATTAGAAAGCTAAAAAGATTTCCTAAATGATAGTATTTTTTTTATAATTTTAGACATTAAATAAATTAAATTATTTATGACATCATGATGATGCAGCGATGACCTCATTATTTAACGATTTAAATAAAATAGAAATATAATGTAACATCTAAGACATACACATGTCCAAAACCAATTGTATGAGTGTATTTCGAACCCTTATCACCTTATCCTCGAATTATATCAATGTGGGACCTTTTTAATCCGAAACTCATTTTAAAATAAAGTAACTTGTCTTTACTTTCCAAGAGTGCCCCTCCTATCCTCTTATAAAAGGCCCCCACTTCTACCTCCTTACCCACACTCCCAAAGCCTTTGGCTAGGACAACCCAGGCCCATTTTGTCTATCCACTTCCCTATATTACTCCTTGAAGCCTCACTTTGGGCAGAAGTCTTCCAAAGGAAGCCTTTGAGCTCAAACCAAAGGGAGTTACCCGATTTTAAGGTAATGTCTTCATTTGAGTCCTTTTGTATTATTTTGATTTTCCAACCCCCTAAACTCTTTATATTCTTTTCTTTTGTAACAACTAAAGTATCCTCAATATAATAGGATTTTTTATAATAATTATTCCAGCTACACTTACACACACCTACATCTAATGGTTAATGAACATACTGTTTCCGTGGATGGCGAATTTATGCCTCCCGAAACGATGATTGTTAAACATTCTTTTAACACCTTCAAAGGTGGCCATTAAGATGTCACTATATTTATATATGATATATAATATGTTTATGTTTTCCTTAAGCTTCTGTATTTTTCATTTTGGGTATACCTTTATGGTTTCCATTATGGGTAAACGCGATATCTTCATTTAATGAAGTGCGGACTACCGCCCCCTCAAAGTGATTTGATTCGTTAAATACCATATGTGGGACATATAAAGGATGGAACTATGATATTATATATGATATTATAATGGAATTATAATATACCTTTATATAATTATGATTCCATTCTATAAAATACGAAATAGAAATGAAATTAGCGTTCATGCGTACGTACGGCTTACCGTCTCCATGAACGGTGCATTTCATTTCGTACCTCTAAATGATTATGTAATATTATAAATGCATGTATATACTGGATATATATGATATATACATAATGATTATAATTCTTGATATAATGGATACATGACCAACATGTAATTATAAAGGGTTTATTTTTGACTCAAGTACTAATGATCATTAAAACGACCGTTATTAACTTAAATAATTACATAGTCTTCATGACATGGTAATAAGTGATATAAAAGGAAAAATGAACTTGAAAAAGGTTCTTAAGAAAGTAGAAATTAACTCAAGATTATTATTCAGGACATTAAAGAACAATCAAATCAAGTTGGACCCGAGGTATGGGACTTCGTCTCAATCTCCTTTCATTGAGGCATATTTTGGTTTATACAGATACTTTTTTTACGGTGTATAAACCCCTTTGACTTTTACGTTTTTCCAAAAGGAATCTTTTTTATACGAAGCGTTTTACTAAATGAAAAAAGGGAATGTTTTTGTCGTACGTATGCGGCGACAACGACTTCTTCGCCGCTGTGACCGTTATTTGAGTTTCAGCTTCCTCTACAAGCCATACCTTGTTTTTAAAAGAAAAATAAATACCATGTTTTAATTTTCTTTTATTTTGGTATTGAAAATTGTTTTCATAATGTTTTTATATCAATGTGTTATATTGATATCTTGTGATTTAAAGGTGGAAATGTTATGTTTTCTTTATGCATGTTTTATGTGATACATTTATGTTGAGGTTCTTGGGAATTATTATGAAGATGGGTGGTTCCGTGATAAACTAAGGGCGGGTGAGCCCGATATGGCTCTCCAATGCATTGGGTAACGTGAAGGATTGAAATGTTAAGGTTTCTCCGAAGATATTTAGGGAATATACTATGATGGGTATTCCAAACGTAACCATGAGGGTTACTCCCTACATAAGAATGTTATGAATGCCTCATGTTTCCTTTATGTCTTATGATTTCTATGATTTATTCATGATTTGATGAGGTATGTTAAAGTGCTTATGTTTTATGGGTAAAGTATGATTTCATTCTTATGTATATATGTACCCATGTTTCCTTTCCATATTTTTATATACCTTACTGAGCTTTTTATGCTCATCCCATGTTTTTTGAACTGTTTTTCACAGGTCAAGGGAAAGGTAAATGATATGATGATAGTGTCAAGGCAGTGTCAAGAAAGAATCCATGTTTTATTTTAAATATGTTTCCATTGATTAGAATGAAGAATATTATCTTTATGTAACCGCTTTGTTTATATGTGGAATGTAATGCATGTTTTATGATCTAATTCTCTAAAACTCTAAACCCGAAAAGATCCTCAATGTGTAATCTTGTAATAACTCATGATTAAGTAAGGTTTAAGGCTGGGGCCTTATAGTTGGTATCAAAGGTTGGTTTAGATAACTTTAGGAGTTAGAATTCTATTAAATGATTATCCAAAAATATTTTTTTTTTGAAATGATATAGCATTTGACGATTATCATGTTTCTTCATCTAAGACATGTTTGTTCAGAATGGTTTTCCGCAGAGGAAAGATGGAAGCAGTGCTAGGAAGGCATACAGAAGGAAATAACCTTCCGAATCAGCATCCCGAGATGTTCGGAATTGGAACTGAACAGTTTGTTGCAGTAATGGAGCAGTTGACTCAAGCGATAAATGGTTGTGGTATCCATACATGAGATCAGCCAGATCAACCACAGAGGAACATGTCAGTGGTGGAACATTTCATGAGGAAACATCCCCCATTATTCAGAGGATCATCTGACCCTGTGTTAGGTGAAGGGTGGATTAAAGAACTGGAGAAGATTTTTGATGTCATGGGGTGTTCATACAATCAAAATGACAGTCTTTCTATTTATCGTTTGGAGGGTGAAGCAGATCAGTGGTGGTCTATGGTTAAAAATATCAGGGACACTGATGAGATTGATGCTCTCGACTGGGATGAATTCAAAGGTATTTTTCTTGAGAAGTATTTTCCAAAGGCTGTTCGACTTAGGATGGAAAATAAATTCTTGGAATTGAGGCAAGAGGAAGACTCGGTGGCTACCTATGAAGAAAGGTTCACCTGATTGGCAATGTATGCTCCAAATTTTATCCGAGACATTGATAGTAAAATCAATCGTTTTTACTCAGGATTAAATCCAAAATATCAAAGGGCATTAGCTTATCGTGAGTTTAAAAGTTATGAAAAGCTTGTTCGATGTGCTGAGAAGGTGGAAATGGAGTTTTCCGATGATCAAGTGTTCTACAACAACTAACAGAAGAAGACACTAAGGTGGCAGGAGAAAGGTAAGAATTCTTCAAAAAAGTCTGACGGTAAGAAAACTAAGTTTCCAGTTTGTTATAAATGTGGCAAAATGCATGCTGGGGAATGTCTTCTGAATTCTGGAAAGTGCTACCGATGTGGTAAGATGGGACATAAGGCTTGTGATTGCACTGAAAAGGATCAAGGTGCAGGTAAGACCAAATTTGATTTACAGTTAGTGAAATGTTTTAAGTGCAATGAGATGGGTCATTATGCAAACGAGTGTCCGACGAAGAGCTTGGGTGATGGGAAGCATTTGGACTACAAGCAGAAAGGGGTGGTGAAATCCTTTGCAACTACTTCGGCAGATGTCGAGCCATCAGATAAGGTTTTATCAGGTACATTGTTTGTTTTTTCAGATTATGTTAGTGTGTTGTTTGATTCAGGGTCTACAAATTCTTTCATCTCTGAAACCTTTTCTAGTAAAATGGGAATACCATCTCAAGAAATGACTCCTGAACTTTTGGTAAAAACACCTAGGGGAAATGTTGAGGAAAAAAGAATTTATAAGAATCTTCCTATCCTTATCTGTGGAAGGAACCTATTTTCAAACCTTATTGTTCTACCTCCAGTAGAGTTTGATGTTATCCTGGGTATGGATTGGCTCTCAATTTACCATGCTATGATTGACTGTTGAGCTAATGAAGTTTCTTTTCAGAAATACTTTCAGTTTGTTTACAATAATGAACCCTTACTGTTGATAATTTATCAAGAGGCCGAGAAACTTGTAAAAGATGGAAATGAATGTTACCTTGCACACATCGTTGAAAATAAAGGAACTGTTCAGATTAATGATGTGCCAGTGGTAAATGAGTATCCTGATGTTTTTCCTGATGAGTTGCCTGGAATAATACCAGATCGGGAAGTTGAATTTACTATTGACTTAGTTCCTGATGCTAAGCCAATTTCAAAATCCCCTTATCAAATGACTCAAATTGAACTTTTAGAGTTGAAGGAGAAATTGCAAGATTTATTAGAGAAAGGTTTCATTCGACCTAGAACATCACCCTGGGTGCTCCTGTCTTGTTTGTTAAAAAAAATATGGTTCAATGAGACCTTTCATTGATTATAGAGCCTTGAATAATATCATTGTTAAGAACAAATATCCTTTGCCTCATATCGATTATTTGTTTGATCAGCTCCAGGGAGCTCAGTTTTTTTCAAAGATTGACCTGAGATCGGGGTACCATCAGCTGAAGGTAAAGGAGGCATATATTCCAAAGACTGCATTCCGTACAAGATATGGCCACTATGAATTTGTAGTAATGCCTTTTGGGCTAACTAATTCACTTGCTGTATTCATGGACTTAATGAATAGAATTTTCCATGAGTTCTTGGATAAGTTTTTGGTGGTTTTTATTGATGATATTTTGGTGTTTTCTAAAAGTAAATAAGAGCATGAAAGACATTTAAGGGTTATCTTGCAAACCTTAAAAGAAAAGAAATTTTATGGGAAATTCAGAAAGTGTGAGTTTTGGTTGCCACAAATTTCGTTACTTGGTCACATTGTTTCTAAAGATGGGATAACTGTTGATCCTGCAAAAACAAAAGTTGTGGAAGACTGGCCAAGACCCACAAATGTAACTGAGATTCGTAGCTTCCTTGGTTTGTCAGGCTATTACCGAAGGTTTGTTAGAAATTTTTCACGGTTATCTAGTCCAATGACTAAGATAACTCGGAAGGGTGTTAAGTTTATCTGGACAAAATAATGTGATGATTGTTTTCGGGAATTGAAAAGAAGATTGGTGAATGCTCCAGTTTTGGCACTACCTTCCAGGAATGGTGAGTTTGTTATATACAGTGACGCTTCATTGAATGGACTTGGTTGCATCCTAATGCAGAATGATCAGTTAATTTCTTATGCTTCACGACAGTTGAAAAATAATGAGGTAAATTACCCTACACATGATTTGGAATTAGCTGCTGTTGTTTTTGCTTTAAAATTTTGGAGGCATCATTTGTATGGATTAAAGTGTGAAATATATACCGATCACAAAAGTTTAAAGTATATATTCACTCAGAAAGAATTGAACATGAGACAAAGGAGATGGCTAGAATTAATCATTGATTATGATTGTACAATTCTTTACCATCCGGGAAAAGAAAATAAAGTGGTTGATGCTTTGAGTCGAAAAAGTAATGCTTCATTAGCAATGTTACGTTTGGAACGTGATCCTTTGGTTAAGGATTTGATTAAATTTGACATAGATGTTGTTGGTGCAGGAAGTTCTTCTGTTTTGTTTCAGGTATCAGTGAGATCATCTCTATCAGATAGAATCATGCAAGCACGGAAGCAAGATAGTGAGTTGCAGAAAAAGGTAGAGCTGGTTCAGAAAGGTAAGTTGCCTGAATTCAAAATTGACAATGATTGCATTTTGAGATTTGGGAAGAGATTGTGTGTGCCTTGTGATTCACAGTTGAAGAGAGAGTTGTTATGTGAAGCTCATAGTTCTCCGTTTTCAGTTCATCCTAGCAGTACTAAGATGTATAGAGATCTGCGGGAGTATTACTGGTGGGATGGAATGAAAAGAGATATTACTTATTTTACTGTGAAGTGTTTGACTTGTCAACAGGTTAAAGCAGAGCGGCAGTTACCGAATGGGATGCTTCAGCCTTTACCAGTTCCAGAGGGGAAATGGGAGAATATATCCATGGACTTTGTTGTGGGATTACTGAAGATATCTTGAGGTAATAATGCAATCTGGGTTATTGTTGATTGCTTGACTAAATCTTCTCATTTCCTTGCTATACGAGATACTTTTTCCCTATATCAACTTTATCGATTGTATCTTAAAGAGATAGTCAGGGTACATGGATTTCCTCTCTCCATTTTATCTGATCGTGATCCCAGGTTCACCTCTAACTTTTGGAAAGGCCTTCTGAAGTCATTGGGTACTGAATTAAATTTTAGTACATCTTTTTATCCCCAATCAGATGGGTAGTCAGAACGAACAATTCAGACCTTGGAGGATATGCTATGTTCTTGCTCGATGGATTATCAGGGAAGTTGGGACCAACATCTTTCTTTGGTTGAATTTTCATATAATAACAGTTTTCATTCCAGTATACAGATGGCACCATTTCAGGCATTATATGGTAATAGGTGTCGAACTCCTGCTTTCTGGGATGAAGTGTGTGAAAGGAAGTTGATGGCACCAGAATTGGTAGAAGAGATGGCAGAAAAAGTTCAGCTGATTCAGAAGCACATGAGAACAGCTCAGAGGAGGCAGAAGAGTTATGCGGATAACCGGAGGAAATATCTATCTTTCGAGGTAGGTGATCATGTTTTTCTCAAGGTTTCTCCTTGGAAAGTGTGATTAGATTTGGTAAGAAAGGAAAGATGAGCCCAAGGTTTATTGGACAATATGAAATTCTGGAGGGAGTTGGATCAGTTGCTTACCGGGTGGCTTTACCTCCGAGTTTATCTCAGGTACAAAATGTTTTTCACGTTTCGATGTTGAGAAAGTATATTCCAGATCCATCTCATGTTTTGAGTCCAGAGGTAGTTCAGCTGGAAGAGAACCTATCTTATGAGGAACAACCAGTCCAGATTCTTGACCACATGGAGAAAGTGTTACGGAATAAGGTGATTAAGCAGGTAAAGGTTTTGGGGAAAAACCACATGATGGAAGAGGCAACATGGGATTCTGAAAATGCAATGAGGGATAAGTACCACCATTTATTTGATAAGTAAATAAATTGCGGGGACACAATTTTCTAAAGGGGGGAAGGATGTAACATACCAAGTATATAATGAATAATAGATATTCTTATCTATGTCTATTAATTAATTATATATTGTTTTAGAGGCTTGAAATGAAAATAAATCCAATCTTAAGCATGGAATACCCTAATATTTTTTAATGGATTGTTTTACTGCCTTTTGATGGAAAAACATTTTTAAATATATATTTTGACAATTTTATAAGCTATCTTTTTCAAAATAAACTTATTCTTTATGATTGGGACATAAAAATTTACTTTGTGTGAATTTTTGGTATTTTTCTGACAATGTTCATTTTTTAATGAATATTGTAAAATGTTGTATTTTAATTCATAACTGTTTTTAATCTAATTTATTTATATGATTATATTATCTTTTGAATTGGTTTTAATGTGAAATTACAATATATTTTTACCATTTAATCCAATGGTGGTCATTGGAATCAATTTCACTTTGAAATTGG
This sequence comes from Viscum album, assembly GCA_963277665.1. NCBI lineage: Eukaryota > Viridiplantae > Streptophyta > Magnoliopsida > Santalales > Viscaceae > Viscum > Viscum album. The sequence goes on from OY728123.1 coordinate 598,229,226, forward strand.
ACTTAAACTAGTGTCAATCTTTTCATAGATATTGTTTCAAAAAAACCGCAATTTGTCATGACAAAATGAATTAATTATTAAATTAATTAATGTGACTTATATGTTTTGAATTTTTTAAAATAGACTTCATTTTTGAATTCGGATTATCAAATATAGCTTAGAGTGAATTTTTGGTAATTTTCTGAAAAACATCAATTTTTGATGAATAGTGAAACCACTAAGTGGTACTTATAAAAACTGATTTTTTGTTTAAATGACATTTTTCCATCTTTTTGTTTTGAATATCAAAAATCTGACATACATGGTTGTCATTAAGAAGTAAAATGTGGTTCAATGGGACTAAAATAATTTTTTTGGTGAATAGTAACGTATTAAGTTCTTAATCGCGATTAGTGGTAATTAGTGTAGGTTAAGGAAAAAATAACATTTTAATAGTATGAGATGAGCTTGAAACAAGTCCTACTCTAATTGGATGTGTCATGGCCGACCAATAAAAGCCATGGGTCAACTTGGGGACCCAATGGAGCCACTTTGGTTGGGAAATGACATAAATAACTTTTTATTAAATGTTAAAGTAAAAATGACACACACATGAGGTGTTTTACTAAAAAACATTTTACATGGAGTTATACAAGTCATATTTTTTACTATAAATATTCATTAGAAAGATAAAAATATTTCATACATTATATTAGTTTTTTTATAATTTTTAGACATTAAATAAATTAAATTATTTATGACATCATGATGATGCAGCGATGACCTCATTATTTTATTATTTAAATAAAATGGAAATATAATGTAAAATCTAAGACCTACACATGGACAAAACCAATTGTATGAGAGGATTTAGAACCCTTATCACCTTATCCTATAATTATATCAATGTGGGACCTTTTGAATCCGAAACTCATTTTAAAATAAAGTAACTTATCTTTACTTTCCGAGAGTGCCCCCCCTCTTCTCTTATGAAAGGCCCCCACCTCTACCTCCTTACCCACACTCCCAAAGCCTTTGTCTCGTCCAACCCCTTCCCATTTTGTCTCTACACTTCCCTATCTTACTCCTTGAAGCCTCAATTTGGGCAGAAGTCTTCCCAAGGAATCCTTTGAGCTCAAACCAATGGGAGTTACCCGGTTTTAAGGTAATGTATTCTTTTGAGTCCTTTTGTTTTGTTTTGCTTCTCCAACCCCCTAAAATCTTTCTATTCTTTTCTTTTGTAACAAATCTAGTATCCTAAATATGCTATGATGTTGTTATAATATGGATTCGAGCTACACTTACACACACATACATTTAATGGTTAACGAACATACTGTTTCCGTGGATGGCGAATTTATGCCTCCCGAAATGATGATTGTTCAACATTCTTTTAACACCTTGAAAGGTGGCCATTAATATGTCACTATATTTATATATGATATATAATATGTTTATGTTTTACTTAAGTTTCTGTATTTTTAATTTTGGGTATACCTTTATGGTTTCCATTATGGGTAAACGTGATATCTTCATTTAAGGAAGTGCGGACTACCGCCCCCTCAAAGTGATTTGATTCGTTAAATACCATATGTGGGATGTATAAAGGATGGAACTATGATATTATATATGATATTATACTGGAATTATAATATCCCTTTATATCATTATGATTCCATTCTATAAAATACGAAATAGAAATGAAAGTAGCGTTCATGCGTACGTACGGCTTACCGTCTCCATGAACGGTGCATTTCATTTCATTATTCTAAATGATTATGTAATATTATAAATGCATGTATATACTGGATATATATGATATATACATAATGATTATAATAATGGATATAATGGATACATGAACAACATGTAATTATAAAGGGTTTATTTTTGACTCAAGTACCAATGATTGTTAAAATGACCATTATTAACTTAAATAATTACATAGTGTTCATGACATGGTAATAAGTGATATAAAAGGAATAATGAACATGAAAAAGGTTCTTAAGAAAGTAGATATTAACTCGAGTTTATTATTCCGGACATTAATGAATGATCGAGTCAAGTTGGACCCGAGGTATGGGACTTCGTGTCAATCTCCTTTCATTGAGGCATATTTTTTTTATACACAACCTTGTTTTAAATGGTGTATAAACCCCTTTGACTTTTACGTTTATCCAAAATGAATCTTTTTTATACGAAGCGTTTTACTAAATTAAAAAAGGGATTTTTTTTGTCTTATGTATGCGGCGACAATGACTTCTCCGCCTTCATGAATGTTATTTGAGTTTCGGCTTCCTCTACAAGCCATACCTTCTTTTTAAAAGAAAAATAAATACCATGTTTTAATTTTCTTTTATTTTTGTTTTGAAAATGGTTTTCATAATGTATTTATATCAATGTGTTGTATTGATATCTTGTGATTGAAAGGTGGAAATGTTATGTTTCCTTTATGCATGTTTTATGTGATACGATTATTTTGAAGTTCTTGGGCATTATTATGAAGATGGGTGGTTCCGTGATAAACTAAGGGCGGGTGAGCCCGATATAGCTCTCCAATGCATTGGGTGACACGAAGGAGTGAAATGTTAAGGTTTCTCCGAAGAGATTTAGGGAATATACTGTGATGGGTATTCCAAACGTAACCAAGAGGGTTACTCCCTACGTAAGAATGTTATGAATGCCTCAAGTTTCCTTTATGTCTTATGATTTCTATGATTTATTCATGATTTGATGAGGTATGTTAAAGTGCTTATGTTTTATGGGTAAAGTATGATTTCATTCTTATATATAGATGTACCCATGTTTCCTTTCCATATTTTTATATCCCTTACTAAGCTTTTTATGCTCATCCCATGTTTTTTGAAATGTTTTTCACAGGTCAAGGGAAAGGTACATGATATGATGATAGTGTCAAGGATGTGTTAAGAAAAAATCCATGTTTTATTTTAAATATGTTTCCATTGATGGTAATGAAGAATACTATCGTTATGTAACCACTTTGTTTATATGTGGAATGTTATGCACGTTTTATGATCTAATTATCTAAAACTCTAAAACCGAAAAGATCCTCAATGTTTAATCTTGTAATAACTCATGATTAAGTAAGGTTTAAGGCTGGGGCCTTATACATTTCTCAAATTCCATCCCAATTTTATTGTGTACAATTATTCTTAAAATTGAATCAATAGAATACAAATTTTATTTCTATAGAGGAGTTATACACTATGGTCAGGAAATATATCCATTTATTTACCCAATGTATACTATATGTGTAAGTTTATTGATGAGGGTACATTCATGGGGTGCTAGGATAACATTTTTTGAGTGGTAGTTTTCATTAACATGAACCTCTCACATAAGTGATTCCATTGAACAATCAATTTTTGAATCTCAACATGTGAATAGTCATGATCGAAGCCATTTGGTGCTACCTCCATCCCATGTTCTGAAACATGGTCTACGTATGGTGTAATTTCACTTTTTGAGGTCATCTTCTCTAAATTATGCATAAATTATGCATTGTCATTTCTACATATAAACAGTAATTATAACATTAATATTATTATTAAGATTATTGTTTCAAATGTTCCTATAGAACAACAGTCATATTAACTAATGGTAAAATTATGGTCATAACATGATGTTCACGTTCCAATTTATACTCACACCATTATAAATGAGATATATTTTTGTTGACTATAATATAACTGAACTAACATTTTAAAGAAATAATTATGATTCAAAAATTTTTGGTCATTAAATTTATCCCCCTTAAGAAATTGTATCCCTGGAATTTCATCTCATTCCATCAGTTTAGAAAATGTGTGGGTACTTATAACATATGGTTTCCTAGGGTTCCAAAAATGATTCATTATATTTTATGTTCCTCCATAACACATTAAATAGGAGGATAGTTCTGTTACATAGAACCTTGTCTCTATAATCCAAGATCTCCATCAACAACTCCTCATAAGAGAGTTCATGTTCCAGTTGTACCATATGTGGATTGTGTACATGTAAATGGTCAGGTATGTACTTTTTCAAGAGAGATACATGGAAAAAATCATGAACCTGATATATATTTGGAGGAAGTGAAAACTGATAAGCCACTACTCCTACACAATCCAGGATTTCATAGGGGAAAATTTACCAGGGGATAGGAATACCATTATTTCCAAACCACATGAAACTTTATTGAGTGAAATTACAAGAAAAAAATTATCACCAACACCAAACTCCATGTCCCTTTGATAGTTGTAAACATAGTTCTTCTACTGATTATGTGAATCATTTATGGTTTTTTAGATGTAAGGGTCCTTTTCCTTCATTTATTGTACAAGATATGTTTTATAAATATTTATCTCACTAGCTTCATCCCAATATGTCGGAGTTCTACATCGCTTCCCATATATAACATCAAAGGGTCCTATTTGAATACTTGAATTTAAGATAATCTTTTACTAGAACTTAACTAATGGGTGATTCGGATCCCATCAACCATTAAATTATATTGATTATATTCTCAGTTTGTACTCTAGTCTTTGAATAGTCTATTTTTATTGGTAATTAATTTTGGAGTGATAGGTAATACTGAAATTCAATTATTTTCTCATATAATATTGAATAATTATCTATAAAATTTATGTGAACCATGGATCATGACCTCAAATGATAGAATGTGGAACTTCTTGCAACCACACCACTTCATTTGCATAAATATCCTCAATTTCCTCATGAGATAAATCACACCAAATAAATTTAAAAAGGAAAATCATGGAGAGAAGGTAAAATATAACCCATATCTCATTTTTTACATTGGATGTTTTCAAGGGACTAGAAACAAAGTCAATAGTGATTTTGTCCCACTTCCCTGCCTGTATGGGTGGTGGTTGTAATACCCCTCTAGGAAGTTGTTTCTCTTTCTTCACTTGTTGACAGACTATAAACTTGGTGTTGTAGTTGATATTCTATTTCCACATGATATCAAACAATTAATGATCATGATGGGCCCTATAGATTTTCCGGGTCTAGGATGTATGGAGTATGTTTTATCTATGAGTTTCATCCATCAACTCCTTTATTTTTAGAAAATATTGATCACATATCCTTGTACAAAATTTTAGTACACCTTCTCGGTAAATTTTTAACTCATGATACTCACCATTCATAAATGATTATAAAATATTCTATAATATAAGATTTAATCTTGGATATTTCATGGTCTTACCTTTCAATTATGGTTGAGAAATAACTTGGGATAGTGTTGATGATGTCCATTCCCTTACAATACTGATGTACTATTTTATTATTCCTTTGATCAAAGGATCTCCTTGAATACTAATCAATGACATAATAATATGGTCGTTACTAAATAATTTATCATGAACATTTTTTCTAATTAGGGGTGATAATGAATTGAAAAATCAAATACTTCAAGAAGTTAAAACCATCTATTATGTCCCACATTCAATTACTTCTGTGTGAAAATATACATAAAAATTTTATGGTCACTTTATATAAACCTATATAGAAAATTATCCCATAGATATAGGGCCTTTGTATCTTCAGATAAAAACTAACTATAGCCATATCCAAGTCATGAATATAATACTCTTGACCATGAGGCAACAACTATCAATATGAATATGAAATTACAGTTTTAATTTTAACGAGGATGCACTGAATCCATTTCAGAGATGCATCACTGAAAATAATGAATCCTAATCTAATTTAGGGTATAGTTAACATGTGTGCAGTAAGAAATCTACTCTTCAACTCTTGGAAACATTATTCACACTCCAATATCTAGATTAACTTGGACCCTTTTCAAGTTAACTAGGTTAGTGAATTGTAATATCGATAAAAGTATTTCACAAAACTCTTATTATATCCCTCTAATCTAAGGAAACCCTAAATCTCAGTTTTTTTATAGTATTAGGACACTCTATACCATTTTCATTTGATGTTTCAAATAATATTTCTTCATTGGTGGAATGTTCCTCAAGAAAAAAACATATTGTTACAAAAAATTACATTTTAAGAAATTTACTTATACACTATCCTTCCTTAGATTTTTCTCTATAACCCTTATATAATCCTAATTCTCCTCATAAATTTTGGAATATATAATAATATCATCAATAAAATCTCCAAAAATGTTATCCATGTAGTCCTTAAAAACTATAATCATCAAATAAATAAAAATGAAGGACCATTTGTAAGCTGAAGGGAATAAAAACTAACTCATGATGCCCATATATTTATTTGAAGGAGGTATTTAAAATATAATATTTTTTCAACATCAATTGAAGATAACCAGATCGAAGATCAATCTTGGTGAAGCATTGAGCCACATGATATTGGTCTAATAAATCACCAATTATTGGAAGAGGTTAGTTTTTCATTAATGTGTTACAATTAAGTTCTATATTATCATTCCTTATCAACATTGTTCAATCGTTATTCTTCAGAAATAGAACATTTTCTAACCTTGTAGACACAGTTATTCTAATAAACCTTTTCACTAAAAGATCATGAAGTTTCACATTAATTACAAAAACTCCAAAGTTTCCATTATATATGGTTTCTTTGAAATTTGATAGGATGTATGCATGATCTCAATAGAGAACTCTACCTCTATTTCATGGGGAGGTTTAGGTAAATTCTCCAGAAACACAGCGATGTATTATTGAATAATGGGGATATTTTCAGTTCATATACAATCATTTTTGTCATCATATTCACCGATCATCTCACCAAATATGTTTTTGGGAGGTTCTTCTATACAAAGATCGTGTTGAGATATATCTCCTATTAAGATAGAAATTGGTTATCCATCCAGTACTACTGATAATTCCCTTCGTCAACATTTGACATAGAATTATACTTTGGTAGCCATTCCATCCATTGTTTTGCGTCAAATTCTATCATGGGAAAAACTACTATATTTGCGATTAGTTTTTTATCACTAAATAGAATACAAGAGTTTCTATAAAATTTTATTGAATATATAATCCCTCCAGGAGTCATGAAATATAATTATAATTCAATAGTTCTAGTATTGATTTTATATTTTTTGAAACATGGAGGAAATAAAAGAATGAGTAGAACCACAATGAAACAAAGTATTTATTATCTCTGAGAGAACAATTTGTTTTCCTACGGACATATCATTTAGATCATCAAAATTAGATATCATGATAGAAAAACTTTGAACATTATCCTAGGGAATAGGATGATGTTGATAGAGATTCCCCTCCACTATCATCAAATTTGTATAATTATTGGAAAAGTGCCCAACTTTTTCACAATTTAATATTTGATCAATAGGTTGGGAAAGATCCATCATCTGGTTTTTAGTGTTGAGAAGATGAGGATTCTCCTCACTATAATAGTTCCAAGAAATATTCACAACTCTTTCATAGTTGTAACAATTTATACCTCTGAGGAAAGAGTTCACTGAATTCTTCATCTCACATTCGTTTCACATGGGAAGTTGGACTTGCATTCCCCCCATCCCGATAAAATATCCACCCCATGTATAGCTCTAAATATCAAATCCTTTCATTCAATATATGGGACCACTACATCTCTCCATACTCAATATAAACTTTTATAGCACTCCTCTAGATCTCCTCAATGTTTTCATAGTCTCAGTCTCCTAGATTCTTCTATTGATGTAGTCTTAGTACAACAAGGATTCTATTGACATCCCATTGGGATACCTAAAAAATATAGAGGTGTAATTGGAAATTATTTTTAATTTCATCATATAGCTTAGAACAAATTCCTTTTATGTCGTACTTAGATCTAGTAATTCATTTTATATTTTCATTCACATTGATTATGGGAAATGTTTTTTTCAAAATGGATCCCCTTTACACTTCCTACTTCATTACATCAATCTACCCTCATGTTTTCATGTTTTAACCTAGTTTCTATAACATATCATCTTCTACCTCAAGAAGGTAAATATTCAGGGTTTGTTCTCTTGTTCTGAACAATGGTGTAAAAAAAAATATCATTCAAATATAGATTATCCCCTGTTTATAAATCAATGGGTTGGTAGATCCATTTGAAGAATATGATCATTGATGTATAAAAGCGTCAACATAATGTTTTTTACTTCAAGGTAAATTTGATTCTCATCTTGATTAATGGTATAGATCATGAATGATGTTAATTAATTCCCCATTCTAATGATTTTCCAATATATCTTTTATTGGATGACTATCAGCACAAGTTCCATTGTGCATACAATTAACAATGTTTATTATATTTCTTACAATTTTTTAAAACAAAAATACCATAGTGATTAATATTTTCCATTTAATAATCATTTTATTATAAGGTAATTTCAGGTCTTCAAATATCGTGCATAAATATTTTATTCTTTAACCATAATTAAATTTTCTACAAATCCTTCATAATAAATCAAAAAAATATTGTGATTAACAAAACATATCCCCTGAGAGTGTCAAAGAAAGATTGTTCTAAGACCCATTGTTGAGTACCAGGTTATTTTTTTCCAGAATAATTCACCATATTATAGTTTCTACTCCTAGGTATGTCTATACTAGAACTAAATAAACATATTCATATAGAGATAAAGATTAATTTTCATAAAAACCAGTTACATAATAATTCACCAAAAATACCAAGTTATTTTTCGGTATTTAAACATTTATAAAAGGTTAATCCAAATGATTTTAAATCCTAATTTCCAAAAATAACTAAAACATCATTTGAAACTAAATAAGTCATCCCTTTTTTATTTAGATATCTCTTCTTTACATTTTAAAATTAGAGCATCCTTTAAGGGTTAGTTTCTTAGAAAAATTGTACATAATTCATGATAACTAAAAAATACCTACAACACACATGAAAGTCATCATCATAGGTTCATCCAAGGAAAATTTACAATGTCTCCAAACATGTCGACATACATCAAAGTAAGTCCTGAGGATAAGTCCCGATAAGGGAAAGCATAGAAAACATTTTAAATGTGATATTGAAAGAAAAATCATTTAGAAGACGAGGAATATCATTATGGAATGAAACATAGCATGGGGAATATCATAATGAAAAGAACATTAATAATAACATTGAATTGGGTCAAAAATATTTATTTTATAAATTCATAATAATGTATCCAAGGTTTTTCACAGAGTTATCATAAAAAAATACCATGGTTATTCACCAGGGTTTCTTAAAACATATAATTTATAAAAATTAATTTCATTACACAATTCATTAGAGTGCTATGATGGTGAAAAATTAATATGGATTAATTAATTTAACCACCTATATAATTCAGAAAAAATTCCAAAATAACCGATTTAGAATAAAATAAACGGGTTTCATATCAAAATAATTATGTTTTAAATAAATGTTCATAAAGACATGATCTTTATGTCCTTTTTATCCCACAAAAAATGAAACATGGTTTCATGTATTTTAATTTTACTAAAAACATAAATTTTTTTACATATATGAAGACAACGTTAGAATAGAATGTGGTTTGACTATTAAAAAATAACTGAAATTTTGGGAAAAATGTGATACATTTTTCAAAGAAAATTTGGAATCATAATTGGTGTGGAACATGGTTTCAAGAATATGGTAAAAACATAGGGTATAAGGGTCCCCAATTCATAGAAACATTATATAATAATAGTATATATTAAAATGGATATAAGAATACATGTTTGAAATTTGAAAGACATACTACATGAAAAAGAAGAAACTATAAAGGACAAGAGAAGTTTGGATCTCCCTTACCTTGAAGAGTAACTCCTAAAACTAAATATTAGGATCCTAGGGGATAGAGAATACCTTGGGAAGACTCCTTGGGATGAGAAATATAAAAGATATTCATGTAGGATTAATTTTAAATGAAGGGAAATTATGAAATGTGAGGGTATTTAAAACAAAAGGGGGTAATTTCTTAATTAATTTCCTAATAGAGGCATTTAAAACCAAGGGATTTACCATGGTACATGAACATGTTATTGGACAGTTGTCTCCTATTTCATGTAATTGTTTCCTAAAAGTGTAGAAAATAATTTTACATTACTTATTTGTGTAGGATAATGTAATTTTTTCAAAAAATATCATTTTAAATTATCTTGGTTCCATTAAAAAAATTGAATGTAAATTATATTTTTCAAAATTGATTAAAATATATTATAAAAGTTGATGTTAATAAAATAACAGGTTTTTATTTAATCATTAATTTTAACTTATTATTACATCATTTTGACATAGTTATTAATTCATTAAACATACTAAAAATTCACAAGTGTATTTTTACTATTCACCAAATAAATATATTAGAATATTATAATAAATTCATCCTATAATATTTTTTATTAGATTATTTCCAAAATTATTTTTACTTTTTAATCATAAATATATATGTATGTAAAATATGTCTTTTAAATATAAAAATGATTATTTATTAAAAATAACAGCGGATATAAAATGCATAGTAGAAATCATACTAAAATTTATGACACATAAAAAAATATCCTTTAAATTTATATTATATTTTCTAATCATAACATTTCAATAAAATAAAAATTATTCACAATATCTTATTTTATTATAAAAATTATTTATTTTATAGAAATTATATTTTCTGACTGAAAAAATCAGTTTATCATATTCCATCATAATTTAATTATGATATATTTTTATTAACTCTTCAATGATGGAATAATTGTTTTATTTATACATAGGAGTTAAAAACAATGTTCATGAAAATTAACCCATTGTTACACCCACGTACACCCCAAGAGTTTGTTTTGTGATGGTGGTAATTTTATTGGGTTTATTGATAACATTTCCCCAGTGGTGATTTTCACTAACTTCAAGACACCATGTAATAGCTTTCATTCATGTTTCACTCTGTGAAGAACATATTCGGAATTTTCAATAGAAAATCCATGTGAAGATACCTCTATCACATGTTATGAGAAGTGGGAATTTTACAACATGCCTCTACTGGTTTAGGTAATCACCACTTCATTCTACATTAATTATCAATTTCATTTCAACATATACACACTCATTGTAACAATAATACTATCATTAAGAGTGTTACATCCAATAGACATATTGACTAACTGTCATATATTGGTTGAGAACTGATGAAGATATATCAATTTATACTCATAACATTATTAAGTAAATATATTTTTGTGGATTATAATATAATATAATATACATTTTATAGAGACAATTATAGTTCATAATTTTGAGTTGTTTGAATAATGATACTTAGAAAATAGGGATGGTTACAATATCCTAACCTAGTTACATGATCATTGTATTTGAAATAGGTATACTAATCATAGATTTTACATATACTAATTTGATTATTACACTCACCTTTAATGACACCTATGTATTGACTTAGGGAAGGTGGATTCACTATTAATGTATTTTTCAGATATACATCATGTGAATGCAGTTTTAATCCATTAATATGATTACACTGACCTTGAACGACACATACGCTTTCTCTTAGGGACAAGTGGATTCACTATTACTGCATTTTATCCATTAATATGATTGGACGTTGAGAATGTACATGGATATAAAATAAATAATTTTACATTGAAACTGAGGGTCAACCCTTTAAGGATTATTCGAATTGAAATTCTGTTATTTCATTTGGACATGGACAAAATATTCATGCATCAAATTGGATTTACATAGCATGATTTGTATGGAATTCATCACAGTAAAAATTTGTAGTATTATATGTATGTATACATCATCTTTTTAGAAACCTGGAATTTCATCGATAAAAATAGAGTATACATTGAGATTAATTTCAATCCACATTAGGTTAATCAGTGAGTTCTATAAGAATGTGATCTTATAGTATATTATTGTTATAGTGATGAAGGTGGAATTTTTTCCTAGTGTTTTACAAAATTATGTGCTTAAAAATCACTAAGAAGGACAAATTATTAGGAAAGGATGTTTTCTTGCATTGGAACTTCTAAAATATGGTAAAGGCATGATTTTCATGATGGTTGGGTTTTGTGAATTCCATGCTCCACAAAATTATGATCTTTAAAAAGGAATAAATAACTGTGAACTATGATGTAAATACCATATTATTTACAAATATGATATGAATTGTTATTTTGTGATGGATATATGTTGAATATGTAATACTAAATGATGCATCAAAATGGGATAAATTTCAATATAGCATCATGAATAGAGGAGCTTGGCAAGAATTATTTTGGAGGTTCAGAAAAAAGATTTTGAAAGCATGTGATCTTCTCAAATGCAAGTTCTTCTAGATCAGTGGATACCACCACTTCATTTGATAATAATAAAATTGGAAAAGGGTTAATATTTATGATTTCATGTTGTCTAGGATCTTCATGAATCAATACATCTTCGTGAGCATTATAATCACAAAAAAACAAGTTATGTATTTGTTGATGCTAATGATTTTAAGTTATGGAATTTTTACAACGAATGGGAGGTTCATGATGACACAATGTTTCATGAATGAACTTTTTTTACACAAAGGATATGCTATTTGAAAAGGAAGGGATATTGACATAGGTGTGTAGGTTATCTAGTGCTGAAATTTCATTTAAATATAATGGAGTTATCATGAAGGATGGGTTCTTCATGAACCATATGGTTAATGATCTAGATTAATTGAAACATTATTTCATGTAAATATACATACAACTTTATTCTGATATGATTATAATGTTTTCCAGGGATGATGACTTATATTACAATCTACTACAGCTATCTTTAACTGATATAACTAAGTGAGACATCAGTAAAGGAAGTGAGAAAGGTGGATTGACAGAGTGTTTTCCAATGGAGTTTGTTTGCTATCGAAATAATCATGTAACGATAGTGTTCCTAACACAGAGTGATTGTGTTTGATATTTTATATTTATTAATAACAAGAGAAGATTATCCAATGTTGGTATGACTGACACACATTAATCATATAATCCATGGACTATACTATAGTGGTGAACAAAGTAAAATTGATGTTCTGCCTCACTGCATGTGAATTATTAATTACTAAATGAATCTGTTATAATGGTTTTACAATATCCTACAAGGGTGGAAAAAATATCTACCACTCTAAAATATAAATTTAGCACCCTAATTCACCCCACCCATCTCAGTATTTTTTTAGGGTTCTTCAAGTGGTATCAATGTGTACATGTTTTTATATTTTAATATTTCCTCTGTTGTATTCATTTTGAATTTATTTAATGTTAGGGGTTTCCCCTTCTACTATGGATAAAATGGAAAATTTTAATGAAATAGATGAGACATCATTGAGATCTTATGGGAAGGATGTTCATTTTTTCACTATATGGGGTATTCAGGTCAATAATGAGATAGGTATTTCTAAAATTGAATCAGATTGAAAATTCTTGATAGTGATGAAAAGTCACAAAATTACATTATTGAAGATCGATCTTATCAAATATATTTGAAGGTTTTTAGTATACAATTAATCATATAAATGTGGGATAATAATAAAATATATACAAAGGTGATAAAAAATTGATGGAGGAATAACTCCTTGTTTTGTACAATAAGTTTAATGATCTGAAATATTCATCCACTTGAAAATGAATATAGTTTTTCTAATATATATACAATTTTTTATAGATATTTTATGAATTTTTAATGAAATTAATTTTATTTAAAATTTGAAGAAAATATTGAGAATACTTCATCTTCATTATATTCAAAAAATTTCATCCCTTAAAAAAATGGATTTTCTATTTGTTCTCTTGATTAACTGTGAAGAAGTCCGGTGGATTTTTAAAAGCGAGTAAAATAAAATGATGTTTACACTCTAGTTAAAAACGAAAGGACATTCAAATATTTGATAAATATTGATGTTTCTAATGTTATTTATAATGATTAAAAATTCTGTCATTAGATTGTTTCCAATTAATTCAGAAGAGGAAAATGTTGATTTGAACCATGCATTCATTGGATTTTTTCAGTGTGGGAAAGTTATGAATATTGGGTATCAATGAAAAATGGAATTTTTTTATTTATGATGTTAATATGATATGGTGGTCTCATAATAGGTTCTCTAACAAGTGAGCCTTCATATTAAAAAATACATTTTACATAAATAACTTCATTTACAGTGAAAAAAATGATGATATTTAATTTTTAGAGGAATTAGACACAGATCATAATTATTGACCAAAATCATCCATGTTGGATACTATTTAAAATGTATAACAAAGAAATGATGAATATAATCAATTTATTGCTATATTTGATATAATCGTGGAACATGGTGGTTCACATGATGATCTTTATAACCAAATTATGTGACACAAAATGATGAAATTGGTGTGGAAAGATTCATAAGATTATGTTGATAAGATTGAAGAATAACTTGATGTAATTGAATGAGATTAGAAGACAATATAACAACTCATTAAATATTGGAAGAGGTTGTGTAATTTTAACTATGCATTGATGATCATGAAAAATAAATCAATGACATTACATCAATACAAAGGGAAAGGGCTTTGAAATTTGGGGGACATGAATGTAGAGACCCATAGCATGACGTACATGGACATTACATTAATTTTTCGGAATACTTAATACATAACAAAAACAGACACACAAGGACCATAACAGTTTAGTGTATTTGGAATCTTGGAACGTAATCTTATAATCATGATGAAAGATCTTCAACATATCCCATAAGATCTTCCCCTTTTTGTTTTCATACCAAATACCTTTCTTTAAATCCTAGAAAAAACATATAAAGGGTGATCTCAAATGCTCAGTAAGGGTAAACAAGAGAAATATCAATCACATCATATTCATAAGAACATAACATTTTGGAAATCGTAACCTGCAAAAGAGAGCATAATTCCATAACATGAGATAAATCATAGTAGTGAAATTAAATCCCATTAATCATAACTTAAAACATGAAACTTTGTGGCATACACACATAATCATAGAGAATCATTTCTTATTAGTCAAGACTCATTTCCAAGACTATCTTAGTGGACAAAGTCCATTTCTGAACCGAGTTCACTCCTTAGTTCAGTCCTGTTTCACTAAACCGGTTTAACCTGCCATTCCAGCCATGTCTATCTCATGAGATATAAAATCATTACCCAATGCGTTGGATGGAGATATAGGTCCCACCCATCTCATAATGATACTATTCTTATGTGTGCCACAAAATCATAAATCATACATCATTGCATAACCCAAGTAATAAAAAAATTGGATTATTAAACAACATGACATCATACAACGATTCATATATCATAAATGAATTCATAAAAATAATTCCATCACAGCATAATCAAATAAATGTAATAATAGGGAAAGAAACAGAACCCTATATTAACTTATATGGAAAATAATTTTGATAAAACACTTGAACTCCATTCTTGAGGAAAATAATCTTTCTACTTCAAAAACATTTTCCTTTCTTAACATGTCTTACAACATTATTCTAAAAGTAGTTGATTAAAAATAAAATTTAAAACTTGTAAATGAAGATTCTAGGAAATAATGTTTTAAAAATCCATTAATGTCGTATATGTTAAAAAAACATTCTCCTCGTACTTTTGACGGAAAAGTCAAAAAGTACCTCGTACGAAAAACGACAAAAGATTCATTTCATATCATTTAAGAAAAACTCACCGAAGGGTAAAATTGGATATAAAATATTTTAGAAGGATATAAATATTACATATTGAGGAAACATGGATGTGGATGATAAATATTTCCCAGTAAATTCTGAAGTATAAACAGTCTCGGATAAAAATTGAGATTGCGAGATTTTCCCTTACCTTAGGTCCGATTTGCTTCGTAAGTGTCCGAACCTCATGTATAATGATTTAAATAATGTTATTAACTTATTCCAGAATCATATGGTCATATTCTTAGCTTCTTATTAGTAATATTTCATGACTACTTGTTATTCGGGTGCTTATTACTTTTTGTTCTTATGCGCGTTTTGTTGAATAAATTCTTATTTTTCTTTTTAGGATATAGATACCTCATTTCCAGAATGGTATTAGTTTAATATATATCATATTAATTCACTCAATTCATTTATATAATCAATATTCAATGAAGATCATGTATAATGAGTCGCATCACATCGTGGAGACGGTATTCCGTACGTGCGCACGAGCGATGATATCATTCCCATGATCGTGGAATTGTATGGGAGTGTATGTATACTATTTCAGAATCAATATCACTTTACAATAATCATATATAGTTATTATTTACACCATTATACCCATCCGAGTAAGGTGGTGGTGGAAAATAGCTTACACCATGGCGTGGAGACGATATTCCGTACGTACGTACGCGTGGTGATTTCCTTTTCCGTAGGATGGATAGATGGTGAAATAGGGTTGTTTCATACATATAATAACATATCAGTATATTAGTGATAATGATGTTATTACTTCATAATGAAACAACTAAATAAGAATAAGTGGAAGATGAAATAAAGATGAAAGAATCGGTAACAGGCATTACCTCTTGTTTAAAGCGCCTCTTTGAGACCTCCTCTTAGGGAACTAAAATTGGTCTCTGAAGAAGACCAGGACCTCTAGGATGTTTCTAGGGAAGTGGAGAGGAGATATTGGCAGGGTTTGGCCGAGCATGAAGGCTCAAAGTGGTGTGAGGAAGAGAGGGAGGAGGTGCCCTTTTATAAGGGAGGAGAGAGGCACCTTTGGAATAACTAAAAATATTATTTTATTATAATGTAAAATTAGGTATTAATAGCTCTAAATTGATATATTTCGAAGCTAAGGTGTGTATGGGTCTAAATCCTCCCATAAAATAGAATTTAGACAAGTTTAGGTATCAATTGTAACCTTATAATTTAGATTTTACATTAAGTTAGAAAATTTAACTTTTACCGTGTCTTCTTGTTTTCTTACACTATAAGGTTAATAAATGTACTATATCAAGCGAAACAAACCCCAAGTTGTTTATTATTAATATATATAACCTTATATAATTAATTTTGACTAACCTTAGATTTTTATGAATAAAATAACAATTAATAATATAGTATTTGTTTTAAAAACTATTTTATGTCAATTTTGACACTATTTGGTAATTGATTTTTGTGAAAAACATAATAGAATGATTAGTTCGAAAAAATTAATTAAATAAATAATAACATATAATATTAACATATAAAATTATTTTAATTCATAAAAAGTGTCAAATTACATTTATTTGGGTATTTATAACATCAATTATGTCAATATTTCATTAATAAGGTAAATACTGCATCATCATTGTATCAAAAATAAATTAAATTATTTTAACTCTAAAAATTAAAAATAAAATACTATTATTTAGGATATCTTTTTATATTTATAATGAATATTTAAGTATAATTTATCTTATGCATAACCCTATATTAAAAATTATGTAGTTATTAAACGTTGATTTTAACTATTTTAACCCATCTTTAAATAAATTGATAATAAATGTCCTAATCTAACCCAAGTGGGCCTAAATGGTCATATTTATTTCGTAAAGTTGTTTTTGGTCGAATTACACTTATCCAATAGAAATAGGAAAAGTGTTATGGTAATAATAATATCATTTTTAAACTTAACTACCCTATTTACTTTTAACAGTGGTAAAAAAAAGTAAAAAGTTACTATTCACAAAAAATTATTTTCATCTCATTGAACCACATATTAGTCCTTGATATTAACCATGTCTCTATGATTTTCGAAATTCCACTCAAAGAAGCGGTAAAATTATGTTTTATGAAAAAATTCAGTTTTTTAACTACCACTTAGTGGTTTCACTATTCTTCAAAAAATGAATGATTCCAAAAAAATACCAAAAATTAGGCCTAAACTATATTTTATATTATGAATTCAAAAATTATGTATATTTTACCAAATTCAAAACATATCAGTTGCATTAATTAATTTAAAAATGAGCTCCTGTCATCAAAACAAATAGCGTGTTCTTAAGAGATAATAACTATCAAAAGATTGACACTTGTTTATGTCTGGTTTAAATGTGAAATTACATCCAATGACCAAAATTTTATTAAATTGTAAAAATATATTCTAAATATACTTTATAACCACTCCAATTAATAATTTATCACTATTAATTATTTCGATTAAAAAAGTTGTTTTTAATTAAAATTTTTAAATTTTCACTATTCATCAGAATATGAAAGTTATCCAAACAGTACAAAAATTTCACCCTAAGCTAATTTCGATATTACGAATCCAAAAATGAAGTCCATTTTGAATGATAAAATTTATAAAATTTCAAAAAGTGGGTATTACTATTCATAAAGGCTCGTTCATAATAATATTATAATAATATCTCGTTTAGTGAAACTCGGTATTGCGTACTACACACGCTATCGAGAAGGTCGTGATTGCGTGTAATGCAAGGAAAGTCAGGGATTCATGTTGTGCATGCTCCTTGAAGCGTACAACACAAGAAATTAAGGAAATTAAAATTAATACTTTTCATAAAATATTGAGGTGTTACATTCTACCCCCTTAAAATGAATTTCACCCTCGAAATTTGTCGGGGTTATAAATGGTTTACTACTCGAATGATTCTTTAATAGAAACCCACATAGTAAAAAGAAATATCAAAACCAATATTTAAAAACTAAAGTATGAAATGTAACAGTTACACAAATTAACTCATCACTAGGTTTCCACACAGGAGAACATTGGTGAAAATATGGATATGGAAGAGAAATCTAACCATCAAGTTCATGATGGAGAGTGGTAGAGAACATGGCTATGAAAAAGCCATTAATCACAAATCCAAAGATTTGTGATGATCTAAGGTACCATCTGATTCCTCGAATATAAGAGCACTAGGACAACATTTTTGGTTTTCAAAATCATTTCCCTAAAGTTGATGAAATTGGAATTAGGAGAAATACTTTCATGTTTTTTGTATAGTCTCACTGTTGGTCGTTCTTTGGACAATTTCCACTTCATTTATTAAATAAATGATGTTGATTTTTTCATTCGTGGTGTGTTAGTAGATCATGTGATAGAATGATGTGTCATTCCATCTGTCTTAAACAAAAGGTTAGAAAAGTTATCAAAAAATACATAAGTCCATCTATAGTGAGATTAATCATATATGGTTCCTAAAATGGACTTATAATTCATATATCATACTGCTTAATATAATAAAAGTAGTTTCTACTAAACAAGGACTTCATGTAGGCCAGTGGTAGGCGATAAAGGCCAGTCGCACTTCGGTTGTGGGTTCGATTCCCACAGCATTGTCCAACGCGATGGGCTGTCGCCTGTCCTGCAGGTTGTCCTTTTTCTAAAACTAAATTACTATAACAACCCATCAATAATAAAGAAAAAAACTTCTATCCTTAAACAATACTAACTTATGTCCAACATATACCATTACAATCTTTAGACTTATCAATAATACTGCAGTCCACTCTTATATTATAGTGAAAACGATTACCAGGGATTTAATACCATCGTTGATCCCCATATATCATAAGATATGTCTTGTTGATCACATTCCAAACATTCAAAGGCCATAATCATGTATTCTCTTAAAAAAATGAATACCCATTGAACCATAGTGAAAAAATGAATGTAGTTAAAAGTTAACACTTTCCACATACCAAAATCCTCAAAATTATATATACTAAAACCATGATATCACTTAGTCCTTATATCAATAATGAGCTCATGAATACAATAAAACATCTCATTATATTCTTATTCCTTCATTATGCACATATCATCTACTTTGCAAAAATATCTGAATAACCTTCCATGGTTACTGGTACCATAAAATTATTGAAAACCACAATAGAGCAATACATAAATATTCCAATATTCCACGATACTATATACAACATTATTTTGGAATCCCATTACATAAACACTTAATCATTCCACCACATTGTTGTCATATTCAGCATCTCCAATAGTGATCGCATGTGACTTCCCTTTGTCCTTTTCCTTAAGTGGTTGCTCATGTCTATCATCACTAACCCTTGGATTAGGGCATTTATTAGCATAATGCCCCATCTCCTTGAACTTGAATCACTGAAGTGTAGTAGGTTCATTATATGTGTCCCTTCCTTTGTTTGCATTATTAGACATCTTCTTCCCATCATTGCGGCATTCAAATGCACGATGACCATCCCTTCCACATTTGAAACATTTACTTTTCCCTTTAAGACAACTCCCTCCATTTTTCTTTCCACGATTTGTGCATAATGAAAAGCTCATCTTCTTTTCAGTGTGCTCTTTAGATTTTCCTTTGAATTCCATTTTCCTCTTCTTATCAAAACCATATGACTGATGGGTTACTCCAATCTCCATCTCAACTATGAGAGAACATTGAATGATTTCCTCATAGCTATTGAAGTCCCTTATGGATATGCCCTTCGAAGACTTGGTTTTAAGCCACTAAAGAATCGATCGATCTTA
Source organism: Viscum album (assembly GCA_963277665.1). Lineage (NCBI taxonomy): Eukaryota > Viridiplantae > Streptophyta > Magnoliopsida > Santalales > Viscaceae > Viscum > Viscum album. The sequence goes on from OY728123.1 coordinate 598,249,718, forward strand.
CTCTCATGATGGATAATAATATCAGAAGCGTACCTTGAAAGTCATGTAAAATTCTCTTCGTATACACCAAAATATTCATCATCCTTTTTCTTTAGTTTGAGAAACTCCTTCTCCATCTTTTTTCAAAGAATACGAGGGAAGTACTTATTGAAAAATACGTTCTTGAACCTATCCCATTCCATGTACTCAATTTCATCTCTTGGCCTCGTATTCTTGATAAGATTCCACAATTGATCAGCTTCACCTTCCAAACGATATACTTCTAAGATGACTTTATCATGTTCTGAACATTGAAAAATTGAAAATATCTTTTCAGTGGTACTGATCCATTGTTCAGCAACAAGTGGACCAGAAGACCCACTAAATGAAGGTGGAAGTTTCCTCATGAAGGACTCAATAGAATATTGTTCCCTTCTCTGCTCATTTGGAAGTCCAGAATGATTCATAGCTTGTGTAAGTATAGCAATAAGATTTTTCACTCCATCTCCCATAACATTTGTTTGTTTAGGAGGACAATCATTGCATTGTCCATTGCATTGATCAACACGGTTCCTTCGGGTTCCAGCCATCGTCTAAAACCCAAAAAGAATAGTGTGAGAGGAAAAAATCATGCTAGGGAAAAAACCATAATAAAGGGGGAGTACCTTCAATATCTAACATCTTAGGTTTAATTCTCAGATCTTTACCGTAATTATAGGACTATAACCTATACTTATACTTAACCTTAGGGACATCCCTAGACATACCTTAGAAATATCTCTAGGGATCTCAATAAAGTTCTCGCATCCTAGTTTCCAATGGGTGACTAAACCTTTCCTCTGATACCAAATATAGAGAACCGTAGCGTGACACACCTGGACACTACATTACTTTTGTGGAATACTTAATACATAACAAAAACCGACACACAAGGACCGTAATAGTTTAGTGTCTTTGGAAACTTGGAACGTAATCTTCTAATCGTGATGAAATATCTTCAACATCTCCCCTAAGATCTTCCCATTTTTTTCTTACCTAATACCTTTCATTAAATCCTGGGAAAAAACATATAAAGGGTGAGCTCAAATTCTCAGTAAAGGTAAACAAAATAAATATCAATCACATCATATTCATAAGAACATAACATTTTGGAAATCTTAACCTGCAAAAGAGAGCATAATTCCATAACATGGGATAAATCATAGTAGTGAAATGAAATCCCAATAATCATAACTTAAAACATGAAACATTGTGTCATACACACATAATCATAGAGAATCATTTCTTATTATTCAAGACTCATTGCCAAGACTGTCTTAGTGGACAAAGTCCATTTCTGAACCGAGTTCACTCCTCGTTTCAGTCCTATTTCACTGAACCGGTTTAACCTGCCGTTCCAGCCATGTCTATCGCATTAGATATAAAATTGTTACCCAATGAATTATAGGGTGATATAGGTCCCACCCATCTCATAATGATACCATTCTTATGTGTTCCACAAAATCAAAAATCATACATCATTGCATAACCCATGTAATAAAAAAATGGGATTCTTAAACAACATGACATCATAAAGTGATTAATATAACATAAAGGAATTTATAAAAATTATTCCATCACAGCATAATCAAATCAATGTAATAATAGGGATAGAAACAGAACCCTATATTGGCTTAGATGGAAAATAATTTTGATAAAACACTTGAACTCCATTCTTGAGGAAAATATCCTTTCTAATTCAAAAACATTTTCCTTTCTTAACATGTCTTAAACTTTTAAACTAAAAGAAGTCGATTAAAAATAAACTTGAAAACTTGTAAAGGAATCTTCTATGAAATAATGTTTTAAAAATCCATTCATGCCGTATAAGTTAAAAAAACATTCTTCTCATACTTTTGTCGGATAAGTCAAAAAGTACCTCGTACGAAAAACGACACAAGATTCCATTCATATCTTTTACTAAAAACTCACCAAAGGGTAAAATTGGATATAAACTATTGTATAAGGATATAAATATTACATGTTGAGGAAACATGGATGTGGTAGATAAATATTCCCCAGTAAATTCTGAAGAATAAACAATCTCGGATAAAAATTGAGATTGCGAGATTTTCCCTTACCTTTGGTACGATTTGCTTCATAAGTGTCCAAACCTCCTGTATAATGATTTAAATAATGTTATTGATTTATTCCAGAATCATATGGTCATATTCTTAGCTTGTTATTAGTAATATTTCATTACTACTTGTTATTCGGGTGTTTATTACTTTTTGTTCTTATGTGCGTTTTGTCGAATAAATTTTTATTTTTCTTTTTAGGTAATAGATACCTCATTTCCATAATGGTATTAGTGTGATATATATCATATTCATTAACTAAATTAATTTATATAATCATTATGCAATGAATATCATGTATAACGAGTCACATCACATCATGGAGACGATATTCCGTACGTACGCACGAGCGATGATATCGTTCCCATGATCATGGAATTGTATTGGAGTGTATGTATACTATTTCAGAATCAATATCACTTTAAAATAATCATATATAGTTATTATTTACACCATTATACCCATCCGAGTAAGGTGGTGGTGGAAAATAGATTACACCACGGCGTGGAGACAGTATTCCGTACGTACGTATGCGTGGTGATTTCATTTTCCTTAGGATGGATAGATGGTGAAATAGGGTTGTTTCATACTTATAATAACATATAATTATATGAGTGATACTGATGTTATTACATCATAATGAAACAACTAAAGAAAAATAAGTGGAAGAAGAAATAAAGATGAAAGAATCGGTAACGGGCATTACCTCTTCTTTGAAGCGCCTCTTTGAGACCTCCTCTTAGGGAACTAAAATTGGTATTTGAAGAATACCAGGGCCTCTAGGATGTTTCTAGGGAAGTGTAGAGGAGATATTGTCAGGGGTGGGCCGATCTTGAATGCTCAAAGTGGTGTGAGCAAAAGAGGGAGGAGGTGCCCTTTTATAAGGGAGGAGAGGGGCACCTTTGGAAAAACTAAAAATATTATTTTATCATAAAGTCAAATTCGGTTTTTAATAGCTCTGAATTGATATATTTCAAAGATAAGGTGGGGATGGGTCTAAATAATCACATAAAATAGAATTTAGACAAGTTTAGGTTTCAATTTTAACCTTATCATTTAGATTTAACTTTAAGTTAGATAATTTAACTTTTACAGTGTCTTCTTGTTTTCTTACACTATAAGGTTAATAAACTTACTATATCAAGACAAACTAACCCCAAGTTGTTTATTATTAATATATATAACATTATCTAAGTCATTTGGGCAATCCTTAGATATTTAGGAATAAAATAAAAATAAGTAATATAGTATTTGTTTTAAAAACTATTTTATGTCAATTTTGACACTATTTGGTAATTGATTTTTGTGAAAAACATAACAGAGTGATTAGTTCGAAAACGTTTAATTAAATCAATAATAACATGATATATTAACCGATAAAATTATTGGAATTAATAAAAAGTCTCAAATTTCAATTATTTGGGTATTTATATCATCAATTATGTCAATATTTCATTAATAAGATAATTACTGCATCATCATTGTATCATAAATAAATTAAAATATTTTAAGTCTAAAAATTAAAAATAAAATACCATTATGTAGGAAATATTTTTATATTTCTAATGAATATTTTTAGTCTAATTTATCATATGTATTACCCGATATTAAAAATTCTTTAGTTATTAAACATTGATTTTAACTATTTAAACCCTTCTTTAAATAAATTGATAAAAAATGTCCTAATCTAATCCAAGTGGGCCTAAATGGTCATATTTTATTCCTAAGGATTTATTTGGTCTAATTACACTTATCCAATAGAATTAGGACATGTTTTAGGGTAATAATAATATCATTTTTACCCTTAACTACTCTATTTACTTTTAACCCTGGTAAAAAAAAGAAAAAAGATACTATTCACCAAAAATTATTTTCATCTCATTGAACCACATCTTAGTCCTTGATATTAAACATGTCTCTCGGATTTTCAAAATTCCACTAACAGAAGCGGTAAAATTATGTTTTCTAAAAAAATTCAGTTTTTTAACTACCACTTAGTGGTCTCACTATTAATCAAAAAATGAAAGTTTCCAGAAAAATACCAAAAAATAGGCCTAAGATATATTTGATATTATGAATTAAAATATGATGTCTATTTTAACAAATTCAAAACATATCAGTTTCATTAATTAATTTAAAAATTAGATCCCTTCGTCAAAACAAATAGCGTGCTCTTAAGAGATAATAACTATCAAAAAAGTGACACCTGTTTATGTCTGGTTTAAATGTGAAATTACATCCAATGACCAAAATTTTATTAAATTGTAAAAATATATTCTAAATATACTTTAAAACCAATCCAAATAATATTTTATCACTAGTAATTATTTCGATTAAAAAAGTTGTTTTTAATTAAAATTTAGTAATTTTCACTATTCATCAGAATATGAAAGTTATCCGAAAAGTACAAAAATTTCACCCTAAGCTAATTTATATATTCCTAATCCAAAAATGAAGTCCATTTTGAAAGATAAAATTTATAAAATTTCAAAAACTGGGTATTACTATTAATAAAGGATAGTTCATAAAAATATTATAATAATATCTCGTTTAGTGAAACTCGGTATTGCATACTACACACGCTATCGAGAATGGTCGTGATTGTGTGTAATGCAAGGCAAGTCAGGGATTCATGTTGTGCATGCTCCTTGTAGCGTACAACACATGAAATTAATGAAATTAAAAAAATTCTTTTCATAAAATCTCGAGGTGTTACAATAAATGAGAACTTGTTACTCTATGGAGTCAATTGCAAAATAATTCAAAATCTTGTGAATCACATAAGAAATTATATTTTTCGAAATTCATAGATTATGTGCTCCTAGAAAGAGTTAAACATGGTTATAATGGACAAGAGACCGACATTAATAGTCATACATCATCAATTATAGAATATAAAAAAATTGTCTATGAATCAAAAACAACAATTTTAGGATACTATTTGAACTAAAATAATGTGATGTAAAATATTGGACATATCACAATGGAACATAATTTTAAAATAATGAATTCTTTAAATCCAATAGTAATGTGAGATGAAAATTATCCTCATGTTTCTAGATAAGATCAGGGTTTATATTCCTTTACAAAACAATTGTAAATGAGGTTTAATTGAAGGTAATCGAAATTTTCCCTTATATAATGTCAATTTAGTGTATTATTTTGCCAGAAAATGACATACTATGAATCGAAAAAGTGCTATTTGAATAGGGAATAACCTAGAAGTCAACAAAGGAGAATGAGACAAAATACTTCATCCTATATAATAAAGAGTTTCTGTGTATATTTTTATCATTGATCTAACCATGTACATTAATCTATTTACTCGTGTAGAGGAATGGTGGGAACAATACCTTTATAACTCAGAGCCATGTAAGAACCCACCAACCCAGAATATTTACTCATGAATATAATTAATCTACCATGGCAGAAGAATATGAGTATGGTGAACACATGAATATTGAAAATATATTAGAAATTAAATCTTTAACATTACCCATTCATGTATCTCATAGAAGGATAAGAACAAAATAAATAATGAAGACCTTCCTAAAATATTTCCCAATACTACCATGAATAGTTTCATCTAGATTGTTGATAGTGGATTCTCTTTCCAAATTACATGAAATGAATATTTTTTTAAGAATGTTAAGAAAAGTGTTTATGGAAGAGTGTGATTCATAAATAAAGAAAAATTAAATACAAATGGGATCATATATAGAAATCAGGAAAATAAAAAGATGTAAATAAAACATAATTACTCTATGTCGATGGTTTTCATCACAATATAAATATTGTGAGTCAAATATGTGACTCAGAATGGACAGTGATATATAAAAATAATGGGAACACTATCATGGTAATTATAGGTAAATAGACCATATATATATGATAAATATATTGAAATTTATACCAGGTTGATAGTAAGGAGAATAATTGTTACATAACAATTGAAAAAGAAAACCACAGTTTGAAATAGAGGTTGGGATACATTAATAAATATAGAATGGAATAGATATCATAACATAAAATTTAAATCAAAATTCCAAATATATTTCATGATTATGAAAAGGCATGTGATGCAGGCATTATTAGAAAGGTGGTGGAGATTTTATATCATCCAAAGAACAAAAACACATCAAATCTATTTGATCTCGTTGACATAGATATATATCGTCTAATAAATGTGGCTGAAAATATATATAGTTACTTTATTTTTTTATTTATGAATATAGTTGAATTTATTTTGTAATGACTATGATGTGGAAAGATAAATTTCTTGATTTCTTGAAGAGTTATCATACAATTGTAGAGAATGAATTTGGCCAAACAATCAAGATTAAATTATTTGAAAATAAAATGTAATGCACATCAAATGAATTTGAATATTCTCTAGAAAAAATATTAAATAAATAATGAGGTGTCTATAGGATAACCCGACAAAAAAATTTTGTTATTGAATTTATAAATTGATATTTGGACAATATTTCTAGAACTATTCTGATTGAGAGTTATTATTCTCATACTTACTATAATGTGGTTATTCAAGGAGTAGTATACATGAAAAATCATATTGGGGGTTTTTAGGGGAGATTAATGAAACCATATTAAGTATGTTATGGAATGATCCCTATATGAATTATTTTAGTCTTTTAAGAAGTTAATGTTTCATCCAAAAATAGAAGTAAAGTTATGCATTTCCTTTTTGTAGATGAGGAAATGTTCCTTAGATATTAAATGAAGAGTAAATCCTATAAATGTTAAAATAATAAACATATTATTATTGTCGAAATAAGTGATGTCTTTAAGATTAATGTCAAATTAATAAATACTTAAAAGAGTAAATATTTAAATATGATTACAGATGAAGAATAATGTGAAACAAGGAATAACTAAAACGCTGAAATAATAGAAGTCTTTCAAAAAATAAAAGGCTCACAAAACAATAATGATTAAGATGAAGAATCAGAAGAGGAATCCATTACTGGAGAAACTTCATCAAAACCTCATAAAATCAATACAAGAGAATTAATTGATCAATCTAATATCATTTTAGATCGTACCACATCAACGTATAAATGGATAATGGGGGGTGGATCACATTCTTACTTCCTATGAACTATAGAAAGAACCATTTTTTAAGAGGTAGTGATGGAAGAATCATGGGTTATAGCCACGAATAATGAACTGCATTTGGTTTACAATAACTACATATGGGATAATGTTAAGAGTCATAAAATAATAATGTGATTGAAATAATGTGTATCATTATAAATAAATTTAATGAGAATGTGGTTAAGACAAAAATTCATGATTAGTTTCTAAAGAATATTCATAGATAGATGTAATTGATATTGAGGAATAATCTTCTCTAGTAGCTAGACAAGAGTTGGTAAATATTTTCCACCAATGAAAATTAAAATAGAATACACATTTTATTTAATGGATGTAAAAATTGAATTATTAAATAGTGTTCCGGAATATGAATTCTACATTGAAAATATAGTGGGATTTATGATTGGAAATGACGAGACTAACATTTTTAGATTAAAGAAGGATATCTATTTGTTGATTTAGGCACCACTATAATGGTATTCATGAATATATTTTTATTTAATGTAGGTTGAGTATAAAAATGTGTTTTTGACCATAAAATCTATGTGAATAATTCCCTATATGATAAATTTATGGTGCTAGAGAAAGTGGATGATTTTGTTTTTATAGTATATAGGGATTATTGAATGAAGTTTCAAATCACAGAAATTAGATCTAGAAATTATCATGATTGGTAAACTGGAATACATCTAGGACTTATTGGTTATTCAAATGAATGGTAACATCATCATTTCTCAGGAAAAATATGTATTAGAGATTCTGAAAGAATTCATCATGCATGATTCCAATCCAATTTCATAACCAATTCTGGTTTGGATAAATCATGGGAAGTATGAGGATGTGGTATATGTGGATCCCAAATTGTACAAGACAATCATTGAAATATTATTATTCCTGAATTTAAAACAGCCAAATATAATCATTGCAACATTTTTTTGTGTATCTATTTTATATTAATACATAGAATGTTATTTTTAAAAGAATGGAAACAAATCATGGGGTATAATCAAGATACTATGAATTTTTAATTGTACAATACAAGAGGAAAAGATATTGGATTTTTAGTATTTTCTAATGATAACATTGCTGGAGATGTGGTGGATCAAAATAACTCAAGTAATGGTGCATTATTTATAGGAATCGATGTTGTGGGGGTCATCAGAGAGAAATAAGAAGGAACTTCTCTTAGTATGGCTAATTTTGTTTATATTTATTATATAAAGGATTTCATTCTAATATTGTGTATAAAGTAATAAATAACTAATATTGTTGATGGAGCGAAACAATTAATGATAACTCACTAATCTACAAATATTGTGATCTATATGATGATGAATCTGATTCAACAATTTGGTTCGAAAAATATTTATATCATATATCACGTAGTCAAATAAAAAAATGGTATAATGTGTGATTAGAATAGGGAATGTTGAAACAAGTTACCAAATGGATGTCATTTTGACAATTGCTTTTGAAATAAAAATATTCAAGATGCATTAGTTGAACAAAAATTTTCATCCACCTCCCAAGGCATGGGGAGGTTATGGGTAATCCCCTCTCTATATATCCATAACATGTTTTAATCTATTTGTCAATGTGAATTTGGTTAATAGGGGGATTCAATCTAGTGGGGTTTTTTGTGCACTATATTTAAAAATACAGATTCTTTGGGTTTATTTAAAAAGGGGGACAAAAGTGAAATTTAGTGAGTATTATTAGTTTGTAGGACTGGTAAGTGATCTATGAAGGCATGAAATTTCTAATGAATTTATTGGTTTTTAGGATTCATCAGTGATCTACAGAGGTATGAAATTCCGGTTTTCCACTCTTGTTTTCTACAATGAGATTTTCTCACACTTATATAGATTGATTAATGAGTTATTTCACATAAATCTAGTATTCATTAAATGTTATTGATTTATTAAATTTATCATTGGATTTACAACCATACCAATGTGGTTTAATATTGGAACCAATTCCTTTTAAAGTTGTAAAAGGTTTCTATTTTTTGTGTTTTTTTCAATATAGCAATGGCATGAGTTTCTCAATGAATACGTTTTTATATATTGAGTTTCGTAAATGAGTGAGATTCAAAAATTAATGTATATTCACTACTATATGATTGAAATATGATGTTATTCATGAATTCTAAGGCCATTTCAAGTACATGGTGACTTTATGGGGAATATTTACTACTATGAAAAGCATTACAAAAAGAATAAATTACACTATATATTCATATAGTGGAGCTTCATTAACAGGATTTTGGAGGTATCCAAAAAAGAATATGGATGCATAAGATAGTTGTGAAGGGTTGTCCAATAAATTGGATGCTACCCCATTTCATTTGACTTGAGTAAAATTGGAGAAAATGATGAATAACTCTGATTTTGCGAAGGCTGGGAGCTTCATGAATATATAATTCACTGTAATCATGATAATAAAGTAATGTTTATTTTAGTCTTAACTGATTCTAATTATTTTCAGTTATGGGAGATTAATAAATATTGGGTGTTTCATTAAGATGTAATATTCCATTATGGTAGTGATACTCTTGAAGGAAATTGTTTTATATAATTAATATGAGATTTATAAAGGTAGGTAGATTCTTGAAATTGGGTACGTTCACTAGGAATAGAGTTTTTGAGAAACATAAATGTGTTTCTATGATAGCTGCGGTGCTTCATAAAATTTATTGTTAAACATATTGTTTATGTGAAATGTGATTATAGGTACATAAACTCAGGATATCAGTGAAACATGAAAGTCAATCTAGTAATTGAAAAATAATTAAAGTTCATTATTCTAAAGCAACCTTCCGGTTCTTAAACTGACAGAAACATCACCATAGTTAGTGACCCATAGTGAGTCGATGGTTCTTTTATAATGAAAGAATTATTTGCTCCTAAAATCTAATACTGCAATTTTTCCTAGCAATGTTGGAATGTTTGTGAACTTCCATATTCCACAATAATTAGGGTTGTTTATTAGATTATTTTATGACTCATTTGATACGGGAGTATGGTCCTTTGACTGTCCCTTATTGGTGAAGAATGTAAATATTATGTATTATCTATCTTCATGTTAATTTTTTATTACTTAATTATTCCATAAGACAGTATTAACAAGTTCCTACCAAAGTGGGAATATGTTACATAAATTTAAATGAACAACTGGACATCTGGAATCACCCCTCCCCTCTCAGGGTGTTTCAGTGTTCTAAAAAAACTGCATTATTATGATTGGAGGTGAGTATGGATGAACATAGGGTTTGGAAATGTATGTTCCAATTCCTATATATCTTAATCAAATGAATTTATATAATATACCATATTTGGTATTTTCTATTGAGATTATGGACCTCAGGGTAAAATGTATTATAAATTTTGTGATTTTTACGATATCTGACTCAATTCCCTTCTCGCATTATGTGATGAAGATCTGGATAATGGACCCAATGATCGATTATTATTCATTGTGTAATTTTTTTCAACATAGTCATATATATAAATATATATGGGAAAAGATATAATTTTTTTTAAATATTCATATACACAACGGTACATTTTACACATGTCCCAGATTGTAGACCCAATGATCGACTGTGGTTCCGCATTATTTATTTTATATATCTTTTTAGTTTTGTCTCAACAAGTAGGAATTATTTTATTAGAATAAACTTATGATTGAATATTTATTAGTTCATAATTAGGGTGGAATACTGGGATTCTGTTTCACCCCCTGAAAGTTGACCCCAGTGTGTATGCATACCTTCAGTTTTATTTTTAGGATGAGCACAGATACATGATGGATAGGGATGAGGACAAAGAATACATGATCAAGCATATCTTTTTCTGTGGATTATTTTGGTTGGGCTATATTAGCTTGGAAATATCATAGTGATTGGGTATTTGGTCTTCCTAATAGTCTGTTATGGATGTCAATACATTATTTTTGATTGTTTAATCTACTATTTTATACGTGATCAACCTATTTGATGGGTTTTTTTATGTATGAAATAGTTTTTGTGGGATCTTATAGCATTTAATTATATATTTTATAATTTTTAAATTTTATATAATTTAATACTTCACAAAACTATTTATTTATACTATGGATTTTAATTGGTTATTTATGCAATTTGGTTACTCAAATATAAGGGAATAATGTCCACACTATAATAACCAATAACATAAATACTACTGGAAAACCTTTGGAATTAGTGGAGGATCACATGATGAATTTTTTAAACTATCATGGAGCACTATATTCATGGAATTTATGTTTAAAAATAATGTAATGGAATCAAATATTTTCTTTTACTATTGTATTATAATTGGGCATTTTTTAGATAATAGTATTGGGAGTGTGAAGTATCCTGTAATGGATATTATACTGCTGCTTTGACAACACATGTTCTAGTAGGATGACATGGTTTCCTAAGAAATGGGATTAAAATTATGATATTTAATTTTACAACTATATATTATATTCACATTTAGTGATACTCCAAAAATGTGGAGATCATTATTTGATGTGATTTTTTGGATATTGTCCATTGGAAAGATGCTAGTGATTGATTTTGACACATAACTAAAAAAGGAATTTTCCATATCATGCATCATATTTGTCATGTATAATTCCCATGTTATTGATCTAGTTTATTGGGATTTTAAATAAATTGTAGGCCAAATTTTAAATGTGTTAACAATAATCTAAATTTTGTTTTTTGAAATAAGTTCATTATAGGATTCATTTGAATTGTGGAAACACACACAAAACCACACACACACATATATATATATTCTTTTGAATAATTTATATGTACTTCTATGCTGTGATTTTTGATAGTTAGGTTTTTGACTAAATCATAATGAACATGTGGTCTAGTGAACCTAGTTTGATAGTAGGTAACATCATGACAATGTCTTGGACTACTTCAATGGAATTGTTTCTTAGGTTAGATAATCTAATGTGTCAAAATCAAACAATATTGTTTTTTCCCGCATATAATGGTATAAAATTCACCATAACCAGCCCACATTTTTTATCATATAGTCAGATCACTATGTAATATGACGACTTGTACTAGGCTGTTTCAAGTAAACATGACATCGAGGTTCTATAATTGTGTATAGATCATCAATGAGTGTCAGTTAACATTATATTCTACATTCTAAAACTATAATCTGGGTGGCAGTACCTTATGATGATGCCTCGGGATGATCAGCCTCTTATATGTTGTGTTGAATGTTTTGATCCACATAGTTCATTGTTATATTTCCATCCCTTATGGTTGTTTTTTCTAACTGAAAATTCGGTTTGATATAGTGACATATGTGATTGACATGATCGGTAGGGCTAGGTGAGAGATCTAAATTCCCTATGTTTTTACTAAGAACCTAGTAGGATGATGTTTCTTTTTCTTGACAGAATATTTGCGTATGCATTGGCTGGATTTTATTAATTCATTTTTAGGGAATGATGTAGGGTGTGTCATAATTCCTATGGAGATGGATTATTAGTGTTAAAATTTTGTGATATAGGGATAATGATTCTCTCCTTATGAAGAAAAGTATACGGGGTGCCCTTTTTTCGAGTCTGGATTTGTTATGTTGGAATATTTGGATAACTATACCTATTTTACAATGTTTCTTATTTTATAATATAGTTACAAATGAAGAAGGAAATTTTTACTGGAATGAAATGAGTTCATAGGTGATAATAGAAGAGATTTTTAAATTGGAATAGTTCCCATTTTTTATATAGACATCAGTGGGAAATTAGGGATTAATAAAAAACATCCAAATGCAGTAGAGGAGACATCAAGAATAGACTATGTTTTATGAGTTGGTAAACCAATGTCTAGAGATAGACATGTATTTTCAGGAGATGTGGTGTCCGAATTCAGTAAAGGGAAAGTGAAGTTGGATTTATGTGAGTGTGGATCGAGAGATAAATACATGCATTTATATAATCTTAGTCCATGTATAGTTAGATCATATCATATTATATTTTTTCCTCATCTTGATCATGTTGAAAGTGAATCGACATTATACCAAGACTCTATTCTTTTTAAATATTTACCCATGTTTGATGAAGTATTATATTGACTTTCCACTTGATTATTTTATATGTTAATTCATATAGTGTGGAGTAGGAAATTTTTTAAGGGTGGTAAAACCATTTTCAGTTGAAATTAAGTGTTTGTGAAGGGTTTTTGGTCTCAAAATTTGAGAATTCAATGATGATACATGTATTCATTAAGGTTGGGAGTACTAGATTGGTCACATTTAAATATATTCTATTAAGGAATAGTTGATGCTATTGTGAGACTAGTCACTAGATAGTAAATATAGTGTAATTTTTTATATACCTAGGATTTTATCATGGATTTATGTTTTACAATTGAGGAATATTGTGTATGAAAAGTTTTATGGTGGGAAGACTGTAAAGAAAAATGTTTTTTTGGCTTGTGAATTTGAGTAGAAGTCATAATTTTTTTTATCATTTATATTGTTCTAAATGGTAGGATATACATTTTTCCACAGAATAAATCTTTAGATAATTTTTTAGATGACACCATTGGTCCAAGAGTTAGGTTTTAACAATAAGATATGAGTTTTGTGGAAATATGAACTATTCAGATGTATGTAAAATAATTAACATTTAATATATACCTAATAAAACATTATTTTATTATTATAGGTTCATTTGATTATTCTATTTGAATGGTTAATAATATTGAGATTTGAACTCAATCTCTGTATGTGTAATATGAACTTTTTTACTTTGAGGGATATAAAATCATGTTGGGTGTCACGGTCAGGTCTAAGCTACTTACTTTTTTTCTTCATTTTTTCCTTTTATGTTATTTTATAATCATTATATTCCTTCTCTAGATTCGAGCATATGTACCTTGTGGGGTTCATCCGTAATGTGACTACGAGTGATTGGGATAAGGAGATATAGATGGGGATAGGGAGGGTGAGTGGGAGAATAAGGGGTTACTACCACATAGCTCGTGCATATCCATATCATAATACTGTAGATATGGATAGAGGATTCAATTGAAAATTAGATGGATTCTGCATAATGGTAGACCTATTTTAATTTTTACTCTCTGAATACCATTATATTAAAAAATATTAGTATTATAAATCATTTATCAATTAATAAAACACCTTGAGGGGCGATCAATACCATTTTTTTAGAAATTGAGGGTTTCATGCTGGTTTTGAGGGGTTTCCTATTCAAAAATCCAAATCTCATGACATCTATTTCCGGAAGGCAAGTCATGTGTCCATCTCATTTAGGGAAGATTAATTTTTTATAAGTTCATTCTATGTATGGGGTGTATTTACAATATAATAGTAATCTTCCATTTTGTTTGGTACTTGTACAAACTGCCCATGTGAGGGAATATGGATATGTATAATGCAATATCTGTCCTCATATGGGTCACAAGCCATATAGAATTACAAGGCTATGAATAATAAAAGGACACAACTTGTGAGGTTCAAGGCTTGGTGCCCCAGAAATGGTACATAGTGTGTACTGATATACACACCATGTACATGGGTTTTTAATTCCATGTATAGATGAAGTACATTCACATGCAGAGCATCAATGTTAAACATTGTTTACCATCATTTATATGATGTGTAAACTTCCATTTCTATTGTTTTGAGGATTATGGTATATTTATTAATAGATATAAAATTTGGACACCCATGTAGACTATTTTCTATATATTTCAATTTAGAGATTAATTGTGAAACCGTCATGGTCATTTAAGGACTCCTTAGAGGTATGTAGGTAATTTTACTAAATTGAGAAGTTATTCATCCTGAAATTAATTCCATTTATTTCTTAAGAGTGAGATCATTGAACTTATATAGGCCTTGATAAATCTATCTAGACTGGTAATCATGTCATTATCCTTTTATACTAAGTGACTATCTAATTATTTTACCAAGAGGATCACATTTCAGATGAATCTACGTTTCTTATTTATGAAGGGTCCCCTATAGTACTCCTTCCATTACATTCTAACCTAGGGAATCATTTATTAGATGAATCTACCAATTTACTTATACAACGGATAACATGTTGGCTGAATTTTCATATGTATACCATTATGAGGATCATATATAGTATACTTCTACTTATGTTTGACCTGGAGGAGTATATATTTGATGCCTTCACAAGATTCCTTTTACCATGGATCCCATGTTGGATGCCTCCGAGAAAATAATATTTAGGAGGTTACCTTGGAGGATGACATTATTTATGAACATCTAGGATCCCATATAGTAATTGAATCTATATTTTGAAACAACAGACCCTATGTGTAACACAATTCTTAACCAACCCATATCTTTTATATCAAGGTTGGGTTGAGATGGTAGTGGGTGTCACCATAGAACATCTATTAATATTTTATTCCTACAAGCCTACGATATTAATAGTTTTTTAGTCAATTGAACACCCTCATTCATTAATTTAAGCATTCAATTATTTTTTTATGATTCAAAAATGATAACAAGAGGTGATACCAGGTTTTGCCGAAGATTAACCAAATATGATAATATTTTTATTTTAGTGTTTTGTAGAAGTGATTCATGGGATCTAGCTTCTAATACATTTTATTGATTTCTATATTTTTGAATGTCCCATACAAAAATCTAGGTAAATTAATTTTTAGATTAATTGATTATGAAATTTGGAAATGGTGTCACTTATATTATGATATTTGGGTATGATATCCCTATCATTATGATATTCGTGAATGAAAACCATATTTATTTTTTTACTCGAGAGATGGGGATGACACACTCTCATTGGCTGATTAAGTTATTTTAGTTTTTGAAATGGTGACCCACGTTATTGATGTGAAAAATAATCAATAGATGATTATGATATCTTTGTCTGATGCTTTCGTTGGGGTTCGCACGTCCGTATGTTTGAGGAGGATGAGGATATGCTGCCTATTTCCCCGCATTCCAGATTTCCAAAGGCGGGCAACATCATTCTCTTATTTAGGGATTTTTACTCCATGATCAAGATGTGATGATGGGGTGTTGGTTCTTTCTTATGTGGATTCCTCCTCGGAAAAAATCACCTAGTCCGGGTCTCCCTTAAAGATTAAGTTGTGGTTTGTGAATCTCATTCCATGTGACATATCATTATGGACATTGGTTAATTACAATACTTCTGTCAGGATATTCCATGGGGTCTTGACATTGTAGCATCAGTTGGTTGGAGTATATGAGATCATTGGGCATGTCAAGGAATATTTGGATGTGTGGACATTGGGGAATCTATATTCTTCCTCATAAGAGTTCATATCATGGGTACAAAACCGGAGGCACCCCACGTCGAATGCATAGAATTATAAGCCATAGACATATCTCTATGGTTTTCCTCAGATTCCCATGTTTAACACGGTGCATGTCACGAGTTTAACGTTGTGGGGATATGGTTACACCAAAGTCATATATTCCGTGGTATTCCTCATGAATCACATGTTTATCATGAGGTAGGTCGTAAGATTAATATCTTGAGAAGAAGAAATGAGGGTGTTCAAAATGTATCATAGAGACAGATCAAATTGGTACATCCCTGGGAGGGATCACCAGGAGTGTTTACCTAGTGGATGGATCAGAACATTCAATAAGATCATACCCAGGATGGTGTGTCCCATAAAGGGAAGGTGTCACACAGTGAAGGATGATCTGGACCCCACTGAGGGTGGATCAGAAAGGGTGCACCCAAGAATGAGGGACACCATGGTTTACCATTTTTTGGGATTAATCCTCGTGGATGTTTCCTACATAATGTGTGTAGATGACATGGATGAAAACCCATGTAGATCATAGGGGAGATGAATCGAGGTGTACACAATGGAAAAAACATGAATACATGGTATGAATTACACATAGATAGCATCCAATCACAGTAGGAGCACTCTTGTTTGATGATTATGGATTGAGTGGGGCTTATGCATGGTCGGATTTCCAACAGAATGGCGTGATTACACCGAGATGTGGCAGCCTCAGTAAAAATCAGGATGGATGACGGAGAGTTGAATAATGTGGATGGAAATGATATGGAACCGATGTGAAGACGAAAATTTGTTGGGCTTGAACCTCGATGAGGCTTCTTAAGAAACCCCGTGGGAGGGAATCAATGTCCACATAGTTTGGTGGGGTGATTGGACACCTGAGGAGGCGACCTGTGAGGATGGATGCATTGATGGGTGGCCAGAAGAAGTAGAACATCCTGTTTGAGGTATGAAATTGGGGGTGCACAGAGGAAAATGACCCGATTATATGTTGGGGATTACAAGTGGTTAGCAGCCCTAGGTTGGTATGATGCTGTGGGGGAAGCCCAAAGTTGTTGGTCCCAACTAAAGGGACAAAAACGGCTTACAACTTGTTGTAAATCACAATGGATGACCATAGATTAGGGAATGAAATGACTTACCATTGAATGGGAATCACAACGGCTTATATCTAGATGGGATCAAAATGGTTTACCGCTGTATGGGAGTTCATTTTAATTTCAAATGGCACGAGGTGGACTAGCATTAAGTGGTCGGGACCAATGTGTATTGGGATTGATCCTCAGGGAGGCATCCTATGTACCCTGCCTTGGAAGAGATTAAAGTCCATGTAGTTCATGATGGTGTTGGTGAACTGTCGTGAAGTGGTTGGGTCCAATGGTTTTTGGGCTTGAACCTTAGGGAGGCTTCCTACGTACCTTTCCTTGGAATGTATCAAAGTCCATGTTTTTCGTAATGGTATTGGTGAATTGACGCGATGGGGTCGAGATGAATGGTTGTTGGGATTGAACCTCAGGGATTCTTCCTATGTACCTTTCATTTGAATGAATCAATGTCCATTTCATTCAGGAGAGGTGTTGGTGAGCGTACATTAAGGGGGGTGTGAACCAATAGGTGTTGGGCATGAACCAAATGGAGGCTTCCTACGTACCTTTCCTTGGCAAGGGTCAAATTCCTTGCAGTTCATATGGTGTTTTGTGAACCAACATGAAGGTATTTGGGACCAATGGGTGTTGGGAATGAACCTTAGAGAGGCTTCCTACATACCTTGCCTTGGCATGGATCAACGTCTACGTAGTTAAAATGTGTGTATTGGTGAACCAACATGAAGTGGTCGGGACCAAGGGTTGTTGGTCTTGAACCTCAGCATGGCTTCTTACATACATTTCCTTGTAAAGGATCATAGTCCACATAGTTCAAATGGTTCTGGTAATCACACTCTAGGGAGGCCCTAGAAGGATTCCATGGTCAATTAATATTTTATGCTCACATGTGTCATGTTTAGTGTGAAAAACAATAGTCAGTAAAGACCTGATGGTCTTGACACAAATGGGCAGCCCTGAAGGGTGATGAGTGATGAATATGCATGGACTCTTCTATAGAGACGTTATATAGTGATAGTGGTGATTGGGGCTTACGTAAAGATGTTTCCTAGGTGACATTAAGAACTGGCAATAGATGTGTTGTGCTTACGCATAGAGACTGCCCATGTTCCGTTATGGAGCGACAATTGTGGATGGGGATACACATGGAAGCTGCCTAGGTGCTGCTATGGAGCGATAATGGTGTACGGGGCTTACACATGGATCTTACTTGGGTGCTGCTATGGAGCGATAATGGTGAATGGGGTTTACGCAAGGAAGTTTCTCGGGTGCCGTTATGGAGTGGCAACATTAGTTGGGGATTACACAATGAAGATACTCGGGAGCTGATATGAAGCAGCACTAGTGGATGGGCCTTACGCATGGAAGCTTCCCAAAATTTCATCCTCATGTCTAGCCATGAGGGCATCCCAAACCACTTGTGGGTTGAGGCCTTCACCTATGCACTAGCACACAAGAGGCATAATGCCAAGGGAATTGGAATCAGTCCGACTAAAGGGAGATAAAAAGTGTGAATGACATGCCTGATATTCAGAACATGGTTAGGGTGGTGTGACAAAGGAAGATAATTGTTGATCATGTTCAAAACACAAAAACCATATCATTTTAGTCCGAAATAGGGACTAACAAATGTGGTTTGTATACTGACCATGTTCGAAACAGAAGACTTAACATTAAGTGTTGTCCAAAGTGTTACGGGGTGTTTTCCCCAGAGAGTAGGTGAGTCAAGGCGACATGGGGCCAGGCCATTAGGTGGTCCCTTCAGACATGAAATATAATGATAATATGAATAAAGGAAACACAAATCATGAATTGGAGTGATGGATTGATCAAACTGTTTCCAAAGCTCTTGAAATTACGCCATTTTAATCATGGAAAGAGGCATCTTGTGCTAAACATATTAAGCATCTCTTATTTGAAAAAAGAGTAATCCTATTATTGAATAATATGGAATAGTTGTTTTAGTCATGTTGAGAGGACATTGGGCATCATATTCTTGGATCTTGAGGCATCTCTTGTTTGTAGTAAGAGGAATCCTATATTTTTTACATTAATAAATCTATAGTTTATATTCATGTAGAGAGGACAATGGGAATATCATTATTGGAAGATAAATAATATCTTGTTTTGAGAAAGAGGAATACTATGTTTAGAACATAGTGTGCACTACAATTTAGAGTCATGTAGATAAGACTGGTGGCATATTATGCATGGAGTATAAGGAATCTCTAGTTTGGATCAAGAGGCATCCACTGTTTGGCACATAGGGTGTAATATAGTGTAATGTCATAGAGATAGGACTATTGTCATCTTATTCTTGGTGCATAAGAAATCTCTTTTTTGTAGAAATAGGCATCCTATGTATTTCACATAGGGTTTAATATAGTTTAATGTCATATAGGTAGGACTATTAGGCATAACACGCCAATAAATGATTTGTTTTGGGGATTAGGCAAGAGAGGCCCTTTCGGGATATACCTGGCATAGGAGCCAAGTGATGTGGTTTAGAGGAGTTCCTCGAGGAAGGGTTCAACTCACGGTACTCATGGAATTGATGATGAGAATCTCAAATCACGACATGTGAAAGAGAGCAAGATAGATATATCAACTCATGGTATTCCATGGTGTTTGGAGGAGTTTATGGATTCAAGGTATTCCACAGGTTGATGGTGGTTGCGTATAAGTTCAAAATTGAAATGTTCGACATCCTGGACCAAAAAGATTGATGTTAGACTCTCCATTTTATATGGGTGTCAGCAATAGAAGAAAAGGGATTGGCCTAGAGGGCCAAGGCCACATCCTTCTAGTGATCCTGAGCATGGGTGCGGGGGTGGATCCCCCATGGTATGGACCAGTGGGTGCGAATATAGGAGCTTCACGAAGGATAGGGCTTTGTGAAGCAATGGAGCTCACAGAGCAAAGGGTCTCACAAAGCCTGGGGTATCGTGAAGAAACTTTGTGATGAAAAACTGCTCACGAAGCATGGAATATTTCAGAGAAAAGGGTTGCAAAGAGAAATGGGTATCATGGATAAAAGGGGTCTTGCATAGCAAAGGGGACTTGCGGAGAAAAGGGTCTCACGGAGAAAATATGCTTTCAGATCAATGCGGCTCACATAACAATGAACCCCACAAAGAAAAGTAGCTCGCGGAGAAAATAAGAACACTGAGAAAATCGGCATTTGGGGAAAAGCAACATTCTGAGAAAAGTGGCTCATAGAGGAAAGCATCTGGTAGATAAAAGGGATTCACAGAGCCTTGAGAAACCTGAAGGAGATCCCTCCATCGCAGAGGGCGAAGCCCTTTGTGAAGTGCATAACATCATGGAGGAAGTGTGCTCTGCGAAATGGGAGATCGTCCGACCAAGGGGTGGCATGACCATCATTATGAAGGGGGGTGAGCCGGCTATTTATAGACGATAGTAGTCGATAGAGTGCCCTACGAAGCACAAATATGCACCGCGATGCACAAATGTGCGATGTGATGCAAATTGCGCTCCACAACTGGAGGGAATTCCCTCAAGTCTCTCGTAGCCACATAGCTACCCATCATTAACCTTTACGGTACTCAATGAGGATCCAATCATGTTCGCCTAGGTTTCTCGTAGTTGTGGAGAAGACCATCATCGACCTTCGCAACCCTTGCCGAGGCTCCAGTCAAGTTCCCCATGCTCCGCGATTGTGGAGGGATCTTCACGAATGGGCTCCATGAATGGGATTCACGAACTAGTTTTCTAGACCAATGTCTAATGTTCATAACTCATAGTCTTTAACTCCGTACAATCCCTACGAACTATCAAATAGAATCTTTTGAAATATCCTACAATCTTGGATCATGTATGTAACAATTTTCTATATTTTTTGGACACGTTTTCCGGTGCCAATAATCTCCTCAATCTATTCCTTAGACAATCCCTAACATTTATTAAAATTACCAATAATACATATCCAAGAGTTATTTCTAGTGGATGAGGATATTAATTAATTTATATGAATTCATACATAGAAGGTACTTGGATCTGGAGAGAATTTTTTAAAATATATTTTAATAAACAACCCCATAAGGATTATCTACGTCAAAATGTTATCATTTCCCATAGACCAAGACCTAGGGTTCTAGAATTTGACTAGATTTACATGAATGGATTATTATGGTTTATTACTACATGAACATTTATAAGATTTTAAGTCAGTATATGGCATACTTAATTATAGTGATTGGAGGTTAGTACGTATGAACCAAGGGGTAGGATAAGTATCTACCTATTGTGACGTAGCTCTCTTAGAGACAATTATGATGCTATCTGATGTAAGATTTTTTTATTGAGATTATAGACCCATTTTTTGAATTAATTATACCTGGAATTTGTTGTACAACATCCAAATCAATTTTCTTTTCAATGTAAGTCTGTACAATCAAGAATATAGAACCATCAATAAAGTACGATTGAATATTTTATTCATTCACCAAACTAATGTACATAAATATATATATATATATATATATATTTGTGAATACATATATAAAAAAAATTTCATTTATATATGATGTAACATTCCCTATTTTATAGGGATTGTAGTCATATGGATTGTCATTGGATTCAATTAATTTATTTTAATTATCATTCATGTTAATTTTTAGCATAGAAAAGTATATTTCATGAGCATGAACATCTGATAGTATATTTATACATTAATTATTTGGGTGGCCTAATTGGAATATTTATCACCCCTGTATTTGTACATAAGTGTATTTTTATCCCTTATCACTTTTTTTAGGATGAAAACAGATACATGATGGATATTGATGTATCTAAGGGTTTCATGATCGAGTGGAGCCACTCTTCTGAATTATTTTGATTGGGAAGGTTCAAGTCAACTCTTTCATAGAGAACATGAATGTAGTTTAGATCATAGTTAGTAGTAGATACCTCTAAACTATTTCAGTTTACTTTATGAAATTATTAATAAGATTCATTTGAGAGGGTGATTCATGTATTATGTAGGACATTGATGTTCTGGAATTTATGTCATTTCATATTTATTACAATAAACATTTATTTCACTTTATTTACTTCTTCTATGTTATTTTATTTCTCTAGTGGATGTGATATAGTTATTTTTTCTATTTTATAACATCAATTTTAGGTCCTATTCTCCCTTTGTCACACCCATACACCTCCTTAATAGTCGGTAGCCTCGTGTGTAAATGGATGTGAGATTGAGGCCCAGTAGTGAAGTAGATCAAGGAACTAGAATAAATGAATCCAAATTGGGGCATTTTATATGTCATAGTTATCATAAATAATAATGGTTTATAGGAATAATTCATATATCTTCATTTTTTATAACATAGAGTAATGAAATGTATTTAGGATGAGCTCAAATGGTCAATAGATGTAAACAGAATCATAAAAAACTCAACGTAATCCATTGAAATAAGTTGATAATATGTTTATGATGGATTATTAATATTTCATGACCATAACATAAGAATATATATCCCATTGAATATTTGGACCTTCAACCATGAAAACCGGACAGAAGAATTTCACAATGTCAATTGTTATCAAAATCAAAAATCATGAGCTACCTGATACCAATCTGGATCAAAGGAATGATTTATGACCCATGGAAAGCATAAGGAATGAATGTATGGATCTTATAAAGTAAAATTTATAAACTATTTTATATCTAATAAATAAATAAATATATCATCATTAAATCCATAGGGGAAAACCTCTAGTATCTCCCTCCTGCATACATCTAAATACCAAGATCCTTACCATATTCATTTGAGTATTATCTGGGTGCATTGATCAAATATTATTTATCATGGTCACCCATTGATATCTTGGTAAAACAATATATTATGCTATATCAGGCTCATCTATATCTTTCTGGATGCACCTATGATCAACAATAATGTTCAAGTATGATTCATGATTTTTTTTGAATATTTCACTTCTCAATTATCAAAAAATAAATTCTCTTTTGATACTCAATAAACACGAGGAAAATATATGTTTTCCACAGAAAATATCATTAAAATGATAATAATCTATCTAGAGAAATAATGGGTTTGGTATCATTATAAAATATCCCATGTGGATCAAATGTAACATCAAGGGTTTTTGACATTGAAGAGTGTAAAAACCATTAAAATATTTTTTGGGGAAATTATATTTTTTATCATTTAAAACAATTAAAAATGTAAAACCATAAATATTTTAATTAAAAAAATTTATTTTAAAATTAACATGTAGAATTATAATTTACACTTCATGGAGTTTATGAATAGTGATTACATGAAAAAAATTATCTTGTCTTAAATGTTAAAAATATTCATTATTTTAAAATATTTTTTTAAAAAAGTATAAAAATTTACCAATTTGGAAAATGTAGAAATGTTCTCAAACATTTTTTCAAAAATGGTAAAATATCATGTCAATTATCATTATGAAATAAATTATTTCTATAAAATATAGTTTCATAAAACAATTTAATAAACACCCAAATATAAAAGGAAGATTCCAGATCTAAATGATGACAAAATATCACTATCACTTAAAAAATTCATTCTTGATTTTTATTTAATCAATAAGGGAGGAAATGGAAATTAAACATGTTAACTACATTCATAACAATAATATAGTAAATTATATTTCTTTTAGGAAATTAAGATAAAATTTTTACCTACAAAATTAACAGAATATAAACAATCATGAAGGAATGGATATTGTAATGTAATGCTTTTAACACTATACTAACACTTCAATTGTAAGAATCATGAATTAATAACATTAAATGACACATTAAATAACAATTATATAATTAGATTCATTATTTTTACATTTTAATGGAAGTATAAACACCTTAAAATTTAATATATGTCCATATCATAAATATATTTATCTTGTATAAACAATTTGAGATGGATAACTCTTACAACACACATTCCATTGAATTTTATAATTATCAAATTTATAAATTATGTTTATCAAATGTAAAACAAAAGAAAAAAATTTAAAAATGGAATATGATTACAAAAATTTATTACACTTATAATCATGGTGTAATAATGTTAATGATGATATAATATAATGTGGTTAATATAAATTGAGTTAATAAATTATTTACTTATTGGTAAATATCATGTTAATTCCACATTAATGAAATAATTCAAATAGAAAAATAAAAATCCATGAGGAAGGAATAATTTATTTTATTACATCTAAATTGATGGAATATGGTCCCCAAAAAAATATGTTTTGAATAATGGACATGTGTCATACAAAAAACAAGGGGTATGAGAAATCCTTTAGCTCGTGTCCATACATCCAATGTGCTTCCATTAACTCGTGTATAATATGATTATATAAATAATCTGAATTATAAAGAATCATTTATACGATTAATACCTTATAGAAAAATGATTTATTTTATTTATTTTCAATAATATATTTAATCAATTAATTAGTGTAGACCATATTGTTTTCTTTGAGGATGTTTTGTTCATTCTTTCAAAACAGCATTGGTGTGTTAAATATTCTGAAAGAGTTCAATTTTTTTCATATCAATAATAATAATAATAACTTAATATTTATCATATGTATACATAAAATATACTTTTTCAAAAAATAAATAAATTATTTTATAATAATGGTCAAGGTGTGTCGTACATACACATGTGTAGTTTATTAATTATTAAATGATCATTAATGAAAATAGTTATGTAATATGATCTCATTTCATAATTATCATCATATCATAAATACAATTTTATTACATCATATATTCTTATATATATAATATATTTTTTGTGGTGAAAAAAATGTATCACATCGCTACATGGAGGTGGTATTCCCCACATACCTATGGGCGACGTTAACATTTTTCAATGTAAGAATAAAAGTTTATATCATATTATGAGAATGATTAATATTACATTAAGATAATAATTATTTTATTGTTATCACATTTTTTTTCAACATTGTCCTTATTACATTCCATGTGAAGCATTAATGGAAAACACAACAAATCACATTGCTTCGTGAGATGATATTCCATCATACACGTGGGGGATGTTGTCAGATCCCCTGCAAAATGTAAAATAAGAATGTAAGAATCATATAATAACTATATAATTATAAATATGTCACAAATATCATATATATGTTTTAACAAAGCTAATATAAAAAATCTATGAGAGGTGATTATATAAAATAAATAACATCTGTTTGCGAGGCAGTAGTCCTTCATACACAAATATAATGATTTCATATCCTGTTTTGTAAATGATGATATGGATTTTGGTTATTAAATTAAAATACAAAAATATGATTATGTGGGAGATTTTATTTGCAATATGAGATTAATTGATGAATATATGAAGGATGTAGAGGGAAAAATATAATAAAAATCAACTATTAAAAATTATGTATCTTCTTTAGAATACCTCCAAAGGTTGGCACTAAAATCTATATTAGTATGGTTTTATGAGAAATATAAGTGATAGAGATCATGATGAGGGAATTTAGTGAGATTTTTTTTTGAAATTTTAATAGGAAAAGTGAATAGAAGGTGTAGAGAGGATAGGAAAGGGGTGTCCTTTTATAAGTAAGGTGAGTGTAACTGTTGTGCTTTTTTGAAATGAAATAAGTGAATCCTAGAGTTTCATCTACCAAAAATAATTTATCATTGACCATTCATGAAAATTAACTAGTATTAGGTGAAAATATGGCTAGATATTATTATTTATACTAGTTTACTGTTTGGAAATGTTTACCCATATATTTTCAGATTACCTACCATGTAAACCCATTTTACCGTAACCATTTTAATTAATTCATAATATTTTCACTAATAATTATAGTAAAAAATTAATTTCAAATATTTATATAATATAAATAATTATAATAAATTTTTGAAATTAATTATAAATATTTAAATTCACATAAATGGAAAATTTTAATTTTAAAAAATACTAACTGATGTGATGATATCATGTTTTCACGGACATTATTGTTAACGTAAAAGATGATTTTATATTAACTCTATGAAATGATTTTATGATTTATGAATAAAAATTAGTATTTAAAGCGATATAATATAAATTTTAGTCAAATAATTATAAATTATGGGTTTAATGACTAATTAAAAAGGTTTATCAATATCCACTTTGAAACAGTTTATAGTAAAATCATTATTTTAAAAAAAAATCTCATAAAAAATGAATTTAATGGTAATTCAGATGACATTAAATTAATAAAATATAAAAAATAAAATATAAGTTTTCTTAAATATTATTACAAACATTTTGTGAATTCTAAAAAATTTAATTTATTAGTAGGGGATAAAAGTTTTAAAAGAAAACATGATTTTTCACTAGTCAATTCTAAATAAATATTTTCATAAAAATAGAAAAATCATAAACAATGTTGATTTTGAAATGAAAATTTAAAAAAGTTGATAATTCTATCCATTAATTTTTTTAAATGTTCCAAAAATCATTTCAAATATTTTCCATTCAAAATCGATAATATTTTTTTCATGAAAACACATTTTTTAAAATACAATTATGTTTCTATGAATTTAATGATTACATACAAAAAATATAAAAATATTTTATATTTTTAATAAATTTTAAATATATAAATATATATTTCATATAAGATTTAATAATTTTCATACATTCAAATTTAATGGATGGGTTATAATGGTAATATATTTCACGGGGTTTTTATGCTCATTATCATGTATTCAATATACTATCGAACATAGCGAGGTTTGTATAAAATTACGTTGTGTAATAGTTATTATCATTAAAATAAAAATTAATTAATAGATATACAATCTTAGCATATTAATTTAATGTTATCTTAAAGTATTTTCAAATGAATTAACATTTTTGATATATTATTCATCCCATGTATGATAAAAACCCCTTATAGTGTGGATGTTTTGACGTGATGACTTATGTAAATATCATCAAACAAACCTTGAGAGTGACTATTTTTAATGATTTATTAAAACCCCAATATATCTCTCATTAAATTTTTTAGGTGGTAAACTCCTAAAATATGGAGATTGTAAATATCATATTATTAACCCAAACTATATTAATTAATGGATTATACAATGAAAATTTGTTTATGTATTTGGTTATCCAATACCCTTCGTATGTTCCTTCCATTCTCAATCATAAACAATGTGATATATTTTATAACATTGAGATATATTTTGAAAGGTATCATTGGATATTCTTTAAATCTATATGGTGGTGTTCTCAACTGTGGAGTACATTTATAAAAACAGAAATCATATAGATGAAGTGATATGAAGTAAGGGTGATTAGCATTATTTTAAATGATAGTACAAATAGAAAGTGTTTAATCAGAAAACCACATTTTATGTGATAGTGATTGGGATTTATCATTTTAGATTTATTCATTCAACGTTATTCACATTTATATGTATCCAGTATTAGGTTTTTCATTCCACCACAATGGTATATAAGGTGCTGGAACAAATGAACACGAACCCAAAGAGAGTGATGTGGTGATGTATATGGGATGGTGGAAATTGTTTTGTTAAAAAAATCCAATAAAGGTAGTTATAATTATTCATTGTCTATATATGTTTAGTCAATGTGCCTTTTAATGGATTTAATAAAATTGATAAAAAGGGAGAACAATATAAAATCCATGAAAATAATATATTTATATATAGTTAATCTAAATATTACACATGATGTAAATTTGGTACCAAAACCCGGGAGATGGATTCATTAGAAACCCTATGACCATGGTCCTAAGCATAACAGGGATGAGTCTGGTTGTGTTTCTTTTGATTAATAATGTAGGATATTTCCAGTATTATAATGGTTTGTCTATCATTGCTTTCAGAAGCTACAATGGTCAAGGGGAGTGTACTATGGGAGAGTCCATCAATCTTCATTATGGATTGGAGTTATTCATTTCCTTTTAGATTCCATGTTACACCATCATAAATGAAACTATATTGATTCAAACCAATATCTAATTCATGGTTACCACACCCTAGTCCATGGATTTTCACATCATGAGGTTCAAATGTAATTCTCCTAATGTTTTAGACCTTTTTCACACCAGGATGGATGGTAAAAAGGTTGATTATTATTTAGCCTATAGGGGAATCCAGTGTGATACTCATATTCTTTCCTATATCATAATTAGACGTCCCATATATTGAGTGGATATTGTTATAATTGAAAACATTTCAACACACTACTTTAGGGCCCCTAGTCTCAATGGTTATTGATTTATTTGACCTATGTGAAATATTTTTGTGACATGGATTTAAATGTTCTAAGGAAATAAATTTATGTTAGGCTCAACGTATGATTGACTTGGTAAGTAGTGGAAAGTAATTATTTCAATTATTTTTCCAACATCAAAGTAAAAATTTTATTTTGTACAAATTTTATTTGTCACACGATCCCTTCTAGATTACAGTAATGAATAAAATTTGGAACTCAATTCAATTCCTATAGAAACCATCTCAATTTTCCATAAGGAAAGAATAAGGTTACATAATCAAAGGTTTATCAATAATCCATAACACTATACTTATGATAAAATCCAAAAACCATTAATGATATATCCATGTTTATCTACTATATTTTCATCTCTACATTCCCATAACCAATTCTAGTATTCCTATAATTCAGGTTTTGGGTTTTAATGTTCCCCATTTTTATAATGGATATCACTCTCCACTATTGAGAGAATCAAATTTTCCATAAAAATGATTATTCATTAACATAAATTAGTATTGGAAACTTCATCCAATAATCATCTTCAAATT
Organism: Viscum album; assembly: GCA_963277665.1. Taxonomy (NCBI): domain Eukaryota; kingdom Viridiplantae; phylum Streptophyta; class Magnoliopsida; order Santalales; family Viscaceae; genus Viscum; species Viscum album. The sequence continues at coordinate 598,279,223 of OY728123.1, forward strand.
CAATCCTAAATCACCAATTAAACTCATTTATTTATTTTACGATAGATATGATGTTTGAATATTGAAATCTCTTGGTTCAATTTTCTCATGGAATGAGAAATTACATAACATCACAATACCAATTCCCTTATAAATCTCTGATATCTAACAACATCCTTTGTGATCACATCCATTATATTATAGAATCCTCTTTGGATATTAAATAACCACCTCTGATCATCCTAGTTCACACCTAGTAAAATTGATTGTCCCTGAAAAATAATAGTTTTCCTTTTAGTAGTTTACTATTTTATAAGAGTAATATTAGTAAAAAATTATGTAATATGAATTAATATTATTCTCGTTTAACATTATTAAGTACAATATGATGGTTAGTTTGGAGATTTCCAGTTATTAAGAATAAGAATATATACCCAAAAAACACATAGTTAATCAAAGGTGGTTTAGGATGTAAATATCATTTCATTAATTGAAATGATAGTGTAATAATTCAGGACATACTTGGATTGATTTTTTATAATAATATGTTTTCTTACAGGTATTCTTGTATCATGGTACTCACATATAACCTTGTTTTTTTCATAGGTATTGATTAAATAACTGTGAAATTGTAATTGTGATAGGTACACCCAATATTTAAAAAAACATATTATTTTATAGTTTTATTAATTCCATCATAACATATAAATTATTTATGAAAATATCATAATATTTGATATCATTAGATTTTGAACTATTGATTAAATCAACAACTGGTGTAATAATTTAATTGTAATAATGTAACTTCAATATAATAGAACACTATGGAAATTTACATCAGGAAATATATAATACACATCCTATAGTTGAATATTATCTAATTTTCTTCACAGATTGGTTCACTAAAAATAAATCCCAAATTAATTTATAAGATAGTTAATTCTAATTTATAGACCCGTATAAACCTATGATAATTTACTATTTTTATTAGGACTATGAAATCACTATGGAAATAATGTCAATTACATGGTTATTAAAACAGAAGAATTTTTTGGTATTTATATCAAATGGTTATAGAAATACATAATATTAAATATATGAATATTATATAGGAAAAATATTGATGTAGATTTGATATGGATTCCTATATATATCTCAGATAATTAGGATTTTTTTTCAGTATAAAAAACAATATGAGTTGTTCATATATCATATACTCAGTATATAGTAGAACTGAGGATGTTATATGAATTTATGAAAACAAATCTAGGATAATTTACACATGTGTTTTTATACGATTTTTCAGAATTAGAATTAATTACCCTGGATCATTTTATAGACACTATTTAGTACCCTGTTTTGGAAACGAATCATTTTTAAAAAAATAAAATTTTTTAAAAATTATTTGATAAAAATAATTTATTTTTACAAAAGACAAATATTTTAAAATTATTGTATACAAATAAAAAATTCCAAAAAACCAAAAAATAAATTCAATAAAAACTAATCCAAAAGAGACAATTCTACAAAAAACTATCGATGTAAACCCCATATATATGGATGACACCATTAGGACCAATTAAAGAATAAATAGAGGTGAAAAAACTACATTGGAGAAATGTTGGAGATATTCATGGTCTTGTTCGAAGTAATTATTTTACATGCACCAACAATGAATCAATATATATGATGGATTCATGAACAAACAAATTGGGTTACAAACATTTTTCTATATCATGTATGATAACCTTGTAGTGCTGGTATTCTCAAAACGTCAACACCAATGCTCAAAGGGACCCATTGAATCAATTATATAATAATTAAGGGAAATAAAATATTCATTTGAAATAAAATATATTAAAAATAATTATAAATAGAACATAAGATTTGGTCTTAATTAACAACTACCTATGGAAACATAGGATTCCTAATGAACCATGGTGATGAGGCACCGACCCATTATCAACCAACATAGTTTTGATTGAAAAATTTATCCTATATAAAATTAAACAATATAAATAATAAATTGTGTTATGATACCACAAATCCAACCATTTAACCCATAAAATGGGAACCTAATATTTTCTATGATTTAGACTTATTCGTGTTCAACATTACCTGAGGATGAAAACTTGTTACTATATAATAAAATAAATCCCAGAGAATGATTTCACCCACTGAATCAATTTTATCACAACATGGATTCTATCATGAATTAGAACATAATTAATCCATATATCATATTAAAATACACATAATGATGTAGACCAAATAAAAAATAACATCAATACAAAGTAAATACATATTGGAAAAAATTTCATAAACTATATCAACATTAACCTTCAATAAGGATGAATCACCAATATCATATTTTCTTATTTAATAATCAGATATATATATGTCATCAAGGATGATAAACTAAAAAGAGAAACCAATGAAAACATATTCATCTAAAATACATCTCCATATAACCTATGATCATTCAACAGCCACCATACCATCCTTCCACAACCAACATGAATAAAATTTAATTAAGTATAAAAACTGTGTAAATGAAATAAAATATAAGAGATATATATACCTGCTCATGTATATATGGTGTAGCTAAAATTAACTAATGAGATTTCAATATTGATTTCTTTAATTATTTATTATATAAATTTCATTCATTTTAATTTGAAATATAAATATTGGAACGAACCAGGCCGGGTCGCCATTCGACCCGGCGCCCGACCCGGTCCGCGACATGGCCCGAAGGGCGTTCCCGATCCCCACAGGCTGGCACAAGTGCCCGGGTATCATAAGTAACAAGAAGGAATGATTTTACCATAAATTGTAAACACAAAACAACTGACCAGATAAAAAAACTAAAACTAGAAATAAACAACCAAACACTCCTTTAAGCTATGAACATTTTTTTAGTCTACAACTTAAACCAAGAACAAAAAAGAAAAGACAACAGAGAAAACTAAAAGTCATACTAAAACCTCCTGGAAAAATAGAGGTCACAGCAGCACTACTCTGCATGAAAAGTCCAACTACAACCTGACCACCATATCTGAGCACGAAGTCACAAATTGGAATGCAGAAGTAACAAAATCTACATAAACCCAAGGGTGTATGTAGGGTGTGAGATAAAAGCCCATTAGGATGCCACCGAGAAAAGCTTTCACACATAATTATTTAATGAAAAAAATACATTTACAACATTAATTAATGAAAAGAACTAAAATCATAAAGAACATTAAAGAAAACAGGTTTGGAGAAAACAATTTTAAAAAGAAACAATTTAAATTAAAACACACGCGCACACACACACACACACTTACTTTTAAAACAACCAAAGTGACACACTGATGAGTGTAAATTAACCAATGAGCACTAATACGAGAGAGGTCGCATGGGTGCTAGCTAGCTTGGGTCCCTAGATCTTCATGTCTGAGTGAAACGTGGCTTAGAAGGCCACAAACCTCAGAAAATGTGGCTTAGAAGGCCACGACCCTCTGAAAATGTGGCTTAGAAGACCACGACCCTCAGAATAGAATATGTTTAGTTAGTGTTGCAATCGTCAGTCCTGCTAGTGAAACTGGGTCGAGTCACCTCCAGAACACTAGCCCACTAGTCTAGTCTACCCTCCAAGCTACCCGGGCTTCCCAAATTGTGCTCAAACAAATTTCAAGTTGTTGTCACATGTTATATTTATGAATCCAAATAAAACAGGACACCACACATGCCAAAAACAACTACTCTCACTCATAAATATAATTCTGGAAGAATACCCAAACTAAAAATATTTTAAACTACATTTTCACTACACACATGACTAGTTAAGAAAATACAGTGTGGTAAAAGAAAACACTTTCAATGTTAAACAAACCATTAAAAAATTTATTAAAAAATTTCAACCTATATCACACGAATGTAAACACTGAAAACCCTTACACCATGCAGTCAAAACAAAATTTTCATCTTTAATAATCATTTAATAAAACGATACAAATTTTAATTAATACATTTTTAAGAGAAAAACCACTACTTTACGCACCTAGCTAACCCAAACCCCCCTTACATGACCATACGCACATGACGTCACCTCAGAAACACAACTTGCATTACTCAAGCAATTAAAGAAAACCATCTGCCCAGTTAAAAAGACAATTTCTATAATTAATAAAACTACTAGAAAAATTTGTCAAATCATTTCGAAATACGCCGCAAGACATTAAACACAAAAAACTCATTAAATGATCGCTTATGAAAAAACACATATATACGCTACACCCGAAACACCATTCACACCCTTTTCACATTCTAACAAAATAAACTGCACAACTTATGATACTTTAGAAAGCAGTTCGACATGGGTTTTCACAGCAACATACTCATTTCATACTAACACACTAGTAAACACATTAAAACATACCGAACCTCAAGTAAAAATTCATTGCACACCACACAAAATTATTAGTAAACATGATAAATTAATTAATTAGGAAAATTAACTTTTCAATTAATAATAATACGCGGAACCGCCTACCTGGAATGTAGAAAAACTTCGAAACATGATGCGCAAACTCTAATTGCGTACCAAGTTTGCTGAAATCAACTCGAATGAACTCTAGCATCAAAATATCATTCTAATTTCACCAAAATTGAAACAAACGCCAAACCAAAACTCTAACAGCTACTTAATAAAATCGAAATAATGAACAACCGAGGCATAACGTAACTATAAAAATTGTCTGAAGATCCATCCGAGCAAGATGTATAGTGCCAGAAGGTGTCGCGCTGGCTGGAACCGTGCCGGAAGAAGGCGCGGCCAAGGGAGTTGCGACCAGGGGAGTTTATTCAGTGTTGCGTCATGCCGGAGAAGGGAAAAAAGATCATCCAGAGGATAAGGGGGCTGGACGGTCAGCGGGGTCATTGGAAAAGGGAGTCAAGGCAGCGGTAAACCAATGGAGAGTTCCGACGGACGACGAGAATAAGGGGAGCGGTGCAAAGTGGGGTCGCAGCTGGTGTAGGGAGGCGGCGCGCTAGAGGGAGGAGGTTGCGATGGGCCGAGGGTGAGTCATGGAGGTCTCAGCCGGGTAATGGCTGGTCCGGCGAGGGTATCCGGGAGAGGGAGAGTTGAACCATGTGGGGTGCAGCGTGAGTCCGAGCAGGAGCAAGAGGAAGCTTCTTCGACTGTGGCAGGCAGTGGGAGGGAGGCGCGGGTCTTCTGGCTTGTCCGGAGGGAGAAGGCAGCGCAACAGGCACTCAAAGTGGGAGGTGACAGCACGATGGATAGAAGAAGGAGATGGGATTGGGGGTGCCGCGACGGGGATAAGAGGAAAACAGGGGGGCAGCCCAAGCGGAAGAGAGAGAAAAAAAGGGGTGCACTGCGAAACCATAATAAGGGAAAAAAATGAAATAAAAAACAAAACAATATAAAAAAATAAAAAAATAAAGCTATGATTTGAACTAAAATAAACTAAAAATAAATAAAACTAATAATAATAATAATAATAATTAATATAATAGTAATAATAATAATAATTTTAATAACTTAATTAATAATAATAATTAGAATTATAATAATTGCAATGATAATGATATTTATAATAATGAAAATAAATCACTAATATTTAAGACAATATTTTTAAATCTTTATTAAAGCAAATCTTAAATATAAACCAAATCATTAATTATAATAATAATCATTATAATAACCAAAATAATAATATTTCTATTATCAGAAAAAATAATTAAATAAGTATTTATCCAACTCTTATTATTTTTTTCTATTTTCATCTTACGACTCATTTAATTTTATCACTTCATTGTTAATTCATTTAATTTAATTAACTGACTAGCGTCAGGTCACCCGGTGTACCAGGCCAGGTCGCGTGGTTTCAAAATCCTGCCTCACCCGAGGTCACGCGGGGTCCCCATTTTCATTGTATTCTGATATTATTATTCATCGCATAATTCTCATCTGCCTTGAACATTGGGAAGGTTGTGCGGCGAGTTGGGTGAGGTCGCGCGACGACCCAGGTGAGGCCGCATCGCTTCGACCGTGGTGCGCTAGACACAACCAAGGGAAAAACATCTGTTTTTTAAATAAGAACTCAATAAAATTTAATTCGGGCCTCGACCCAAACCACCTGAATGACAATAAAAACAATAAAATAAAAATAAAAAGGATGAGTGTGACAATTCTCCCCACCGTAAATCTTTTCGTCCCCGGAAATCCACAACCAGAACCAAACCCCACAGTATAAAACAACACTCCCATTAGATTCAAAGGGGATCCCCACAAACATCAAGCAAAGAGAGGAAAAAACATCCTGCTCAATGAAAGTGACTCAAAGACAACATCATAAAATGCGTAAAAAGACTTTTTGATCGCTGTCGCCTGCCCCAAAGAGCTGAAAACCCTCCAGTTGATTGTTTAAGAAGATGAGCCCTCACACCCACGTATATCAACTTTACAAGCCGAAATTCCTCAAGCACTATTAAACTAAGACCACACCATTTTCCTAGAAAGATCAACAAGGTCATACCATGTCCACAAAACACTCTTATCACTTATTACCAATCCATCATTAGAAACAAAACCAAAAATGATAACGTGGGGAATCCCGAGGGGCTCCCAACCATTAAGAACATACTAATGCCCAAGACGAGACTAGAAAACCAACATGGGGAGGTTCAGCCGGACTCCCCACAATTAAAGAAAGGCCAACACCGATTTATTCCAGAGACCTTTGCGCGAGACCCATCGTGGGTCTCGCCGCCATTAGAATAAACAGAGGGTACAGAACATTGAAAAATTCTCGAAGGTGACCAAACACCCCACCACAAGGGGAGGGGAGGGAGGGGCCTGACCACCTGGGCGTCAAAACCACGACCTAAGACCTGAACAACACATCCCCATCCCTGGATGGGGATTATAAAATAAAGTGATTGCATCCAGTGGGACGCAACCCCCAAGACTTTTAGGCAACGAGACAAACACGCCTCCACATTGTCAGGAAAACCTGATGTAACCAGATGGTTCGTTCGGAGAAGAACAACCATAGAAAACAATTTAAGCTTCATTCACTTTCAACACCAATGACAGAAATAAAGTCGGGGTCTCATACACTCTCAGGGTTCCTGACCACACGCCAGCTTCACTCTGAGGCCTATGGCTGGAGCCCTGATGTTTGAAGAATATTCTGCCTCATAGTCAGGCATGGAAGACTCCCGAATGGAGCTTCTCCTTTTGGTGTCACACGCAATCATACAACACCTGAGGAAACACTATCAGACACAACACACCCTGACATCCAATTACTCTCACACTGAACATTCACTCGAAAGAGAGCTTAAATGGTACACGTGAATCATCCCTTGTTACACTGAATGAGAACATGACACCACAAATCGTCACCGAGAACGATCATTGTTGTCGAGAGAAACATTACGTTGAGAAAGACTTTAAACTACATCTTGAACAACACGTGATTACTGCAAACGACCATAGTATCCCCATGTGACTGGGTCTTCCACAATAGTGGCCTAATGTAGACCCTTTCTTAAATGAATCCAACGAAGGACCAAAGGTCATTTCGAATATGGCATGCACCAGCCACTCTATGTTGCTTCCACCTTTTTCACACTGGAATCTCCTTCACTGTTTCCAAACAGAACATTCAAATCAATGGGGTCAAACTTCACCCTTGACAATCAAAGAGAACTCATACCACAAGACGTCACTAAAAACAACCCTTACATCCGATTAAAAATACTACAAATCCCTTCATGACTCTGGTCAACAATTAAAATTCGGAACCACCTTCACCCTTTCCAATTGGAATTCCTTTCACCGCTTATAAGGGGGAACCTTTAGTCCTAACGATGTCAAACTTCATACCTGACAACTAAGACAAATCAAAGAGAACAAATTCCCCTTCAACTCCTGTCGCGTCTTCCATCCCGCTGCGAGAGGATCCGCTCAACTGGAAAAGACAAGGGACAACTTATCATTATCACTCAAAAGGGAGAGTCCATATTTTAATCAACTGGAGGGTCGGCCAACGGTGAACTGCCTGTGGCCGCACTTCAATTACTTATTAACGCTTTATGGGGGGGGCGTGTAACTGTCAAGAACGTAAACCACAGACCCAATCAAACTGGTCCAATGACCAAGAAATATCACAAGTGAACGCCAAACGTGCAGGGGAAACCACTACAAGGGCTTCTTGCATCACTTTTCAAAAGAGGTCATTAACCACACGCTTCCTTACCAAACTACAAATAAGAATTCACACATGGGACACAAATCATTCAGAAAGGATCCTCAGATCAAAACGCCTCACATCCGATATTTCCAAAACACAAGGACATGCCACACAAACACCATTTACTAAAACGCCAAATTTTTTTCCTTTAACAAAACATTTTGAAAATAAGCAAACCCAATGGGTTTCACAAACACCAATGGCGTCCCATGAGCCTCGCACATGCATGTTCTCGGGCCGCACCGGCACCCACCTCATGTCATCCAAGCACTCATCCGCTCGTGCCATTAACCCTTTTCCCCCCAATATATACTCATGCATGTGGTTTCCCACGAGAACACCAAGGATCAAAACCGAACCTTTCCATTTTTCAAAACCAAAACATTTTACCTGCACTTTTCAAACCTCACACACCATTCCATTTTTAAAACACTTCATTTGAAAACATTTTCCAAGACCAAAAATCTTTTTTACATAAAAACCAAATGTCCCCGAATCCAAAATAAAGAGACGAGAAACGACACAAGAGAAAACGTGTGTTAGCAGGTGGCTGGAATGTATGGTTGGTGGCCATACGCCAGTCACGCCGCCGGTACATAGGGAATTCTAGGATAGCGTCCTCGGCTCCACATGGTTTCCAGACCCTGTGAGCTAACTAGGACCACTAACCTTACCACTTTTAATTTCCCTTAGAGAAGAATAACCACAAGGACAAAAAACTCAGACAAACCCCAACATATCTTTGTAACTTGAGTCCCGCAGCGAGGTGTGCTAGCCAGGCACCTTACTCGTAGTCAGGACGTCGAGTCCTGACAACCTTAACTCAAGTCCACCATGACTCTATCCCAAAAGAAAATGACCCAAGAGAGCAAACCTTTCCCTCTGATACCATTTTGTCACGAACCAGGCCGGGTCGCCATTCGACCCAGCGCACAACCCAGTCCGCGACATGGCCCATAGGGCGTTCCCGATCCCCACGGGCTCACACAAGTGCCAGGGTATCATAAGTAACAAGTAGGAATGATTTTACCCGAAATAGTAAACACAAAACAACTGACCAGATAAATAAACTGAAACTAGAAATAAACAACCAAACACACCTTTAAACTATGGACATTTTTTTAAGTCTACAACTTGAACCAAGATCTAAAAAGAAAAGATGACTGTCGAAACTAAAACTCATACTCAAACATCCCAGCAAAAGAGAGGTCACACCAGCACTGCTCTGCATGAAAAGACCAACTGCAACCTGAACCACCATCGATGAGCACGATTTCACAACCTGGAATGACAATGTAACCAAATCTACAGACACCCAAGGGTGTATGTTCGGTGTGAGCTAAAATCCCAATAGGCTGCCACCGATAAAAGGTTCCACGCATAATTATTTAATGACCAAATACATTTGCAACTTTAATTAAAGAAAATAACTAAAATCTTGAACAACTATAGAGAAAACAGGTTTGGAGAAAACATTTTAAAAAAGAATCAATTAAAATTAAAACACACGCACACACACACACACACTTACCTTTAAAATAACCAAAGTGACACACTGATGAGTGTAAATTAACCAATGAGCGCTAATAAGGGAGAGGCCACATGGGTGTTAGCTAGCTTGGGTCCCTAGATCTTCGTGTCTTGGTGAAACATGGCTTAGAAAGCCACGAACCTCAGAAAACGTGGCTTAGAAGGCCACGACCCTCAGAAAACGTGGCTTAGAAGACCACGACTCTCATAATAGCATATGTTTAGTTAGTGTTGCAATCGTCAGTCCTGCTAGTGAAACTTGGTCGAGTCACCTCCAGAACACTAGCCCACTAGTCTAGTCTACCCTCCTAGCTACCCGGGCTACCCAAATTGTGCCCAAACAAATTTCAAGTTCTTGTCACATGTTATATTTATGAATCCAAATAAAACAAGACACCGCACATGCCAAAAACCACTACTCTCACTCAGAAATACCATTTTGGAAGAATATGCACACTAAAAATATTTCAAACTAAATTTTCACTACTTACAGGACTAGTTAAAAAAATACAGTGTGGTAAAAAAACACTTTCAAAGTTAAACAAACCATTAAATGAATTTATTAAACAATTTCAACCTATATCGCATGAATTGAAACACCGAAAAGACTTACACCATGCAGTCAAAAAAAATTCATCATTAATAATCATTTAATAAAACGATCCAAATTTTCATAAATACATTTTTTAAGAGAAAAACCACTACTTTACGCACTTAGCTGACCCAAACCCCCCTTACATGGCCATATGCACACACCGTCACCTTAGAAACACAACTTGCATTATGCACACAATTAAAGAAAACCATCTGCCCAATTAAAAAGACCATTTCTATAATTAAACAAACTACCAAAAAAATTTGTCAAATCATTTCGAAATACGCCGCAAGACATTAAACACTAAAAACTCATTAAATGTTCGCTTTTGACAAAACACATATAGAGGCTACGCCGAAAACACCATTCACACCCTTTTCACATTCTAAAAAAATAAACTGCACAACATATGAATCTCTAGCAAGCAGTTCGACATGGGTTTTCACAGCAACATACTCATTTCATAATAACACGCTAGTAAACACATTAAAACATACCGAACCTCAAGTAAAAATTCATTGCGCACCACACAAAATTATTAGTAAACATGATAAATTAATTAATTAAGAAAATGAACTTTGAAATTAATAATAATACGGGAAACCACCTAATTGGAATGTAGAAAAACTTCGCAACATTACGCGCAAACTCTAATTACACACCAAATTCGCTGAAATCAACTCAAATGAACTCTATCATCAAAACATCAATCAAATTTCACCAAAATTGATACAAATGTCAAACCAAAACTCTAACAGTAGCTTAATAAAATTGAAAGAATGACCAACCGAGGCATAACGCACCTATAACAAAGGTTCGATGACCCATCTGAGAAAGATGTATAGTGCCGGAAGGTGTCACGCTGACTAGAACCATGCCGGAAGAAGGTGCGGCCAAGGGAGTCGCGACCAGGGGTTTTGTCGCAGTGTTGCGTCATGCCAGAGAAGGGAAAAAAAGATCATCCAGAGGATAAGGGGGGTGGACGGTTAGCGGGGTCGCTAGAAAATGGAGACAAGGCAACGGTACACCTATGTATTGTTCCGGCGGATGGAGGGAATAAGGGGAGTGGTGCAAAGAGGGGCCATAGCTGGTGTAGGGAGGCGGCGTGATAGAGGGAGGAGGTTGCGATGGGACGAGGGGGAGTCGTGGAGGTCTCATCCGGGTAATGGCTGGTCTGACGGGGGTATCTGGGAGAGGGAGAGTTGAACCAGGCGGGGTGTGGCGTGAGTCCAAGCAAGAGCAAGAGGAAGCTGCTTCGACTGCGGCATGCAGTGGGAGGGAGGTTCGGGTCTTCTGGCTTGTCCGGAGGGAGAAGGCAGCACGACAGGCACTGAAATGGGGAGGTGGCGACGCAATGGGGAGAAGATGGATATGGGATTGGGGGTGCTGCGATGGGGAGAAGAGGAAAACAGGGGGGCGGTTCGAGCGGAAGAGAGAAAAAAACGGGTGCATTGCCAAACCCTAATAAGGGAAAAAAATTAAAAGAAAAAAACAAAATAAATTAATAAAAAATAAAGCTATAATTTGAACTAAAATAAACTAAAAATAAATAAAACTAATAATAATAATAATTAATATAATAGTAATAATAATAATGTTAATAACTTAATTAATAATACTAATAAGAATTATAATAATTGGAATGATAATGATATTAATAAAAATGATAATAATTCATTAATATTTAAGACAATCCTTTTAAATCATTATTAAAGAAAATTTTAAATATAAACCAAATCATTAATTATAATAATAATCATTGTAATAACCATAATAATAATATTTCTATTATCAGAAAAACAATTAATTATGTTTTTATCCAACTCTTATTATTTTGTTCTATTTTCATCTTACGACTCATTTAATTTTATATCTTTATTGTCAAATCATTTAATTAAATTAACTGAATAGCATCAGGTCACCCGGTGTACCAGGCCAGGCCGCGTGGTTTCAAAATCATGCCTCGCCCGTGGTCACGTGGGGTCCCCATTTTCATTGTATTCTGATTTTATTATTCGCCGCACAATTCTCATCTGCCTTGAACATCGGGTAGGTCGTGCGGCGCGTTGGGAGAGGTCGCGCGATGACCCAGGTGAGGCTGCGTGGCTTCGACCATGGTGCGCTAGATGCAACCAAGGAAAAAACAACCCTTTTTTAAATAAGAACTCAAACAAATTTAGTTCCGGCCTCGACCCAAACAACCTGAATAACAATAAAAACAATAAAATAAAAATAAAAAGGACGAGTGTGAAAAATATAAAATATTTTTTATTACTTCAATAGTATCCAATTATAAATTACTATATTTTCAAAGACAATATGAATGACTTAAAAGTTATAAAAAACAATTTCAAACATTTAGAAATGATTTTTGGTTTTGTTAACAAATTTATATTCTTTCTATAACCCACCCATTCTGAAAATATACCACATAGAACAAACACCATCTTCAATTATATTAAAAATATCCATTTCAAAATTCTCCATAAAAACCTATTAAGGGAAATGATAAAAAATAAAAAATGAAAATTAAACAAAATAAATAACCATATCATCATTGGAATAAATAAAATAAAAAATTTAAAATAGTGTGGAATTGTTCAATTAAGTTAAAGATAATTATAAATAATAGGATTGGAATCCCATATAATTCCACGGAGAATCACTATGTATCATATAAAACTCACTGAGACCTAATGTGAGATTGTATAAGGCACTCCCAAATGAATGAAAACAACTTTAGGATAATGTTTCCTAGAAAAAACCCAAAAACCCAACTATCCCGCATTAAAAAATACTATGACACCATGAATATTTTGTTTATCACATGACATGGTGCACAAAGAGAAATGTATAAACTCATATAATTTTACCTTTATATATATAACTATATTTGTTCCTAAATATCCCATCAAAGAAAATAAATTGAGTTGAGAGAAATATTTTGTCATAAAAATAGTATATCAACCAATAATAAGATAATAAAAAAAATAAATTCACATATAATACCCCTAAAACAAATCACCACTTTTATCCTAATTGAAATAAAAATATATTAAAAACAATATTCACCATGGGGTGAAACCTTATCATGTATTATGAATAAAAACATTACTAATAAGGGTCTAGCATTCATTAGAAAAGCTTTTTTATAAATTTCAAAATGTGGATTTCTTAAATAGACATGGAATCCATTTAAAAATTTCTTAAATTAAAATATATCATTAAAATAATCATTTAAAACAAGCCATTTCAATCCTAAAAAATCCATTTAAAAAGAAAACCATATAAATTTGAAAAAAATTAAAAAACCCCACCATTTTTTATTTTAATAAAAATCAATGAAAACCAATATATTTCTATATACATTACCCCATCATTTATATATTAGTTAATAAATTAATTTCATTAAAAAATAATTTATTTACACAAACAATTGGAATATTTAAAATCTATTTGTAAACATGAGAATAATAATATTAATTTCATGCAATGTAATAAAAGCAACAAATTCCATTAAATGTAAATTTAGACTATCTAATATATTATAAATTTAAGACAAAATAGAATAAAGAACATGAGGAATAAAAAATATGTAAATTAAAATATATTCCAAAAAAAATCTCTCTGCAAAGTGGATATAAGATGCGAGGTGACATTTTCAGTGGTGAATCTCAACTATTAAAAGTGGATCCCCCTACATGACGAAATGACTATAACCCCCAAATTATCACCTAACATAGACACATTTCTCTACCACACATTAGATTGGTTTTATGTGAGAAATAAATAATAATAATTATTGAGTATAGAGATTAAATAAGGGAGAATATACAAAGAAAAATGTTATTTACCTCAACCCTATGCTAAACATTTTTTTTGTGGTGACTAAAATCAATGATTTAGGGGAGAGAGAGATCCTTTATGCATACAATAGTCTTGGATGATGTGAGGGAGACAAGGGGATTAAAACCCTTTAATTATCAGAAATAAAATGTGTAAAACAATAAATTTTTATTATTGGGTAGACATAAGGTTGCCACTAAATTTACCAATCATTAAAAAATTTATGCTACTCATAGCAGACCCAATTTGTACTATTTATATGGAATAAATAAGTAAATAATATAATCATGCACCAACAATTTAAGAGAAACTAAAATGTGATGTACTTTTTACATTGTCCAGAATCATGGTTATCACAATCCATTCACTAACTATATTAACCACACATCAACCGATTTTTTTGAAAATAAATGAAATTCAATATGAATCTCGAGGAAATATATAAAATTAAACAAATGAATAAAATATCAATGTAAAGAACAGTAATGTGTGAGAATTATCCCCATAAAAACACATTCTTCCCCAGAAATTTCTTCTCTAAATATTCTATGTAACCATATATGAAAACATCAACAATGTAAAAGTGTGGTCATAGTGATAATTTACATGATACGACCTTAATATAATGCAAGACCCTAACAAACAAATTTACTCAATATATAAATATTATATCAAATTAATTAATTAAAAATCACTAAATGAAATTAAACCCATATAAAAGGGACCATATCATAGAGAACCTAAACTTCTACAAATGGATTGCTTCCATTTACGTTTCAATTATAATATTAGACAAAAATTACTTTATATAAAAAGAATTCACCCCCCAAAAAACCACCAATTAAACAATGATTCAAAAAATCAATCTACATTGTCATATATGATAGAATATAATTACATTTTTCACAAAATATTTAACTACAAAAATCTTATTAAAGTAGGAATCCCATACTTTTAAATATTGAGACTCTCCCAAATAGATAATTAAACATGTAAATGTTATGAATATTTTAACATTTTCCACCCCCAATATAGGATAACATATATAATTTGAATAAAAATGCATTTAATTACATGGAGATCCCCATCACATGAACATGAGGGATCTTATATACATTATTGTAGCTACCACCCAATGAGGTGTCTGTAATTTAAAATTTTTCACTTCTTATAGAGGCCCATTCAACATCAACTTTTATCTATAGGAAAACAATAACTCACATAATCAATAGCAAAAACATATTCCACAAAAGTATTCCTAGTAATACTAAGATCCATTAAAAAGTCCATATATTTCATTTAATCAAAAGATGTTAGCTTAAATTCAAATAAAACTATTAAATTTTATTGGGGAAGTCATTTTTTATAAAGAAATATATGAATGAATATCTAATATTGTAACTAGGATAAAATAATACATGGAGAAACAATAATAATAATCTATCAATAATCAATCATAAAAAATGACCCCTAATTTAGTGGGATTATCTCCTTTTAAATCAAGGTGTCTACAAAAATGAATAAATATCTTAATGAAAAATCCTTAGTAGATTCCCTCGTCCATGATCAAAAGCATACACATTATGAAAACAATTTATAACCATAAACTATTTAAAAATATATTGAAAACACCTTTCTCTTGTAATAAATAATGTGTCCACTTGAATATAATTAAATTACCAATTTATTCCAAAATACATACCAATTAGCATCCTATTTAAATTTAATTTCTAAAGGAATATAATAATTAAATTTAATCTTTGTAAAAACCCAAAAGATATAATTTATCAATACGAAAATTCATAAAAATACCCTATTGAAAGCCATTAATGAAATTAATTCATTCCAACAAAAAGTAAAATTTTATAAATCAAATATTAACATCCGAAACATGTTTTTGAACAATAATACTACATTATATATCAAAATACTACACAAGATTAATGATTCTATTATATTATTCTGTTTATAACCCTCCCTGAATGTGGAAACAATTACAAGGATTACTATGAAATGAATTGTAGATAAAAATATGTTTTCCAGGAATAATAGACCTATTCATGGATTATAATAATGTTATATAAAACATTTTACAGACAATTATGTAATATTTTAAGTGGCTTTTACACTTCTCCAAATGGTCTCTATATATTTTTCAAGAACATGAAACATAAAAATTAACAATTTTTCATCTCTATACTTACACCAAAAAATCGTAATAAGACCCCTAAAATCACATTTATACTCATTGGGGACTACAATATCATCGTATAAAATAAAACACATTAAAAACAATATTATGATTAACTAAAAAATAGACATAATTTTATACTACATGTGGGGACATTAGTTATCCCATAAAAGGTGGTGGTCAGGAACATACTCCAAATAAACCTATACAGTATAACCAATCATGTTTCTACATGATAAAAAGAAAATACAAAAAACATTATGAGGGAACAACGATTGGATATTTTCATGCAAAAACATGGATGTCCCATGATCTAGGAATCTATGATAGTTCATGGAAATTCATTAGGTGCATTCAAACTTTCTTCAACCTAGAAACTTTTTATTTTTTATCAAAAAAATAACTATTTGGAACTATATAACCATTGCTGTTAAAATTACTA
The DNA here is from genome assembly GCA_963277665.1 of Viscum album. NCBI lineage: Eukaryota > Viridiplantae > Streptophyta > Magnoliopsida > Santalales > Viscaceae > Viscum > Viscum album. The sequence continues at coordinate 598,296,070 of OY728123.1, forward strand.
CTATATGGATTCCACCTTTATGTTTGACATAATACATATGTATATCGAATTATCATGTACATAATGAAAAAATTAATATAGAATAATCATCCAACAAGAGAAACTCTAATAGGAAAAAATAACTCATAAACCACATAAACACATTGTATGATCTTATTGTCGAATCCAATAAAAAAGTATGAGTCAAAAAGTAAATGTAGATAGAATCGACTAATATATTATATTCAAAAATGTCAAAATCCAAAATACTAATAATAATCTCCACGTGACCCACAATAACTCACCACATATCATAAGATCTATCCATATAATAACCTGAATTAAAAAAGGGAATACATCAAAACATCTTCACATAAAAGAAATCATAAGATATGTATACTTCCATGGTGAATGAAGGGAGATAGAAATTTTTTTGTAATATAATTTCCCAATTTTTTCAATTTAATTCAATGAAATTCATCAATTCAATAATGTATTATAATATTGAAATGGTTTTTTATTTTTTTTAAAGTAACTATATCAGAATAACAATCATTTTATAGTATATCAATTTTAGATTAAATAATATAAATTACCTCCTTGAAAATAATAGAAATAAAAATTTTGTTTTCCATAAAAATCCAATTCCATTATCAAACCCATGATTTTTTAAATCAAAATATTTGATTAGATATTGTCTTTATATATTAAAAAATATCCACTTCAACAAATTCATGTTTAAAATATTTGAGGAACAAAATAAAAACATTAGAAAAAAATATAACACAAAATGGATCTATATCATAAATGGAATAAATGATATCAAAATAACCTTGGTGAAACACAATTTAATCTAAATAGGGATAAATATAAAATAAAAGAGAGAATCACCAATAATTTCATAAATTATAACATAGAATCATAGGAAACTCAATAGTTCATAATTTTATATATTCCTTGAATATACACAATAAATAAGACTTGTTGTAGCCCTATATTTTATAAAAAGCACAACATAAACCTCTTGGCTATATCATAATATAATAATAAGTTTTACAGTATATCTTTATTGTATCTAACCAGATATTGGTCAGAATCGTATGTGTGAACTAAACTAGGGTAGAATATATTTAGAACTATTTTTATTTCTTTGTTTTCATATGAAATAAATCTAATGAAGGTGATAAAATAGTGAACAATAATTTAAATATACAAACTGTGAATAATAAATCAGTCATAAATATCATCTCACCGAAAAATACCTTTATTGAAACCATACATTAAACATATTCCACATCAAATTTTATTATAAAAAAATGTCTGGTTTCAGGATTAAATGTTTATACTTTTTAATAAAACTAAAGGGATCAACTATGGGTTTAAAATTATATATGAAAATAAAAAAATTTACCCAAATGGGACTTTACAGAATAAAAATTGGAATTGTTTTCATTTCACACAATTTGAAATACCACAATAAAATATTACTTTAAGACATAGACAAAGAAAAAAAATAATACATATTGATATTTCTTTTAAAACAAATTTTAAAAAAATTAAATTTTTTATTCAAATCACAGGCAAACTCATTTTGTCTACATATATAAACAAATAGAGTCTAATTTTCTAAGAAATTGATTTCATTTGAAACAATCATTTTTTAATATTATCCAAATTTAATGGTATAATAAATCACTTTATAATACAAAAATCCATTAAAATCATTTTAGACAATGAAAAAAATGTTTATAAAACACTACAAATTCCATTTAGATAGTGACATAATATTTAATATTAAAAAAATGGTTTTGAAAACATAGGGAATTCACAGAAATATCAATTAAATGATGTGTACATAACACCAAACTCTAACAAGGTAAAATCAGTATGTAATTAGTAATATTTTATGGTGATGTTCAAAAAATAAAATGGATCCCTCTAGAAGACATAAGAACTGAATTCATTAAAATTAAATTAATCTAAAAATGATAGATTTAATCACAAAACTCGAAAATATAATGGGGTTAGTCAAAACCAATAAATTCATGTTTTATGGGGGGAAACAGGAAGAAAAATAATATAAGGGAAAATTAATTTATTAATCTAGTGAGAATAAATTAGAAAATATTAAAAATCAATGATTAAGGTGGGAGAGATCCCAACTAATTGTCCAAACACTATAAAAATTACATAGAGAATAAAATGGGTTTGATATCATTAATTTGATGATTGAATAATGATGAACTTATAATTAAAAACATAATAGAAATCATGGATTTGTCATTTTTGAAAAATCCTTGAAACAACCAAGTATAAAAAAATTTGGACACATGGGACACATCACAATGTTTGACCACATGATCTAGAAACCCATATACCAACCATCCATTCGTTTCTGAAATGTGTTTTAGGTATTTCATAAGAAATCTCAAGGATATAATTAACTATATATATATAATAATCCCAACTATTAATGAGCAAATTATATGGAAACATAAATAAATTATCACCCCCCACAATAGGAAAAGTATAAAAATTAAAAAAGCAAATATTTAATATTAAAAATAATTTTTAGTGATTAAAATTTTCATCATATTTGGTGTTTATTTATCAGTAAAATTCATTAATAAATCAAAATAGATTTATATAAACATTACATATGATAAAAATATATGGTTTATCAATTTCACTTCATCTTTAAGGGAACCCTGATGGAATAATGATATTATGTCCATTTGGAAGACCCTTAATTTTTTTCTACTATATTGAAAAGATAAAATGAGTAGATCAAATTGGGATATAAAGGAAAATGATTCTCTTACATAAATCCCTATGTTTTTATAATTTATCTAAAAAGTATTCATGAATTTTTAGATTCACTATTTCATTTATGTTGAATTAAATATAGAATAACCTCTTATTTTAGTTTATGTTTTCATTATTTAGTCCCTAAATAATTACAATGATATGATAATTATAAATAACATCATGATCATAATGGATTGGATTTGGAAAACTCTAATATTTTTTAGCCCTTGATGAGTAGTAAATTTCTTCTGGATCTAAGATAGTTTTTTTATTTTTTTCTATCAATTTTTTTCATTAGTAGTGATAATAAAAAAATGATATTTTTATCTTTTAGTTAATTATATCCATTATCATTATTTTTCACTTATTAAACCACAATAAACAACCTCATAATTTTTAACTTGTTCTAAATCTAAATCATCCCCATGTTCTTACCCTAGAAATTTCACATTATCATTATTAAATTGTATAATTTAATCATAGTGCTATCAAGAAACCAATCATTTTATGAATAATTATTCTCATTTTCCACATTAATGATGTCTTAAATCTCATTATTTATTAATTATTTTAATATATTATTTTTATGACGTTATTTGGATGTAATTTTATAAAAGGTACTAGTAACTATATATATGTAAATATTAAAATTCTTCTCCATGATTTTAATAAAAAAATTAATATAAAATTTTTAATGAATTTTAATGTACATTGCATACCATAACAATGTTAATAGTATTTATTTTTTTAACAATGACAAAAATAATCCTCACTAGTCATATAAACTGATGTAAGTATTTCATCTATCTATTACATACCAAATATTTTTTCACAACATGTTTTATTAGAAAATATGTGCAATGATTCAGAACTAGATCTCAATGATGTAAGTATTTCATCTATCCATTTTTAATATTTTTTAGGTAATTTTTCCCCAACTATTTTTTGATTAAGTCAATACCATGAATTCAATTTATGGGATTCATGTTTAAATACATAAAAACATAATATGTATATAAAAAAAAGAAAAATAAGGAGAGATTAGTTTAGTGTATGATAACAATTTTAAATGTTTCTTATGAAGTTTTAAATTTTTGTGAATTATATGATGCATGTTAATGAGAAATATATTGAAAATCGGCTGTGTAGTTTATAACAGAAAATATTTCTCATATCCCTCATGAAATAAAAAATAATTGATGAAAAGAAAATATTAAAACAATATTCAAAATAAGTAATTTTTTATTAAATCCAGGTGATTTGTGTGTGGACTAATATAAAATAATCCAAGGAATGATGATATTAGTGATATAGTTTGGATATTTATTTATTAATGTATAGAAATATTAAATTACCATACATTCACATTTAATAAATAAATGAAAAAACAAAATATTCGAATACATTTTTTTTAAACATGAAATAACCAATTTGTATACTCCAATATATACTAATTCAATGTGACTATGAATGATGTTGATTATATAATATTAATTAAGGATGTATAAATTCATTAATAAAATAAAATATTTCCAATTTTTAACAAATGATAAATAAAATTATTTAAATAATTCTACCATTATGGTTGAAAAATATATATATAATTTTTATTTGAATCCTAATTAATGACCATTTAGATTAAGATAATTTTAATGTTAAAAATAAAAATCATGAAAATATTTTTTTAATAAATATCAATTTACTATTTAGAATCATTATTCATAATAACAACATAATTGTATAATTTTTTATATTATAGATATAGATATTTTTTACATGAGTATAAAAGATAGTTTTGAAGTAATAAATTTTTAGATTTCTATAAAATTAATTATTAAAATATTGATTTAATTTCATCATTTATCATTAATAGTCCTATTTTAGATACCAATGATGATCATTTTTTCTGGAAAATGTAACTATGAAAGCGAGTTTTCTATTTCTAGATCATATAATTTATAATATGTGTATCCAATTATGTCTAAATAATTTGATGTAGAAGCCATACCTATGAAATATATGATTGTTATGTATTTATTATATCAATATGTGGTGAAGTAACAATGATTCAACTAATATGAGTGGTAGAATATACAATTTGCTATATGTTTTAATTTTATAAGATATTTATTTTGCTGTAAGTAAGCAAAAATACCAATGATAAAGATTCACGAGACAATAAAAGAAGAGAGATTCATTTGAGTAAATTGAAGCACAAATGGGTAAAAATTGGAGGAATAGAGAATGGATGATTGGATCCTATTTTATGATGTATTTGGTGTAGTTTTCTCATACTAATAAATTATCATCCAATAGTTTTGGTTAAATTATTAAAAATTGATGTGATTTATTTGGTATTATTTTATCTATTTCTATCTTAAGTGTATAATTTTTTAATCATTGTGTTATAAATTTTTATATTTTATGTGATCACTTATATTTATGTACATAGATAACAAACTTCAATTGATTTTATATGAGAATTAATAAATATATTAATAAATATAAGATAATTTATATCCCTCATAATTATATTTCATTCCATTAAAACAATGGTAGCTCAATTTATTAGGAATTTTTACTGTCTCCCAAAATCTATATATGGAATTTATTCTCCAATATTAATATTTTATCCTTTCCGTTATCAATATATTTTAGCATATGGTTGAGTAGGATTATAAATCAATTTTCAAGTGTATGTCCCATTTTATCTCTTGTTCAAAATGATATTAAATCAAAATTTATACCCCAAAGTAAAGTGGATTTTTATTTTGATCCATTCATTGAACTCAAATATTATGAAAAATATATCTATAAGTGTGGTGTTACTTAATCACAGGTAAAGTCATAAGCATACACGTAATGTTATTTTTTTGATTATGTTTATATATTTAAATTTATTTTTGTCCATTTTCATTAAATATCATACATTATATCACCACTAATTTCGTTTGAACAATAACATACAATGATTAAGAGTGGATTTATGTATGTGAATTCTATGATATTGTCCACATGGATGTTCAATATGTTATTTATCATTGGAAATGTAAAAATACATTGATTATGACCATATGAATAGTTTCTTCTATCACTAATCCTCTTAAATGAATCATTTTTAATTGGGAATTGTATATGTTGGTGTACTAAAGTCTCCATGATAGTTATGTAACTGGAATAATATTATCTCCATAATAGAATATATAGTGTTATTGGCTTCTCTAAGGGAAACGTTTTAATCATGGGAGTATAAAAATAGTGATTTAATCCCAATTAGGTTATATATATAACAAATGTGTTAGTTTATAGAATCTATGTCCCAATTAATGTGTATAAAAATAATATAATTTATAATATAGTATAAGTTCCTATCCTTAAACATTACATAATATTTAGTAATTTCCTGAATTCAAATTGAGGGTCTTTTCAGGTTAAGAGTCTTAGAGAATTAGGCCATAATTATTACATTACATATCAAATTTTACAACATAGACACTTCTACTATATCTAATATTTTAACTACAATAAAACTCCTTGATTAAAAATATAATTTATTTTTTGATAATGGTCATATTTAAATATTTTTATTTCTCTTACACTATCTTATACCATGTGTAAAACTCTTCTAAAACATGGGATGAGCATAAAAACTTTAGTAGGGGATATAATATAAGGAAAGAAAACATTATTCCCTGAATACATAGAAATGAACGAAATCATTCCTTTTAATCATTAAACAAATTCTATTTAACATACCTCATTAAATAATTTTGTTATCAATCACTCATAAAAATCATAAATCATAACGGTAACTTGTGGAATCTAAAAAATACATACGTTTTAGCTTTCCAAGATATATAGGGAGTTATGTTTGGAATACCCATCGTAGTATATTCCCTAAATATCTTAGGAGAAACATTAATGTTTAACTTTTTTCACATTAACCAATGCTTTTTAGATCTATCATGTTCTTATCCAACCTTGGATTATCATTTAATCACCCATATACGTAAACAATTCCCTATAACAATAACATATTCATAACACATCAAACATGCATAAATAAATGAAATAATTTCCACATTGAAATAAAAATATATCATTTCAATATATTGACATAATAAACGCTTTTTAAAAACCATTTTCATTACAAAAATACATAAAAAAATTATATGGTATTTATTTTACTTTTTAAAATATTACGGATTGTTTAGGAATCCAAATATTAAATAATATTTTCCGAAGCGGAAAGGTCGTTGTCATAGGGTACATTAAAAAGAAACATAACATTTGTCATTTAGTAATGTCCTTTGTAAAAAATTATTCCTTTTAAAAACCATTTGAATGAAATTAAAAAAAAAATGGTTTAATTATAACCCATATAAAAGTAGGAGATGTATATTATTAAAATATGACTCAATGGAAGGAGATTAAGACGAATTCCCTTACAAATATCATATCTTAATTTTAAGGATCAATAAATAACATAATTATGTGTGAAAAAATATAAATACTCCCAATAGAAGTGAATATTAAGTTGGTAACAATTAAATATCATTCACAAATATTTATGGAAAAACAAAACAAATTATATGGATTTTTAACTATATGAAATGATTTTGTGTCAATATTTCCCTAAAAAAGTTTTTATAAATGATATAAGAATTTATCAAAGAAATGATTATATGTAGAAAAAGTATATCCACAAAAAATGAAGATTAAATTACAACATTAATAAAAAAACAGTGATTCCACACATATTCATTTCAAAATATAATCAACAAAGTGCGCGTAAAACCCAATGAGTGGAAATTTAGTTTAGATATTCTTTACAATGATCATTTTGTTAATAAAATAGATAAATTATGTACATTAAATATAAATCCTTATAAATAAGTTATAAATACTATAAAATAAATTAAAATAATTTTTTCACATAATCATATAATGAATTAATGAAGAAGTAGAATATTAACCCAATGAATGGAAATTGGGTTAAGAAGTTCTTTACTTTGAGTCTGACTTGTCTCGTTCATTATTTATATTCCCGAATAATAAGTGTCAGTTAATTTATACTTGATTCATTACCTTTTTCGATTTTATTGTTCATTTAATATTTCTTATCATCATGTTATGAATATTTAATAATTATTTATGTCCATATTGGTCGTTTTGTCGACATTCGGTACATGAGCTGAAAATTGACTTGTTTTGATATAAATTGTCCATTTAGTCAAAATTACATTATCACTAGAATATTATAAATTATCTAATAATCATATAAACCCATTTAATATTTATGTATATCTTTTATATATGTATTGAGTATATTCCATAACATATGGAAAAAAGAAAAGAAATTCACAGTTCATGGAGACGGTAATCCATACGTACGCAAGAACACTACTTTCATATCTATTTCATATTAAAATGAATGAATAATAAATTATAAATAGGAATATTATAATTAAATTACAATATGTAATTTTATTTATGTTACATAAGTTCATTAACGTCATCTATTTACATGTTCAATGTATGGCATGATTGAGTCATATCACTTTAAGGGGGCGGTAGTCTGGACTTTCTAAAATGAAATTATCATATTTACAAATTATAAAAATAATAATTATATGTTTTAAATAAAAATTTTAAAATCATAGGGAAAATATAAATATAATATATATCATATATAAATACAGTTCTATCTTAATGGACACCATGATAAGTGGTATGAAAAATTGAACAATCATTATTTCATGTGGCAGAAGTTCATCATCCACAGAAACAGTATATTCATATCCATTAGATGGAGGTGTGTATACGTGTATTTATAATACTCCTCATAAAAACATACTTGTATATTGAGGATATTTATTTATTTATTCAATGAATAAGAATTGAATACAGAGTGGGGAATGAAAATAATGGAAAGAAACATGAGAGAAGATGTTACCTCTAAATTAGGTAACATCTTTTTATTTGAGCCAAAGGGATTTCTTGAATTACCTTATACACAAGTTAAGGCTTATAGGAGGAATGGAGGGATGTTGGGATAATATTTGAGTATAATTTGGATGATCCATGGATCTTGAATGATGAGAGTATGTTAGTAGAGGTGGTTGACTTTTATATGTTGGAGGATGAGCACTTTAGGATGGTCCTGAAATATAATTTTATTATGATGGTAATTTCGGTTTCAAATGGCCCGCAAGATGTTTATTTAAAATATAACATGTCTAAGGGTAGAAAAAATCTCATCCAATTGGTTTTATATATGTTTTTGTCACTGAATTAACCTTATCATTTTGTTTTAACCTTTAGTTAAAAACATTAACTCTTACCATGTCTTCTTTCATTTTTCTAATATATGGTAACTATATTTACTATAAAGTGAATAAGAAACAAAACTGAAATTTTAATGTAATTTTTAACATTATAAAATTAAGTTGGAAGAGTATTAGATTTTTAGTAATATTATATTATATAATAAAATATTATTTGTTTTAAAAACTCATTTATGTCTATTTTGACACTATAAATAATTAATTTTTTTAAAGTCATAAGAACCTGATTACTTCAAAACAATGCCATTAACTCAATTATAATATGTCATTATAATCCCAAATATTACTGGATTTAATCAATATATTAAAATTACATTTATGTTAGAATTTATAAAATCTTTTATTTGAATCTTTCATTAATGATGCAATCACGGTATTATAAGTGTGTCATATTTATATTTTTTTTATTTAATGACTAAAATTTTTAAATAAACAAACATGATGTCAGGAATATTATTAGTTTTATAATTACTTTTTATAGTATAATAGATATAAGGCCAGAACCTTACACCTTACTTAATCTTGAGTTATTACAAGATTACACATTGAGGATCTTTTCAGTTTTGAGTTTTAGAGAATTAGATCATAAAACTTGCATTACATTCCATATTTAAAAAAAGTGGTCACATAAAAGATAGTATTCATTTTTCCCATCAACGGAAACATATTTAAAATAAAATATGGATTCTTTCTTGACACTTCCTTGACACTATCATCATATCATGTACCCTTCCCTTGACCAGTGAAAAAAATTTCAAAAACATGGGATGAGCATAAAAAGATCAGTAAGGGATATAAAAATATGGAAAGGAAACATGAGTACATGTATACATAAGAATGAAATAATACTTTACCCATAAAACATAAGCACTTTAACATACCCCATAAAATCATGAATAAATCATAGAAATCATAAGACATAAAGGTAACTTGAGGCATTCATAACATTTTTACGTAGGGAGTAACCCTCTTGGTTATGTTTGGATTACCCACTACAGTATATTCCCTAAATCGCTTCGGAGAAACCTTAACGTTTCACTCCTTCACATTACCCAATTCATTGGAGAGATATATTGGGCTCACTCTCCCTTAGTTTATAACGGAACCACCCGTCTTCATAACAATGCCCAAGAACCATAACATAATCGTACCACATAATACATGCATAAAGGAAACATAACATTTCCACATTTCAATCACAGGATATCAAAAAAACACATTGACATAAAAAACATTATGAAAACTATTTTCAATACCAAAATAAAAGAAAAGTAAAACATGGTATTTATTTTTCTTTTAAAAAGAAGGTATGGCTTGTAGAGGAAGCCGAAACTCAAATAATGGTCACGGTGGCGGAGAAGTCGTTGTTGCCGCTTACGTACGACAAAAACATTCCCTTTTATCATTTAGTAAAATGCTTCATATAAAAAAGATTCCTTTTGAATAAATCTGAAAGTCAAAGGGGTTTATACACCATATAAAAGAAATTTGTGAATAAAACAAAATATTTCTCAATGAATGGAGATTGAGACGAAGTCCCATACAAAGATGGTATCCTTGGATTAAGGATAAATCAATTACATAATTATGTGTGACAAATGAATAAAAGAAATATAAGTGTATATTAAGTGTAAAACAATAATAGGTTATTCACACATATTAATATAATGACATATCCAAGGAGTACAAGTTTATCCCAAAGAATCAAATTTGGGTTAAGAAGATCCCTTGCAAAAATTTGACAGCCTAACGGCGTCACTAAAAAATTCAGAAAATGAGTTGATGAGAGATAAAAAGGGTATCTCATCACATGTACATAAAATTTAAATCAATAAGGATATATAAGAACATATCCCAACATAATAGTATGTGAATTAAAAGACATAACAAAAGAAGTCTTTTAAAAAGATGGGGTGAAAGGTTCCCTTACCAACATGGGTATCTTTCGAAACATACACCCCGTGAAAGAGGGACAATACAACATTGATGTAAATACTCACAAATGAAATTATATTACACAATGAGTAAAATAATGGTCAGTACATACACCACTCAAAGGAAATTGTGGCAAATGTAGCTTAAATCTCATGGGAATAAAAGTGAGATAAAAAAATCCCTTACGAAAACTCGGCAGCCTAACGACGCCACTTAAAACTTACAAAAATGGATTGATGAGATGAAATAGGGTCTCTAATAATATTAACATAAAGGCTATAGAAATAGGAATATAAAAGAACATCCCCCAACATAACAAAGAGGAGCTTAAAAGAAGTGACATAGAGGAGAGTACTTAAAAAAAAGAGAGAGGTTAGATCTTTTACGAAAATTCGGCAGCCTATCGGCGCCACTCAAAACTTCCAAAATGGATTGATGAGAGAGAATAGGGTCTCTCATCATATGAACATATAAATTACAGTAATATTAATATAAAATTACATCCCAATAACAATAAATATGAGCTTTAAATGGAATCACATAAAAGAGTGTACTTAATACGAAAGAGATGAGTAGGATCCCTTACCTCAAGTCCAACTTGTCTTGATCATTCTTTAATTTCCTGAATAATAAACTTGAGTTAATTTATATTTTCTTAAGAACCTTTTTCAAGTTAATTATTCCTTTTATATCATTTATTGCAATGTTATAAACATTATGTAATCATTTAAGTTAATAATGTTTGTTTTGTCGATATTTGGTTCTTAAGTCGAAAGTGGACTTCTTACAATTACATGTTGTTCGTGTGGTCAAAAGATCATTATATGCAGAATGATATTAATGATTTGGATATAATATATATCATATATATCAAGAATATACATGTATTTAAAATATTACATAATCATTTAGAGGTAAGAAATGAAATGCACTGTTCATGGAGACAGTAAGTCGTACGTACGCATGAACGCTACTTTCATTTCTATGTCATATTATTGGAATTAAAACTAAATGAGAGGTATGTATATTTTAATTCCAGAATAATATTAATCATTTAGATGTAACGTACATCATATATATCCTATATATATATATGTACTTATAATAGTACATTATATTTGTGGATAAGAAATGAAATGCACCGTTAATGGAGACGGTAAGCCGTACGTATGCATGAACACTACTTCCATTTCTATTTCATATTTTATGAAATGGAATCCTAATTATATAAAGGTATATTATAATTCCAGTTTAATATCATATATTATATCATAACTCCATCCTTTATATGTCCCACATATGGTATTAACGAATCAAATCACTTTGAGGGGGCGGTAGTCTGCACTTCCATAAATGAAGATATCGCGTTTACCCATAATCGAAATCATAAAGGTATGCCCAAAATGAAAAATACATAAGCTTAAGGAAAACATAAATATATAATATATAATTTATAAATATAGTGACATCTTAATGGACACCTTTGAGGGTGTTATATGAGTGTTGAACAATCATAGTTTCGTGAGGCAAAAAATCGCCATCCACAAAAACAGCATGTTCTTTAACCATTAGATGTAGGTGTGTGTAAGTGTAGCTCGAATTATTCTTATGAAAACATCCTAGTATATTGAAGATACTGTATTATTTACAAAATAAATGAATAAAAAGAGTATAGGGGGTTGGATAAGCAAAATAAAACAAAAGAACACAGGTGAAGACATTACCTTAAAATCGGGTAACTCCCATTGGTCTGAGCTCAAAGGCATCCTTGGGAAGATTTATTCCCAAAGTGAGGCTTCAAGGAGTAATAGAGGGAATTTTAGAGACAAAATGGTCATGGTTTGGCCGAGCCAAAGGCTTTGGAAGTGTGGCTAAGGAGGTAGAGGTGGGGGCCTTTTGTAAGAGGATAGGAGGGGCACTCTTGTAAAGTTACAAAATGTTACTTTATTTTCAAATGAGTTTCGGATTTTAAAGGTCCCACACTAATGTATTTCGAGGATAAGGTGGTAAGGGTTCTATATATACTCATCCAATAGGTTTTTGAAAAGTTTATGTTATATATTTAACATTATCTTTTCATTTTATTTAAATCCTTTATTAATGAGGTAATCGCTGCATCATCATGATGTCATAAATAATTTAATTTATTAAATTTCTAAAAATTATAAAGAAACTATAATGATGTAGGAAATATTGTTATATTACTAATTAATATTTATAGTAAAAAATATGACTTGTATAACCCCATGTAAAAATTGTTTTAGTAAAACATCTCATGTGTGTGTCATTTTTACTTTAACATTAAATAAAAAGTTATTTATGTCATTTCCCAACCAAAGTGGCTCCATGGGGTCCCCAAGTTGACCCATGGATATTCATGGTCGGCCATGACACATCCAATGAGGGTTGGACATGTGTGAAGCTAATTTCATATTATTAAAAGATTATTCTTACCTTAAACTACACAAATTACCTCTATTCGTGATTAAAAACATAATAAGTTACTATTCACCAAAAAATATTTTAATCCCATTGAACCACATTTTACTTCTTAATGACAACCATGTATGTTGGATTTTTAAAATTCAAAACACAAAGATGGAAAATCTTCATTTAAACAGAAAAATCAGTTTTTATATGTACCACTTAGTGGTCTCACTATTCATCAAAAATTGAAGTTTATCATAAAATTACCAAAAAATAACCCTAAGATATATTTGATATTCTGAATTCAAAAATGATGTCTACTTTACAAGATTAAAAAAATATAAGTTGAATTAATTTATTTAATAATTAATTCCCGCTGTCAAAACAAATAGCATGTTTTTATGAAACAATAACTATCAAAAGATTGACACTAGTTTAAGTCCAATTTCAAGATGAAATTAATTCCAATGACCACTATTTGATTAAATATAAAAAATATATTATAATTTCACTTCAAAAAAAATTCAAAAGATAATCTAATCATAAAAATAAATTAGATTAAAAAGAGGTTTTGAATTAAAATACAACATTTTCCACTATTCATTAAAAATTGAACTTTTTCGGAAAAATACAAAAAATATTACACAAAGTAAATTTTGATGTCCCGATTCTGAAGAAGAATTTTGTTTTTTCAAATATAACATATAAAATTTTCAAAAAGGTGATTTAATAGAGGTTCTCCATCAAAAGGCGGTTAATCGACCTTTTAAAGAATATTAGAATGCTTACGCTTAAAATTTGATTCATTCACATTTTTAATCCTATAACATTTATTGTAAAGAGTAAAAATATTTGACAAACATATATAATCATTTTGTAGTTAGTTCTGTTCATTCCTGCCATTACAACGACTAGGCGTTAACTACCATTTAAAATAATATTATTTTATTATTAGAGTGCAACACAAGATTCCCAAGAAACTCGTTGTTGCGTATTGGGTACGCTATCGAGCATAGCGTCCCCTTTAAAGTAATATTAATATTTTATTCACAAATATGGGTAAATATAAAAATGTCATATTCTTTATTTACCTGAGGTGTTACATCCTTCCCCCCTTTTGGGAATTGCGTCCTCGCAATTTTAAAATTGGGATCAGAAACATCCTTGAAAGTCCCACATCGGAACAAGAGTCGGTAAAACAATCACTTTAAAATAAAGAATGAGAAGTACAGAGGTCACCCGAGTTAACCCATACTAGGATTATATGTAGGAAAACAAGGAAATGGAGGAGAAAAAATAGGGTCATGTTCTAATGGAGACCGATAGAAAACATGTTTAGGAGAAAGTTAACCACAAGAAAATCACAAACTTGTGATGGGTTAAACGGTATTCGATTCCCCAGTAGGAAAAGTTAATAGACAACATTTTTGTTTTTTTATTGAGGAATTTATTCATAATGAAACATAATTTCTTATCATGTTGACTTTCAACTTTTTTTAGATTCCTTACACAAACTCATATTTTCTCCAAAAGACAAGTATTTAGGAAGACTTGTTCACTATAACCAACTTCTAGAGAATCACCTAATCCACAAAAGAGAACTATATACTTCCCATGTCTTTAGACATTATCCCAAAAACAAACCCAAAAAGGTTAGTACAAGATACGATAATCCAGAAAAGGATAACCCTTTATAAAAAGAAAATCTATTCTTAATCTCCAAAATTTGTCCAACAAAACCCAATGTTTAACTAGGACCATTTGATAAATAATTTGTCTATAAAATTATTCAAAGTAAACCAAAATATGATTGAAACCCAAATATTTGAAGGATTTAGTCGCATAGTCTTCCATGGTAAAAATTAACTTTTATCTCCAAATAAAATCAGTTGCTCTTAAATTCTCATATTGAAAAGTAATTAACCTAATCACATATCCTCGATGATAGGTTAATCATTTCCATAGATAACCCAAAATAAACTTACTCTTGATTCCTAAAATCATCTAACCAAAAAGAATTAGTCAAACTAACCAGGGACTTCACGTAGTCCAGTGGTAGGTGATAAATATCAGTCCCACTTTGGTTGTGGGTTCGATTCCTGCAGCTTTGTCTGACGCGACGGGTTGTCACACGGTCTGCGTGTTGTCCTTTTTCCAAAGCAATATAATTCTTAAAAAATTCCCCAAAACGAGATAGAATCTTCAAAAAATTATCATAACATATTTTAACCTCATGTTTATATGATGCCTTTCATGTTCCATCATAACATATAATAACCCATAATTACCTCAAAAGTAAGGATCATATAAACTCTAATGGTTACCTTTATAATTATTACCTGAACTTCCACATCGATTGGTCATCTCATACATGATGCATTAAAGATCATACCAAGGTTCAAGTGGTTGATGATGACTCCTTGATAGTTGGTTTAGAACAACCACGAGTTTCATCATTGAATCCCCCATTTTGTTTGGTATCTTAATCAGAGAACCACCACAGTTTCCTTGAAACCTGTTGTCTATTTAGTGCCTTCTAGATCCATCCGTTCACTAAAAACATAAATTTCAGTGGGAATATATCAATAAAACTATCAGGTACTAATGAGGAATTTAAACACTAAGATGTACTTTCTCATTCAATTTATCTAGAACTAGGACTCTTTCTGAAATCCTAACCATTATGGTAATGTCACTTGTGTTTAGAGAATACCCTAACCTCTAAAGTTATCTAAACCGACCTTTGATACCATCTATAAGGCCCAGCATTAAACCTTACTTCATCTTGAGTTATTACAAGATTACACATTGAGTATATTTTCAGGTTTAGAGTTTTAGAGAATTAGATCATAAAACTTGCATTACATTCCACATTTAAACAAAGTGGTTAGATAAAAGACAGTATTCATTTTTCCAATCAACGGAAACATATTTAAAATAAAACATGGATTCTTTCTTGACACTTCCTTGACATTATAATCATATCATGTACCCTTCCCTTGACCTGTGAAAAACATTTCAAAAACTTGGGATGAGCATAAAAAGCTCAGTAAGGGATATTAAAATATGGAAAGGAAACATGAGTACATGTATACACAAGAATGAAATCATACTTTACCCATAAAACATAAGCACTTTAACATACCTCATAAAATCATGAATAAATCATAGAAATCATAAGACATAAAGGTAACTTGAGGCATTCATAACATTCTTACGTAGGGAGTAACCCTCTTGGTTACATTTGTAATACCACCACAGTTTATTCCCTAAATCTGTTTGGAGAAACCTTAACATTTCACTCCTTCGCGTTACCCACTGCATTGGAGAGCTATTTCGGGCTCACCCGCCCTTAGTTTATAACGGAACCACCCGTCTTCATAACAATTCCCATGAACCATAACATAATCATACCACATAATACTTGCATAAAGAAAACATAACATTTCCACATTTCAATCACAAGATATCAAAAAAACACATTGAAATAAAAAACATTAAGAAAAATACTTTCAATACCAAAATAAACGAAAATTAAAACATGGTATTTATTTTTCTTTTAAAAAGAAGGTATGGCTTGTAGAGGAAGCCGAAACTCAAATAATGGTCACGGCGGCGGAGAAGTCGTTGTCGCCGCATACGTACGACAAAAACATTCCCTTTTGTCATTTAGTAAAATGCTTCGTATAAAAAAGATTCCTCTTTAATCAATGTAAAGGTCAAAGGGGTTTATACACCATATAAATGAAAGTTTTATAGAAAACAAAATATGCCTCAATGAATGGAGATTGAGACGAAGTCCCATACAAAGATGGTATCCGTGGATTAAGGATAAATCAATTACATAATTATGTGTGACAAATGAATACACAAAATATAAGTGTATATTAAGTGTAAAACAGTCATAGGTTATTAACACATATTCATATAACAACATATTAAAGGAGTAAAAGTTTATCCCAAAGAATCAAATTTGGGTTAAGAAGTTCCCTTGCAAATATTTGACAGCCTAAAGGCGTTACTAAAAAATTCAGAAAATGAGTTGATGAGAGATAAAAAGGGTATCTCATCACATGGACATAAAATTTAAATCAATATGGATATATAAGAACATATTCCAACATAATATAATGTGAATTAAATGACATAACAAAACAAGTCTTTTAAAAAGAGGAGGGTGAAAGGTTCCCGTACCGAAATGGGTATCTTTCGAAACATACACCCCGTGAAAGAGGGACAATACAACATTGATGTAAATACTCATAAATGAATGTATATTACACAATGAGTAAAATAATTTGTAGTACATACACCACTCAAAGGAAATTGTGGCAAATGTAGCATAAATCTCACAGGAATAAAAGTGAGATGAAAAAATCCCTTACGAACACTCGACAGCCTAACGATGCCACTTAAATCTTACAAAAATGGATTGATGAATCAAATAGGGTCTCTCATCACATTTAAATAATTTTTATAGAAAGAGGAATATAAGAGAACATACCCCAACATAACAAATAGGAGTTTAAAAGAAGTGACATAAGGGAGAGTACTTAAAAAGAAAGACCAAGGTTAGATCTCTTACGAAAATTCTGCAGCCTAACGGTGCCACTCAAAACATCCAAAATCGATTGATGATAGAGAATAGGGTCTCTCATAATATGAACATAAAAATTACAGTAAGAGTAATATAAAATAACATCCCAATAACAATAAATATGAGCTTTAAAAGAAATGACATAAAAGAGTGTACTTAAAAAGAAAGAGAGGATTAAGATCTCTTACCTCAAGTCCAACTTGTCTTGATCATTCTTTAACGTCCTGAATAATAAACATGAGTTAATTTATATTTTCTTAAGAACCTTTTTCAAGTTCATTATTCCTTTTATATCACTTACATCCATGTTATAAACATTATGTAATCATTTAAGTTAATAATGTTTGTTTTGTCGATATTTGGTTCTTAAGTCGAAAGTGAACTTCTTACAATAACATGTTGTTCGTGTGGTCAAAGGTTCATTATATCCAGAATGATATTAATGATTACGTTATCATATATATCATATATATCCAGAATATACATTTATTTATAATATTACATAATCATTTATAGGTAATAAATAAAATGCACCGTTCATGGAGACGGTAAGCCGTATGTACGCATGAACGCTACTTTCATTTCTATGTCATATTAATGGAATTAAAACTAAATGAGAGGTATGTATATTTTAATTCCAGAATTATATTAATCATTTAGATTTAACATACATCATATATATCCATTATATATATGTACTGATAATATTACATTATATTTGGGGATAAGAAAGGAAATGCACCATTCATGGAGACGGTAATCCGTACGTACGCATGAACGCTGCTTCCATTTATATTTCGTATTTTATGAAATGAAATCATAATTATATAAAGATATATTATAATTCCAGTTTAATATCATATATAATATCATAACTCCATCCTTTATATGTCCCACATATGGTATTAATGAATCAAATCACATTGAGGGGACGGTAGTCCGCACTACTTAAATGAAGATATCGCGTTTACCCATAATGGAAACAATAAAGGTATGTGGAAAATGAAAAATACAGAATCTTAATGAAAACATAAACAAATTATATATAATATATAAATATAGTTACATCTTAATGGCCACCTTTGATGGTGTTATATGAGTGTTGAACAATCATCATTTCGTGAGGCAAAAATTCACCATCCACAGAAACAATATGTTCTTTAACCATTAGATGTAGATGTGTGTAAGTGTAGCTCTAATTATTCTTATAACAACATTATAGTATATTTAAGATACTGGATTTGTTACAAAATAAATGAATAAAAATAGTTTAGGGGGTTGGAGAGGAAAAATAAAACAAAAGAACACAAGTGAAGACATTACCTTAAAATCGAGTAACTCCCATTGGTTTGAGCTGAAAGACTTCCTTGGGAAGACTTATGCCCAAAGTGAGGCTTCAAGGAGTAAGAGAGGAAATTGTAGAGACAGAATGGGCAGGGGTTGGCCGAGCCAATGGCTTTGAATGTGTGGGTATGGAGGTAGAGGTGGGGGCCTTTTATAAGAGGAGAAGAGAGGCACTCTTGTAAAGTTACAAAATGTTACTTTCTTTTCAAATTAGTTTCGGATTTTAAAGGTCACAAACAAATTTATTTAGAGTATAAGGTGGTAAGGGTTCGAAATATACTCATACAATAGGTTTTTGACAAGTGTAAGTTATAGTTTTAACATTATCCTTTCATTTTATTTAAAACATTTATTAATGAGGTAATCACTGCTTCATCATGATGTCATATATAATTTAATTTATTTAATGTCTAAAAATTATAAAAAAAAAACTTGATTTAGGAAATCGTTTTAGATTTCTAATGAATATTTATAGTCAAAACTATGACTTGTATAACCCCATGTAAAAATTGTTTTAGTAAAAAATCTCATGTGTGTGTCATTTTTACTTTAACATTAAATAAAAAGTTATTTATGTCATTTCCCAACCAAAGTGGCTCCATGGGGTCCCAAAGTTGACCCATGGATTGTCTTGGTCGGAGATGACACATCCAATGAGGGTAGTACATGTGTCAAGCTCATTTATTATTATTAAAACATTATTCTTACCTTAAACTACACTAATTACCTCTAATCGCGATTAAAAACTTAATAAGTTACTATTCACAAAAAAATATTTTAATCCCATTGAACCAAATGTTACTTCCTAATGACAACCATTTATGTCGGATTTTTGAAATTCCAAACACAAAGATGGAAAATTTTAATTTAAATGGAAAAATATGTTTTTATAAATACCACTTAGTGGTTTCACTATTCATCAAAAATTGATGTTTATCAGAAAATTACCAAAAATTCACCCTAAGATATATTTGATATTCTGAATTCAAAAATGATGTCTATTTTACAAGATTCAAAACATATATGTTGAATTAATTAATTTAATAACTAATTCCCGCTGTCAAAACAAATAGGGTGTTTTTATGAAACAGTAAGTATCAAAAGATTGACACTAGTTTAAGTCCAATTTCAAGATGAAATTAATTCCAATGACCACTATTTGATTAAATAGAAAAAATATATTATAATTTCACTTTAAAACCAATTCAAAAGATAATCTAATCGTATAAATAAATTATATTAAAAATATGTTTTGAATTAAAATACAACATTTTTCACTATTCATTAAAAACTGATCTTTTTCGGAAAAATATTAAACAAAATTACACAAAGTAAATTTTGATGTCCTGATTCTAAAGAAGAATTTTATTTTGTAAAATATAACATATAAAATTGTCAAAAAGTGTATTTAAAAGAGGTTCACCATCAAAAGGCGGTTAATCGACATTTTAAAGAATATTAGAATGTTTACGCTTAAAATTGGATTAATTCGCATTTTTAATCCTCTATCATTTATTGTAAAGAGTAAAAATATTTGAAAAACAAATATAATCATTTAATAGTTAGTTCTGTTCATTCCTTCCATTAGAACGGCTAGGTGTTAACTACCATTTAAAATAATATTATTTTATTATTAGAGTGCAACAAAAGATTCCCAAGAAACCCGTTGTTGCGTATTGGGTATTCCATCGAGCATAGCGTCCCCTTTAAGGTAATATTAATATTTTATTCACAGATATGGGTAAATATAAAAATTTCATATTCTTTATTTACCTAGGGTGTTACATCCTTCCACCCTTTTGGGAATTGCGTCCTCGAAATTTTAAAATTGGGATCGGAAACATCCTTGAAAGTTCCACATCAGAACAAGAGTCGGTAAAACAATCACTTTAAAATAAAGAATGAGAAGTACAGAGGTCACTTGAGTTAACCCATACTAGGATTCCATGTAGGAAAACATGGACATGGAGGAGAAAACATAGGGTCATGTTCTGATAGAGAGTGATAGAAAACATGTTTAGGAGAAAGTTAACCACAAGAAAATCACAAACTTGTGATGGGTTAAACGGTATTCGATTCCCCAGTAGGAAAAGTTAATAGACAAAATTTTTGTTTTTTTATTGAGGAATTTATTCATAAGGAAACATAATTAATTATCATGTTGACTTTCAACTTTTATTATATTCCTTACACAAACTCATATTTTCTCCAAAAGACAAGTATTTAGGAAGACTTGTTCACTATAATCAACTTCTAGAGAATAACCTAATCCACAAAAGAGAACTATGTACTTCCCATGTCTTTAGACATTAACCCAAAACCATAACCAAAAAGGATAGTACAAGATCGGATAATCCAGAAAAGGATAACCCTTGATAAAAAGAAAATCTATTCTTAATCTCCAAAATTTGTCCAAAAAAACCCAAAGTTCAACGAGGACCATTTGATAAACAATTTGTCCATAAAATTCTTCAATGTAAAACAAACTAAGATTGAAACCCAAATATTTGAAGGATTTAGTGACATAGTCTTCCAAGGTACAAATTAACTTTTTTCTCCAAATAACATCAGTTGCTCTTAAATTCTCATATTGAAAAGTAATTAACCTAATCACATATCCTCGATGATTGGTTAATCATTTCCACAGATAACCCAAAAAAACATACTTTTGATTCCTAAAATAATCTAACTAAAAATAATTAGTCAAACTAACCAGGGACTCCACGTAGTCCAGTGGTAGGCGATAAATACCAGTCGCACTTTGGTTGTGGGTTCGATTCCCGCAGCTTTGTCTGACGCGACGGGTTGTCACACGGTCTGCGTGTTGTCCTTTTTCCAAAACTATATAATTCTTAAAACATTCCCCAAAATAAGATAGAATCTTCAAAAAATGATCATAACATATTTTAACCTCAAGTTTATCTCAAGCCTTTCATTTTCCATCATAACATATGATAACCCATAATTACCTCAAAAGTAAGGATCATATAAACTCTAATGGTTACCTTTATAATTATTACCTGAACTTCCACATCGATTGGTTATCTCGTACATGATGCATTAAGATTATACCAAGGTTCAAGTGGTTGATCATGACTCTTTTATAGTTGGTTTAGAACAACCACGAGTTTCCTCATTGAATCCCCCATTTTATCCAGTATCTTAATCAGAGAACCACCACAGTTTCCTTCAAACCTATTGTCTCTTTGGTGCCTGCTAGATCCATCCATTCACTAAAAACAGAAATTTTAGTGTGAGTATATCAATAAAACCTTCATGTACTAATGAGGAAGGTAAACACTAAGATATACATACTCATTCACTTTATCTAAAACTAGGACTCTTTCTGAAATCCTAACCATTATGGTAATTTCACATGTGCTTAGAGAATACCCTATCCTCTAAAGTCATCTAAACCGACCTTTGATACCAACTATAAGGCCCCAACCTTAAACCATACTTAATCTTGAGTTATTACATGACTACACATTGAGGATCTTTTCAGGTTTAGAGTTTTAGAGAATTAGATCATAAAACTTTCATTACATTCCACATTTAAACAAAGTGGTTACCTAAAAGATAGTATTCATTTTTCCCATCAACGAAATCATATTTAAAATAAAACATGGATTCTTTCTTGAAACTTCCTTGACACTATCATCATATCATGTACCCTTCCCTTGACATGTGAAAAACATTTCAAAAACATTGGATGATCATAAAAAGCTTAGTAAGGGATATAAAAATATGGAAAGGAAACATGAGTACATGTATACATAAGATTGAAATCATACTATACCCATAAAACATAAGAACTTTAACATACATCATGAAATCATGAATAAATCATAGAAATCATAAGACATAAAGGTAACTTAAGGCATTCATAACAATCTTACGTAGGGAGTAACCCTCTTGGTTACGTTTTGAATACCCACCACAGTATATTCCATAAATCTATTTGGAGAAACCTTAACGTTTCACTCCTTCGTGTTTCCCAATGCATTAGAGAGCTATATCGGGCTCACCTGCCCTTAGTTTGTCACAGAACCACCCGTCTTCATAACAATTCCCAAGAATCATAACATAATCGCACCACATAATACATGCATAAAGGAAACATAACATTTCAACATTTCAATCACAAGTTATCAAAAAAACACATTGACATAAAAAACATTATGAAAACTACTTTCAATACCAAAATAAAAGAAAAGTAAAACATGGTATTTATTTTTATTTTAAAAATAAGGCATGGCTTGTAGAGGAAGGTGAAACTCAAATAATGGTCACAGCGGCATAGAAGTCGTTGTCGCCGCATACGTATGACAAAAACATTCTCTTTTGTCATTTAGTAAAACGTTTCGTATAGAAAATATTCCTTTTGAATAAATATAAAAGTAAAAGGGATTTATACAACATATAAAATAAATTTGTGTATAAAACAAAATATGCCTCAATGAATGGATATTGAGACAAAGTCCCATACAAAGATAGTATACTTGGATTAAGGATAAATCAATTACATAATTATGTGTGAAAAAAGAATAAACGAAATATAAGTATATATTAAGTGTAAAACAATCAGAGTTTATTCACATATATTCATAGAATGACATATTCAAGGAGTACAAGTTTATCCCAAAGAATAAAATTTGGGTTAAGAAGTTCCCTTGAAAAAATTTGACAGCCTAACGGTGTCACTACAAAATTCATAAAATGAGTTGATGAGAGATAAAAAGGGTATCTCATCACATGTACATAAAATTAAAATCAATAAGGATATAGAAAAACAAATCCCAACATAATAGTATGTGAATTAAAAGACATAACAAAAGAAGTCTTTTAAAAAGTGGAGGGTGAAAGTATCCCTTATCGATATGGGTATCTTTCAAAACATACACCCCGTGAAAGAGGGACAATAAAACATTGATGTAAATACTCATAAATGAAATTATATTTCACAATGAGTAAAATAATGGGATGTACATACACCACTCAAAGTAAATTGTGGCAAATGTAGCATAAATCTCACGGGAATAAAAGTGAGACGAAAAAATCCCTTACGAAAACTCAGCAGCCTAACGGCGCCACTTAAAACTTACAAAAATGGATTGATGAGATCAAATAGGGTCTATAATCATATTAAAATAAAAGTTATAGAAAGATTAATATAAAATAACATCCCCCAACATAACAAATAGTAGCTTAAAAGAAGTGTCATAAAGGAGAGTACTTAAAAAGAAAGAGAGAGGTTAGATCTCTTACGAAAATTCGGCAGCCTAACGGCGCCACTCAAATCTTCCAAAATGGATTGATGAGAGATAATAGGGTCTCTCATCATATGAAAATAAAAATTACAGTAATATTAATATAAAATAACATCCCAATAACAAGAAATATGACCTTTAAAATGAATGACATAAAATAGTGTACTTAAAAAGAAATATAGGAGTAGGATCCCTTACCTCAAGTCCAACTTGTCTTGATCATTCTTTAACGTCCTAAATAATTAACTTGAGTTAATTTATATTTTCTTAAGAAAATTTTTAAAGTTCATTATTCCTTTTATATCACTTATTTACATGTTATAAACATTATGTAATCATTTAAGTTAATACTGTTTGTTTTGTTGATATTTGGTTCTTAAGTCGAAAGAGGACCTCTTACAATTACATGTTGTTCGTGTGGTCAAAGGTTCACTATATCCAGAATGATATTAATGATTTTGAAATCATATATATCATATATATCCATAATATACATGTATTTATAATATAATATAATCATTTAGAGGTAATAAATGAAATGCACCGTTCATGGAGACGGTAAACCGTACATACGCATGAACGCTACTTTCATTTCTATGTCATATTAATGGAATTAAAACTAAATGAGAGGTATGTATATTTTAATTCCAGAATTATATTAATAATTTAGATGTAACATACATCATATATATCCATTATATATATGTACATATAGTAGTACATTATATTTGGGGATAAGGAATGAAATGCACCATTCATGGAGACGGTAAGTCGTACGTACGCATGAACGCTGCTTCCATTTCTATTTCATATTTTATGAAATTAATTAATAATGATATAAAGGTATATTATAATTCATGATTATTATCATATATAATATCATTAATCCATCCTTTATAGGTCCCACACATGGTATTAACGAATCAAATCACTTTGAGGGGGCGGTAGTCCGCACTTCCTTAAATGAAGATATCGCGTTTACCCACAATGGAAACCATAAAGGTATGCCCAAAATGAAAACTACAGAAGCTTAAGGAATACATAAACATATTATATATAATATATAAATATAGTGACATCTTAATGGCCAACTATGAGGGTGTTATACGAGTGTTGAACAATCATCGTTTCGTGAGGAAAAAATTCGCCATCCACAGAAACAATATGTTCTTTAACCATTAGATATAGGTCTGTGTAAGTTTAGCTAGAATTATTCTTATAACAACATCATATTATACTGAAGATACTGTATTTGTTACAAAAGAAATTAATAAAAAGAGTTTAAGGGATTGGAGAAGCAAAATAAAATAAGAGAACACAAGTGAAGACATTACCGTAAAATCGGGTAACTCCTTTTGGTTTGAGATCAAAGGCTTCCTTGGGAAGACTTATGCCCAAAGTGAGGATTCAAGGAGAAATATAGGGAATTGTAGAGACAAAATGGGCAGGGGTTGGCCATGCCAAAGGCTTTGAAAGTGTGGGTAAGGAGGTAGAGGTGGGGGCCTTTTATAAGAGGAGAGGAGGGGCACTCTTGTAAAGTTACAAAATGTTACTTTATTTTCAAATGAGTTTCAGATTTTAAAGGTCCCACATTAATGTATTTCGAGGATAAGGTGGTAAGGGTTCTAAATATACTCATCCAATATGTTTTTGACAAGTGTATGTTATAGTTTTAACATTATATTTTTATTTTATTTAAATCCTTTATTAATGAGGTAATCGTTGCATCATCATGATGTCATAAATAATTTAATTTATTTAATCTATAAAAATTATAAAAAAAATATCATGATGTATTAAATCTTTTTATCTTTATAATGAATATTTATATTCAAAAATATGACTTTTATAACCCCATGTAAAAATTGTTTTAGTAAAACATCTCATGTGTGTGTCGTTTTTAATTTAACATTAAATAAAAAGTTATTTATGTCATTTCACAACCACAATGGCTCCAAGGGGTACCCAAATTGACACATGTATTTTCTTGGTCTTCCATGACACATACAATGAGGGTAGGACATGTTTCAAGCTCATTTAATATTATTAAAACATTATTCTTTCCTTAAACTACACTAATTATCTCCAATCGCGATTAAAAACCTAATAAGTTACTATTCACCAAAAATATTTTAATCCCATTGAACCACATTTAACTTCTTAATGACAACAATGTATGTCAGATTTTTGAAATTCAAAACACAACGATGGAAAATTTTCTTTTAAATGGAAAAATCAGTTTTTATAAGTACCACTTAGTGGTTTCACTATTCATCATAAATTGAAGTTTATCAGAAAATTACCAAAAATTCAACCTAAGCTATATTTGATATTCCGAATTCAAAAACGGTGTCTATTTTACAATATTCAAAACAGATAAGTTGAATTAATTAATTTAATAATTAATTCCCGTTGTCAAAACAAATAGCGTGTTTTAATGAAACAATAAGTATCAAAAGATTGACACTAGTTTAAGAGTAATTTCAAGATGAAATTAATTCTAATGACCACTATTTGATTAAATATAAAAAATATATTCTAATTTCAATTTAAAACAAATTCAAAAGATAATATAATCATATAAATAAATTAGATTAAAAAGAGGTTTTGAATTAAAATACAACATTTTTCACTATTCATTAAAAATTGAACTTTTTCGGAAAAATACCAAAAAATTACACAAAGTAAATTTTGATGTCCCGATTCTAAAGAAGAATTTTATTTTGTCAAATATAATATATAAAATGTCAAAAAGTGGATTTAAAAGAGGTTCGCCATCAAAAGGTGGTTAATCGTCCTTTTAAAGAATATTAGAATGTTTACGCTTAAAATTGGATTCATTCGCATTTTTAATCCTCTAACATTTATTGTAAACAGTAAAAATATTTGACAAACATATATAATCATTTTGTAGTTATTTCTGTTCACTCCCGCCATTACAACAACTAGGCGTTAAATACCATTTAAAATAATATTATTTTATTATTAGAGTACAACGTAAGATTTCCAAGAAACTCATTGTTGCGTATTGGGTACGCCATCGAGCATAGCGTCCCCTTTAAAGTTATATTAATATTTTATTCACAAATATGTGTAAATATAAAAATTTCATATACTTTATTTACCTGGGGTGTTACAATAGATCTTTTATATAACCATATATTAAAACTATTTTAGTATAAGATACATTTTTAGGTTATATTTCACATTACATTAAATTAATTCTTAAAAAATTTAATTTTCAAAACCTAGAGGATCCATGGGGTCCCACAATCAACCCCAGGTTGCCCATGGTCTGAAATATCTCATAATACTTGACATGGACATGTGTTTGGGTTCGTTAACATTATTATAATATAATTTTTTACCCTTATATACAAAATATCCACATTAACCACAATAAATAAAACTATTACTGATGTTACTATTTGTAATGTCAAAAAACATAAGGTACCTTTTCTAAAAATTTAGAACTTAAAATTCCAAATATGTATTCCATTTTTTCAAATTCAAAACAAAAAATTTCAAACATTAATTTAAAATTTATTCCCTTTGTCAAACCCAAATAAGCGCGTTTTTGAATGAATAAACTACCAAAATATTGACAAGTCTTTCTATCAAATTAAAAAGTGAAATAGCTTAAAATTAAAATAATTTTATTAAATTATAAAAAAATAATCCAATTTTCATTGATGAACAATTAAAATTCAAATCCATCTATAAATATAAATTAGATAAAAAATCAGTTTTGAATTAAAATGAAACATTTTGAACTATTCATTAAAAATAAACATTATCTGAAAATTACCAAAAGATAACGACAAACAATTTTGGTGTCCCTATTCTATAGAAGTTTTTTCTTTTTTCAAATATAAAATTTAAAATTTACAGAAACTATATACAAAAAAATTTCCTCATCGAAAGGCGACGAAACAACTTTTTTAGAAAAATATTTCATTTATTTAAAAAATTTAATTTATTATTATAACATATATAGAAATCATATAATATTAATTTAAAACATTTCATTGAATATATAACACATATTTTTCAAAACTATCAAGAATAATTGATATTATTATAAATGAATAAATTCTCATTTCAAATATGTTTTCATAAAATCAAAACTTTTATATTCAATTGATTTTTATTTCCATTTTCAAAAAAATGGTAACCAATGAATAATTATTTAAACATCTGTAAACAATATTTAATAATTCATATGATAATATTCAATCCATCTATTTAAATGTCTACTCATTAACTACTATTTAAAATACTAATATTATTATAATATTATTTTTCAGTATAACTCAATATTCTATGCATCATAAGATTTCAAAAAAACTCGTCGTTGCATGTTGAGTACGCTATCAGAAAAATAATCCCATTTAACATAAAGCTAATATATCATTCATAAATATTAATAGAAAAGAAAAGTATTATTCTATAAATACCTAGGTTATTTCATCATTCCCCATTTTTTGAAAGTTCTTCCTTGATATTTTAAAATTATACTCAGAAACTACATTGAAAATCCATCATTGTAAAAAGAGTCGATAAAACTATCACATTAAAATAAAGAAATATAAATATAATGGTCACCCAGGATAACATATACAAGGATTACTTGTATTAAAAAATATATATGGATGAAAAAATTACCATCATATTTTAATGGAGAGTGATCAAAAAACATGAGTAAAATAAAGTTAACTATTATAAACCAGTAAACTTTTAATGGTTTAAATAGTCATTGATTCCCTAGTAGGAAAAATAAATGAAATCGTTTTTTGTTTTAGGTTGCTTTTCATAAATTTTAAAAATATATTTTTGTTATTTACTATGAACGTAAGGAAATATACTTACTTTTCTAGTTGAGTTTCATCCTATAATGAATTTCTACCATAAACTCATATTTTTTAAAAATGCCGAGTATTCAAGATGAAATTTTCAAACCTGAAGCACTTGAATAAACTTCTAGAGAATCTCATAATCTCAAAAAAGAATAATTACATATTACCCATATTTAGACATTAACCAAAACCAAATTGTAATTATGATATCTGATAATACCCAATAAATGAAAAATACCATATATAAATAAATACCAATATTAAAGTACAAAATTCAACAAACAATACACAAAGTTCTAAAAATACCTTTCAATAAAAAATTGTACTTAAAATTTTTCAATATAATCAAAACTATGATTGAAACCCAAAATTCATAAGAATTTTATCACAGATTCTTCCACGATAAATCGTAAAATTTATATCCAAATAACATTGAATAATCTAAATGTTTCATACTGAAAATTAATTAAACTAATCACATAATCTACAAAATAGTTTAAACATATTCATAAATAATCAAAATCTTGATAAGTCCACATTAAAATTATATATTCTTCCAAAATAAAATTCTACCATTAATCCTCCAATAAATTCCCATAGTGTTCTATTTTTCTTACTCATATATTGTTCCAAAAAGATCAAATGTCTTCCAAAATTACATTGATCACATAATCAAATAATAATTTCCCAGTACTAAATATATCAATATGATAAAACATAAATTTCAAAAATCTACTTATTCTCGATCTATAAAAACATTTAAGTAAAAAAGAATAACTCATACTAACCAAGAAATTATTTTAGGTAAGTGGTAAACAATGCACCCATGTTGCTCTTCGGTTGTGGGTTCGATTCCGATGGCCTTGCAAGATGTGACAAGTTGTCACCCATCCTATAGGTTTTCCTTTTTCTAAAAACATATTATACTTATAAAATTCTCAAATATAAGATAATTTCCATAAAAATAACTATGACGTGTTGTATCCTTAAATGTTATATAATACCATTCATTTTGAATCCCAAAAAGTAATAACCAGTAATTACTTCAAATTCAATGATCATATAATACCTTATGGATCATTATAAAAATATCCATAAAATAGAAGATATTTCTTCCTTAATTAAAAAAATATAAGGGTTAACAAAACTAGAAGTCTTCCAAATTAATCCCATCACTAATATATTTAAACATACCATCACTATATATCCGACTAAATTAAAAAAATATTGACATCTTAATAATTGAACATTCGTCATGATCCTTTATCCATGTTTTTCCATATTATAGTTTTACACTTCTTTAATACAATAAAAATCATGAATAAGGTCTTACGATTCAAAAATTTCAAAACAGGAGCATTGAAATAATCCATACCATTCATAGGTCATTTTTAGTTTTCTTATCTTCAATTGGAATGACATTAGGTATTGGTAAAAATATATTAGTATGGTCCATATAATCCCAATCCAGAACATTCTTCATAAGAAATCTATTTGTGTAATGTCCATGCACACAATAATTAAACCATTCAATTGATCCCTCAAAATGTACTTATTTCCCATTATTGGAGTCACATTAATACTACTCTTGACTATGGTAGGATAGTTCTTTATAGCTTTCATTACGACATCTATAACATCTTCCATTCCCATTGAATCTTTTTCCTACGCGTTTCTTTTACATCCTTGACACATTAGGTTTTGAATATATTTATCAATTTGATTATTACTTGAAATTAAATAGGGATTTGTTTCAATTATATTTTATTACTTAGAACAATTACCAAGGATAAAGTGGTCAATCATGACTCTATATTGTTGTACGAGAATAACCATTACAGTTCTCAATGCACATCACATTTAATTTGGTTTCTTATTCAAAAAACCACCACAGTTTCCTTTAAATCCCATATTACATTTTTTCCATCTAGATCCTACCATTTACATTAAAATCAAAATGTCTAGAGTGATTATATCATTAAAATCATCTTATAATATTATATGGGGATAGTACACAATATGATATAGTTATTCATGATATATAAAACTCATTCCATTTTTCAAAAATAACTATGAATCATTCTAATATGCCTATCATTTTGGTTATGTCACTTATTCTTAAATTATAGCCAATCCTCTAAAGATATCTAAATCGACCTCTAAAACCACCTATAAGACCCTATATTTAAAAATTAAATAATCTTGAGTTAATTGAAGAATTCACATTGATGATATTTTCACGTTTATAGTTTTAGATAATTAAGCCATAACTATTACATTACATCTTAAATATTAAAAATAGAAACATAAACTCTATAAATATTTTCACATTAATAATACTCCTAGATTAAAAAAAATTATTCTCTTCATATAAATCATCCTGATTTTTTCCTTTCTTTTACCCTTCTTTATAAATTGTGAAAAAACATTACAAAAACATTGGATTATTATAAAAAGAATATTAAGGGATATAAAAATAGGAAAGGAAATATTTGTCCCTAAATACCTAAAATTCAATGAAATCATAATTTTTATTCATAAAACATATGCTCTTTAATATAACTCATTAAATTATAATATTTATGAATAACTCAAAGAAATAATAAATAATAATGGTAACTTGTGGCATTAATAACACACTTACATTGTGGCTTTCAATGATACATTGGGAGTTATATTTGGGATTCCCTTCATAATATATTCCAAAAATATCTTCGAAGAAACATTAACCTTTACCTTCATCAAGTTACCTAGTGCATTGAAGTTCTATCTCAGGCTCACCCTCCATAGGTTTATCCCATAACCACCTGTATACATAAATAATTCCCATTACCATAACATATTCATAACACATATAACAACTAAAAACGAATGTTAAAATTTCCACACTGCAATCACAATATATCATTTCAGGATATTTACATAGTCAATAATTTCACACAACCGTTTTCAATACCAAAATAATTAAAAAACTTTTATCATTTTTATTTTCATTTAAAAAACATTACAACTTGTTAAGAAAGCCAAATATCAAATAATAATCACAATGGTGGAAAGGTCATTGTCACCATGTACCTTAAAAAATAATTCGTTCTTTTTCAATTTAGTGAAACACTTCATAAATAATCATTTTGAAAACCATTTAATAAAATTAATATAAAAATGGTATAATTATACTCCATATAAAAGAAAAAGTCATATATTATCAAACCATGTCTCAATGAAAGGATATTGAGACAATGTCCCTTAAAAATATCATATCATTAGATTAAGGA
Organism: Viscum album; assembly: GCA_963277665.1. Classification (NCBI taxonomy): domain Eukaryota; kingdom Viridiplantae; phylum Streptophyta; class Magnoliopsida; order Santalales; family Viscaceae; genus Viscum; species Viscum album. The sequence continues at coordinate 598,328,908 of OY728123.1, forward strand.
AAATTAAATGAGATAATTTTGTGGGAAATATAAATACACCCAATATTAGTGGGAATTATGTGTAAAAAAATAAATGGTAATTCACAAATTTTATTGTAAAAAACGACATGGATATTGAACTCAATGAAATGAGATTGAGTTAAAATTTACCTTACAATGTTCGTATAAATTATGTAAGAATTTATCATTGGGATTTTTATATATAGAACCAGTATATCCACACAAAGAGAAGTGTAAATTACAACATAAATAAATAAATAGTGATTACACACATAATTTTGGATTATAATAATCATTAAATAATGCGTAATACCCAATGAGTTGAAATTGAGTTTCGAAATTCCCTTACAAAGGTATGCTTGTTAATAAAATAGATCAATTGTTTTAATTCACCATAATTCCAAATAAATCATGTATAAATTCAAGATAGTATATCAAAATTCCTTTATCATATAATCATAGCATGACATAATCATGAATTAGATGATTAACTCAATGAATGAAAAGTGGGTTAAGAAGATCCCTTACCTTGAGTCTGACTTTTCTAGTTCATTCTTTAAAATCGTGAATAATAAAAATAGGCTAATTTATACTTGAATAAAATCCTTTTTCATGTTTATTATTAATTATATATTATTTATTGTCATGTTATGAAAATTTCATAGTTATTTATGTTCATAAAGTTTGTTTAGTCATTATTCGGTACTTGTGTCAAAAATGAACTTGTTTTGATGTAAACTGTAAATGTATTAAAAATAACATAATAAATAGTATATTATTAATTATTTAAGTATCATATATATCCTATATATATATGTATTTATAATAGTACATAAAATTTGGAGATATGAAATTAAATGCACCGTTCATGGAGACGGTAAGTTGTACGTACGCATGAATGATACTTTCATTTCTTTTTCATATTTAATGTAATGAAACTTAATGATGTATAGTTATATAATAATTCCAATATGATATAATAATTTATATATGTTACATAATTTAATTAAAACCTTCCTTTTTAAATTCCATGTTTGGAATGAACGAGTCATATCACTTTGAGGGGATGGTAGTCCCCACTTCCTCAAATGAAATAATCATATTTTCACATTATGAAATGCATAAAGGTAAGCTGTAAATATAAATTAAATAATTATAGCGACAATATAAATATTATATATATTATATAAAAATACAATTCCCACATAATGGTCAATATGATAGGTGGTAGGGAAAATTGAACAATCATCATTTCCAGTGGGAGTAGTTTGTCGTCCATAAAAATAATATATTTATATCCATTAGATGGTGGTGTGTGTTTGTTTAGTTCTAAAAAATTTTATAACAACATCCTAGAATATTTTGGATAATGGTTTTGTAATGTAATCAATGAATAATAAGAGCATAGGGAGTGGGGAAGGAACTTGAGAGAAGATGTTACCTCAAAAGTGAGTATCTTCTTTTGATTTGGGCCAAATGGATTTCTCGAATTTCATTAATCTAACTATAAGGATTATAATAGGAAGGTTTGTATTATTGGTTCTTAATTTAAAAATCTTTTTCTGAGGTAACGGTCATGAGAGGTGTGAGTAAGTCGGTAGATTTGGTGGCCTTCTATAAGAGGGAGGAGGGGTACATTAGGAAGGTCTTCAAATGTTATTTTATTATAAATTTATTTTCAGTATAAAATGGTCCCAAACTCGTTTATTTCAAATATACGATATTTTTGGGTCAATAAAATCTCAACGAATTGGTTTTATATAAGTTTATTTCATAAAAGTAACCTTATCCATTACCAATCACCCTTAGTCAAAAACATTAACCCTTACCATGCCTTCTTTCATTATCATAATATATGATAAATATATTTAATTTAAAATGAAAAGACATAAATAATTGGATTATAAATGAATATTGTAGCATTATATAATTCATTTGGTTGAATCATATATTTTTAATGCTATTATATCATTTAATATAATAGTATAGTTTAAAAACTCATTTTTGCTAATTTTGACAATATAATGTAATTGAATTTAAAGTAATAACAACATGATTAATTCAAAAAAAGACAATAAATCAAATAAAATATGAAAATATCGTATATAAAATTCTTTTATGCCATCAAAATATTTAAATTTGATTAATTTTAATAATTATAACATCATTTATTTGAAACATTTATTAATAAAGCAACCACTGCAACATCATTGAGTAATTATTTAATTTCATTGTTTAAGGTCTTGAAATTATAAATAAAGTACTATGATGTTTGAAATATTATTATATTTATAATTAATATTTATAGTCAAATATATTAGTTATATATACCTATATTAAAAATGTTTTTTTGTAAAAGATACATGTTTATGTTATATTTCACTTTACTTTAAATTAATTTTTATATAGTGACCTTCTCACACCCAAGTGGCTCCATGGGGTCCCAAAATCAACCCAATGATACCCATGTACTATCATATCTCATCCAATTGTTTTAGGACACGTGTTAGGTAGTTTTATATTACTATAGTATTATTTTTTACCCTTATTTACCAAATTTACTATGTATCCTTGTTAAAAAAATAATTATTCAAGTTACGATTTATAATGATAAAAAAAGGAACATATTCACAAAATTTGAAAATTTTGATTTCAAATATAGAATCCATTTATCAAAATTAAAAACATATACTTTTAAGAAATTAAATTAAAATTATTTCCTGTGATCAAAAGCAAAAATCGAGTCTCGAAGAACTAAAAACTTAAAATGTTTAACTTGTGATTATGTACATTTAAAATTTCAAATTAAATCCAATTATAATAATTATGTCACGAACCAGGCCAGGTCGCCATCTGACCCGGTCCGCGACATGGCCCGAAGGGTGTTCCTGATCCCCATGGGCTGGCACAAGTGCCCAGGTGTCAAAAATTATATGGGAACGATTTACCCAATATAAAAGACAGAAAAACAACTAACAAGATAAATAAACTGAAACTGGAAATAGACAACCAAACATTCCTTTAAACTATGAACATGTTTAAAGTCTAAAACTCGAACCAAGAACTAAAAAGAAAATATGAAAGTGGAAACTAAAACTCTTACTCAAACCACCCAACAAAAGACAGGCCACCTCGACACCAATATGCCTGAAAAGACCAACTGCAACCCGAACCACCATCACCGAGCACGAAGTCACAACCTGGAATGCAAAAGAAACAGAATCTATATACAGCCAATGGTGTAGGTAGGGTGTAATCTCAAATCCCAGTAGGATTCCACCAAGAAAAGGTTCCACGCATAATTATTAAAAGACCAATACATTTGAAATTTAACAGAATATAAATAAATAAGTGCTTAAAGAATTATAATGAAAACCATTTTTTGGGGAAAACTTCTCTAAAAGGAAAACAACTTAAATTAACTTACACACACGCACGCACACCCACACACGCTAGCACACACACAGACGCACGCACACACGTACACACACACGCTCACAAACACACTTTTCTTGGTTACCCCAACGTCACACTGTGTGCCGACGGTGAGAAGAAAGAAAAGGAAGAGCACAATACATGGGAGAGACCCTAAATATACTAGCGAAAAGTGGGACCCTAAAACCTCATGTCTCGGTGAACCATATCATACCTTCCTATGCACGAGCCACTGGTAGGGATACACCTCATACCATAGTGGTCTCCAGTCATCATATAATGTTTAGTTAGTGTTGTAAGCGTCAATCCCGCTAAGTGAAACTGGGCCGAGGCCACTCCCGTATCACTAGCACGCTAGTCTAGTCCGCCCACCTAGTACCCAGGCTTCCCGTTTGTGCTCAATTAATTAAAATTTCATGCCACATTTCATAATCATACACTTAAACCCAATAAGATACTATACACGCCAAGACAAACATTGCACATAAAAAAACCATTTGAGGTAATACACTTTCTAAAAAAGTTTTCAAAACACGATTCACACTATTGACATAATTTAATAAACCATTTAAAAAGTTTATAAAACAATAGAAGAAGAGTGTCACATGGTTCTACACACACACAAAAAGAAAACATAACTATTTATAAATCCAAAACACATTAAAACATTCCACGCACTCAAATACAATTTAAAGTGAGACCTGCACCACCCAAAAAGTTTGATGAAAAACCTGACACCGCATTTAAGATGCTTTTTTCACAAACTACACAACATAACAATCCAAAAATAAAATCTTATGAAACAACTTTAAAGAAGTAACTAGACATCACTCATTTACCCACTCAAGACCTTCTTTTATAATAATATGCAGACGAAACTATATCAAAAACATAATTTACACTAATTTCACATCATGAAAAGCTAACACTATTTGCACAACATAATAAGCCAACCACACAATTTAAAAAAAAATCACTAACAACTAGATATATGTTTTTCACAGAAAACACACACTAGATATAAACAAGCTACCAAGAGTTAAAATGAAAATCAAACATCAAAGATCAACTCTGCACAATACATATTAATTAAATAACATGCTAAATTAATTAAACATTCAAATTGATTAATCAGATAATAATTAAGAGTGGAACAACCTACCTTGTCATAGAAGACTTCAAAAATATAGTGTGCAAGAACTGCGACACACCAACTGCAACTCAAACAACGTCCAAAGTGAACCTAATAAAAAAAAGAATCAGACCAATTATTCCAAAATTGAACCAGACTCAATTCAAAACTCTAACTGCACACAACCATGATTAAACAACAAGGATACAAGGAAAACACACACACAACGGGGGTGCGAGAGGTCGGACGGAGGTCGAAGGATGCTACCAGAGTCGCGCGAGGAGGTGTAGGGAGGATGTCCAGCAGCACGAAGGGGTGAGGGGCAGATGTCCAGTGGCACGAAGGGGTGCATGGTGGCTGGAGGGAGGAATAAGGGTGCCAATCGGAATTTTCAGGGCAAGGAAGGGAGGCCAGTTTCCATGGGGGGTGCGGCACGACCTGGCCGGCTAGCCGAGGTGGCCGAACGGAGTAGGAGCAAGGGGTGTCAGGTTCGTCAAAGGGTGGGGTTGCGGTAGTGGAGAGGTCTGGGAAGGAGCTGCGAGTAAGGGGGAGCGGCACAAAGAGGGGCTGCGGCTGGAACGGTGGATGTCAAGCGGTTGGGAGGGAGGTCGCTGGACAAGAGGGGGTGCAGCCCCTGTGTGGTGGCTGGCCTAACAGAGGGGCAATGGTGGATGGTGGAGAGGGCGACAGTGCGAACAAGGGAAGGCTAACCGGGGAGGGGGTAGCGCGCAGGGGTGAAGCGGCCAATGAGAGCGTGCTAGGGTTAGGGGTGCGATGGGAAGGAGAAGTGGGTAGGAAGAGAGGAAGAAGAGAAAAAAGAGAAAAAAGAAAAGGCTAAGGTGGTGTACAGGTCGCAACGCACAAAAAAATAGAGGGAGGGAAAAGAAATCCCTACCCAATAAAAAGGAATAAACAAATAAATAAAATAAAACATAAAAATAAAAAGTAAAATAAGTAATAATAAAAATAAAAAAACTAGAATATGAATAATGATGTTAATATTAATAAAAATAATAAAACCAAATTGATCATAATAAAATCAAATAAAAAGTTATATCAATTAAAATAATAATAATAATAATATTCTCAAATAATTTCATTATTATTACCATTAAGAGAATTAATTAAGTTAATTCCATTTTTCTTATTTTATTTTTATTTTCAGTTTATTATTCGGTTAATTTGATTTCTTTATTATTAAACCATTTCATTTAATAAATTGAGCACCGGTAGGTCACCCGGTGGACCAGGCAAGGCTGCGCGGTTTCCAAATCGTGCCCCACCCAAGTCGCGCCTCGCCCATGGCCGCGTGGTCTCAATTTTCATTTTGTTATCATTTTATTATTCATCGTATATTTTTCATCTCTGTTAAAAATGGGGCAGGCCGTCCGACGAGCTGGGTGAGGTCGCGCGGCAAACCGGCGAGGTTGCGCGGCTTTGGCCGTGGTGGGCTAGACGTAGTCAGGGTCAAAACACATGTTTTTAAATAATAACTCAAAAGTTTTATGTCAGGCCTCAACCCAAAATACCTGATCCCTAATGATTTAATTAAAATAAATAAATTAGAAACCATGGGTGTGACAATTCTCCCCACCATAATGCTTTCCGTCCCTTGAAATCCACAACCAGAACAAAACCCCACAGTAGAAAACCACACTCCCTTAAGGTTCAAAGGGGATCCCCACAAACACCAAGAAATGAGAGGCATAAGTGTCATGCTCAGAGAAAGTGTCTCAAAGAAAACTTCAAGAAACTCATATAAAGATCTTCTGATATGTGTCGCCTACCCCGAAGAGCTAGAACTCCTCCAGTTGGTTGTTTTAGAAAATGAACTATTAAATCCAAAAAAAACATCCTTACAAACCGAAACACTTCAAGTACTATTAAACGAAAACAACAGAATTTGGATAGAATGAACTAACAAGGTCAAACGACATCATTTGTCTTGAACAAACAACGAGACCAACCACAACCAAGAAGCACCCTTATCACCTATCGCCATATCAACATTAGAAACAGAACCAAAATGTCAACATGGGGAAGCCCAAGGGGCTCCCCACCATTAAGATCCTACTAACGCCAAGGAAGAGACCGGAAAACCAATAGGGGGAGGTCGGGGCGGACTCCCCACCATTAAGGAAAGGCGAAAACCGATTTATTCTAGAGACATTAGTGTGAGACCCATCATGGGTCTCCCCACCATTAGGACTGACAGTGGGTACAAAACTTTGAAAAATTCATGATGGTGACCAAACACCCCACCACAAGGGGCGGGGAGGGTGGGTCCCGACTACCGGGGCATCAAAAGCATGACCCAAGACAAACCAATATTTCCACATTACTGGATGAGCCCTATTCAACTTTGATACTCATTTAACCAACATACTACATAAAGACCCCTAATGCGATTACATCCAGTGGGACGCAACCCCCAAGACTTTAAGGCAATGAAACAAACATGCCTCCACAAAGTCACTGAAACCATTCAAACCCAATGGTTCGTTCGAAATGGAACAATAGTAGAAAACAATTTAATAATCTTTCACTTTCAGCATCGATGACCGAAATAAAGTCGGGGTCCCATAGACTCTCGGGGTTCCTGACCACATGCCATCTTCACTCCTAGACCAATGGCTAGAGCCTTGATGTTTGAAGCATCTTCTGCCTCACAGTCCGGCATGGAAGACCCTCGAACGGAGATTCTCTTTTTGGTGTCACACGCAACCGCAATGAAACCGAGACAACACCAGAAAACAAAACACATTACAACCTATCACTGATCATACACGGAACATTCACCAACACCATAGTTGAAATGATTCATTCACATCACCCTTTGTCACACTAAATGAGAACATGACACCACCAATCGTCACTTGAACATGACCTTTGCTGTTGAGGGGAACATTACGCTAAGGAAGAATTTAAACCTCATCTTGAACAACACGTGATTCCTACAAACGACCATAGTGGCCACATACGACTGGGTCTGCCATACTAATAGCCTAACACGAACCTTTCCATAAATGAAACAAACCAAAGACCATAGGTCATTTAGAATGATAGACCGCACCAACAAAATATGGTTGCTTCCAAACCACCATTGACTATCAAAGGGACCTCACGCTGCAAGACATCACCGAACATGACCCTTGCAGCTGATGTAAATACTAAAATACCTTCAAGACACTGGTCAACACTAAAAATTATGAACCTCCTTCATCCTTCCCCGCTAGATTTCCTTTCAGTACTTCCAGGGGAACCTTCAAACACGACAGTGTCAACCTTCATACCCGACGAGTCAGACACTCAAAAGACCAAAACTCCCTTCAACTCCTCTCGCATCTATCACCCCACTATGAGATGATGCACTTAGATGTAAAAAAGGAGAGATGGGTTCACTTCTAGAATTCAATAAGATTTTCCTCTGATCAACTTAAGGGTTGACAAGTGGTGAATTGCTCATGGCCGCACATTAATCACATGTCAACACTTTATGGCGGCGTACTCTAGTTGAGAAACCAAACCATGGACCAAACAAAACTGGTTTAGTGGTCAAGACATTCCAGAGAAGCACACTAAACGTGCGTGGGAACCACTGAAATGGCTTCCCGAAGAACTTTCAAAATAATTCACTAACTACATGAAAACATTCCAACTTAGAAATAAGAATTAAAACTCAAGACACAATCAGTCAAAAAGGATTCTTGGATGAAAACACCTCACATCCGACACTTCCAAAACTCAAGGACACGCCACACAAACACCATTTACTAAAACACCAATTTTTTCCTTTAACAAAACATTTTGAAAATAAGAAAACCCAGTGGGTTGTACAAACACCAATGGCATCCCAGGAGCCTCGCACATGCATGTTCTCGTGCCGCACCGTCACCCACCTCATGTCAATCCAGGCACTTATCCTCTCGTGCCATTAACCATTTCCCTTTTCATATACACTCATGCATGTGGTTGCCCATGAGAACGCCAAGGATCAAAAACAAACCTTTACGTTTTTTTCAAAACCAAAACATCCAACCCACACTTTTCAAACCTCACCCACTATTTCATTTTTAAAGGTCTTAACTTGAAAACATTTTCCAAGACCCATACTTTTTTACTTAAAAACCTAATCTCCATGAATCCAAAACAATGAAATGAGAAATGACGCAAGAGGAAACTTGTGTCAGTGGGTGGCTGGAATGTATGGTTGGCCGCCATACGCCAGTCACGCTACCACCATGGAGGGTATTCTAGGATTGCATTCCCGGCTCTACATGGATTTTCAAACCCTATGAGCCCACTAGGACCACTGAACTTACCCCTTTTCATTTCCCTTAGAATATATTATCCACAAGGACCAAAAACACAGACAAACCTCAACATACTTTGGTAACTCTTGTCCCGCCACGAGGTGTGATGGCCAGGCACATTGCTCGTAGCTAGAACGTTGAGTTCCGACAACCTTAATTTTGGTTCACCCGACTCTATCACAAAAGGAAACGACCCAAGAGAGAAAACCTGGTGCTCTGATACCATTTTTTCATGAACTAGGCCAGGTCGCCATCCGACCCAGTCCGCGACATGGCCCGAAGGTCGTTCCCGATCCCCACGGGCTGGCACAAGTGCACGGGTGTCAAAAATTACATGGGAATGATTTAACTGAAATAAAAGACTGAAAAACAACTAACCAGATAAATAAACTGATACTGGAAATAGATAACCAAACAAGCCTTCAAACTATAAACATGTTTAAAGTCTACAACTTGAACCAAGAATTAAAAAAGAAAAGATGACGATGGAAACTAAAACTCTTACTCGAACCACCCGGCAATAGAGAGGCCACATCAACACCACTCTACAAGAAAAGACCAACTACAACCTGAACCACCATCACTGAGCACGAAGTCACAACCTAGAATGAAGATGAAGAAAAATCTACATACACCCAAGGGTGTATGTAGGGTGTGAGCTAAAAGCCCAGTAGGATGCCACCGAGAAAAGGTTCCACGCATAATTCTTAAAAGACCAATACATTTTCAATTTAATAGAATAAAAATAAATAAGTGCTTAATTTTTTTAATGAAAATAGTTATTAAGGGGAAACTTCTCTAAAAGGAAAACACCTTAAATTAACTTACACACACGCCCTCCCACCCACACACACATGCACACACACAGAAGCATGCACACAAAAACACATGCACACACACTTTTCTTGGTAACCCCAACGTCACACCGTGTGCTGATGGTGAGTAGAAAGCAATGGAAGAATACAATACATGGGAGATACCCTAAAGATACTAGTGAGAAGTGGGACCCTATAACCTCATGTCTCGGTGAACCATATCATAACTTCCAATGCACAAGCCACTTGTAGGGAAACACCTCCTACCATAGAGGTCTCCAGTCACCATCCAATGTTTAGTTAGTGTTATAAGCGTTAATCCCTTTAGTCCGCCCACCTAGTATCATGGCATCCCATTTGTGCTCAAGTAATTAAATGTTAATGCCACATGTCATAATCATACACTTAAACCCAATAAGATATTGCACACGCCAAGACAACCATTGCACATACACAAACCATTTAAAGTAATATACTTTCTAAAAACGTTTTCAAAACACACTTCACACTATTGACATAATTTAATAAACAATTTTAAAAGTTTAAAAAACAGTAGAAGATGAGTGTCACGTGGTTCTACACACACACAAAAAGAAAACATAACTATTTATAAATCCAAAACACAAAAAAACATTGCACGCACTCAAATACAATTTAATGTGTGACCTGCACTACCCTAACAGTTTGATGAAAATCCTGACACCGCATGTAAGATGCTTTTTGCACAAACTAAACAACCAAACAATCCCAAAATTAAAGTTTATGAAACAACTTTAAAGAAGTAAATAGGCATCACCCATTAACCCACTCAAGACCTTCTTTTATGATAATATGAACACGAAACTATATCAAAAACATAGTTTACATTAACTGCACATCATGACAAGCTAACACTATTTTCACAACATAATAATCCAACCACACAATTAAAAAAATAAATAAAAACTAGATATGAGTTTTTCGCAGAAAACACACGCCGGATATAAACACGCTACCAAGAGTTAAAATGAAAATCAACCATCAAAGGTCAAATTCGCACAATACATATTAAGTAAATAACATGCTAAATTACTTAAAATTTCAAATTTATTAATTAGATATTAATTAAGAGCGGAACCACCTACCTTGTCATAGGAAACTTCACAAATATAGTGTGCAAGAACTGCCGCACACCAACTGCAACTCAAACAAATTCCAAATAAAACCTAATAAAAACGCATCAGACCAATTATAAAAAATTGAACCATACTCGATTCAAAACTATAACCACACTCAACCATGATTAAAAAATAATAAAACAAGGAAAACACACTTACAACGGGGGTACTGGAGGTCAACTGGAGGTCGATGGAGGTTGTCGGAGTCACGTGAGGAGGTGTGGGGAGGATGTCTAGCAGTGCGAAGGGGTGAGGGGCGGTTGTCCAGTGGAACGAAGGGGTGCGGGGTGGCCGGAGGGAGGAAAAAGGGTACCAGGTGGAATTTTCCGGACAAGGGAAGGAGGCCGGTTTCCATGGGGGGTGAGGTGAGAGGTGGAAGTCTAGCCGAGGTGTCCGAACGGACCAGGAGAAAGGGGAGTCGGGTTCTTCGGAGGGTGGTGTTGCGCAGGTGGAGAGGTCTGGTGAGGAGGTGGGAGTAAGTGGGAGAGGCGCCATGAGGGGTCACGGCTGGTGCGACGGAGGTCAGGCGCTCGGGAAGGAGGTCGTCGGACAAGAGTGGGGTGAAACCCCTATGTGATGGCTGGCTGAACGGAGGGGCGATGGTAGTTGGTGGCGTGGGTGATAGCATGATCAAGGGAAGGCCGACTTGGGAGGGGGTTAGCACGCAGGGGTGGAGCATCCCATTGGAGCGCTCTAGGGTTATGGGTGCGACGGGAAGGGGAGTGGGGGAGGAATAGAGGAAGAAGAGGAAAAAAATAAAAAAAAAAGAAAAGGGGAAGGGGGAGTACAGGTCGCGGTGCACAGAATAAAAGAGGTAGGGAAAAGAAAACCACACCCCAAAAAAGGAATAAACAAATAAATAAAATAATACATAAAAATAAAAAGTAAAATAAGTAATAATAATACTAATAATAATAAAACTAGAATATGAATAATGATATTAATATTAATAAAAATAATGAAACCAAATTGATCGTAATAAAATAAAATAAAAAGTTATAGCAATTTAAATAAAAATAATAACAATAATATACTCAAATAATATCATTATTATTACCATTATGACAATTCATTAAGTTAATTCCATTTATCTTATTTAATTTTTATTTTCAGTTTATTATTCGCTAAATTTTATTTCTTTATTATTAAACCATTTCATATAATAAATTGAGCACCGGCAGGTCACCCTGTGGACCAGGCAAGGCTGCGCAGTTTCAAAAATGTGCCTCGCCCAAGTTGTTCCTTGCCCAAGGCTGCACGGTCTCAATATTCATTATGTTCTCATTTTATTATTCATCACATATTTTTCATCTCCGTTATACATTGGGCAAGTCGTGCGGCGAGCAGGGTGAGGTTGCGCGGAAAACAGGCGAGGTCGTGCGGCTTCGACTGCGGTGCGCTAGACGCAGCCAAGGTCAAAACACACGTTTTTAAATAAAATCTCAAAAGATTTATGTCGGGACTCAACCTGAACTACCCGATTCCCAATGATTTAATTAAAATAAACAAATTAGAAACTACGAGTGTGAAAAATTAGGTTATATTTTAAAAATAGAATCAAATTATAATTTACAACCAATTAAATTGATTATCTATCTATATAATAAATTAGATTAAAATGCAGTATTTTTCACAATTCATTAAAAGATGAACATTATCAGAAAATTACCAAAAATTTATCCAAAGTAAATTTCTGTTTCATTATTATATAGAATAATTTTATTTCTTCAATTATAAAATATATAATTGAATTAAAAACAAAATTTAAAAAGTGTTATCCAGAAAAAGGAGGTAAAACAACATTTTTAGAAAAACAGTTCTATAATCTGGAAATTGAAATAATTCATATATAATATCGTGAAAACATATAAAATGAATTTAAAATGGTGAGTTGAATATATATCATATATTTTTCACAAAAATACACTATGATTTTATAATTTTATAAACACAATTATACTCTTTTTAAAAAGGTTTTCATAAAAAAAGAATCCTTTATATTCATTTGGGTTTTATTACCATTTATAAAAAATTTGGTAACCAATTAATCATAATTGAAACATGTTTATACCATATTTCATAATTTAGTTTATTATATTCATTCCAACCATCACAATTTCAAGGAATTAACTACTATTTAAAATAATAATATTATTACAGAATTATTTTTCGGTATAACTCAATGTTCTGTGCAACTTATGATTTCAGAAAACCTGTTGTTGTATACAGATTACGCTATCATAAAAATAATCCCCTTTAATGTAAAATTAATATATCATTCATAAATATTAATTGTAAAGAAAAGTACTAATTAAATTAAACTAGGGTTGTTACACATAGATACTCAATACCCTATAAATTAATTGAAATACTAAAGAAATTCATATAGTGTCCTGATTCTTTGAGAGGTACTAATAAATCATTCAATAAGGTATAAAATTACACAATTCAATGGGAGAGATACATCATATAGAAAATTAATCCTTCACTAATATTTTTTAATTCAAATATTCATCGAAAGATAAATGTATCCTCATAAGAATTATTCATCATCTCAGTTTTAGTATAAATTATATCATTACATGTCATACAAGGTTCAAATAAAAATTCTCATCTCATATCCCCTGCATTCCATGCTCTGATGTAATAACTATCACTCTATGATATTCCCAAAATAAATAGAAACATATGGATTTATTTACCTTAAATGTAACAAAAAATATTATAACTTATAAAGAACCAATATTGATTTAGTAAAAACTATATTTGAAACATATAATAATTTTTACAACCTATAAAATTTATACCGAACAAATGTAAATGCATTAATTATATAAGATAAATCATTTAACCACATTTATTTGAAATACAATTCAAGACCCCAAAATAACATAATCTATGTAATTTCCTTTTGGTATCGATGAAAAAAATCATTTTCAACTCCAAACTACAGGATATAAATAAAATTACCCCCTCTCTATAGTATAATGAACCAAAAATATATTATCATATTCAATTAAATATCTATGTATTTTATTTTACAAAAGGATAATCTAACAATCAAACAATCCCTATAAAAAATAAAAATAAATGAAACTTGTGGGTAGAACATTTTTTGGATATAATATATATGAAATTAAGATGATCAAATACCAATTACAGATATACACTATTTCTTCATTAAACACATATAAATGGACTACACTATCTCTAGTTATATAGAATTATATAGATTATTAAATAATAAAAGTGGCATGAATTATTTATTTTGTTCCAAAGGAGAACCAAATTTATCCCATAAATTATAAATATATAGAACCAAATTTAAGTCCCCAAGACAAAAATACCAATGAATATTCAAAATACAGACATGAAATAGGTAATATAGTACTTAATATAAAGGTTAACATCAAACTTATAATTATTATAGTTAATATAGATAGTATCACCTAAATATTCATCCTCATTTTCATAAATCGTTTAATTACAGAAAATGGTCTATTTTATGGTTTTCAATTATCACTAAATTAGATTAATAAAATAATGAATGAATGTAAAAGTAATAAATTAGTAACATTTTTTAGATCCCACTATAATAGATGGATCTTTGTTTTAAAAAATGATGGATTACATTGTCGAAAATAAATATAGAAGTAGAGGGGGGATGTTGGATGTGGGGAGAACTTACAATGACATGAATCATTACCATTTTTTTGAAATTCAGGTTGATTTAATATTTACAAATAGATTTATTGTAAAATCTATAAAATGTGATTTAGTTTGATAATATATTTGTCCAAACATCTCAATAATAAATTTTTGGATCAGGAATGAGTCATTAAATATGATTCAAGTGGATGAGTAATCATTACAGAAAAGGGATGATAATCGTACATATCAATTTAAACTATAAATAGGATAAAAAATATTGTTATTGTATTTGGGACATAGAATTTTTATTTATATGAGGACACAATGAAGAGGATAAGGGATACATAATGGCAGTGTTTTGAGGAAGGATCAGGTCACAACCTAGTTGTTTCACCCTTAATGTCCCATTAGAGGTAGAACCACCATGACCCCCATATCCATTTATGATATTTCTTAATTTTTAATGTGATAGTGTTCCATGGTGTGGAAGACCAATGTTACAACCTAATGGTTGTTCCCTAGGGTGACATATCATGTAGGCAATTAGGATGCCCCTCTGATGGGTAAAATCATTGAACCATACTCCCACACATTTTTAAGATAGATGATTTAATTTTCTCTTCTAAAAATGGGGATATTCATGATATAAATCTACGGTGAGGGCATCATGTCAGGGATCTAATTCCCATAAAACTTGGGTCCAACATCTCTTATTAATGGGATCATAGTCAATTTATATGGGTAATTTTTGTAACCGAAAAATTTGATATTGTCTACAAAAATTATAGATAAGGGTTAGATTACCCATTTAGTATCTATATCATAATTTATTATAATTTTATTTGAATCATTATTGAGGATTTCATCACCCTAATTATTTGAAAAATATCACCATCCTTCTTTCGTATTCTTTCCCTTATATCTCAATAGATTTTGATTATAAATCTGGGGGTTGGAGTGATGATTTAAATAGATCATTGTAGAATTATATTTCCTGATAGTGATTTTTTGTATAACATGTGGAAAATGACATTTAAGGAGGTATTTATCTCACGTTTTCAATTTACTTTGAATATTTTTATCCTTAAAAATATATTTGGACTTTTTTATTTGGTATGAAAATGACTGCAAATTTATGAGTTTAGTTTATCATTTTTATTTTTATTTATATGTGTGTGTCTAAATTAGAACCAAAATTATTTCAATTGTATTATCTCTTGGGGGATTATCAATGTTATTGGAATCAATTATGTTAAATTTTAATTTATTTTTTATCAATTTATTTTTTTATATAAATTTTTATGGAATCAAAGGGTACGAATAGGATCTTGGGATTGATTATGGATTTCCATTTCATTTATATTACCCTAAAATTACAAATTATATTATCAAATTAGTAATTCTATTAATTGGTTTCATTATTATTGTTATGTTTAAAATCGTTCATTACAATTTCTTTCACTCACATAGATTGGGAAAGGATCACATTAGCATAGTTTTCAATGTGGACGTTTTAGAAAACTAAATAGTTTTATGGTGGTGTATTTTGTATATGAGAGTATGTGGACATTTTATGGATTACAAGGTGGATTGTGTTTGATTTTAGAGTGAATTTCATTTCAATTATCTAATTTTTTTTAAAAGTATTTGGATAAAATTAAATATCAATAGAAAATGGTTATTTAAGGATTTTTTTAGTTGTTTTTTAAAATGAGAGAATTATTTATTAGAATATTTTATGATATATTATACATGGGAATAATGTGTGTATGAAATCTCGGGATACCTAAAAGAAATGAAATTTGAAAAGTTTTTTTACTTGGGTTCCAAAGAAAATACAAGAGGGGCCAATTGAGTTTTATTCTTCATCATTCCTTTATGTTTTTCCTTCCCAATTTTTGAAACTATAATCCTTTTTGTTCTTAGATGTTATTATTCTTGCTGTGTACGTTGGTGCATTATGATGCATGAAATTTTTTAATGGCCAATGATATTAATTTAGTATATCAAATCCAATTTTTGTGATAATATTATGTCTCTCGACCTATAGAATTTGATGATAAGTCAAGAGGATAATAGTGGATTTCAATACATCCTAGAGTATTTCTTGAGTCAATAGCTCCATATAGATGTTCTCATGTTGTTTGGTGGTTGGATGTGTTCCCTATATATTTTTTCTTGCATGTGTTCACAATGAGATTGTGTTTTTGGATGAAATTTGGTGTTGGTGATATGGATCTAAATGACATGGAATAACCTTGAGTAAGAATATACAGGTTGGATATCCATGGTAGATAGGGGGTCCAATTTTTTGTGATGTAGAGTCTAACCATGATTTATATTTTTTTTGAGATACGATGTGTGCCCTCCCATGAGAGAGAATAGTTGGAAAATGTACTTCATTAGTTTCAAGCATCAGTGAGAATATATTACCAGGATACATGGCATGTGATATCCCTTTTGTAAGGACCCAGCCTTAGATGTATCATATAAGAGGACCTTATCCCTATATTGGTTCTGGAAAATAGATATATGCTTACAAAAAAACATCAGATATACAACGAATAATTAAACCAACTGAAATATCATCACCGCTACTGCACACAACAATAAGTATGACCAACTATGGATCTCAAGGAAACCTATGAAAAACATTTCAAAAATCGGGGTCAGCACAAAAGATGCTCAGTATGGGGTTTAACAACTTTCGATAAATATTCTTTTCAAAACGGTATATAAACATATAAAAATACCATCTTTTTAAATATCGTTTGAAATTAGTTATGGTATCAGAATAATGGTTCAATATTTAGAATATACTTACGTATATACTCTAGTATTTTTCTGAAAACATTTGTCAAGATTTTGGAAATAAAACAATTAATTCTGAGACTGCTCGACTAATTATAAGAAATGATGGGTCCACACCCAATCCCTTCCTGTCTACGACACTCGAGAGTCGGGTTTTCTAAAAATGTTTTTAATCTTGCAATAAATATGTATAAATTTTCACTGGGTTTTCATATATTAAAACATGTAAATAATATTTGATACTTAATTTATACATATCCATATTTGTACGTATATATATATATATATATATACTTTCATAAAAATTCATCTTCTTGTTCTGAAGTAGTCTATTTACACATCAATATATCTCTTCATGATGTTTCGTATGTATCAATATTTTAAAATTTATTTATACATAATAACACATTAAACATACACCATGAATATATATATAGTGAAAATAATGTATAAATAATATCCATATAAGGTTAGTAAAACTTATCCTCATGAAATTTTCATTAATACAAACAATGGTCATTACAAAAATGAAAATTATGAGTTAATTATAACATTATTATTTTCGGAGATGAACATAAAAGCATGGCCATATATCTATGAAAACGTGACACCCTTGATATTGATAAAACATGATGGTATGCAACATGTTTTTTTATAAACATGACAATAATTGAATACATTATAAACATCAAAATATCATCCATACATATATATGGACATGTACTACCATGAAAAACAACATAATTCGAACAATAGAATCATACATTAAAATAATTCTTTCACCATTTCTAAATTTTGTAGAAAAAGTGTCCAAAACTAACAATTAAAAATTAATATTTAGCTTAATATTTAAATAAACATATAAATATCTATATATAAATCTGTATAGACCAAGGTATATATAATAATAGGTTTTTCTTAACAAAACATAACATAAAACACACTTTTGAAACTTTTAAAATAGGAGGGATTGAAAACTACTTGAGTATATAAAACTGCATATACAGATTTATGAAATTAAGGTTTTGTAAAATATAGATAATTGAAAATAGTCCCTTACCTAAAATATAACCAGAACTAGTGCGCTGACAATGTTCAGAGACAAGAAGAACACTAGTGAAGGACTTGAGTGATCAATCATGTGCAAGACAGTATTGAAGTGTAGTCAGAACATAAGTAGTGTAATGTATATTACCCCAAAACCCCACAATCGTGTCATGCAAGCTCATGTCCAGCCAACCAAAATAGTGTAAAAAAGGCAGAAACAATTAAAAAAACAACCAGATAGCAATGCAGAGCAAGTTTATGGAATCCAACCAGAACAGGAAAATTGCAGAGGAATGATTCAACAAGCCGAAAAAATTGAATAAGATTATTACAATGACCATGCAATGGAAAATCTCCCAATAGGCAATAATATACCATTTTATAAGGTCACAATCGACCAAGAAAAAATGCGTGATAGAACTGCAATGAGTAGGAAAATAGACAACTAATAGATTTAAAATACAAAATAGATCTATACACGATTGGACAAAATCAAAATGTATAACCCCTAATAGAGAACCTACCTCAGAACTGAACCATTAAGAAATCCTAACTGAGGACGGACCACAAACTCGACGATCCCCCACAGACGCGCACGACCTCAGACTGAGACTCCTCAACTCTGCTCGTGGTGCATAGTTGTAGCAGCACACGCCTCACCTCCACGCGCTCAGCTTCAGCATGCCAAACCAGCCCTCATCGCGCCTCCCAGGCCTCGGCCATCCTCGAACCCACCGTACGCAGACACTTCCTCACGACGACTCCCTCTCCTTGGACATGCACCCTCCCTTGCGCTCGGCTCTAACGATGGACACAGCTCGGAGGTGGCTCCTCCTCTCCGGTCTTGTCTCCTTTCTTGCACGACACCTCACCCCAAAAACACAATCCGTATTCATTATCCACCCATGACATTCCCCCTTCTCATTTGTTTTTTTAATATTTTATCAATTAGTATTATATTATCTAACGTTATGATTATAAAATTCAAAATATAATTTATTTTAACGATAATTTTTAAAAAGGTAATGTTTTTTTGTTAAACCCCTTAAATTATATATATATATATATATATATATATATATCATAATATGAATAATTTTATTAAAAAAATTTAATTAAAATTATTTGAAACAAATAAAATGTATTTATTATTATTTATAAAAAATTTACATATTATTATTAGTTATATTATTTAAAAGGATTATTAATTATAAAAATTTATCTATTATGTATTTATGTACTATATCATTAAATTTTATAAAATATAAAATTAATAAATTTTATAGAAATGAAACTAATCATATATATATATATAAATACATACATATACATTTATAAATCAAATAAAATTCAAATTTTGAAAATATATAAACTTAATAATAATTATCATAACTAGTAAAAAAATATTCATAATTGAAATTCATGAATGCAGGTTATAATGAAAATAACATTTCTTTTAAGAAAAATAATACATTCAATTTATTAAAACGTTATATTGGGGAAAAATATTATTTCGCAGTAAAATAAATTTATTCTATACAAGTAATAATAAATTTTTATTTTGAAAATGTATAGTTTTCTAAATTTATTTGTAACATTATTCTTTTTAAATTATAATTTATTTAAAATTATTCTTTTTACTAAAACTCATGGTGTTACACCTTTTATATGAAGTGGTGGATAAAAAATTAATGACACACATCCTTGTATCCTAGGGTGTGGGTTGAGGACATGTTTCGAAACCCTACCTTTTATATATGGATTCATTTTTTATTTTATGTTATGGGGTGAAACACTTCCTTCATGCATAGAGACAATGTATGTAGGATCACGTTTTAGGGGGCATGGTTAACTTATAAAAACATGATGTGTTTGTATGAACGTACATTATGTGTTTTTTTCCAGATGTATATGCATTAGAATGGATGAACTTATATATAATTCATACATATCCACAAGATTAGGGTAACACTATGTATTTTTTATTCATTGGAGATTCTTATTATATTTTTGGACTCACCCATTCCAGAATTAAAAACATTTATTTCCATGTATTTGGGTAGGATTATACGTTATCTCTCAAGGAATAGTTTTTTCATGGTTCTAGATATGCGGTTAATATAACAGTTAATGGATATCGAGGATATTGTAAGAAAATTATGTGTGTCGGATTAAAGGAGAGTCTTAATTCAGTAATTTTTCTACATGTACTAGAAATGTGTTGTATATTAATGTTATTCCTCTTATGTGATAATTTTCTATTTTTTAATCTATTTTGTATTCATGAATCATATGTATATATATATTTACTATTTTATATTAAAACATTTATAAGATTTTTTTGATCCAATAAATATATAGTTATTTTAATGATGTTTTTTTACCAATAAGATCAATATAAATTTTTGGTGGGTTTGAGAATGATCCTTCAGATTTTTTATAATGAATAGTATTCACCAACATATCGAGACCATATCAAATAGTTATAAAATTATATTTTAATGGGTATCTTGCCTAAAGTAATTTTAAAACCCGACTCAAATATTGTTTCATTCCTCATTCCTTGGGAATAAAAATATTATTATTGTGACATTTTAGATAGTCTAGTGTATTTTTTAGTGGAGTTATGTTATCCAGATTCTTGTTGAAAACCAAACACATTTCTATCCAATATGAAATCTATTGAAAAAATATATTCCATGAAAAAAAAATTAGAGATTTGAAACCCTTTTTTTGGTGATGTGTTAGATTAGATATAGAATCTTATAGTGGGAGCAGTGAAACATGTGATTAGTAATAATTATTATAAGTGATTCCACAAATGTTTTATGAATCATGATAGATTCACGATTTGGGAACAATAAATGTTCCCATGTGTGGTGTTTTTTAACATGTTTTATTTTCAAAATACCATTTTTATAAATTAAATTTATAATATACATAATGATTTCATAAATAGTTTATAATTTTCAACATATTATTATATATTTTAGATGTTATTTTATCCATTGTGAAAGTTATTATTTAACATCTATAGGTAAATTTATTTCAGAACGGTTGATTTTTTATTTATATTAAAATTTGTGTTGTTACATAATTTTTAAAATGAAAACACATATTTATCCATGAGGTGTGAATAAGTTATTTTCATATGATGGATCACATGATATGGATAAAAGTTCCAATGAATTTGAATTGATTGGAATTTATAGGTTCTGTGAATCTATTTGGGAGGTGGAATTTAAAATCATGTTTCAAATTTTATTTCAAAACTGATATTGTTATTTGGGATAGGAACCATCATGGTGGAGGTGTATATAAATTTTATTTTAAGTGAAATTCCTTTGATAGAATTGTGTTTTTTTAAATAATGTGTTATTGTGTTTATTCATAAAAAAAGATGGCATTAGTTTTTTAAATAAAAAAATGAGTATCTATGTATATAAAATTTAATGGGTTTTTAATGAGGTAGACATGGATTTTTATATATTTTTCTTATCACACATGACATTATTGGTTATGAAATATGGTGGTATTGGGGTGTAGAAATGTTTTATTATGTTAGTGGGGGAACAACTAGTTCCATTTCAAATAGAGATTCATGGTTTTTTGAATTTTATATGGAGACCCCCATGCATTGGATCCTATTTTCGATAGGTATATAAAAGGAATTTTCAGAGATATTTTTTTGTCATTCTCATGGATTGATGTGGATTTGTGGATTGAATTTATAGATATGAGTAGGGGTCAATTATTGCACTCCTTGTTATGCATAATGATGGTTTAATTGTCTGAATATCATGGTGTCCATATTTTGTATGATACACTTTTGATGGGGAGAATCACAAGATGAAATGACCCATTTTAAAATACATTGGTGGGGGGAATCCCCATAATACATATGATGAGTCAAATATTTTCATTTTAGATTATTAGGACTTGTGAGTTATATTAAGAACCATCATGGAGCTAGAATTCATTATTGCATATTGTCACTTGGGTAAGAATATACGGCCATGTCCAATAATCATGTTTATTGGGGGATGGAATGTGGGTGGTGGTTATCATGTATTTTGTTCTGTTGGTAGTTGATAATGATACTCTAATAGCGGTTTGAATAATGAGTTATTGATGAATATACCTCATTGTGGTCATGGTTCTTGATGTGGCAGAATCTGAGTGTGAGTTAGATTGGTGATGTTTCAATGGTCATGGATGAAGAGTGATAGTTATCCAGGACGATAGACTATTAAAACATTTAATTATACCAAATCTCAAGTTTATAATTTTGTGTGGGTGTTTGTATGGTTCTATAAGTCCTTCTACTATTAAAGAATCATATTTATTTGGCGTGGGGATGGAGTGATGTGATCATGGTTGAGAGTGAATAGTTTTAGGATAAGTCATCTTAGTATTTATTGATATGTAATTTTGAATGTAAAAGGATAATTTCATGTATAAATCATATCTAGGTCATAATATCTATTATGATGGATGTTTTCTAGAGATCAAACTTAAATTTTAAATGAATGAAGTTGTGTTCAATCCCACTATTTATAGTGATGCAACAGTGTCATCTCATGAATGTAGGGATAAAATATTGTGATCTAGGGGAATATTTATGGCCATGGTATATCATATTTGGTGGAATAATGTCTAAAATAACTTCTAGTTGATGAAAAACAATATTATGTATAGTTTTATTTTACAAGCATTATTAAAGTTTGGTGGAAGTTAATTTATATTACAATATTAGTCCATGTGAAGGGGATGCTCAATAATATGTTATTTTGATCAAGAATAAATGAATGGTATGTTCTTGAGAGGATTTATTAGATGTATAATGATTAATTTTTGTTGGTTATTGTTATTAGGTGATCATTGCAGTATTGTTGGTGTGGCCTTATAGCTATATTTCATATACTACTATGCCACCTAAACAAAATAAATGTCACTACATCGTAGTGTCCCACATCCAATGGGAACAAATCAAAGGATGAGTAAAAATTATTCAATATGTTAAGTTGTACAATATATCCAATGGATCACATTTAAGGGTCCCTTATGTGGAAGGACCATTGACACCCCCAGCCGTAGATGTCTGTTCGGAAACATGGAAGTCATTGTCATAGAGCTACCTTTTAAGGAAGAGTTAGGACATAATATTAATGTTTTGGAATTACTGGTTCTTTCATGGAAGTAACTTTATCTCCTCCCAAAATGTACAATATACCACATAACCTTTCTCAATATATCATTAAAAGGTATAATGTAAGAATTTTCTCTAAAACCTTGGGTGATACACCCTAAATAATTCATGTGTAAGGGTTCTTTATTCTCGTCATCTGTGGACACAAAGAAAGGGTCCCTATACAATAATATTTTGATTCATTCTATTAATTTCCCTTAGTTCTATTTGATACACCCTTGTTTTTATGGTTTCAATTTACATAATTTGAATGAGGATAAGCCTAATTTGAACTCTTATATCCAACATTGGTTCCCCTTCAACCCAACTCATTCGACTAGAATCTGTAATTTAAAATCATTGTATTATTTCTCATTTAACATTATATTTTCATAACCCATTCCCCAATATGGTTTTTATTTGTTTATATATAATTTAATGGAGAGGAATTCCCCTGATAATGGAGAAATTTTGTCCCCATATATTTCTTCTATGTGGGCCTTTCATGGGATATCAAAAAAAGAGGTATTATTTATTTTACTCATAAATTACAATGGTTTTTGTTGTCTTACTAATTAATTTTTAATTTTAGTGATTTTAGGTGAAAATGATATCTAATTAGAGTGTTTAATTTTCTATTTTTTATATCATAGGTATGAGAAATTTTTGAGAGTGTATCATACAATATTTTATTTCACTTCAAAAATATGGATTAATCAATAGATTTATTCAATTATTAAGAAAATTTGATAATATTATTTTAAATTTTTGGTATATTAGATAAATTTTTAATGAATGATATTTGTGATTATAGACTGAAAGGTGGATGGTGTAATCTTTGAAATAATTATGGATCACCAATTGATGTAGGTCTCCTTGTAATTACTAATTCACTTTTTCAGTTGATGATTTTATTCAGGTTCCATTTTAATTTTTAATTTATATATTTTTGTGAACTATTATTATCTTTTACAAAGATTTGGATTGTCACATGTTAGTATTATAATCCTCATGGACCACATGGATTGTTCTGATGGTGGTAACATGGTCGGATTATTGTAATTGTCCCTCTTTGTGTATCTCATAAGGGTGTGTCATGGATTTATTGAGGAATAATATTCTCATTTCTTTAATTGTTTTAAAATTAATTTAGATTAAATGGAATTTCATTCTAAAAGTTATGATTTGACTAACTGGTTTTCAAAATTGTATTTCATGATTTCTGTGGGATTTAATAAAAATATTCTAATGTAATTTAACCACAAACTATGTTCTAATATGATGAAATGGGATACCCTTTCTAATTTTCTTGATGAGGTTATTTGATAATGGTTTTAAATGAAATCTATGTGGGACCAGTTGATTTGATTCAGTCTATTTGACCATGTGTGGGAGATGTATTTTTTCCAAACTCATGTTATTCATATTTTTTAGTAGTGTGTATGTCTTATCATTATATTAAATTATTATTTTTTAAGGGTACTTATTTTTCATTTGGTTATCATATCACAAGATGGGTTGATATAATGTAGATTACCTGTAAGAACCCGGATCTTCGTTTCAGGTATGTCTTTCCTTTTCTGGTGTTTTTGAGAATTTTTGGAGTTTCTGGAAATTTTTGAAGTACATGTCGTGTACTTTCTGAGTACACGCCATGTACCCTTTTACCGCTCGAAACCGTATGTTGGATGTGTTCGGACCACACACATGGTGTGTAGGGGTGACGTGGAGGCCGATTTTGGTGGAGTATGGAAAAACCCACTACACGCCGTGTACTATAAAAATACACGTCATGCATTTTTTTCACTAAACGTAATGGGGTCACGCCACATCGTCATAATTGTCTTCTTCTAGTTCCGGATTGACAGAGAGACATCGTACAACCAGAAAACTTATTCGGATTCCCGAGCGTCCATCCTTTCTTTGATTCGAGCTCTACCGATTGCGTTGGAAGAGCAGTGGTGAGTTATTCCTTCTGCTTGAGCCTTGTTTTTCAATTCTTCTTCCTTCTCAAGTTATCTGAGTTTGAAGGTTTTGTGCATTTTCTCAGATCTATGATCTTCTAGGGAGAATCAGTCGTCGTTGTTCAAGTATATCGATCTCCTAGGATCAAGGTAGGTGGTTTTTGCTTTACCGTTAAAAGTCTCTGAGTTTATGTGCGAATTTCCACCGATATTCGTGAACGGGGTATTGCGTGTTACCCCTTTATGCCTTCGTTGTTTTCCTGACTTACTTTTATGCTTGTGTAGAGGTAATTTGACCATGTTAGAGGATAATTTTTTTTCTTGGATGTTTTCGCCCTTGCTTTGTTCTGTTTACGACCATTGGGTATCGTTTTTCTTTGGCTGCTACACCTGTTTACATGCCTCGTGGTTATAGGATGAAGTGAAACTCATGAAATGCTTGTTTCCTTGTAGAATTTTTAGCTAAGTAGCTCTATAGGTGTACTTTGGTGATCCAAGTAGCTCTATAGGTGTACTTTGGACTTATATCATTATTAAGCACTGACTGGCATGGGGCTGAGAGAACATGGTGCTATAGACTATAAGGGATTGTCCAAGTGAGCTTCCCATAGAGTCTTAGATATTACAGACTACAGAGGGGATGGATCAAGTGAGCTCCCGGAGAGTGTTGGAATTTTTAGTCTATAGGAGGGTAGACCGAGTGAGCTTCCTCAAAGAGTATTACCTTGTTTGAATCTCTTTAAGAACCTTCCCAGGCTAGAGGAGGAATTGATCGAGTGAGCTTCCTCAGAGAGTCTGTGGTATACCTAAGGCTATACGAGAAATTGACCGAGATAGCTTCCTCAGAGAGTCTATATCCCTCTGGTCTAAGAGGGTTAGACCACATGATCTTCCTCAAGAGAGTCCCTAACTATCCTAGACTATTAGGAGAATCGACCGAGTGAGCTTCCCTAGAGAGCCTCATAAATTCAAATGACCAAGCCAAAGGGTTTAGGCTGAGTGCACTGCCCAGAGGGTTGTGGTACTTCTTTTATAGGAATAGAGGGGATGGTTGCGAGTACTTCCCAGAGGGTTTCGGCTTATTAGCTTTTTGTTTCACTGTTTTTTTATTGGCTGTGGATTGATTGCTGCTATGTATCATCCTGTTTTCTTGCTTACTGTTTACTGCCTATTGCTTGCTGTTGGTGTTTACTGGTTATTGTACCTTTACCTTCCATATACTCAATGACAGTTAGGCACAGATCTTCAGGTGAATGCCTACTGGGATTTTATCTCACATCCTGTTTGGGCCATGATTTTGGGCGCAATCAGACTATGTTGTTGCGGGTATAGACAAGGGAAATCACCCTTCGTCTTCTGGAACTTGACTACATGGAGAAGAAGAGCATGGGACCAAGATTTGGCTTGTGATGTTGAGGATCTTTTTACTTTTCTTTTGTACTTGTTTTGGTTTTGTAGTGTATTCCAGCATTGTGAATTGTTTGTATGTTTTCCTAGTTATGTATCATGCATCATTTCATAGATACATATGTGCTTCAATTGTTGATTTAGTCCTCCACTATTATATTATTGGTTATTACTGCTTCCGTTATTGCATGTTTATTTTTCATCCGCTGTGTACTCTGCCAATGAGGGTATTGTTTCCCCACTATCACATCCAAGACCCTCACTGCTAGTCGATAGCCTATGGAATTTGGGGAAATTCTCTTGAGGCCATTTGACCAACCGAGTATGGGGCACCTCGGGGTGGCTTCCGGAACCGGGATGTTACATAGTGGTATCAGAGGAATTCTTTTCCATTGCATTACTGTTTGGAGACTTAGCTAGGGATATGATTGATTTGGTACTCATCAATAATATGTGCATGGGAGTAGCTGACCCATGTACACAGAAAATCCATACAACCACGTTTATTGCAGTTTTCTAGTCTTGAGATGTTTCGGTAAATACGATTTTCACCTAGAGTGATTCACATTATTTGTACTTTTATTGTGCTGATATTACGATTCTATTTATGTCGCAACCCAATGAGAAGAGGGTATTCCATCTCATGAATCATATATGCACTTTTATAAATCACATGTCATGCATTCTTTCCATGGCATTTATGGTGCATTAGCAATTCCATGCTGTTGAGATATACTTTGTGTAGATTATGCATGTTGTTGTGATACATGCTTGATAGAATCTCTAATGCCTTGTTAGAGGATTTTTGTATTTGACTTTGATTAAATGAATTCCATGTTTTGATTATTGAGGTGTAATGAGCCATCTTGAATCGGAAATTGGTGGATCATGATCATGTTTTCTCTTATAGATGATTATAGGGGATGCCAAGCTTAGATTCGCGGGGACTATGGGCCCTCACATATCATAATTTGGCACCCCTTGGCTTTGTTTTTCGTGTTTCTGGGCTTCTGTGTAGTTTCTGAGCTACTGCCCAGAAAAACCCAGAATACACGGCGTGTACTTTCTGGTTACACGCTGTGTAGTTTTTAGGCCGTGTTACTGAATGTGTGTGCAGGAACACGTGGTTGTGAAAATAACATAAGGAACATGTCGTGTACGTTATGCACATGTCGTGTAGTGTAGACCCTTGTACCCGGCCATGTGACTAACAACACGGGTCGTGGAAGCTTGAGTAGAACACGTTTTGTTGAAACGTAACACACCGTGTTGTCTATCTTAGGTACCTGACCATGTTACGAACAACACGGAATGGTGTCACCTTCTCATATACAGGCCACGTTCATTCGGAACACGTCGTGTAAGGTCCATCCGTGTAGAAGACCGTGTAACTAACAACATGGGCCACCGAGGCAGTGTCTAGTACACGTCGTGTCCCTAGGGAACATGTCGTGTAGTCTGGGGTTAGTTTGAACCGTGTGGGTTAGCCGTGTAAGGAGACTCAGGCATGGGATTAGAGTTCAAGTACATGTCGTGTGTGGTAACAACACACCGTGTAGTTTGGGGTGTTACCCGACCTGTCGGGCAGGGGTACACACCCATGTTAATGGATTAAGTAGAAACACCGTGTAGTTTTTGTACACGCCATGTAGTCGTGTTTGGTAAAACGTGATACTTTCTTCCCCTGTTCTCATTTTGTACTCATGTGTTTTCAATCATTGTTAATCCTGATCTAAGGTGTTCTTTTGATCGTTCTAATCTATGCCTCTGAGACGTCCTCCGGTCGTGCGTCAGTTGCCATATGGTGACCAGACACCAAATATAGCCAAACAGGGACCTCCTGTAGATCCTCCTACTCTACCAGCCTTGGCACCAGCAGTTATACCTGTTGCAGGCACCGAGGCACGGCTCACGGCGGACTTCTTGAGGATGATTCAGACCTTCCAGGGAGCGCCGCCTCCTGCTCCGTCAATGGTTGTGTTGACGTGGTCATTCCAGCAGTATCATCCTCCTACTTTTTCATGGTATGGAGGACCCCAGGCTGCAGAGTCATGGATAGAGGCCACACCGACCGTCTTTGAGAACCTAGAGATCCCTCCAGAGAAAATGGTAAAGCTGGACACTTATATGCTCCGGGACACCGCCAAGAGGTGGTGGGAGGTGATCTCATGGTTATGGAATCAGCATGATATGTCTTGGAATGAGTTTCGATGCACCTTCTATGACAAATTCTATCCAGAGACCCAAAGGGCCGATGGATCCGAGGAGTTTATGACTCTACAGCAGGGTACTCTTTCTGTTATGGAGTACTCATCTCGTTTCACTGAGCTGCAGCGTTTCACACCGATCCCAGCAGGTGATGAGTTGTTTCTTTTTAGGATGTTTGAGGATGGTCTCATGCAGGTGATCTGTTCCCAGGTGAATATCTTCCAGTTGAGTTCTATATCCTCCATCGTCAACCAGGCGCTGATCACTGAGCGCAATATGAGGGATTCTAGAGGAGTGAGCCAGGGCGGTTTATCATCCAGAGCTGGTGTTCCTTCTACGGACAGTAGGAAGCATCATAGAGAGTCTAATCGAGGAGATTGAGGTTCGCATGATGCATCATCTGGCAGCTAGGTTCTGTGCTACCAATGCGGTAGGAGTGGGCATACTAGGACTTAGTGACAGAGAGATCTGATGGAGTGCCAGTCTTGTAGAAAGATGGGCCATCGTCAGCGTTTCCGTCACATCTTCTCACCCTCAGATAGTGTAAGGGGTTCCTCTACAACCCCTCATTCTAGATATGCTTCACCAATTTTCCACCAATCAGGGAACTAGCGTTCTTTCGGTCGTTCAGGCCAAGGTGTAGGATGCGGACGTGGTGGTCAGTCACCAGGTAATCAACGAAATCAGAGTGGATCAGCTCAGAGCAGTCATCCATGGGCGCAGGACCGCGGTGCAGGCTAGTCTTTCGCCATGGAGCCAACCTATCAGGAGAAGGATCCCGACCCTTCTACAGTTCAAGGTATGATCTTAGTAGCCTCAGTTTTGTCTTCAAACTTTTTTATAATAGTGATTCCCATAGCATTATCTCTCTTGTTGTCGTGGAGACCCTTGGGCTCTGTATCGTTTCATCTACCGACCAGTTTACTCTTGAAACACCTTTGGGAATAACAAAATCTAACATACGTTAGTGTAGAGAGATCCCTCTTGAGGTTGCATGGTGTTGTTTCTTATGGGACCTCTATTCCCAAGAGATGACGGGCTATTAAGTCATTCTCGGGATGGACTGGTTGTCTCCTTTATAAGAAATCATCAATTTCTATCACCGTAGGGTGAGTTACATATTACCCTAGGGAGGATCATTCCTTCATAGAGGTGAGTGGGATGTCCAGGCAGGTAGAGCTGGACCAGAGCATCATGGGCTAGGGGAAGTTACAACATAGAATGCTAGTCTTTATCTGGATGACCAGGGGACTTCACAATTAGACCTTCCTCCAGTGGTGGATCATTTCAGGGATGTCTTCCCAGAAGAATATTCAGGTTTACCTCCAGAGCGTGAGGTAGACTTCTCGATTGAGCTCTTTCCAGGAGTGGCACTGATCTCCATTCCTCCTTATAGGATTGCTACACCTGAGTTGCAGGAGCTCAAGAGACAGTTGGAGGAGTTGCAGGAAAAGGGTTTTATCTGACCCAGTACCTCTCCTTGGGGTTCACCTATCCTGTTTGCGAAGAAGGCAGATGGTACCCTTTGGCTTTGTGTGGATTATCAGAAGCTGAACCAGTTGATGGTCTAGAACCGATATCCCTTGCCGAGGATCAATGACCTCTCTGATAAGCTTCGAGGAGACCGTGTGTTCTGGAAGATCGAATTGAGGTCCGGTTATCATTAGTTGCACGTTAGACCATCAAATATACCTCTGAAAGCTTTCAGGAGCAGGTATGGTCTTTTCGAGTATACAGTAATGCCGTTCGGTCACATGAATGCGCCTTTAGTTTTAATGGCACTGATCAACTGAGTGTTCCATCCGTACTTGGACTCTTTTTTCATGGTCTCCGTGGACTATATCTTGGTGTACTCCAACACTCAACACAACAATGCCACACATCTTGATATCGTTCTGAGTACACTAAGAGAGCATCAGTCATATGCTAATCTCTCGAAGTGCCAAATTTGGATGGATCAGATTCACTTCTTGGGTCACATCATCTCAGAGGCTAGAGTTTCTATGTACCCAAAGAATGTGAGAGTTGTAGTTTCTTGGTAGCAGCCGAAGAACATTTTTGAGGTGCTGAGTTTTCTAGGGCTGGCTAGGTACTACAGACGCTTCATTCATGACTTCTTACGCCTAGCAGCACCATTGACGAGTCTGACCAAGAAGGGGGAGAAGTTTTTATGGTCAGATTCTTCTGAGTCAGCCTCTCAGGAGCTAAAAGGGAGGTTTGCGTCAGCACCGATACTAGTCATTCCAGAGCCGGGAAAGGGCTCTACTACTTATTGTGATGCTTTAGGTATCGGTCTAGGATATTTTCTTATGCAGGGAGATGGGGTCGTTGCTTACGGGTCTAGGCAGTTGAGGCCACATGAGAGAAACTACCCGACACATGATTTGGAGTTGGAAACAGTTGTTCATGTGTTATGTTGTTGGAGACACTATCGTCTGGGAGAGCACTTTGTAGTTTTTACCAACCACAATCATCTCAAGTATATCTTCAATCAGCGCGATCTGAATCTGAGATAGTGCAGGTGGTTCGAGTATCTTCAGTCCTTTGATTTTGAGCTTGCCTATATGCCGAGAAAGGGAAACGCAGTGCCTGATGCTTTGAGTAGGAGAACTCAGATTCTGGAAGTACAGGAAGCTAGTAGTGAGTGGTAGGTTATGGATCCGTTCTATGAGATGCATCTGGAGGTGCACGATAGGCAGGGACATACCTTTCTTTCATCTGTTACTGTTACCTTTACACTTCCTGATCAGGTACAAATGAGGCAGCTATCAGATTCGGAGGCCTTAGTCATGCGAGAGAGTTTTTCAGGAGGGGACCATCTTCTTGGATGGACAGTGGGGAGGATGAGATATTTCTTTTATATGGACGCGTATGGGTGCCAGCAGACATAGGAGAGGAGCTAATGCGGGATTTCCATTCCACAATTTGAGCAGTTCATCATGGCGTCACCAAGATGTATCGGGATATTCATCTCTAGTACTGGTGGCCAGGTATGAAGAGAGATGTTGCAGGTATTTTCCTGAAATGTTCTACTTTTCAGCATGTGAAATCAGAGCATCAGCGACCAGCAGGGATTTTACAGCAGTTACCCATTTCGGAGTGGAAGTGGAACGATGTCGCGATGGACTTCGTGACCGGGTTACTGAGGTCACCTCGAGGAAGTGATGTTGTTTGGGTCGTCTTCGATAGGCTTACGAAGGTAGTACACTTCTTGATGATCAAGGAAACCTTCTGTGTTTATGATCTGGGATGACTGTACATCCGAGAGATTGTACATCTACATGGAGTTCCACTGTCCATTGTTTCAGATAGGTACGCGCGCTTTACCTCTTTGTTCTATAAGGGACTTCAGAAGGACTTGGGTACACAATTACATTTGAGTGCAGTATACCATCCCCAACCTGACGGCCAGTCCAAGCGCATGATCCAGGTGCTTGAGGATATGCTCCGAGATTGAATTATAGACTTCAGCAGTTTTTGGGAGAAGCATATACCTCTTGTAGTGTTCTCTTACAACAACATTTTTTAGGAGACCATTCAGATGGATCCATATGAGTCTTGGTACGGTAGTCCATGCCGATTACCCTTAGAATGGGTGGAGGTAGGAGAGGCAGCTTTTCCTGGACCTTTTCTTGTTCAAGAAACCTCAGATCAGATAGAGTTGATTGAGAAGACGATGGCTACAACATAATCTCGACAGAAGTCTTATGCAGATCAACGGAGATGACCTCTGGAGTTCAAGGTCAGAGATCAGGTTTTCCTGCCTGTCGTACTGAGGTTGGGACACAAGAGGATTCAGAGATAGGGTAATCATTCACCGCGGTACGTTGGGCCGTTTGGGGTATTGGAGAGAGTTGGGCTGCTTGCCTATCGGTTGCAACTACCTCAAAGGTATCTGGCTATGCACTATGTCTTCCACCTCTCTCAGCTCTAATGTTACTTTTCAAACCCGTATCATGTCTTTCAGCCCGAGGAGGTTGAGCTCGAATCGGATGTGGTATTTGAAGAGCATCCTATCTGGATTGTCGATCGTAGTACAAAGGTTCTCCAAGGCCAGTCTGTTCCTCTGGTGTGAGTGATATGGCATCATGGGTGAGTATAGGACGAGACATTGGAGAGGGAGGCCGAGATTCGATCACAGTGTTCAGAGCTGTTCGAGGATTCTCCTTCTATGCCCATATAGGGAAATTTGGGGATGAATTTATTTAAGGGGGGATTTTAGTACAAACCCGGATCATTGTTTCAGGTATGTCTTTCCTTTTGTGGAGTTTTTGAGAATTTTTGGAGTTTCTGGAAATTTTTTAATTACACGCTATGTACTTTCTGAGTACACGCCGTCTTATTTTTCCCGCACAAAACCTTGTGTTGGCCATGTTTGGACCACACATACGGTGTGTAGGGGTGACATGGAGGAAGATTTTGGCAGAGTACAGAAAAACCCATTACAAGTCATGTACTTTAAAAATACACGCCGTGTACTTTTCTTTTTATCACTAAATGAACCGGGGTCACACCTCATCGTCATAATCGACTACTTTTAGGTCTGGTTTGAGCAAGAGACATTGTACGACCATGAAATGTGTCCGGATTCATGAGCCTCCATTCGTTCTCCTATTTGATCTCGGTCGATTTTGTTTGAAGCGCAGTAGTGATTTCTTCCTTCTGCATGAGCCTTGTTTTTCAATTCTTCCTCCTTATCAAGTAATCTAAAGTTGAACGTTTTGTGTGTTTTCTTATATCTAAGATGTTCTAGGGAGAATCAGCTATCGTGGTTTAAGTATATCAATCTACTAGGATCTATGTAGGTGGTTTGTGCCTTACCATTCAATGTATCTGAGTTTATGAGCGAATTTCAACCGATATCCATGAACGGGGTATTGCGTGTTACCCCTTTATGCCTTCATTGTTTTACTGGCTTACTTTTATGCTTATGTAGATGTAATTTGACCCTATTAGAGGATACTTTTTTGTGCTTGGATGTTTTTTCCCTTGATTTTTCTGTTTACGACCTTTGGTTCTCTTTTTCCTTTGGCAGCTACACCTGTTTTCATGCCTCATGGTTATAGGTTGAAGTGAAACTCATGACATGCTTGTTTCCTTGTAGACTATTTAAAAAAGTATCTCAATAGGTGTACTTTGGTTAGCGTAGTATCTCTATAGCTGTACATTGGCCTTATAGGATTATTATGAACTGATTGGCATGGGGTTGAGAGAACCTGGTGCTATAGACTATAAGGGATAGACCGAGTGAGCTTCCCAGAGAGTCTTAGATATTACAGACTACAGAGGGGATGGACCGAGTGAGCTCCCAGAGAGTCTTGGATTTTATAGACTACATGAGGGTAGACAGAGTGAGCTTCCTCAGAGAGTCTAACCTTGTTTAAATCTCTTTACGAACCTTCATATGCTAGAAGAGGAATTGACCGAGTGAGCTTCCTCAGAGAGTCTGTGGTATACCTGAGACTATCGGATAAATTGAAAAAGATATCTTCCTCAGAGAGTGTCTAGACATTTGGTCTAAGAGGGTTAGACTGCATGATCTTCTTCATGAGCGTCCCTGACAATCCTATACTATAAGAGGAATTGACCGAGTGAGCTTCCCCAGAGAGCCTCATAAATTCATATGACCTAGCCAGAGGGGTTAGGCCGAGTGCACTGCCCAGAGGTTTTTGGTACTTCTTGGATAGGACCAGAGGGGTGGATGCAAGTATTTCCTAGAGGGTTTCTGAATTATTAGCTATTTGTTTCACTTCTGTTGATTTTTTTGTGGATTGATTGATGCTATGTATCATCCTGTTTTATTGCTTACTGTTTACTTCCTACTGCTTGATGTTGCTGTTTGCTGCTTATTGTAATTTTACCCGCCATATACACATTGATTGTTAGGCACAGATCCTCGGGTGAATTTCTACTGGGATTTTATCTCACACTCTGTTTGGGCCATCCTTTTGGGCCCAAGAATACTATGTTGTTGCAGGTATATACAAGGGCAAGCGCCCTTCGACTTCTGGAACTTGATTGCTGGGAGAAGGAGAGCATGGGACCAAGCTTTGGCTTGTGATGCTAAGGAGATGGCTACTTTTCATTTGTACTTGTTTTGGTGCTGTACTGTTTTCCAGAATTGTGACTTGTTTGGATTCTTTCCTAGTTATATATCATGCATCATTTCATACATACATATGTGCTCCAGTTGTTGATTTAGTCTTCAATTGTTATATTGTTGGTTATTATTTCTTCCGTTATTTCATATTTAGTTTTTTCCGTTGTGTACTATGCTAATGAGGTTATAGTTTCCCCACTATCACACCCAAGACCCTCACTACCAGTCGGCATCCTCTGGAATTTGGGGAAATGCGCTTGAGGCCATGTGACCAACCGGGTACGGGGCGCCTCTGGGTGGCTTCCGGAACCGGGACGTTACAAAGTGGTATCAGAGGAATTATTTTCTCTTGCATTACTATTTGGAGACTTAGTCGGGGATAGGATGGATTTGGTACTTGGTAATAAGTTGTGCCGAGGAGTAGATAACCCATGTATAGGGAAAAGCCATACTACCTCATTTATTTCAGTTTTCTGGTCTTGAAATGTTACGGTTAATACGGTTTCACCTAGATTGATTCAAATGATTTGTTCTGTTATTGTTTTGATATTACGAATCTATTTCTATCATGACTTAATGAGATTAGGGTATTACATCTCATGAATCATATATGCACTTGTATAAATCACATCCCATGCATTCTTTCCATGCCATTTAGGGTGCATTAGCGATTGCATGCTGTTGTTATAGACTTTGTGTAGATTATGCATGTTGTTGTGATAGATGCTTGATAGAATCTCTGCTTCCTTGTTAGAGGATTTTTGTATTATACATAGTTTAAATGATTTCCATGTTTTGATTCTTGAGGTGTTATGGTCCCTCTTGAATCGGAAATTTGTAGATCATGATCCTGTTTTCTCTTGTACATGACTGTAGGGGATTCCATGCATTGATTTTCGGGGAGTATGGTCCCTCACAGATCAGAATTTGGCACCTATTTGCTTTGTTTTCCATGATTCTGGGCTTCTATGTAGTTTTTGAGCTACTACCAAGAAAAACCTAGAATACACGGCGTTTACATTCTGGTTACGCGCCGTGTAGTTTTTATGTCGTGTTACTGATTTTGTGTGCCCGAACACATAGTTGTGAAAATAACTTCACGAACAAGCCGTGTCCGGTATGCACACGCCGTGTAGTGTAGATCCTTGTACCCGGCCGTGTCACTAACAACACGATTCGTGGAAGCTCAAGTAGAACATGCCGTGTTGGAAAGGAACACACCGTGTAGTCTAGACCAGGTACCTGACCGTGTAACGAACAACATTATGCAGTGTCACCTTCTCATATACACACCGTGTAAGTTCCAGCCGTGCAGATGACCATGTAACTAACAACACAGGCCACCAAGGCAGTGTCTAGTACACGTCGTGTCCCTAGGGAACACACCTTGTAGTCTAGGGTTATTTGAACCGTGTGGGTCAGCCGTGTAAGCAGACTCGGGCAGGGGTTTAGAGGTCAAGTACACACCGTGTGTGGGAACAACACACCGTGTAGTTTGGGGTGTAACACGACCTTTCGGGCAGCGGTACATGCCCATGTTAATGGCTTAAGTAGACACGTCGTGTTGATTTTATACACGTCTCGTAGTCGTGTTTTGTAAATCATGATAGTTTCTTCCACTGTTCCCATTTTTACTCATGTGTTTTCAATATTTGTTAATCATGATCTAAGGATTGATTTTGATCTTTCAGTTCTATTCCTCCAAGAAGTGCTCCCGTCATGTGTTAGTTTCCAAATGGTGACCAGGCACCGGATATGGCCGACCAGGGACCTCTTACAGATCCTCCTGTTGTGCCAGGCTTGGCACCAGTAGTTATACCCATTGCAGTCCCCAAGTCGCAGCTCAGGGAGGACTTCCTGAGGATGATGCAGACCTTCTAGGGAGTGCCGCCTCATGCTCCGTCGATGGATGAGATGATGTAGGTTTTCCAGCAGATGCATCCTCCTAGTTTTTCAGGGGATGGAGGACCCCAGGCTACCGCATCGTGGATAGAGGCCACACTGACCATCTTTGTGCACCATGAGATCCCTCTAGAGAAAAGGGTAAAGTTGGCTACTTATATTCTCCAGGACACAGCCAAGAGGTGGTGGGAGGTCATATCACGGTTAGGGCATCAGCAGGATATGTATTAGGATGAGTTTTGATGCACCTTCTATGACTACTTCTATCCGGAGACCCTGAGGTCCGATTGAGCCCGATAGTTTACGAGTCTGCAGCAGGGTACTCTTTCTGTTATGGAGTACTCATCTTGTTTCACTGAGCTATAGTGTTTCACACCGATCCCAGCAGGTGATGAGTTGTTTCTTTCTAGGATGTTTGGGGATGGTCTCAGGAAGGAGATCTGTTCCCAGGTGAATATCTTCTAGTTGACTTCTACATGCTCCATCGTCAACCAGGCCCCGATCATTGAGCGCAATCTGAGGGATTTTGGAGTAGTGATCTAGGGCGGTTCGTCATCCAGAGCTGGTGTTCCTCCTACGGATAGTAGGAAGCATCGCAGAGAGTCTTCTCGAGGAGATCAAGGTTCGCGGGGTGTGTCTTCTATCAGCCAGGTTGTTTGATAACAGTGCAATAGAAGTGGGAATACTAGGCCTCAGTGCTAGAGAGATCCGATGGAGTGCCGGTCTTGCGGAAAGATGGGCCATATTTAGAGTTTCTATCACATCTTGTCACCTTCAGCAGGTGGTAGGGGTTCCTCTAGAACCATGTGTTCTGAAGATGCTTCACCAGTTTTCCACCAGTTAGGGAACTAGAGTTCTTCTGGTCATTTCGGCCGAGGTGGAGGTTGCGGTCGTGGTGGTCAGTCACCAGGTCATCATCAACATTAGAGTGGATCATTATAGAGCGGTTATCCAGGGGCGCAGGGCCATGGTGCAGGCTAGTATTTCACCGTGGAGCAGACCTATTAGGAGCAGGATCCCGGACCTTCTACAGTTCGAGGTATGACCTTAGTACCCCCAGTTTTATCTTCAGCCCTTTTCGATACTGGTGATTCCCCTAGCATTATCTCTGTTGCTATTATGGAGAGCCTTGGGATCTGTATCATTTCATTTGCTGACTTGTTGACTCTTGAAAACCCATTGATAATGAGGACATCTAGTGTACGTCAGTGCAGAGAGTGCCCTCTTGAGGTTTCAGGGTGTCATTTCTTATGGGACCTCTATGTCCTAGAGATGATGGTCTATGACTTCATTCTCTGGATGGACAGGTTAGTTCCTTTGCAGACAATCATCAATTGCTATAGCCAAAGGTTGATTTTCATATCACTAGAGGGCATATATTTCCTTCATAGAGGCGAGGGGGATGTCCAGGAGGGTAGAGTTGGACCATAGCATCATGGGCTAGGGAAAGTTACAACCCAGATTGCAAGTCATTTTTGGATGACCAGGGGACTTCACAGTTAGACTTTCCTCCAGTGGTGGATCATTTCAGGGATGTCTTCCTAGAATAATTTTCAGGTTTACCTCCAGAGAGTGAGGTAGACTTCCCAATTGAGCTCATTCCAGAAGTGGAACCGATGTCAATTCCTCCTTATAGGATGGCTACACCTGAGTTGCAGGAGCTCAAGAAGCAGTTGGAGGAGTTGGAGGCAATGGGTTTTATCTGACCTAGTACCTCACCTTGGGGTTCACCTATCTTTTTTGCGAAGAAGGCAGACAGTACCCTTCGACTTTTTGTGGATTATCAGAAGCTGAACCAGTTGATGGTCAAGAACCGATAACCCTTGCCGAGGATCGATGACCTATTTGATCAGCTTCAAGGAGCCCTGGTGTTCTCGAAGATCAAATTGAGGTCCGGTTATCATCAGTTTCACGTTAGACCATCATATATACCTCTGAAAGCTTTCATGAGCATGTATGGTCTTTTTGAGTATACAGTAATGTCGTTCGGTCTCATGAACACGCCTTTATTTTTCATGGCACAAATGAACCGAGTGTTTCATCCGTTCATGGACTCTTTTTTCGTGGTCTTCTTGGACGATATCTTGGTGCACTCTCACACTCGACATGAACATGCCACACATCTTGTTATCATTCAAAGAAATCAAAGAGGGAATCGACTGTATGCTAAACTATTTAATTGCCACTTTTGGATAGATCAGATTCACTTCTTGGGTCACATCATCTCAGAGGCTGGAGTTACTGTGGACCCAGAGAAAGTGATAGATGTAGTTTCCTGGGAGTAGACGAAGAACGTTTTTGAGGTGTGGAGTTTTCTAGGGCTAGCTTTGTACTACAGAAGCTTCATTCATAACATCTCACGCCTAGAAGCACCGTTGATAGGTCTGCCCAAGAAGGGGGCGATGTTTTTATGGTCAGATTCTATGCAATTTAGGCCACACGAGAGAAACTACCCGACGCATGATCTGGAGTTGGGAACCATTGTTCATGCCTTATGCTGTTGGAGACACTATATTCTAGGAGAGGACATTGTGGTTTTTACTGACCACATGAGCCTAAAGTAAATCTTCACTCAGCATGATCTGAATCTATGATAGTGCAGGTGGTTCGAGTATCTTCAGTCCTTTGACTTCTAGCTCGCCTATACGCTGGGAAAGGGAAACACAGAGGCTGATGGTTTGAGTAGTTGAACTCAGATTCAGGAAGTTCAAGAGGCTAGTAGTGAGTGGAAGCTTAGGGATCTATTCTATAAGATGCATCTGGAGGTGCACGACAGGTGGGGAAAGACCTTTCTTTTATCTGTGACTGTTACGTCTACACTTATTTATCGGGTTCGAATGAGGTAGCTATCAGATTCAGCGGCCTTATTCATGCGCAAGAGTGTGTCAAGAGGGGACCCTCTTCCTGGATGGAAAATGGGCGAGGATGAGATCATGCTTTTCTAGGGACGTGTAAGGGTTCCAACAGACATACGCGAGGAGCTGATGCGGGATATCCATTCTTAAGTTTGATCAGTTCATCCTGGCGTCACCGAGATGTATCAGGATCTTCATCACAAGTACTGATGGCCAGGTATGAAGAGAGATGTTGCTGGTTTTGTCATGAAATGTTCTTCTTGTCATCAGGTGAAAGTAGAGTAGCAGTGACTAGTAGGGATTTTACAGCACTTACCCATTCCGGAGTGTAAGTGGAACAATGTTGTGATGGAATTCGTGACCGGGTTACCGAGGTCACCTCGGGGAAGTGATGTTGTTTGGGTCATCGTCGATAGGCTTACAAAGGTATAACACTTCTGGCCGATCAAGGAAACCTCTATTGTTGATGATATGGGAAGACTGTACATCTGAGAGATTGTACGTCTATATGGAGTTCCACACTCCCTTGTTTCAGAATGGGATGAGTGCATTACCTCTCAGTTCTGGAAGGGACTTCAGAAGGCCTTGGGTACATAGGTACAATTCAGTACATCATTCCATCCCCAGACTGATGTCCAGTCCGAGCGCACGATCCAGGTGCTTGAGGATATTCTCCGAGCTTGAATTCTAGACTTCTACGGTTATTGGGAGAAGCATATACCTCCTGTGGAGTTCACCTAGAACAACATTTTTCAGGCAACCATTCAGATGGCACCATACGAGGCTCTGTATGGTAGGCCATGCCGATCTCCCTTTGGCTGGATGGAGGTAGGAGAGGTAGCTTTACAAGGAGCTCGTCTTGTTCAGGACACCTCAGAGCAGATAGAGTTGATTTGGAAGAGGATGGTTACAACACAGTCTCGACAGAAGTCTTCTGTAGATCAATGGAGATGACCTATGGAGTTCGAGGTCAGAGATCTGTTTTTCCTGCGTGTCGCACCGAGGTTGGGATAAAAGAGGATTTAGAGACAGGGTAAGCTTTCATTGTGGTACGTCGGTCCGTTTGGGGTATTGTAGATAGTTGGTCCGATTTCCTATCATTTGAAACTACCTTAGAGTTATCAGGATATGCATGACGTCTACCACGTCACTCACCTCCGATGTTACTTTTCAGACCCGTCTCATGTCTTTCAGCCCGCGTAGGTTGAGCTCGAAGCGGATGCGGAGTTTAAATAGCATAATATCCAGATTGTTGATCGCAGTACAAAGGTTCTCTGAGGCCGGTCTGTTCCTCTGGTACGAGTGATATGGCATCAAGGGAGAGTACAGGAAAAGACTTGGGAGAGGGAGGCTGAGATTCGATCGAAGTGGTTAGAATTGTTCGAATTTTCTCCTTCTATGCCCATCTAGGGAAATTCGGGGAGGAATTTCTTTAAGTGGGAAGTTATTAAGAACCCCGATCTTCATTTCATGTATGCCTTTCCTTTTCTATAGTTTTTGTGAAATTTTGGAGTTTCTAGAAATTTTTGAAGTACACGTCGTGTACTTTCTGAGTACACGCTGTGTACTATTTTCCCACTCAAAACAGTGGTCTGGCCATGTCCGGACCACACACACGTTGTGTAGGGGTGACGTGGGGGCCGATTTTGGAAGAGTACGGAAATACCCAATACATGCTGTGTACATTAAAAACATAAGCCATTTACTTTTTGTTTTTTTTCTCACTAAACGGACTGGGTTCGCACCTCATCGTCATAATTGTCTTCTTCTATGTATGGTTCGACAGAGAGATGTTGTACGGCTGCGAAAATTCTCCGGATTCACGAACCTCCATTCGTTCTCCAATTCGAGCTCTGTAAATTGCATTGGAAGCACTGTAGTGAGTTCTTCCTTCTGTTGGAGCCTTGTTTTTCAATTCATCCTCCTTATCATGTTTTCTAAGGTTGAATTTTTTGTGTGTTTTCTCATATCTATGATCTTCTAGGGATAATCAGCCATCGTGGTTCAAGTATATCGATCTCCTAGGATCGAGGTAGGTGTTTTGTGCCTTACCATTAAATGTATCTGAGTTTATGTGCGAATTTCCACTGATATCCGTGAATGGGGTATTGCGTGTTACCCCTTTATGCCTTCATTGTTTTCCTGCCATTCTTGTATGCTTGTGTAGAAGTAATTTGACCATGTTAGAGTATAATTTGTTTTTCATTTATGTTTTTTCCCTTGCTTTGTTCTATTTACAACCTTTGGGTCTCATTTTCCTTTGGCTGCTACACATGTTTTCAGGCCTCACGGCTATAGGTTGATGTGAAACTCATGAAATGCTTGTTTCCTTGTAGACTGTTTAGCTATGTAGCTCTATAGGTGTACTTTTGTTATACAAGTAGCTCTATAGGTTTAATTTGGCCTTATAGATTTATTATGCACTGACTGGCACGGGGCTGATAGAACCTGGTGCTATAGCCTATAAGGGATAGACAGAGTGAGCTTCCCAGAGAGTCTTAGATATTAGAAATTAGAGAGTGGATGGACCGAGTGAGCTCCCAGAGAGTCTTGGAATCTATAGACTATAGGAGGGTATACCGAGTGAGCTTCTTCAGATAGTATTAACTTGTTTGATTCTCTTTAAGAACCTTCCCAAGATAGAGGAGGAATTGACAGAGTGAGCTTCCTCAGAGAGTCTGTGGTATACCTGAGGCTATAGGAGGAATTAACCGAGATAGCTTCCTCAGAGAGTCTCTAGTCCATGGGGATAAGGGGGTTAGACTATATTATCTTCCTCAAGAGAGTCCATGACTACCCTGTACTATAAGGGTAATTAACCGAGTGAGCTTCCCCAGAGAGTCTCATAAATTCATATGACTAAGCCAGAGGGGTTAGGATGAGTGCACTGCCCAGAGTGTTGTGTTACTTCTTAGATAGGACCAGAGGGGATGGCTGCGAGTACTTCCCAGAGGGTTTCCGACTTATTATCTGTTTGTTTCACTGCTGATGATTTGTTTTGGATTGATTTCTGCTATGTATCGTCTTGTTTTACTACTTACTATTTACTGCCTACAGATTTTTGTTGTTGTTTACTGCTTATTGAACTTTTAACTGCCACATACTCACTGACTGTTAGGCACAGATCTCCAGGTGAATTCCTACTTGGATTTTATCTCAAACCTTGTTT
Source organism: Viscum album (assembly GCA_963277665.1). NCBI lineage: Eukaryota > Viridiplantae > Streptophyta > Magnoliopsida > Santalales > Viscaceae > Viscum > Viscum album. Next base: position 598,372,062 of record OY728123.1, read on the forward strand.
GGACCATGCTTTTGGTCCCAAGCAGACTATGTTGTTGTAGGTATAGTCAAGGGAAAGCGCCCTTCGACTTATGGATCTTGATTTCATGGAGCAGGAGAGCATGGGAATAAGCTTTGTCTTGTGATGCAGAGGAGCTGTTTACTTTTCTTTTGTACTTGTTTTGGTACTATAGTGTTTTCCAGCATTGTGACTTGTTTGGTTGCTTTCCTAGTTATGTATCATGCATAATTTCATACAAACATATGTTCTCCAGTTATTGATTTAGACTTTCGCTATTATATTGTTGGTTATTACTTCTTCCTCTAGTGCATGTTTATTTTTCATCCGCTCTGTACTATGCTATTGAGGGAATTGTTTTACCACTATCACACCCAAGACCCTCGCTGGTAGTCAGCAGCCTCTGGTGTTTGGGGAAATGATCTTGAGGCCATGTGACCAACCGGGTATGAGGCATCTCTTGGTGGCTTTCGGAACAGGGATGTTAGATTACCCCATATTGCTTAGAAATGAGGATAGTGGACCACATTGGATGTCATTATACGTGGGAATAGGTATTGAAGGACTAGTATCATATTTATGATATGGTTAGTTGTTATATGTGCTATATTACATATTTATTTCATACGTTGCATGTAAACTATGAAATTATTTTATGTAAATTGATTTTTTGTGGAGTTATATGGAAACTAGGGACTTTTCCCTGCCATTAGTGAGAATTTTTTGATAGGACCTCCAGGTTTAAATGGGGTCCCAAATATTTGGGACATGTGGGAATACTTATCTGATAATGGTGAGGTTGATATGGTATGTGTCTCTTCTAATGAGGGTGATTTTTTGGGGTACTTTACATTTGAAATATCGTATGTGAGAAGATTAGATAATGATATATTATGTGTAACCTCACTTGAGTATGAAGTGGTGGGTTAGGGATTGAGTTGAACATGCCTTGCATCATCAAACACGGGTAATTCATATGGATGGACTCCTTACCCTATAACTTTTGGAATCATCTTGTATTTACATTGTAGTGAGAAATAATTTATTGTACCATAGAGCCATAACAACATGTTTTATATGTCATGATGGACTAATCGACTAATGATGAAATAAATAGTATGTTTTCATGACAATTAAGATTAATATATAAGTGTGGGAGTGTTTGAAAAGTACAATTGTATTTATTATATTAATTTCACAAACATAAAATTTATCAGAACAACACTCTATTTTTAGGCATTTTAGAATCTAAATGGGTTCTTGGACTCACCCCATTTTATATACATTATATTGGTTTTGATGTATATAGATAGAACTATTTGTTTTGTTCTATGTAAAAAGTTTCACTAGGATATGTACAGAAAACTAAATTTAATGTTTATATAGGATAATGATTCACAATAGTGATTATGTAATGTAGGACACGAGCGAGTTTTCTTTTAGTCATTATCTATCATGTATTGAATAGTATTTCAAATTATTTATATGAATTATATTATTTATTATTTTTTAATTTTTTTAATGATTCCCTATTTTGAAAAAGTAAACAATTCATAAAATTTATTTCATTCAAATAATGGAATTCAAGTCTCAATTTTGTATTTTTATTTCTACAAGTATCTTCTTGATGAGGAATATATAGATGTATCATAATGAATTATCAATTAATTATGACATAAGACACACACGTTTTTATGGAATTGTCTCCTTGGGCTAATATTGGACCATCAATACATTCGATAGCCTCTATAATTAGTTGAGGCATTTATGAGGTCAATTGATGTCCTGTTATATGTTTCCATTCATGTTATCTATGCATAACATTTAAATAATTCATGTCCTAGATGATATAAAATGATAGTTTGGGGAAAATGATTTTATAAAATTTTATCTTGAAAAGTAGGATCTTCAAGTTAAATAATGTAGGTTTTTAGGGTGGCCACAAAAAATAATTTTCCCCCAACAGATTTATATTGAAAAACAACATATCTTTTGCTCAAAACAATACCCATAATAGTTACTCATGAATTTAATGGATGGATAATATAACACTTGTGAAACCCGTTATGGTTTTAGTGTCACTTTTAATATCCAAAAATTCTTTTTTTAATTTATGATTTCATAAAAAAATAGGATTGACTTACCCCAACTCATACAACATCAAAAAACTTCCTTTAATATTAATTAATTCTCCAATAGTCTCCCTCATTATTCAAATCAACTAATTCTAAATTCCATTTTGATAAAATTCCATTTATAATTGTCTTATTTTCTAGTTCCATTGACCTCTTATAATGTGTTTCATTATAATCTACCTACTATTCCTTCACCTAAATTAGTCAAAAAATGTCACACAAATTTTTATTTTGGTAGTGGAATCCACTTTCTCCCATCATTTGTATTTCCTAACTGAATATAATCATTTTATCATTAAAAAACTCTAATAAATATAATATTTGAATAATGTAAACGATTATTGAAAATATTAATCAATTATTATATAAAAATATTAATAGAAACTAATTAGAATATTAATTAAAATCTATTTGTCACCTTCATATAAAATTACTATGAAATATCAATGATTTATAAGCATTTTAGTAAAATCATGATTTCCATCAAGATGTACAAATTTCATATACATCAAGAAACAATAAAACACTCAGAATTATGTCTAACCACAATTTTGGGTGTAATATGCGAAATAGATCATCAATTATGATAACCATTCATCATACTGCTTTCATGAGAATCAAACCACCCCAAATCCATCTCGAACTCAGACTACTCGTCAAATTTATATCTAGTTAGTTACTCGATACACAACCATTTATCTAATATTAAATATTAATTTGTCACCTTTTATCTTCCTTATAGTTAAATTAAATCCATACACATAAATTTTGGAGTCATTATGACTTGATATTTTATTATATATGATTCATTAAGAATACTACTTTCTTTGATAGTATTTTTTACATACAACACTAAGATTATGCGAACCAAAAAATATTTTCAAATGATATTATTCGATAGTTATTGTATAGAAAAAAATCAGTATGAATTAACATGATATACAACTTTGTGAAAAATATGTACAAATACTCCGTTTAATTCAAATTTAAGTATTAATTATTATGAAAAATTTAATAAATCATCATAAGTAAGATGTTTTATAATTCAATAATATATTTTCTTCATAATTTAGTTTTATAACATTTTTATTCTGTATATAATAATTAATTTAATTTAATTTCAGTCATTGAATTATATTTTTACAAAATAATGTTTTGAATATTTAAATCAAATTTAATTTAAACTGAATATTTTGGATTTATCTAAAGTGACTATTATTTTTATGAATAGTAAAAGATACCATTTTTTCAATTAATATCATTTCTTCTCAATAAATAATATAATTTAAATGTCTAATTAAATATTAATATTTAATATAATAATTAATTACGATAAATATGATTTATAATAATACATTACATTATATTTTAATTATAAATTTCAAATATTTATATATATGTTATTAATTATGTTGGACTTAAATTTTTCAAAAAACTATTTTTAAATGTATATCATGAATTTATATTAAGTTTGATTTATAAAAACCATAATATAGAATCAAATAAATGATATAACATATTAGGAATATTTATGATTTTATTGTTTTAATTTTTCCTTTTCCTTTTTGGGTCATTATGAATATTAACCATTGTAATTATTTATCACATCAACAAGGGTAAAATGAGTAGAAAATTGTTAAAACCATGATAGAAGGTCTCCAAAATAATCTTAAAACATTCCTTTGGTTCATTTTATTGTATGCATTCGACGGAAGCCATTTCAAAATTAATTATATGGAATTTTGGTAACATTTTTCCTGCATAATGACATTTATAATGTTTTATAAAAACAAATTCTAAAATGAAACACTCTTAGTTTTATTTTATTAATATGATTCATTAGGGACTATAATTTTTATGAAATAATATAATTTTTTATATCATTATTAATTTATTCTTATGAATTCATTTTATTTTTTATTTAATTAATGTTATAATTAGATTAAATGTTTACTCAATGTTGTCATATTATTTGATCAGGTAGTAGTGAAATTGAATAATAATTTTTAAAACCAATATATGAAATGAAATTTATATTATTTATTTCATTCCACTAATTATATATATATTAATTTATTTTTAATATTTTAATTCAAATTCCATCATTATATCCTTGAAATTCAAGTAAAATTAAATGAATAATTTCAAGAATGATAATAATGATTTTTTTGAAAAATATTATTTTATTATATTATTTTAATATCTTAATAATATTAAATAATGATAATGGCTTGTTATATTTTATAAAATGTAATCCCTTTTAAATTTACAATGCAATTTTCTCTGTACATGAAAATTTATAAACCATTTATTTCGAAAAAACCATTACCATAGTTGAGTTTAAAATTGGTTAACGAAAGGGTAATTCAATATGATAACTATTAAAATGATATCTAGACCAATACAATTTTGATTTAATATTATTATTAAAAATATATCCTAATTATCATCCAATCCATGTAAATTTAGAATGATTTTAATATATTTAAACATATATTTTAGTATGGGAGTTTATGAACGACCAAAACTACCCATCCAATCACATATAAAATAACACACCATATCTCTCTTATTTACACCACTATGAGAAACTTATATATTCTAAAAAATACCCTATACTATTATTAAAATATATATAATTATATATTAGATATTTAATTCCTTTAAAATACCATTCCAATAGTCATAAAAAAGGTTTTTAAATATTTTATAATAATAAAGATGTAATCATCTTTGATGAGTCATTCAAATTTATTTCTCCTTCCACTTAATCTAAGACAATTTAAATCATCATAAAATAATAACTACATTATCATAAAATTATTTTTATTTTATTATTATAATGAAATAACTATTTTTTATCACATTTCGTCATATGACAATTGAATACATCATGTTTTTGTAAGTATGACTTATAGTCTTTACATATCCGTGAATCATGTTATTCTTCACAATTTTACATGGATGTTTATAAAGACGAATATAAGAAATTTATATTAAATTAATGAAAAAATTATTTTTTTAGATCTATAATATATAACCTATCAATTTGCTGTTCCAACTGTTGAAAATGTAAACATCACACTTGCGTACGAATGTCGTATTGTATCCAACAAGAGATATTATTCATCTTCCATAAACATATTTTAACGAAAATTTTATAAATTATATAAAATGAATAACTATATGTGTAATATCATTATTTATATCATGTAATGGATTTACGGGTGATCAATATTAAAGGATTGATACCACTAAACAAAAACTTATATAAAAAATGAAACAATTTACACCAAAAAATAAATATTTGCATTTTTAATTATATATAAATTAGACTTGAAATGTTATTATGGTACATATATGATATTATATCTTTTAATATGGGTATATAGTAGAATTTTTGTAACACTAATTTTATTGTACAAGAGGATTATATAACATGTGAGGTAATTCCAACATGAGTCAAGGGATTTATATTCCAATGTTAATTTTTTCTCAGATTTTTTATGTTTAATTTTATCCCCATGAAATTATAAGACCTATTTGTCAAGAAGATTTTTATTTTATTTCTCCACTATTTATTTATGGAGATTAAATTTATTCCATTTACTTTATTCTTATTATATATTGTGTAGACACAAATAATATTTTCAATGAAATCTGAAAATATTTATCTCTCTATCCAAATTAAATTTTCTTCCATATCCATTTTTTAAAAATATATATAAGTTTTAAATATTAAAATGTTATTGTAGAAATAAAATTGAACAAATTTCTTAATTTGAAAAAAATTAAAATTAAAATTATTCTAATTTTTTTTTACTAATGACGTAATATCTATTTTTTTACTCAAAATGAAAATGGTATCATTGTTCTCATGTATATGGAATGAATAAAATTATCTCCATATAAACTAATAAATTATTTAATTATTCCTTTATTGGGTTACATGTTTTTTATTGAAAAAAATATTTTATTTTTTACTTTTTATATTTTTATATTATAATTATTTATTTCAAACTGAAAATAATATTTTCCACATGAAATATCTATGTGATATTTTAAAGTTATTTTATACTATGTCTAAAAACATTAATGTTACTGGTGATATTGGAAAGTTAAACCATCATTATTTATTATCATGATGTTTATTGATAATGATGTGTTGATGTTATGTATACTTAATTAAATATATAAAAATCAATACTTATAAGAAATTTTGATAATGAATTGTATTGATAATTCAATATATATGTAATGGATATGACATGAAAGTGATAGGTGGGGATCTAGTACAGAAATACCCTTGATGAAATTATGGGGCTCACTAGTAAAATAAGTTGGAATTAAATACTATAATGTAATTTTTTACAATTAAATACTTACTAATAATGATGTAATTATTGAGAGGAAATTAGAGAAAGATTTATGATACCTTGTTTGAGAAGGAATTACCATGAATCTCAAAAATTATTCTTTTCTGTTAATTAGAATTAATTTTTCATTATATATTTATTTCTATGTTGATATTAGAAATTGATACAAATTGAAATGAATTATTGATTGAATTGAATGTGATATGATTATCAAATATTCCATATTGATTATTCCTTATTTATTTATAAATGATTATAGTCTATAAAACCTATACTGGGCATCTGATATCACATATTATTTTTTTTTCTCATCGATTTGACAAGGAATATTTATAATGATATTAAGGACACAAAAATGTTTATTATTCTATATTATTTTACATTAAATTATAATATATGAATCAAGTTTGTACCCAGTATACCAAGATATCTAAACTGACTGATCCTATGTGGTGATATTCCATGGGGATTCGTAAATAATAATAAATTAAATAAAGTCTCTAGGTTACTATATTTATGGTTTCTATAGTTATTTTGGATGATAAGTCATTATATATCATACTTCTTGTAAAATAAATAACAATCTATGTACAAGTCATCCATCTAACTCCATGAAAATACTACTATGAGACTGGTAGAATTCATCTAATAATAGGGTTATCCAATTAATATTTTCATTATAAATAGTAAAATAGATATATGATATTCAATAATTGATACTAATCCATATATATGATCAATATGTCACATAAAACCTCCCCCATGTTCCTTTCACTATGGTGAAATGATACAAAGGTATTCTATGAAACCACTACCTAAGAATAAGAGTCATCTCCATTCATATACATTGATCCTCCAACAACATAAGACATAATATTTAAAATACCATTCCATATAATCAATAGAAATTAGTTAAATTAAAAAAAATTATATATGAATTCTAGGCATACATAAAAAATTTTATATACTATTGGTGACAAAAGAACTCCATGGTCAATTTTATGGCACCACATAAAAAAACATTATATATTTTCCATCTAATTAAATGGGTAATTATGCCCTATATTGTAGTGTAAATTGATAGTGGAAAAATTTTCAATAAAATATTTTAATAAACCCATATTTCTCATCATAATTGGTTTGGATGATAATTTACTATCCTAATCACTAACCAAAACACCCTTCCATTTATTCTCAAGATCCAACCACCATTAATTTGATATTCCAATATACTAACAAAAATATTCATAGGGGTGACAAAATCAATGTTATTCATATCTTATAAATTGGATACGATTGAGTATTTTCCAAATAACAAAAAGGATATAAGATTATATAATATTTAACTCTCAGTGTTTTAAAATATAATATTATGTTTGATAGTTTATGTGATATGCAACACCAAACTGAAAAAAACCATGATAATTTGAAAATGGCCATTATAACCAAGACATTAAATGTTTAGTTACGAATATGAATAATTACTTTTTCAAAAAAATTATTTTTCATAAATATATAGATAAATTCACTATAAATAATCACTCAATTTTCAGTATTGATTTTTTTTCTTCGAAATATGTTTTCTTTAAAATTTAAAAAATTTATAGAATTTTTTTAAAAAATATTTTATAGAAAATATTGAGAATTCATTTTATAAAAATAAATGGAATTTAAATAATAGTATATTCTCAACAATATAGGGTGACTTTTTTTAAAAAAAAAAAATTATTTTTCAATGGGTAGTGAATTTTTTTTATTTATGTCTAAAACCATCATTTATTTTGATAAATTATTTAATTTAAACATATTATTATTATATTAATTGAATTTTAAAATAACTTATTTATTGTTCTATTAAATTTAATATAATTATTTATATTTAAATAATGATGATTCTAAATTTTATAATGTGTTTTTTTATGGTTAAAAATGCATTTTTCGAAAGATAATTTTAAAATTCAAAACTCTTTTCTATTAAATTTAGTTACAAAATATAATAATTATAAATAATTTAAATTTAAATTTTGGATTATATACTTATATTTTTCAATTTATGTTCATATAATTATAATTAATAGTTATAGAGTAAAATTAATATCATTTTTCCCTTGAATAATTCATTTTCCAGAATAAAACATTCTCTCATGCTTAATGATTTTGTATTAAAAAAAATTATTCCAGACCAATAAATTTATATCGATAAAATGAATTAAATAATTTTAATCATTAAAATTAATAATATTTAATAAGATAAACAATTTTTTGGACAAAATGAATAGTGAATGAAGTAAATATTTATTACCACGGTAAAAAATATTTAATTAATTAAGGTTTAACTTTAATTTCACAAGGACTTAAAATAAAGTAACCCTAACCCAATGAATATTTATTTTATCATTAAAATATACTAACTATTATATTTTCATTAAAAAATATTAATTATTATATTTTTTAACATTAAATGTGAATATAATTATTTTGATTAAAAAATATAGTTTTTATGTGTTAAAACATAAATTATATATGAGGTAATATATTGTTTTAATTCGGAATCATTTTTTTATTAAATAAGTAAAAACTTATTAATGGATATTTTCTCTTAATGATACTATTAAATGGTATAGATTAAATATATAAGATAATATAATTTTATAACTTAATTTTTTATATGGACTCAAATTCATTATTATCAAAAAAATCCATCATTTCTCATTTAATGTATATTCAGTTTTCAATGTGAAAATTAATATATTTAAAAAATTATGTTTCAAAATTAAATATTATTTTACAAATATGAATTTACAAATTATCGAATGGTTTATTTTTCAAAATTTTATGAGACTGTCTAATTTTCAGGAAAAATATAAATATAGTATAAAATATGTTTTGTATTATGACTTCATGATGACCCAAAAGTGGATTAATAATTAAATACATGATATACATGACCAAATATATTTTTACATTTTTATATAACATGATTTTTTGTTGTTTAATTAATCCTATAAATCCTTTGGTATCCCCCAAAACATATATTATATTTTATTGTTTCAAAAAATTTATTTATGAACAATACTCTATTACACATCACCAATTATAATATTTTAATGATTTCAAACATTATATATATATATATATAATTAAAAAATTACAATTTTACTGAAAAATTGGCCAAACTCATTTAATAGTTCGTGGTATTGATTATTTTTTTGGAATAGAGTCCAAAAACTATGATTGGAAAATAATAAGTAACTCCCATCAATTTTCTTCAATAAACTAACCCAAAACCCATTAAGTTTCACAAAGAAACATGAAAAAAATATTTTTTATTTCATACCCTCTCTAGAGTACTCCCAAGGTTATCCCAATCCCCTAAGAAACTACTCTCATGCTTTTGGAATCACCCTCTCATTGTAAGGGACATCTCTCCCTTCATTTCAATTCAATCTAATTCTTCGTATTTGGCCTTTTTAATATCAATTGGTTATATTTTAATTATTCAATAAAGTTACCTATACAACAAAATTCTTTTACTATTAATTATATAAATTTAATCCTCTGTCATTATATCATTTACCTAAAACGTTTATATGCATAAATTTCAAAAGGGATCATTATCCCATCTTTTTATTCAGGAAACATTTTTGTTGTTCCTCATGATATAAATTTGTTAATTATTTTGTATGTTTTTCTATATCAATCATGCATAATTTTTTTTCATTTGATTAATATAAACTTTTACTCTCATTATTCCCTCCAAATAACCTTTATGTACACCTCTAATACACCATATATTATCATTCAATTTTTTATACCAAATGTGATGGACCACACCCTATTCTTATCAATTCAATAACATTGATTCTATTTATAATTTTGAATATAAATTTTCTATTTTTTCATGATATTGTAAATATAAATATACATTCCAATTTATTTTCAAACAATGAGGTATTATTTACCCCACTCATTATAGCATTTTCTTCAGCCATTTATGTTGTAAAATCATCTCATTCATCTATATATTCATGAATATTAATTATCTCTTTCCTTTTATCTCTAATTCCTAATGTTGGTAGATGTTAATACTTATTTTGTCTAAATAAATTGTTATTTATAAAATATTAGATACCCATTCCACAATCAATAAGTCCTCTCATGACAATTTATGTGCTCTTATTATATTGTCCACCATTCAGTGAGATTTTGTAATCTAAACAATTGTATAGTGAATACAAATGCCTTTTTCTTATCAATGGTAATCAGTTTTAGGCACACATACATATTCAATTAGGTAATTAAATTTATGTAATACACCCTCGATTATAATGGTTTTAAAATTGAAAAAATATGTTCTTATATATATGCTCTATGTACCACACTCATGTATGCACAAGATATGATAATGTATGGTGACCCCAGATAGTGCTCCAATTAATTGGGTAATATTTTAGTCTCATAATATTTCATGTATAATTGAAATTTGGATATGATATTCATGTTATGATATGATTTATATGTGGGTAACCTTTAACTATGAATATAATGTCAGGTTTATATTTTTTTCACACTCCAATGTTTCTATTAAAATATCATGTTATATCATTCCTTATAATTCAAATTTATGGTTCTCAACAATTTTATATCCCACAAAAACGAATTTTTTCATAACATAAAATACATTCATAGTTACTATAAAAGTATTGTTCTCTTATTTTGATAAATATATAACCCCATTAAATTATATGTCACTAGGTTATCTCAAGATGTTTTAGGAACAATTTAAAATACAAGCTTGTTAAGGGTGATTTCAATAATTTGGATGTAACACATATTTTATGATTTTATATAATATACATAATTTCCAAAATAAACTACATGCATTTATATTCTAGGTTTTATTATGTGTATCATTATGTAATAAATCAATAACTAAATTGAAAAAATGAAATTTATTGTCATAGTTGGTATACATGGAATGTTTAGTTATTATTTGGATTATGATTCAATAATATATAGAAATATTTAAGGATAATACTAAAAATAAAAAGATATCCCAATATTTATTTAATGTATACTGTACGTGGTTTCACTAAAAACAAATCCCTATAAGGATACGACATGTGTATGTGTCTATGGTATTGATGCACCTAGGGCTAACACACAAAAACAATACATTGAGAGAGATGTGATCAGGTCATGGATCATAAAATTAGATCTTATTTCACACATAGTTTTACAATTATATGGGATATGATTCAGAAAATTCAAAATCTCATTATAAACCATTATTATGGGAACAAAAATGAACAAATAAATCTATGTTATGGAAATGATGATGTATAACATATATTGATGCATAAAAATTCATAAGTTATGGAAATAAATACCATTTATATGTTATCCCTTTAAGGATATTGGATTCAAATTTTTCTATTTAATAGAAAAAATAATTAAATTTCCATTTATTCAACTCAATTAATTTATAAAAGAGCATCAGAGTCAATAACCAATGTCATTGTAAATGTAATGATTTCTGAAATTCTATACCAAACATTATGGGATCTCAATTAAGTCATCCGTTGATTATTACAAAACGACTCTGAAAAATCAAAATTACAGACTATAAAATAGTTGAATGTACAAAGACATAAAATAATATGAGGAAAAAGCGTCTTGTATGTTCGAATAATAATGAAGATAATATAAGGAAGATTCAATTTACTATGTTTGATGAATGTGGAAAGAGACACAAGTAAAATTACAATGTGGAAATAAAATGTTTTTTGTGAGAAAAAATACCGAATATTGTTGTTAGTTTTCAAAAAATAAATTATATGATATTAGGGAATATATAATATCCTAAAACAACCATTTTAGGTCCATTTTCATTTTTGTGGAAAGTATGGGCTTTATCTATGTCAATTCTGTAATCCAATTGTCACACAAATTTTTTATGTCTTTGTATTGATCCGGTCCATTAGAAATCCCGATCCTTTTCATTGTTATTTGGTGAGTTTAATCCTGAGTTTTGAAGTTTCATATATGTCTAACCACCATAATTCGGGATCCCCATTTTTTTTTAGTAGTTTTGAAGAAAGGGTGGTTACTTCATGATTTGGGCCAACCGTGAGCTCATTCCCAGTTTTAAAAACCGAATTTGTTTCTTTTATAAATATTTTTTTTTCATCCTTTTTCACCCATTCAACTTCCCAATTGTCCTATACATATATAATAAAACTTATTTATCCTTTTGGACCCATTATAAATTCATAAGCAGGGTGAATTTGGGTTACTTATTTAGGTATTGGGAAGCCCATGGGCCCATTTCCTATTTTAAAAAAATAAATTGTTTCATTTATATATTTTTCATTTATTAATATGTTTCGGTTATTCCACCTCCCCATCGAATCCAATAACCCTATCCTAACCATAATAATCTATTTTACCTCTTTGGAGCTCATATGGGTCGCGGATTAGGTCGAAAATTCTCAGGATACCTCAAATCGTCCAGAATTGACAAGGTAAATGGTATCATTCATAAATCAATCAATTAGCACTCTTTTGGCCACTAAGTTTCGTTCCCTAGTTCTTCGAGACCTTTGGAGTCTCTCCAAGAATTTTATAGTCATTCCCTTCTCTCTAGGGTTGTAGATCTAATGGAAGACGAAGAGTTTTCTAGGGTGAAAGGTGAGATTCCTTCTCCTTTCTCCTTCTTCTTCCCCCTCCTTTCATTATTTCTTTGATTTATATTTCCCACTAGAATTCATAGACCTAGGGTTTCGTTATACCATGTTTTTTGATGGGTTTTACATTTGTTTAGGTCTGTTCTTTATAGTTTTAGGGTTTATAAACCCGCGGCGGGTGATTTCGGGTGTGCGTTTCAATTAAGCCAAGGATTTGAGGTAGGATATCCCTTGAATATGCCTTTATCATTAAAGTTTCATCATTTTAATATTTTAATAAACTTATTTAAATGTTTATTATTGTTTTTAAGCCTTTGGATAATTTTCTTGGTGTCCAATGTGGTTGTTTAATAATTGTTTTGTGAAAGGTAGTGTTGTTTTGTCAAGAAAGTGCTCAACAAGTGTTTGTTTAAATGTTTTATTATCTTTTTCAAATATTTTTTGAGGTTTATAATCTGGTTTATGGTATTTTTAATATGTTACAATATCTTGAATTAAAATATGGCATTCAATTGGTGTATTATTCCTTTTCATGTACTGTAAATAAATTGTTTTGTTTGAAAATGGCATGTCATGTGTTCGGTAAATTGCCCGCTTGGCTTTTATGCGTGATGTGTGATTTAAAAGTTATTTTTTTGGATTTATAATGGAGTTGTAAGAATTATAAATTTTATTTTTGGGTACTTATAAGGATTTACAAATTTTATTTGTTTTTACAAACAATTGGGTTTTGATTTACAACATATTTTGGCCCGAGTTACCCAAAAATGGACCGTTTCACATCTTTATGAAAATGGTTGTGTTTTGAATATGTAAAATTTGTATTATAAGAGATTTATGAATGGGGTTTTCTAATGTAAATGGTTTTTATACAGATCCTTCATAAAATTAAAATTCATACCTTCGTCAAAGGTTAGTTTTGAGAAAAAGTTTAAAGGCCCGTTTGCCATTTTCTAGAAATGAAGGAGTGTTTTACTTGTATATAACAAGTTGTGAAATTGGGATTGTTTCATGGTCCATTAAATTATTTTATTAAATGTTTATTTTGATGAAAAATATTATTTGGGTTGGTTTTTTGTGTGTTTATAATTTAAAGAGTGTTTTTTTAAGAGTTTTATGTGAAAAGCCTCAATACACTTCATGAAATTGTTTTACCAAAATATTTAGCAGTTTGTTGATTAGTGTAAGAAATGTGAAGAAATATTATGGGTTGTTTGTGTTTTTATGGTTTTGTAATAGAATGTTGATGTGAAATGTGTATTTGATAATATTTGTAACTTGATTGATCACTAAAGGGAATCCCGGGTATCTAGGTGGGCGGACGTGTACTAGTATGCTAGTGATTCGGTGAGGGTTGGCCTCTGTTTCATATAGAAAGTTTGACGATGGCAACACTAAATAAAATATGATGATGATGATGATTGGGGACCACTAGGTTATGGGTATGTTCCCTACTAGTGGCTCATGCATGAGAATTGATATTTATTATGGTTACTTTCACCGAGATACGAGGTACCTGGGGATCACAACTAACTAGTACTAGGGGTATTCCTGTGACTAGTGCTCATTGGATATTTTGTACTAACCTTCGGTATACGATGTGTTTGGTTTCTAAATTCAGTATAATGTATTATTTATTTAAAAGTTAAAATTATTTAAAGCACCCCTCTTGAAAAATATTTTCATTTTGAAGTTGCACCTCTTTGAAAAAATAATTGTTACTTGCATTTGTTTTATTAAACATGCATCTTTTTGTCTGATAATTATTATAGCATGGAACCTCATTTGAAAACCATAGTTTCATATCTTGAATTTAAAACTATAAATTTATGTTTCTTTTATTTTAAAGTAATGTGCATTTGGAATAGAATATCGGGCAAACCAACAGAGTTTTAATACTCACGCCTATAGTCTTCTTCTTTTTTTTATCCTTTGTGCAGGTTTCATCATTAGTTCGATCACCTTGGACGACATTTGATCATTGTGTTGGAGAGTGACCAGAAGTGTCACATTGTGTTAGTTGGTCATCGGGATAGTTCAGTTGAGTTTTTGGTTTTGTTCTACTTTTAGTTTCTTGTACAAATAATATTTAGTTCAATTTTTATATTAATTCATTTTGTGCTGTCTGTTTATTTCCACTATTTGTTTGATTGTTTATATATGGGAGAAATCATTCCCTTTTATACTCTATTAATTCCCTTGGTACTTTTCACCATCCTGGGAGGATCTGGAACGCCTCTCGGGACTTGTCGCGGGCGAGCCTGGGTGACCGGTTCAGGGTCGACTTGGGCTGGTTCGTGACAAAATTGTATCAAAGGAGGTCAGCTCTTAGCGGACCTTTTTTTAGAGTGCCCTTTTTATTTTGGGGATGTCAAGGTAGATGGAGTAGGATTGTTGGGACTTTAGGGGTATTTTCATGGAGAGCGTCACAAAATCTTTCTTGTTATAATCCTCGGGTTTCCATGGGAGTCCAGTTTTATTTGTGTCCTTTGTTCTGGTTGATTTTTTTTGGTGTTGGGATATGATAAGGGGAGTCTGACTAATGGCCTCCGTGAGATCGCAGGACCTGGCAAGCCATGTGGAGCTGGGGAATGGTCCTAATAAGTCTCTATGTGTTGGTTTTGTGTTTTACATATGGTCTCCAACCATATGGTCAAGTCACCCACTGACACTAGTTCCCCCTTTTTTGGGTCTCTTGAACCGTTGTTGAATTCTGAATTTTTGTTTTTAAAATCCTTGTGTGAGAATTATGGAAATGGGTTTTAAAGGAAGGATTAGATATTGAAAAGTGAAAAATGGGGTTTTAAAAATTAAATATAAGAATGGTTTTGTAAGGTTTTGTTTTTGTAATGAAAATAGAGGGAAGTGGAAATGATTTAAATGGATTGGATTATCCATAATCTAAACTTGTGGTTTGTTGAAAGAAATTGTTTTGAAATTGTGAATAATTTTAAGGTGATTCAAGATCTTTGTTTAAAATGGGGTATTTCGGGATGTTAAAAAGTTTTTTTAATCAGATAAATTAGTTTTGGCAATTGGTTTTGATCAGTTGATGTTTTAATAGAAACGACATTGGTCTCCAAGGACCTCAGATTATGAAAATATACCTTGCTGATTTTTTTTCAAAAAAATGAGAATGTGTTTTTTGGAGTGG
Source organism: Viscum album (assembly GCA_963277665.1). Classification (NCBI taxonomy): domain Eukaryota; kingdom Viridiplantae; phylum Streptophyta; class Magnoliopsida; order Santalales; family Viscaceae; genus Viscum; species Viscum album. The sequence continues at coordinate 598,388,410 of OY728123.1, forward strand.
CTTGGTTATTAAAAATGTTATTAAAAATGAAAAGGAGTAGGTTTTTAAAAAAATGGTTCTTAATTAATTGTGGTTTTATTTGTGAAATATGAAAAAGTTTTTTTTGACTTGGTGGTTGGTGTTCCTTATGATGGTAATTTTTTTATGATGTTGTTTTCTTTTAGCCTTTGGTGTTTTCATTTGTTCTCACATGCATGGTTTTATTTATATCTAGAAGTATGGCCCATATGGTATGGTGGTTGGGTGCCTAGGGTGGCATGGAAATGTGCATGTGGATGAGACTTGATGAAACACCATTGGTAAATGTGGAAGCCCACCAAGTTAGTTTATTTTTTTTTCAAAATTGTTTTGAGCTGAGAATTATGGATTTTTTTTAAAAACCAATGGTTATGTGGCTTGATTTCTCTATGTCTTAGAAGAGTTGTTTATTTGGTTAGCTTCCATGTGATTTAGAATTCATACTCTTGTTCTATCTGGAGATGATATCTTGTCGGTGGCTCGGTTTTGGAGTAATTTTCATTGTGTTTCTAAATATGTGTTTGATGTTGTGATGTGGCCATGGATAGTTCTCTGTTGTAAATCTTTCCTACTGATCAACCTAAGGATTCCTTTCAAATTTTGAATCCATCTCTTTTGATGATTAATCAACCTGTTTGTTGTAATAGAGAGCTGTTTGGTATCTATTAATAGTGCTTCTAGGTCGTGATAATTCTTTTGGACAGAGTAGTTGTGTTTGGTGATTTTAATGTGTTTCATCGTATCCCTGGTCCATTCTGCCCTTCGATTGGAGTGAGATAGAATTTTGATATGTATCTATAAGTTCCTATTTAGAAAAAGGTTTTGGTATGGTGATCAAGTGAGGTTTTTTTGAGTGGTGTGATCTTTATCACCTGACTGCGGTGCAACAAATGCTTCAAGAATCCGGGCACCTGCCACAGGCCTCAGAGTGATTCTTTTCACACAGTCATGAAATCGACAGAGGTGTGGAGTGCTCTATTAGGATACTTACTCCTCTGTTTTGGTAAGTTAGTTTCTATTTAAATGTTTTGGTTCCTCATTTCTGTGAATTTCCCTTTGTCGCAACAAGCGTGGTGGACTTAACCCCTCACACAGTGTTTATGGTTATTTCTTCATGGATGTGGGTTTTCAATCAATGTCCCTGTGTAGACCGCCTGTAAAAATCAGGTGCAGTATTGGTGTTACCTATTCATAGGTGGATATTTTTCGGTAGTTTCTTTGTTTCTTTTGTGGTTTCAGTGGCCAAATTATTGGGTCCCCTTCCCTCCCATCCCCAAGTGGCGGGGGTCCAGAACTGTGCTGAATGTGTTGGCCAAGTTCTTTTCCCCTCCGTTCAGGAGTGGGTGGTTTATATGTTCATGTTGTAAACCTATTAACTTGGTATAATAGGTTTTTGTGGGACGGTTTTTTGGACTTGTGTGAGTGAGTCCCAATTCTAGCTCTTGTTGAATTCTTGTCTGTTCGTTGCTAGTTGGTTTCTAATGGTGGGGAGACCCACCATGGGTCTCCTGGATTTTAATCCTACGAACATTTCTAGTGAATATTGATTTTTAATGGTGGGGAGTCCATTCTGGACTCCCCTGGAATATTTGGTTATTTGTGAGTTCTCTTTGGTTTGGTTGATGGTTGGGTTCATTGAGAGGAGGCTCAACAATCGGGTTCTTGGCTTGGTTGTGGAGGTGGTGGCTTCATCTTTCCGTTGATTCTCCAGACGTGGTTGTGAGTTGTGTTTTGTTTGGGCTGGAGTATTAAGTTGAATTGTTGGTGATTGAAATTTCATTATCATTAGAGGCTGTATTATGTTGTTATGGAATCCTTAGGTATTGTTTTTTTTAGCCGGAAAGTGTTATGGCTTTCCGGGGGCGGAAAGCTTTAATGGTGGGGAGAATTGTCACACACAGTTTTTTTTGTCATTGTATTGATCCGGACCATTGGAAATCCTGATCCTTTTCATGGGTATTTTTTGAGTTGAATCCCGAGTTTTGAAGTTTCATATATGTCTAACCACCCTAATTTGTGATCCCCATTGTTTGTTTAGTAGTTTTTGAAGAAAGGATGGTTACTTCATGATTTGGGCCAACCGTGAGCCCATTCCCAGTTTTAAAACCCGAATTTGTTTCTTTTATAAATATTTTGTTTTTCAGCCTTTTTCAACCATTCAACTTCCCACATGTCCTATACTGATATATTAAATCTTATTTATCCTTTTGGACCCATTATAAATTCATATGTTGGGTGAATTTGGGTTACTTATTTAGGTATTGGGCCAGCCCATGGGCCCATTTCCTGTTTTAAAAAAAATAATTAGTTTCATTTATCTCTTTTTCATTTTTTAATATGATTCGGTGATTACACCTCCCCCTCGAATCCAATAACCCTATACTAACCCTCATAATCTATTTTACCTCTTTGGAGCTCATATGGGTCGCAGATTAGGGCGAAAATTCTCAGGATACCTCAAATCGTGCAGAATTGACAAGGTAAATTTTATCATTAATAAATCAATCAATTTGTACTATTTTGGCCACCAATTTTCTTTCCCTGGTTCGTCCTGACCATTGGAGTCTCTTCAAGAATTTTAAAGTCATTCCCTTCTCTCTAGGGGTGCATATTTAATGGAAGACGAAAAGTTTTCTAGGGAGAAAGGTGAGATTCCTTCTCCTTTCTCCTTCCTCTTCCCCCTCCTTTCATTATTTCTTTGATTTATATTGCCCCTAGTATTCATAGACCTAGGGTTTTGTTATATCATATTTTTTTGATGGGTTTTCTGTTTGTTTAGGTCTGGTATTTATATTTTTAGTGTTTATAAACACTCGGCGGGTGATTTCGGGTGTGCGTTTCAATTACGCCAAGGATTTGAGGTAGGATATCCCTTGAACATGCCTTTATCATTCAAGTATCATCATTTTAATATTTTACTAAACTGATTTAAATTTTTATTATTGTTTTTAAGCCTTTGGATAATTTTCTTGGTGTCCAAAGTGGTTGTTTAATCATTGTTTTGTGAAAGTTAGTGTTGTTTTGTCATGAAAGTGCTCAACAAGTGTTTGTTTAAATGTTCCGTTATCTTTTGCAAATATTTTTTGAGGTTTATAATCTGGTTTATGGTAATTTTAACATTTTACAGTATCTTGAATGAAAATATGGCATTCAATATTTTTTTTATTCCTTTTCATGTACTTAAAATAAATTGTTTTGTTTAAAAAGGGCATGTCATGTGTTCGGTAAATTGCCCGGTTGGATTTTATGCATGATGTGTGATTTAAAAGTTATTTGTTGGGATTTATAATGGAATTGTAATAATGATAAATGTTATTTTTGGGTACTTATATGGATTTCCAAATTGGATTTTTTTTACAAACAAGTGGGTTTTGATTTACCACATATTTTGGCCCGAGTTGCCCAAAAATGGACTGTTTCACATCATTATGAAAATGGTTGTGTTTTGAATATGTAACATGAGTATTATAAGAGATTTATGACTGTGGTTTTCTGCTTTAAATGATTTTTATACAGATCCTTAATAAAATTAAAATGTATACCTTCGTCAAAGGTTAGTTTTGAGAAAATGATGAAAGGCTCGTTTGGCATTTCCTAGAAATGAAGGAGTGTTTTACTTGTGTATAACAAGTTGTGAAATTGGGATTGTTTTATGGTCCATTAAATGATTTTATTAAATGTTTATTGGGATGAAAAATATTATTTGGTTTGGTTTTGATGTGTGTTTATAATTTAAAGAGTTTTTTTGAAAGAGTTTTATGTGCAATGCCTCAATACACTTCATGAAATTGTTTGACCAAAATCTTTAGCGGTTTGTTGATTAGTGTAAGAAATGTGAAGAATGATTATGGGATGTTTGTGTTTTTATGGTTTTGGAATGGAATGTGGATGTGAAATGTGTATTTGATAATATGTGTAACTTGATTGAGCACTAAAGGGAATCTCGGGTATCCAGGTGGGCGGACGTGTACTAGTATGCTAGTGATTCTGTGGGGGTTGGACTCTGTTTCACGTAGCAAGTTTGACGATGACAACACTAACTAAACTATAATGATGATGATGATTGGGGAACACTAGGTTATGGGTATGTTACCTACTAGTGGCTCGTGCACGAGAACATATATTTATTATGGTTACTTTCACCGAGATATGAGGTACCTGGGGCTCACAACTAACTAGTGCCTAGGGGTACTCCCGTGACTAGTGCTCATTGGCTATTTTGTACTCAATGTCGGTATACAGTGTGTTTGGTTTCTAAATTCAGTATTATGTATTATTTATTTTAATGTTAAAATTCTTTAAAGCATCCCTCTTGAAAACTATTTTCATTTAGATGTTGCGCCTCTTTGAAAAAAAATTGTTACTTGCATTTTTGTTTATTAAACATGCATGTTTTTGTCTTATAATTATTATAGCATGGAACCTCATTTTAAAACCATACTTTCATATCTTGAATTTAAACCTATAAATTTATGTTTCTATTATTTTAAAGGATTGTGCATTGGGAATAGAATATCGGGCTAACCTATATAGTTTTAATAGTCACGCCTATAGTCTTCTTCTTTTTTTAGCCCTTTTGCAGGTTTCATCTTTAGTTCGATCACCTTGGGAGACATTTGATCATTATGTTGGAGAGTGACCAGAAGTGTCACATTGAGTTAGTTGGTCATCGGGATAGTTCAATTGAGTTTTTGGTTTTGTTCTACTTTTAGTTTCTTGTACAAATAATATTTAGTTCAATTTTTATATAAATTCATTTTGGGCTATCTATTTATTTCCGCTATTTGTTTGATTGTTTATATATCAGTGAAATCATTCCATTTTACACTCTATTGATGCCCTTGGTGCTTGTCACCATCCCGGGAGGATCGGGAATGCCTCTTGGGACTTGTCATGGGCTGTCCTGGGTGACCGGTTTAGGGTCGACTCGGGCTGGTTTGTGACACCAATGGAAACATCCTAGACTAATGGAGGACCAATGCTACGGAAACCATTTATGTGTAATGATTAAAGTGTTTTTGTATTATAATTTGAGATTTATTTTATAAAAGTAGTATATCAATGAAGTTATGGGTATATGATTTATGATACATCAAGGTATTGTTTGATGGTAGTTTTATCTTTTAATATTCGAAATATATATTGAATGGTAATGATAGCCTATAAAGGTGAACTTATTATAAGGAGATATTTATGTAAATAAATGATTAGTTTATTGATAAACCTTAATATTTACTAGATGTTTTTATAAAACTAATTTTTATTAGAATTATATGTCTAGTATAATTTTATGTTAATGAACATTGATACCAGTTTTCATGATTTATATGATGGTTTTTAAATTTTTTTTGATATCTTGGGAAACATATTACACGATCTAATATTTTTGAATTTAAGGTTATAAATGATATTTTGGGAGAGGTTTTATTTGGGTTGGGGTATGTATAAAATTTATTTTTAAAAAAAGTTTTTATTTGATAAGAATGATATTATGTTTTTTGGACATGTTTTCTAAAGGGTATGCAACACCATTTGCGGTTAAAAAAATTAATGACTAAGGTTTTTGGTTTTATTTAGCTTATATGTGTATTTATTTGTGAAAATATCAATACTAATACTTTTGTATTTTTAGTTCAATTTTGGAAATTAATATATTAAGGTTTATTAATTTTATGTATTATTTTACATTATGAATAATGTATTGGATTTATCAAAAATTGTAGTTATAGTTTTCTATTATTGTGTGGATTATGTGATCTGTTATAAGTATATTTTACTGCATTGGTAATAAAACAATTCCCTCTTTGGAATTATTTTTTTATAGAAATGATAATTTTATAGTATAAATTGATGAAATCATACTTCTAAATATTAAGTACTTCTTTATTTTGATTATATTTCTGGTAATATAGTTGCTTAGCTCTAGGAAAGGAATCATAAAAACAAAAAAAATTCATATTAAGATTATTTCAGTTGAATTGATGGTTTTTTGACCCATCATAGATTTATGTTATTTTGGTAATTCAGTGATTATATACAATATTATTAATTTGAATATATTTATATATGGTGATAGTTTTATCATTAATGTCCACATTTTCACATCACAATCATGTTACATGTAATCCTAGTTATGGGATTTCATCAGAAATTTTATTTCTCTCTTTTCATGTCGATACGTTATTAAACATTCTTATGATGTGGGTATAAAATAATGATATTTTATTGGGTAATTGTTTTACAAATATCAAATATAATTTTTAAGGAAAAAATTTATTGAATGCAGGAAGAATGTAACACCACTTTTTTTAAAATAGAAAATCATTTTTGATAGCGAAAGTGATATGAAACACTGACACCAAACAAACCATTACCATTAAAATATGACTGGTATATCATATCAATTAAATTTATGGCTACAAATACTACTAAATACATTATGAAATATATTGACATATATATGTGTATTTAATATATATAAAATTCTTGAAACTTAATCACTCAATTTTTTTGTCCTGTCTTATTGTAGTGAAAAATATGTTTTTTTAAATTATCATTTATTTTATTTTGTAAAAAAATATTATATCTATTTCATTAAAGGGTTAAAAAATTTATTTTCTAAAATTGTCTTGATTTATATACCAACATGACAGGATTAAAATAGAATTAAATTTAGTGATTTTTTGGAAAATATTGATCTTTTAGTGATTATGTTATATTAAATCATATTAATGACAATTAAATTTTATTTATTCCAGAATTTTAAATATGTTTATCTGTAGGCTAAAAAATATTTCAAAAAACTATTTTTGAAATAAATAATTCTTATCTAATATAAATAATTAAAATAAATGATATTGAGGAATTATTTAAATGTATTGTTTATACCAAATATCAATATTTTTTAATTTAAATTCATATAATTATGATTAGTTTTTATAGTGACAAATAAAAATGATATTATCCTTGAAAAATGATTTTATTGATAATGATTTCCATTATGTTTGAAGGTTTTATATTAAATTAATTTCTTCCACCAATGTGATTTTATTTTCATAAAATTAATTTCATATACCTATTCATAATAATTGATATTAATTATTTTGGAAAACTTATTTTTTGGAAATAATAATATTTACTATACTGATTATTTATTTCCTTGTTAAAAAGTTAATAATAGTTAATTAAGTGTAGAGGTTTTTTGACATAGACTAGAAACATACTAAACCTAAGAGTGTGAAGGTTCATATTTAAATTTGTATATATATGTAACATACTATGTAAATAAAGAAATATGAAATTTTAATATTTATTAATATTTGTGAATTAAATATAAATTTTACTTTAAAGGGGTTTCTATGTTCGATGGCACAGCCAATACGCAACAATGGGTTTCTTTGAAATCTTATATTGCACACTACCAATATTATATTATTTTTTTACATGGTACATAACGCATAGCTATTATATTGGTGGTAATTAACATAACTAACTAAAATTTGATTATACATGTCTGTTAAATGTGTTTAAATATATCCAATAAATTGTATAGGCCTGAAATGTAAATAAATCAAATTTTAAGCATAATTTACTTTAAAATGTTGATTTACCACCATTTTATGGAGAACCCTCTTTAAATCAGGTTTTAGTGACATTTATAAGTTTTATTTGACCAAACAAAATTCTTCTCTATAATCGAGATATCAAAATTTTCTTTGGTTAAATTTTTGGTATTTTTCTGATAAAATTCATTTTTAATGAATAGTGAAAAATACTGTATTTTTATTCTAAACTGCATTTTTATCTAATTTAATTATATGGATAGATTATATTTTTAAATTGTTTAAATGTTTAATTAGATTATATATTTACCATTTAATCTAATTTTGGTCAATTAAATTAAATAAACTTTGAAATTGGACATAAACAACTGTTCATCATTTGATAGATATTATTTCTTAAAAACACTCTATTTGTTTTGACAATGAGAATTAATTTTAAATTTATTAATTTTTTTTATGTTTTTAATTTGATAAAAAAATATAATTTTGGAATTCAGAATATCAAATATATCTTTGGTTGAATTTTTTTCTATTTTAATGAAAAACATCAATTTTTGAGGAATAGTAAAACCACTAAGTAGTAGTTAAAAAACTGACTTCTTCATTTAAATGAAAATTTACCTCCTTTGTGAATTTAATTTAAAAAATAAAAAATAAATGTTTCTTATTGGTAAATAAAATTTGATTCAATAAGATGAAAATAATTTTTTATGAATAGTAATTTTTTAATTTTATTTATCGCGGTTAGAGATAAATAGCTTAATTCAATGTAAAAATAATATTATAATAATAGAAAATTACCTTAACAATTTTGATAACATTATTGGATGATTAATGCGGACCATGGGTATCCTTGGGTCGATTTTGGGACCCCGTGGAGCCACATGGGAGTGATAATGACACTTTAGATTAATTAATTTAATGTATAGACAAAAATGATATATACAAATATATTTTAGTAAATTAATTTTTATCTAGAGTTATATAATGTATATAATAGACTATAAATATTCATTGGTAATATAAAATGATTTCCGACATCATGGTATTTGTTTAACAAATTATAGATGTCAAATAAATTAAATTATGTACGACACAGAAATAATGTTGTGTTTACCTCTTTAATAAATGATTTAAATAAATAAGATTACAAATATTAATATTGTATAAAAACATGCCCAATTTCTTTTTGATGATTTTACTTAGACCATGATTCATTTTATATTAGAATATAACTAGTTTTGGATCATTATAAACCGAAGATCATTATATAATAAAATAATATTTTCACACTTTCCTAATGAGCACCTCCTCCCCCTTATAAAGGCCATCACCTCTAACCCATTCCTCACAACTCTCAAGCCCCTTGGATCATCCAAACTCTTCCCAATTAATCTCCTTATATATATATCACCTCCTTTTATAAGCCTTACCTTAGGCATAAGTCACTTTAAGAAATCCTTTTGGTAAAAACCAAAGGGAGTTACACAAATTGAGGGTAAAATTTCTCTTGAATTCAATTGTTTTATTTTACTTATCCAACCCCCTAAACACATTTTATTCCTATATTTTTTATCAACACCATTTTCCTCAATATAGCATATTTGTTTTATGAGAATTATTAGAAGTACGCTTATACACACATCCGTCTAATAGGTTAAGAACTTAATGTTTCTTTGGAGGACAAACTACTACCTGACAAAACGATGATTGTTCAAATATCTCCAACTGCCTATCCTGGTGGACATTACGATGGAACTATATTTTTATATGATATATATTATATTTATATTGTTTCTATGTTTCGGTATTTTTCATTTATATAAAAACATTATGGTTTCCATAATGGGTAAATATGATAATCTCATTTGAAATTATATATGATATTATACTTGAATTATAATATACTTATGTACCTTTATGTTTTCATTCCATTACAATATGAAATATAAAAGGAAGTAGTGTTTATGCATACGTACGACTTACCGTCTCCATGAACGGTGCATTTTATTTCTTATCTTCAAATGTTATGTACTATTATAAATACAAGTATATATTGGATATATTTGATATATATGATATCTATATCCTGATTATCATTATCTATATAATGAACTTCTTTCCGTATAGAGAACTTGTAAATATAAGAAGTTCATTTTTGAATCAAGTACCAAATATCGAAAAAATTACCATTATTAATTAAAATGATTACAAAATGTTTATAACATGAAAATATTTATATAAAAGGAATAATAAACATGAACAATGTTCTTATGCAAGTATAAATTAACTTTACTTTATTATTCAAAATATTAATGAACGAACGAGTCAAGTCAGAAATGAGGTAAGGAAATTTGTCAAAATCCCCTTTCATTGAGGCATATTTTGTTTTAATTCAAAACTTTATTTTATACAATGTATAAACACCATTGAATTTTTATTTCATTCAGTGGGAATATTTTTCTACGAGGCATTTTACTAAATGTAAAAAATAAATGTTTCTTTTAATATAAGCAGTGATAACGACCTTTCTGCAACTGCGAGTAATATTTGATCTCTGGATTCCATAACAATATGAAATGTTTTTAAAACGAAAATAAATACCATACACTCATTTATGTATTTTCATATTGAAAATGGTTTTGATAATGTATGTGTTATGTCAATATATATAGGTGATATAGTGTGATTGAAATGTAGAAATGTTTTGTTTATTTTATATTTGTTTTATATGTTATGATTTTATAATGGTACATGGACATTTCACAGGTGGTTATGTGATAAAACAAATGATGGGTGGTGTCATGGTATTCCGATACGGGCGGTCACCTTATAACCTCCAATGCATTTGGTATGGAATTCAGCCATATGGCTATTCCATTTAGTGATATGTGTGGAAGTCGACCATATGGATATTCCATTTAAGTATGTTTATGTACCAAGATACCTATCTATGTTATTTGTTCTTTATATGGGGTTTATAGTAATCTTTTGCTTACAATAGGTTAAGAAATGATCTTTTATTCAGTGAAGATTATATACTACTTCATAAAATTGAAAATTAATACTTATGATAAAGTATTAATGGTTTAATTGTTGTTTTGAAAAACTAACTATTTTCCTTCTTTGTGTATTCCTTACTGAGCTTTTTATGCTCATCCCATGTTTGTCAAATGTTTTTCCAGGTCATAAAGTGTAATAGGTTCAAGGATGGGATTAAGGTAAAGTCATGTTATCTAAAACATAGAACTAGACAAGACTATTTTTTCATGAATTTTTGTTTTGTGGAAAAATGGATACTGGGTAGATGTGACTATATGTAATATTCAAGTTGTCGTGTATATGTTATAATCAAATTATCTAAAGCTCTAAACCTATATAGATACTCAATTGGAATTATTTACATAATTTAGGAATATGAAATGTTTATGCCTGTTTCTTTATAATTTGTATCAATGGTCGGTTTAGATAACATTAAAAGTTTGGATATTGTTAAATTAATGTCAATAATTTAATTTATGGTACGATTGATGTGATATAGAATTTACATATTACCATGTTTCTTTGCCAAATATATTTCAATGTTCAAAATGGCTTTTGCAGAGGAAACATGGAATCTATTTTGGGATGATATCAGGAGGAATACAACCTTACAAATCAGAAACCTAAGATGCTTGGATTTGGAACTCAACATTTTGTTGAAGTGATGGAACAGTTGACTCATGCTATAAATGGTGGTGGTATCCATGCCTAAAATCAAGTAGATCTACCACAGAGGAATATGTCAGTACTTAAGCATTTCATGAGGCTACATGCCCCAACATTCAGAGGATCATATGACCCTATGATATTTGAAGGGTGGATTACAGAAATAGAGAATTTTTTTGATATCATGGGGTGTTCAGAACATCAAAATGTTAGTCTCGAATTTTACCGTTTTTGAGGGTGAAGGTGATCAGTGGTGATTGATGGTGAAAAATATCATGGATAATGTGGAGATTGATGATCATGATTAGGATGAATTCAAAGGTATGTTACTTGATAAATATTTTCCTAATGTGGTTCGACTTAGGATGGAAAAAAAATCTTGGAATAGAGGAAGTTGGATGACTAAGTGGCTTCTTACGAATGAAATTTCACTCGACTGGAAAGGTATGCTACAAATTTTATCTGAGGTCTTGATAGTAAGATTAATCAGTTTTACTCATGACTGAGGCCTTAATATAGATCATTAGCCTATCGTGAGTTAAAAGTTATAAAAAATGTGTTCGATGTGAGAAGATGGTGGAAATGAAGGTTGCCGATGATCTGGATTTCCTTCACAAACATCAGAATAAAAGTTCCAGTTGGCAGGAAAAGGGAAAGAATTCATCAATGTAGCCTTGAGGTAAGAAAACTAAATATCCATATTATTAGAAGTGTTTTAAAACACATTGTGGAGAATGTTTATCAATTTATGGAAAGTGCATACGGTGTGGTAAGTCGGGACATATTTCTCGTAACTATAAGAAAGATGAACAAGAAGGCAATGAAAATCTAATTGTAAGATGTTTTAAGTGCAATGAAATGGGTCATTATGGAAATGAGTTTCCTGCAATGAATTCAACTGAGGAAAAGAAACCAGACTACAAGAAAAAGGGGTGGTGATATCCTTTTCAAATACTTCAGAAGATTTTGGTCCATCTAATGATGTATTATCAGGTACACTATTTTTTTGTTCAGATAATGAAAATGTTGTGTTTGATAAGCGGTCTTCACATTCGATCATCTCTGAGAAGTTTTCTATTAAATTAGGAATTCCATCTCAAGATATGAGTCCTGAAATAATGGTAAAAACACCTGGTGGAAAAGTTGAAACAAAAAAGAAATTATAAGAACCTTCCTGTCCTTGTGTGTTGAAAAACTCTACCTAAAAACCATATTTTTTTGCCTCTAGTAGGGTTTTGATGTAATTTTAGGAATTGATTGGTTGTCTATTTATCATGAAAAGGTTTTTTGCAGAGTTAATGATGTTTCTTTTTAGAAATATTTTTTGTTTGTGTACATGAATGAACCCTTAATTTTGAACACATTTCAGGAAGCTAAGAATCTAGTAAAATATGTAAATGAATGTTACCTTGTTCATATTGTTGAAAAGAAATGAAATGTTCAGTTTAATTATGTTCTAGTGGTTAGTCAGTGTGTTGATGTTTTTTCTAATGGGTTTTCTGGTATTATACTTGATCAGGAAGATGAATTTATTTTTGACTTAGTTCCTGATGCAAAGCCAATTTCAAAACCCCTTATCAAATGGCTCAAATTGAACATTTAGAGTTAAAGAAGAAATTTCAAGAGTTATTAGATGAATTTTTCGTTCGACTAGCACAACACCATGGGGTGACCATGTATTATTTGTTAAAAAGAATGATAGTTCAATAAGACTTTGCATTGATTATAGATAATTTTATAACATTACTATTAATAAAAAGTATCCTTTTCCTTGTATCAATAATTTTTTTGATCAGCTCTGGGGAGCTCAGTATTTTTCAAAGATTAACTTGAGGTTAGGTTACCATCTGTTGAAAGTAAAGGAAGAAGACATTCCGAAGACCACATTTTGTACTGGATATGGCCATTATGAATTTGTAGTTATGCCTTTTGGGTTAACCAATGAACCTGTTGTATTCATGGATCTTATAAATAGAATTTTCCATGAGTTCTTGGATATTATTTTTATTGTATTCATTAATGAAATTTTGGTTTATTCATAATCCAAAGAGGAAAATGAAAGTCTTTTAAGGGCTGTCTTACAAACCTTAAAAGAGAAGAAAATGTTGGGCGAATTCAGAAAGTCTGAGTTCTCTTACAAAAAATTTCTTTCCTTTATCACTTTGTTTCAAAAAATGGCATAACTGTTGATCAATCTAAAAGAAATGTTTTTGAAGAGTGGCCAAGACTCACAAATATAACTGAGATCTATTTTTTCTGGGTTTGGCATGTTATTACCAGAGAATTATTGTGAATTTAGCATGGTTATCTAGTACAATGACTATGTTAACACGAAAAGGTGTTAAGTTTATTAGGATGAAAGAATGTACTCATTTTTTTATTGAATAGAAAAGATGATTGGTGAATGCTCCAGTTTTGGAACTGCCTTCCAGAAATTGTGACATTATTGTAAATAGCGATGCTTCGTTGAAAGGAATTCATTTTTAACTTATACAAAATGATCAGGTAATTTCTTATACTTCACATCAACTTAAACCACATGAGTTAAATCACCCTATACATGATTTGGAATTATTTACTTTTGTTTTTCTTTAAAAATTATGAGGCATCATTAGTATGGAGTAATGTGTGAAATATATTGTTATCAAAAAATCATGAAGTATATATTCACTGAGGAAATATTTGACATTAGACTGAGGAGATTGTTATAATAAATCAAGGACTATGATTTCAGGATCCTTTACAATCCAGGAATATAAAATAATGTGGCTAATGCTTTGATTCGAAAAAGTAATGCTTCATTTACAATGTTACGTTTGGGACGAGATCCTTTGATTTTTGATTTTATGTACTTTGACATTGAAGTTGTTATTATAGTAAATTCCTCTACCTTTATTCAGGTGTAAGTGAAATCATCCCTATCAAACAGAATTAAGCAAGTGCATAAGGGAGACAGTGAGTTGCAGAAAAAGGTAGAGTTTTTTATAAGTGTATGTTTCCGGATTTTAACTTTGATAATGATTGTTTTTTGAGGTTTGGGAATAGAGTATGCGTGAATTGTGATTCACAGTTGAAGAATGATTTGTTTTGTGAAACTCATAGTTCTCTATTTTAAGTTCATACTTTCAGTACTAAGATGTACAAAGATCTTCAAGAGTATTATTGGTGTGTTGGAATGACAAGAGATAATAATGATTTCACTATGATGTGTTTGACCTGTCAGTGGGATAAAGTAGAGTGGTGGTTATAGAAAGGGATTCTTCATTCTTTACCGATTCCAGAGTGGAAATGTGAAAATATTTCCATGGACTTTGTTGTGGGATTACCTAAGACTTCTCGAGTTAAAAATTAAATCTGGGTTATTGTTGATCGATTGACTAAATATTCTCATTTCATTCCTATTTTAGATACATTGTCTCTAGATCAACTTTCTCAATTGTATGTTGATGATATAGTCAGGTTACATGGTTTTCCACTATCCACTATATCTTATCGTGATCCTAGGTTTACATATAACTTTTGTAAACTCCTTCAGAAGTCTTCTCGTACTGAATTAAATTTTAGTACAGATTTTCATCCAAAATCCGAGGAGTAGTCTAAATGAACAATCCATCCCTTGGATGATATTCTACGTGCTTGCTCAATGGATTATTAGGGAAGTTTGGACAAATTTCTTTCATTGGTTTAATTTTATTTTAATAACAGTTTTCATTCTAGTATACAGATGGCTCTGTTTAAAGCATTATATGGAAATCGTTATTGAAATCTTATTTTTTGGGATGAAGTAGGTGAAATGAAGCAGATGTAACCAAAATTGGTAGAAGATATGGCAGAAAAATTTTAGTTGATTAAAAAGCACATGAGAACATCTCAGAGTAGGCAGAAACGTTACACAGATAATCGTAGGACGAATCATTTTTTTTAGGTAGGTGATCATGTCTTTCTCAAATATTCTCCATTGAAAAGTGTGATGCATTTTCATAAGAAGGGAAAGTGGAGTTCGAGGTTCATTGGACCTTATGAAATCCTTGAGAAAGCTGGATTAGCTGCATACAAAATGGCTTTACCTCCTTGTTTTTCCCAGGTGCAGAATGTTTTTCATGTTTCAATGTTGAGAAAATATATGCCAGATCAATGTTATGTTTTGATTCTAGAGATAGTTCAGTTGTAATAGAATCTATCTTATGAGGAACATCCAGTCCATTTTCATGACTGAAAAGAGAATGTGTTGTGAAATAAGGTAATTCAATAGGAATGGTTTTTGTGGAAAACCCATATGGTTTAAGAGGAAAAGTGGGAATTTGAAAATGCTCTATGGGATAAATAACCCCATTTATTTGATAAGTGAATAAAATTGTGAGGACAAAATTTCCCAAAGGGGGGAAGGATGTAACATCCCATATAAGTAAAGAAATATGACATTTTTATATTTATTAATATTTGTGAATTAAATATTAATTTTAATTTAAAGGGGTTGCTATGTTCTATGGCGTACCTGATACGCAACAACGAGTTTCTTTGAAATGTTATGTTGCACACTAACGATATAATATTATTATTTTAAATGGTAGTTAATTACTAGACATTATATTGGTGGTAATGAATAGAAGTAACTAAAATATGATTATACATATTTTTGAAATGTTTTTACATTTATCCAATAAAAGTTAGAGTCATCAAATGTGAATATATCTAATTTTAAGCAAAATTTAATTTAAAAGGTTGATTTACCACCATTTAATGAAGAACCCTATTTATATAAAGCTTTTTTCACTTTCATATGTTCTATTTGACCAAAAATAATTATTATTTAGAATATAGGCATCAAAATTTACTTTGGGTAAATTTTTGGTACTTTTCTGATAAAATCCATTTTTAATGAATAGTGAAAAATACAATATTTTAATTCAAATATGTCTTTTAATATATTTTATTTATATTGATAGATTATCTTTTTAATTTTTCTAAAGTGTAATTTGATTATATTTTTTCCATTTAATCTAATGTTGGTCATTGGAATTAGTTTATCATTGAAATTGGACATAAATAAGTTTTAATCTTTTGATAGATATTTTTCTTAAAAACACGCTATTTGTTTTGAAAATGGAAATTAATTTTAAATTAATTAATCAAACTTATTTGTTTTTAATTTGATAAAATAGACATCATTATTTAATTCATAATTTCAATTATATCTTAGTCGGAATTTTGTGTATTAATCTGAAAAACGTCAATTTTTGATGAATTGTGAAACCACTATGTAGTGGTAAAAAATGGAATTTTTCATTTAAATAAAATTTTACCACTTCTGTGAATTTAATTTAAAAAATCCAAAATACATGGTTTTTATTAGTAAGTAAATTTTCATTTAATAATACAAACTATTTTTTGAGGAATTGCAACTCTTTACTTTTATTTACCGCAGTTAAAGGTAAATAGGGTAATTCAAGGTAAAAAGAATATTATAATATATAACCATTCCCTTAATAGTTGTTCTAAACTTATTTTATGAGTCATGGCCGACCATGGCCATCCTTGGGTCTATTTCGAGACCACTTGAAGCCACATGTGAGTGATAATGGCACTTTAGATTAATTAATTTAAAATAAAAGCAAAAATAACACAAACAAATTTCTTTTAGTAAATTAAATTATACATAGGGTAATATATGTTATCATTTAAACTATAAATATATAATGTAAATATAAAAAGATTTCATACATTTTGGATTTTTTTTAAATAATTCAGACCTCAAATACATTATATTATGTATGACACATTAAAGATGCAACGTTTACCTCGTTAATAAATGATTTAAATAAATAAGATTATAAATATTAAAATAATATCAAAAACCTATCAAAATACTGTGGGATGATTTTATTTAGACCATGAGTCATCTTTTATTTGAATTTAATTAGTTTTATCCATTTAAAAACTGAAAATAATTTTATAATAAAATAATATTTTCACACATTCCTAAAGAGCCCCTCATCCCGCTTATAAACAGCACTCACCTCTAACCCATTCCTCACACCTCTCAATCCCCTTGTCTCATTCAACCTCTGCCAAATTAATCTCCTTTCATATCTCTTCTCTTACAAGAAGCCTTAACATATGCATAATGATCTTCAAGAAGTGTTTTTGGTTAAAACCAAAGCGAGTTACCCGAATTGATGGTAACCGATTCTCTTAAATTATTTTATTTTATTTTGTTTTATTTTACTTCTCTAACCCATAAACTCTTTTTTTCATTTATTTTATAACAAAACTAGTATCCTCAATATAATAGGTTGTTTTTGTGAGATTCATTTGAACTACACTTACACACACCTCCGTCGAATGGGTATAGAACATACTGTTTCTGTGGACGTCGGACTACTGCCTCATGGAACGATGATTGTTCAAATATCTCCAACCACCTCTCATGGTGGAAATTATGATAGCAATGTATTTATATATGATATTTATTATATTTATATTTTTTCTATTCTTATTTATTTTTCATTTATATAATACCATTATGGTTTCCGTAGTGGGTAAATACGATAATATAATTTTAGGATGTGCGGACTACTGACCCCTCAAAGTTATATAACTCGTTCAGGTATTATGTGGAAGGTATAATGTGTAGAGTTAATGAAATTGTATATGATATTATAATATAACTATAATATACTTATGTATCATTATGTTTTCATTAAATTAAAATTTGAAATATAAATGGAAGTAGCATTCATGCATACGTACGGCTTACCGTCCCCATGAACAGTGCATTTCATTTCTTATATCCAAATGTTATATACTATTATAAATAAAAGAATATACTGTATATATATGATATATATGATATCTAAATCATTAATATCATTATGGATATAATGAACTTTTGACCACATAGACAACATCTAAATATAATAAGTTCACTTTTGAATCAAGAACAAAACATCGACAAAATGACTATTATTAGATTAAATGATAACATATTGTTTGTAACATGGTAATAATTGATATAAAAGGAATAATAAAAATGAAAAAGGTTCTTAGGAAAGTAGAAATTAACTTTATATTATAATTCAAGAGATTAAATAATGAACGGGTCATGTAGGACACGAGGTAAGGGACTTCATCCTAATCTCCTTTCATTGGGGAATATTTTGTTTAATACATGACTTTCTTTTATACGTTGCATAAACAAATTTTTCTTTTCATTTCATTCAATGGGAATATTTTTCTACAATGATTTTTACTAAATTCCAAAACTAGTGTTTCTTTTAATGTAAGCGGTGACAATGACCTTTCTGACGCTGCAAGTATTATTTGATCTTTGGCTACCTTAACTAGCCGTAATATTTTTAAAATAAAAATAAATACCATATATTCTTTTATGTATTTTTTCATTTCAAATGGATTCAACAATAGTTTTTTTATGAAAATATATATAAGTGATATATTGTGATTTAAATGTGGAAACATTTTCTTTCCTTCATATTTTTGGTATGTGTTACGACTTTATAATGATACATGGACATTTAACTGGTGGTAACATGATAAAAAATGACAGGTGGTTACCTTATAATCTCCAATTCATTTGGTATGGAATTCACCCGTATAAAAATTCCATTTAGTGATATGTGAGGAAGTTGACCGTATGGTTATTCCATTAAAGTATGTTTATGTCCCAAGATACCATTATATGTTATGTGTTCTTTATATGGGTTTTGTGGTAATATTTTGGTTACAAAAGGGTGAGAAATGATATATTATTTAGTAATGGGTATTTATGACATCATAATGGTGAAAATTATTACTTATGATAAAGTATTCGTGGTTTAATTTTTGTTTTGAAAAACAAACAGTTTTTATTCTTTGTGTATCCCTTACTGATCTTTTTATGCTAATACCAAGCATTTGAAATGTTTTTCACAGGAAAAATATTAGAATAGGGTCAAGGATGGGATCAATGAAAGATCCTGTTATCTAATTCATGGAACTAGATATGACTCTTTTTTCATGATTTTCTATTTTGTGAGAAAAATGGAAACTGGGTAGATGTCTCTAAATGTAATATTCATGTTGTTTTTTATCTGTTATCACCTAATTCTCTGACGCTCTGAACATGAAAAGATCCTCAATGTGAATTATTTACATAATTCAAGATTATTCAATGTTTAAGGTTGAGTACTTATATTTGGTATCAGAGGTCGGCTTAGATAACATTAGATGTTAGGATATTGTTATATTAATGTAAATAAATTAATTTATGGTAAGATTGAAGTGATATAACATTTATAGATTTCCATGTTGCTTCAACTAAGATATTTCTATGTTTAGAATGGTTTTCCACAGAGGAAATAGGGAAGCTATTTTGAGACGACATCAGGAGGAATACGACCTTCCAAATCAGCAACCTGAGATGGTCGGAAACGGAACTAAACTACTTGTAGAAGTAATGAAATAGTTGAATAAAGCTATAAATGGTGGTGGTATCCATGCATGAGATCCAACAAATCTACCACTAAGGAAGATGTCAGTAGTGGAGCATTTCATGACGCAACAACCCACATCATTCAAAGGATCATATGACCATGTACTAGCTGAAGGGTGGATTAAAGAAATGGAGAAACTTTTCATTGTCATTGAGTGTTTATAACATAAAATGGTTATCCTCATTATTTACAATTTTGAAGGTGAAACGGATTAGTGGTGGTCGATGGTAAAAAATATCATGGATTGTTAAGAGATTGATGATCTTGGATGGGATTAATTGAAAGGTTTTTTCCTTAAGGAATATTTTCTAATGGTGGCTCAACTTATAATGGAAAATCAATTCTTGGAATTAAGGAAGGAGGATGACTCGGTGGCTACTTATGAAGGAATGTTCACTCGACTAGTATGGTATGCTCTAAATTTCATCTGAGATCATGACAGTAAGACAAATCGATTTTACTCAAGACTGAAGCCGCGATATCCAACATCATTAGCCTCTCGTGATTTAAAATGTTATGAAAAACATGTTCGATGTGCGGAGAAGGTGTAAATGGAGTTTTTCGATGACCATGTGTTCTTTGAAAAACAAAAGAATAAGAGGTATAGTTAGTAATAAAAGTGATATAATTCATCAAAGAATCATGAAGGTAAGAATACTAAATATCCATCTTGTGAGAATTGTGTTAAAAAGCTTCATTGATAATGTATATCAAATTATGGAATGTTCTTCCAGTGTGGTATGTATGGACCTATTGCTTGTAACAGTAAGGGAGATGTTCAAGAAAGTAATTAAAATCCTGTGGTAAGATGTTTTATGTGTAATGAAATGTGTCATTATGAAAATTAGTGTCCAAAGAAGAGCTCAACTACGGGAAAGATACCGGACTATAAGAAGAAAGTGGTGGTTTAGTCCTTTGCAATTACTTCAGCAGATGTTGGTCCATCAAATGAAGTAGTATCATGTACCCTATTTGTTTTTTCAGATTAGTCCAATGTGTCGTTTGGTCCGGGGTCTACAAACTAATTCTTTCCTGATAAGTTTTCTAGTAAATTTGTAATTCCATCTCAAGTTATGAATCCTAAACTTATGGTGAAACACTTGGTAATAATGTTGAAACAAGAAAAATTATAAGAACCTTCTTTTCCTTATGCGCGGATTGAATCTACCTAAAATACTTTTTGTTTTGCCTCTAGTGGATTTTGATGTTATTTTGGGCATGGTTTTGTTGTCTATTTATTATTCTAAGATTTACTGGAGAGATAAAGAGGTTTCTTTTCAGAATGATTTTCAGTTTGTGTACAAGAATGAACTTGTACATTTGATAACATTTATGGAAGCTAAGAAACTAGTAAAATATGGAAATGAACGATACCCTAAAAATATTGGTGAAAACAATGTAACTGCTTAGATTAATTATGTGGAAATGGTAAATGAGTATCTGGATGTTTTTATTGATGAGTTTTCTGGTATTATACCTGATTGGGATTTAGAATTTCTTATTGACTTAATTCCTAATGCTAATCCAATTTCCAAACCCCCTTATCTAATGGCTCAAATTAAACTTTTAGATTTTAAAATGTAGTTGCAGGAGTTATTAGATAAAGGTTTAAATCGACCTAGAACATCACCATGGGGTGATCCTGTCTTATTTGTCGAAAAGATTTATGGTTCAATGAGACTTTGGATTGATTGTAAATATTTGAATAATATCACTATTAAGAACAAGTATCCTTTTACTCATATTGATGATTTGATTGATCAACTCCAAGGAGATCCGTATTTTTTGAAGATTCATTTGAGGTCAGGGTACCATCAGTTGAAAGTAAAAGAAGCAGACATTCTAAATATTGTGTTTCGTAGTAGATATGACCATTGTGAATTTCTATTTATGCCTTTCGGGTTATCCAATTCACCTGTTGTATTCCTTGATCATATGAATAGAACATTCCATGAGTTCTTGGATGTGTTTCTGGTTGTGTTTATTAATTATATTTTCGAATATTCTAAAAGTAAATAGGAACATGGGATCCATTAAAGGGTTGTCTTGCAAACAATAAAAGAAAACAATCAGTTTGGTAAATTCATTATGTGTGAGTTTTGGTTACAAAAAAATTCATTCCTTGGTCACATTATTTCAAAAAATGGAATAACTATTGATCCTGCTAAAACCAAAATTGTTGAAGAATGTACAAGACCCACAAATATAACTGATATCTATAGATTTTTGGGTTTCGCAGGTTATTACTAGAGGTTTTATGAGAATATTTCATGGTTATAAAATCTCATTACTAAGTTAACATTAAATGGAGTTAAGTTTATTTGTAAAAAAATGTAATGATTATTTTTCTGAATTGAAAAGAATATTGGTTCATGCTCCAATTTTGGCATTGCCTTCCATAATTGGTGAGTTTGTTATCTATAGTGATGATTCATTGAAAGGAACTGGTTGTGTCCATATGAAAAATGATCATGTAATTTCTTATGCTTCGTGTTAGTTGAAAACTCATGAGTTAAATTACCCTACACATGATTTGGAAATAGATTCTATTATTTTTTTTAAAAATTTGGAGGCATTATTTGTATAGAGTAAAGTGTGAAATATAAACTGATCACAAAATTTTGAGGTATATATTCACTCAGAATGAATTGAACATGAGACAGAGGAGATGGTTAGAATTAATCAAGGATTATGATTGAGCGATCCTTTACTCTCTAGGAAAATAAAATAATGTGGATGATTCTTTGAGGTGAAAAAGTAATAATTCGTTAACCCATCTAAGATTGGAATGAAATCATTTGGTTTTTGATTTGATGGAAATTGGGAATGAAGTTGTTGTTATTGGAAATTCCTCAATTTTGTTTCAGGAGTTAGATAGATCATCCATATCAGATAGAATTAAGAAAACACAGAAGGGAGATAGTGAGTTGCCGAAAAAGGTAGAGTTGGTTCATAAGGGTAAGATATCAGATTTTAAAAATGAAAATGATGGTGTTTTGAGGTTTTGGATGAGATTATGTGTGCACTGTGATTACAAGTTGTGAATGATTTTTTATGTGAAAATCATAGTTCTCTGTTTTCAGTTCATCCTGGAAGTACGAAGTTGTACAAATATCTTCAAGAGTGTTTCTGGTAGGTTGGAATGAAAAGTGATATTACTGATTTTACTGTGAAGTGTTTGACCTGTCAGCAGGTTAAGCAGAGCAGCAGTTAAAAAAATCGACGCTTCAATCATTATTAATTCCAGAGTAGAAATGGGAAAATATATCAATTGACTTTGTTGTGGGATTACCGAAGACATCTTGAGATAATAATTCAATCTGGGTGATTGTTGATCGATTGACTAAATGTGCTCATTTACTTCTTATTTGTGATACTTTGTTTCTAGTTCATCTTTCTCGGTTGTTTGTTAATGAGATAGTCAGATTACATGGTGTTCCCCTCTCCATTGTCTCTGATCGTGATCTCATGTTTACTTCTAGCTTTTGGAAAGGCTTTAAAAATTCATTGGGTATTGAATTATGTTTTTGTACATATTTTCATCCACAATCAGATGGGAAGTCATAACAAAAAATTCAGACCTCGGGGGATATGCTGCGTGCTTGCTCGATGGATTTCCAGGGAAGATGGGACCAACATCATTCTTTGGTAGAATTTTATTATAATAAAATCTTTCATTATAATATAAAGAAGGTTCTGTTTGATGGATTATATAGAAATCACTGCTAAAATAAATTTTTTTGGGATGAAGTAGGTGATAGGAAGCTGATGAGATTAGAATTAGTAGAAGAGATGGAAATATCTCAGTTGATTTAGAAACACATGAGAATAACTCAGTGTAGGAAGAAACGTTATGCTAATAACCAGAGGAAGGATCATTCTATTGAGGTGGGTGAACTTGAATTTATCAATGTTTCACCATGGAAATGTGTGATGAGTTTTAGTAAGAAGGGAATGTTGTGTCCAATGTTCATTGGACGTTATGAAATCTTAGAGAAAGTTAGATCAGTTTTGTATAGATTTTCATTACTTCCATGTTTGTTCCATATACAATTTTTTTTTTCATGTTTCAATGTTGAGAATGTATATGCTATATCCATTACATGTTTTAAGTCTAGAGACAGTTCAGTTATGAGGAAAATCATGTTCAGATTCTTGACCAAAGAGAGAAAGTGTTTTAGAATAAGTTAATTCGCCAGGAAATGGTTTTGTGAAAAAACTATATGGTTGAAGATGCAACATGGGAATCTAAAAATGCTATGAGGGATAAATACCCCCATTTATTTGATAAGTGAATAAAATTTTGATGAAACAACTTCCCAAAGGGGGGAAGGATGTAATATCCTATGTAAATAACGAAATATGTCATTTTCATATTTATTAATCTTAGATTGTGCCATGATTTCAGGGTCATCTCTCTTGCTGCAGCCAAATCCATGCCCTAGGAGGTGATGAGAACCGCTTCGGATACTCCCTCCTCAGAGGTGGGGGGGGGGGGTCCTCTTTCGCATCTCCATGGGAATCAAACTTTCTTCCCCTTATCAAATCCCGACTACCAACCTCCATTCCCTCAGATTTTGGTTAGCCCAAATGTTCCCGAATGCTTCGCGGGCCTTCTACTTCTACCAGTTTAAACACATGAATTTACTAAGGCATCCTCCCTACTGTAACTGACATTGATTTCATGATTCAAGTGATGCTAGTCGTCAGTGGACTCTTTCGAATGCTAGATTTTTGATTCATCGGGTTTATATGAGAGAGTCACAATTAGTCTTTTGGATTCCAGAAACATTATGATTCACTTTTCTTCCGAATATGATCTGATTCACGCGTGGTCGAGCACGCCTATCTGCTATGAAGGAACTCGATTCTTCCTATTAAATTGGTCATATAACTTTCACATGAAATGATACCCTTCAAAGCTGGAGATTTGGATAATTTTTCTATAAATCCCACTTCCATTTCAAAATCATTCTATCCTTCGGTTGCTTGGAAATTTGCTAGGGTAATTCCTATGTAGTGATAGATGGACCTGTCTGGTGTGCCACCCGATTTCTCCGAGGGTGTCTGTCGAAGTGGATATCTCAAAGGAACTTGTTGAACCTTTTTGAATTGTCATGGGAGAAGAATTCTGATTCAAGATGTCTATCATATTTGAATCCTTTTGGGAATGATGTTCTTCATTCGAGTAGTTGGGACACAATCTGGAGATCTACAGGAGAAGGGAGAGGAAACATGGAGTCATTATGGAGGTGGAATGTGTGGGAAGTTATCCAATTGTTGAGATAGGTTCATGGTCTACTGGTTCCAGTCAAGGAAATGTTGAGACAGAGGTCACCAGGTGAGAGGGTGGTGCTAGTATTCATAAACATGATATGCCTATAGGGCCAAGTGTAGTGTATGTTTTCAAAAGGCATCGAAATGATCTAGATGGTATTCCTAATAGAATTACAGTGGGGGAAACCCAGGCCAGTGCAGTGGAAGAAGTAATTCTAGACACCCTCAAATCACCTACTCAAACTTTGGGGGAATATATTGGAGTTGCTGGTGCTGCAGGTTCATCCCATGGGGCGGTGGCTCCATGAACGTATGATATGTCATTGCACACTGAAAGTTGAAAGAAATTTGGTAGGGTGGATACTGGTTAGATTAAATCTATGTCAAGACTACAGTGGGAGTAGTCTTCCAATAGGTTACACATGACGCTGGATACCAAAGAGGACACCAACATGAAGGTCACCCTATCCTTCATTGACCTCAGTAACCGATTTGGAAGATTGAACAATGAGGTAGAGTTTGAGGAAAATTAAAATGGTCATTCCAAGGCATAGACCGAGGGTGATGAGTATACTTTTGATGATAATGTTTAGGGAGGATCTATAAAAAACTTGCACAACCAAAGAAGGAAGAAAGGAAACAAATAGAACAGGGACCTGTGGTGATGCATTGTTTCTGGGAAGACGAATCCAAAGTGTATCAAAGAATACTCTTACCTTCCAAAACCGATGGAGTCCCGACCAGTAAAAAAGGTAGGTATTCAGAAGGATATTGAGATTCATCTAGTGGAGGTAGAGGAAGGACAAAAAACCTCAGTATAAAAATCTCAAAATCAAGAGACAGAACCATCAAAATAAGGAGATAAACGGGAGGAGTTTCACCTGCATAAATAAAAGGCGACACTAGTGGTTACCCCTGGTCCACAGTGTGGGGCAGAAACAAATATTTTTGGTGTCGAGCAAATAGATGTACATGAGAGGGAACCAGTCTCAAGTGCTAAGGTAGGAGTGGGTGGATGTCTGGGGGTTGGAAGGAGAAGTGTTGATCAGGGGAGATCCATGGGAGATTCTGTTCAAATCTGGGGAAGAGATGGCAGAGAATGTTGTATCCATACACCCTTATACTATGGTTGTGGAATGGATGCAAGAAATATTGATTCAATTTGACATGAATATGGTGCAAAGCGAGTGGATCAGCAAACAACACCTAATCCTAGTCATAGGTTTTAACAACAAGAATACAGTTGAAGAGGATCCCCGCGAGCATGTATTAAGCTGGATTCACATTTCGAAGACATTATCAGAGACAACCCCGAAAAAAAGGTAACAAATCTTTCCTGGTAATTGTTCAAGGATTTCATGTCTAATGGGTTCAAGTTGGTGTTTCATAATTGTGTCATGTGTTATAATTTCTAAGGGTTGTGTTGGACTGTTTGGTTTCACACTTTCTCCAAAAAAGTGTCTCTTTAATAAAAATATTTATTTGGAGAAGGTTAATATTTGTGAACTATATATTAATTTTACTTTAAAGGGTTTTCTATGTTCGATTGCGTATATGATACGCAAAAATGAGTTTCTTTAAAATCGTACAGTGCACTATAACTATATAATATAATTATTTTGAATGGTATTTAACACCTAGCCATTGTTTTGGTGGAAATAAACAAAACTAACTACAAAATGATTATACATGTTTTTTAAAAGTTTTTACATTTATCCAATAAAACATAGAGTCTTAATATGGGAATAAATCTAATTTTAACAAAAATTTACTTTAAAAGGTTGACATAACACCTTTTGATGGTGAACCCTATTTAAATGATGTTTTGGTCACTTTTATATGTTCTGTTTGACCGAAAAAAATTATTCTTTAAAATAGAGATATCAAAATTTACTTTAGGTAAATTCTTACTATTTTTCTAATAAAATTCATTTTTAATGAATAGTGGAGAATTTTGAATTTAAATTCAAAACGGCCATTTAATATAATTTATTTATATGGGTATATTATTTTTTAATTGATTTTAAAGTTTGATTAGATTATATTTTTACCTTTTAATCCATTCGTGGTCATTGGAATTAATTTCATTTCGAAATTGGACATAAAAAAGGGTCAATCTTTTGATTGATATTGTTTCTTAAAAACACGCAATTTGTTTTGACCAAGGGAATTAATTTTAAATTAATTAATCCAAATTCAATGTTTTGAATTTTGTAAAATAGACAATCATTTTTTATTTCATAATATAAAATATATATTAGGCTAATGTTTTAGTAATTTCCTGAAAACATCAATTTTTGATGAATAGTGAAACCACTAAGTAGTAGTTAAATTTTTTTTCTCATTTAAATAAATTTTTACAACTTCTGTTAATTGAATTTCAAAAATCCGACATACATGGTTTTTATTAGTAAGTAGAATTTTGTTCAATAAAATGAAATTATTATTTTCTGAATAGTAACTTTTAACTTTTATTTACCATAATTAAATGTAAATAGGGTAATTCAAGTTAAAAAAGTATTGTAATAATACAGAATTACCTAAACACTTGTTCTAACCTTATTTTATAAGTCATGGCCGATAATGGGAATACTTGGGTACATTTTGGGACCCCAAGGAGCCACTTGGGAGTGAAAATGACACATTAGATTGATTAATTTAAAGTAATGACAAAAATGATAAAAACAAATATCTTTTAATTAATTAATTTTTACATTTGGTTATATATGTTATCATTTAGACTATAAATATTCATTAGGATGGTAAAAATATTTCCTAAATCATGGTATTTTGTTTATAATTTTTTGAAATCATATAAATTAAATAATGCATGACATAGTAATGATGTAGTATTTACCTCATCAATAAGGATTTAAATAAATAAAATTATAAAGATTAAAATAATATACAGAACCAGTCCAATTCCTAATGGATGAATTTATTTCTACCGTTTTTAAACATATCTTAGACATTAATTAGTTTTGGATCTTTAGAATCCTAAAATCATTATATAATAAAATAATATTTTCACACTTTCCAAAAGTGCCCCTCCACCCCCTTAAAAAAATCCCTCATCTCTAACCCATTCCTCACACCTCTCAAGCCACTTGTATCATCCATCCTCTGCCCAATTGATCTCCCTGCATCCCTATACTTCTCCTAGAAGCCTTAATTTTGGAATAAGGCACATCAATATGTCATTTTGGTTAATACCAAAGGGAGTTACCGGAATTGAAGGTAACCGTTTCTCTGAAATTATTTTGCTTTATTTTAATTATCCAACCCCCTAAAAACTTTTTATTCATTTATTTTATAACAGAAAAAGTATCCTCAATATACTAGTTTGTTTTAATGAGAATTATTAGAACTACACTTACACAAACCTCCGTCTAATGGGTAAAGAATATATTGTTTCCGTGGATGACGAACTACTGGCTCACGAAATGATGATTGTTAAAATATCATCAAAAGCCCGTCATGGTATCCATTATGATGGAAAAGATTTTATATCTGATATATATTGTATATATATTGTTTATATTATTTTGTATTATTCATTTATATAATAACTTTATGGTTTCCATAGTGGGTAAATATGATAATCACATTTGAGGAAGTATGGATTACCGCCCCTTCAAAGTGATATGACTCTTTCATGACTTATATAGAATGTATAAAGGGTAGAGGTAATGAAATTATATATGATATTATAGTGGAATTATAATAAAATTATGCGTCATTAAGTTTTCATTCCATTACAATATGAAATAGAAATGGAAGTACCGTTCATGCGTACGTACGGCTTACCGTCTCCATGAACAGTGAATTTTATTTCTTATCTCCAAATGATTTGTACTATTAAAAATACAAGTATATACTTGATATATATGATATATATATGATATCTAAATAATGAATATCATTGTGGATATGAAGAACTTTTGAACCCATAGACAACTTGTAAATATAAGAAGTTCATTTTTGACTCAAGTACCAAATATTGAAAAAATGACCATTATTAACATAAATGATTACATAATGTTTATAACATAGTAATAATTGTTATAAAAGGAATAATAAACTTAAAAAAGGTTCTTAATAAATTAGAAATTATCTTTAGTTTAATATTCATGAGATTAAAGAATGAACGGGTCAAGTCAGACATGAGGTAAGGGACTTCACCTCAATATCCCTTCATTGTGGAATTTTTTTAATACACATCTTTCATTTATACGTTGAATATAATCCATTGAATTTTCACCTCATTCAATGGGAATGTTTTTCTATGAATCATTTTACTAAATGAATAAAGGAATGTTTCTTTTAATGTAAGTGGTGACAACGACCTTTCCACAACCGCGAGTTTTATTTGATATTTGGCTTCTTCAACAAGTCGTAATGTTATTACAAGTGATATAGATACCGTATACTATTTTATGTATTTTGGTATTGAAAATGGATTAGATATTGGAATTTTAATGTCATTATATTTAAGTGATATATGTTTATGGAAATTTGGAAATTTTTTCATTCCTTTATATTTATTTTATATGTTATGATTTTATAATGGAAATGGATATTTAATGGGTGGTTATGTGATAAACCAAATTATGAGTGGTTCCATGATAAAATTGGATGGGTGGTTATGATAAAACCGCCAATTCATTGGTTATGGAAGTCAGCTGTTTGGAAATTCCACTTATTGATATGTGTGGAACTCGACCGTATGGTTATTCCATTTAAGTATGTATATGTCCCAAGTTACCTTTAAATGTTATGTTTTCTTTATATGGGTTTTATGGTAATATTTTGGTTACAAAAGGGTAAGAAATTATCGTTTATTCAGTGAAGAGTATTTACTAATTCATAAATGTGGAAAGTATTACTTATGATAAAGTATTCATGGTTTAATTTTTATTTTGAAAAACTAACAGTATTCATTCATTGTGTATGCCTTACTGATCTTTTTATGCTCATCCCATGTATTTGAAATGTTTTCCCACGACATTAAGTGTAATAGGGTCATGTATGGGATCAAGGAAATGTCATTCTTTCTAAAACATGTTACTAGACATGACCCTTTTTTCAGGAATTTTTATTTTGTGAAAAGAAGGGTAACTGGGTAGATGTGTCAACCTGTATTCAAGTTGTTATGTATATGTTATGACCTAATTCTCTAAATCTATAAACCAGAAAAGATCCTCAATGTGAATTATTAATAGAATTCAAGAATATGTAATGTTTAAGTTCGATTCCTTATAATATTATTAATTTTTTTTACATTATTACAAAATAAATAATTTTTTTTATAAAAAGTATATTTTGATTTGTTAAAATATAAATTATATTTGGGGTTATATATAGTTTTAATGAAGAGTGTAATTTTGATTAATTCTTTAATTTTTGACATAAAATATTTTGTAGTTAAATATTATTAGTTAATATTATATATTAAATATAAATGATAATATAAGTTTATGATGTTAAAATTAAATTTTTATTAGGGAAGAAAAAACTTATTGTCCAAAAAACCCAAAATATCTCATCAAATTTCATTTCAGTTTTAAATGATAAAATTATAATATTTATAAAATAATGTTTATAAAATAAATATTATTTTTCTAATTATCACAAATAAATTTACTTAGGGAGAATTTTTTCAAATTTTTTATACAGTCGATTTTTCCGGTAAAAATTATATACGGTATAAACATATTGTGTGTAATATGACATCATAATGACCCATAACATATCTAATAAATTATATAAATTGTAAAAATGAAACAAATATATGTTTATACATTAAACAAATGTGTTATTTAGTAAATTTGATTAATTTTATATATCTATTATGAATCATTCGAAATTAATAATATATTTTATGCTTTTAATGTTTTTTTATGAAAACAACTTACTTATACATCACCACTGATAATATAGTGATTATATAGTACTTTTTAAATATAAAATAATTTAAACCACTAATAGTTTTCAAATAACATATTAAAAAACCATGATAAGGTTTGTTATTTTTATTATTTTATTTTATAGAGTCCAAAACCTATGTTGGGAAAATAATAAAGAACTCTGCACTTTCTTAGACTATAATTACAGATAAACTCCAATTATTCTTCACTAAAAAATCCTTGAAGAACTTACATACTCTTTCCTCAAACCAATTGGTCCTCAAAAGGTGACCCCAATCTCCCATAAAGCTCCTCTGAACCAGTTGGAATGGTAGTCTCAGTATAAGGGACCACACTATCTTCTTATCATGTTAATCAAGTTCATTGTGTTGATTATTATGAATATCAACTAGTTCTATTGTATAGAATTTATATAGATCCATATACAATAAAATACATATCATTATAATTATAGATCATTTCCCCCTCCCAATATATCATTTACCTAATTCATTATTATGATAATATTTATTAAGGGATCTTGATATCTTGTTTTTATTCAAACACTTTTTAATGTTTTACATCTTAATTTCTATTTGTTCGGGTTTGGGTATGATTTTATACACCACAATTAATTCATTATTTATTTTTATTTTATGAGACCCCTTATAAATCTCATTAGTCCCTCTCATGTTCTATTATGTACAACTCTTATGTATCCATAATTTTCATGAGATTCTCTATACAAAAAGGGAGGGACCATATCCGATTTTTAATTTAATAACCTTTATTATATTTATCCATTTGAAACTAAATTGGATATTATTCAGGAAATTATAACTATACCTCTACTATATAATAGATTTTCTAATAATTAGTTATTTTTTATCCACACTCATTACAGAATTTATCTAAGCTGATACTATTCCCAAATCCACTCATTCTCCTCTTTATTAAAAAATCGTTATTATTTCATGCCTTTTTTCTCCAATTACCAATGTTGTGATACATTATTTATTTTTTCCCTTACATCTATTATTATTTACAAATTATGAGATACCCCATTAAACTAAATAATACATCCCATGATCAGTTATGTGGAACCTTTATTCTGCAAAACCTTCACTATGATTTTCTATGATAGAAAATTGTGTAGTGGATACCCATAACCATTAATATAAATGGTGTTCAAATTTATGAAACTATACTTCTTTGATTGGGTACATAAAATTATTCAATCCAAAATCCACTATATCGGGGTTAAAATTGATGAAATATGTTATAATTTATATGATCTACATTGAACACATTGATATGTACATGGTATGATTTTTATGGGTGAACCATGATATAACTACAATGTTTTGGGTAATGATTTAGTCTCATGATAAAAAAAACATATTGTACGCGATGCTATTCTAAGAACAGTATTTATGATATCATGGTGGGGAATAATGACATAGGTTTATAATGCCCTTTTTAGCATTTTTTCCACACTCCCATGATGCCCTAATTTTATAATTGTATATCGTGCCTCAATATTAATATTTATAAATATAAACCCTTAAATGTCCCATTTAAGTGGATATTTTCTAACATGAAATGCCATATTAAGTTCAATTTAATTCTAATTCCATTACTAGACTTAATATCTCACTCATTTCTTATGTATTTCCCTAAGTTATATTATTCACTATAAAAAACGTTGTAATAATATAAGCATTTGAAGGATGTTTTCAACAATGCAGATATACACCATGTTTTAAATTATTATGTAATGTTATTAATATCCAAATAAAATATAGTTATCCATCATATGGGTTGTATAATGTGTATTTATATTTAATATAACATAATTTATTGTGAAATAATGGCATGAATTTTTAGATAAATTGTAGTTACTAGAATTTTAAATATATAATAAATATTTTTATCCATCTACGTCCATGTATATCATGAAAAGGATAATATTTTCTTATATTTTTGGAAAATTCATCACTTTTGTTAAATGATTCTTCCTTTCAATTATAATTGTAGACATAATAAAGTATACAATATTATGAATTAACCATTAATGAAATATAATGTGTAACTTGATAAAAAATACACCATCATCATTTAAGTTATATTTCAAAGGTTTTAACCCGATAATATGATTCACCCAAAAATTTAGAAACATCAATTTTCATGTACATTTTCCAGAGAATACTGGACCATTCAAATATAACTGGAATATTTTCCAAATATATTTATTCTTCCAGATACCATATGTTTTCACTAATAATAAGGTATATATGAATTTTGAAACAATTAATGGATTTTAAACTCTTACATCCCCAACAATGAGTCCGTCATCAAAGTGTATGAAGACAATAAATATACCCACCTTGAATGGATTATCAACATGATTATAAAATGAAATACAATTCAGTATGATATTTAGGCATTATATTATGATAATTTTATATATAAACAATCCAACGTTGATAAAATCTCTAGTGAAAGGATAATTCTATTATTATCAATTAATCTCAAGTATTATACTTATTTAGAATCATGATTTTTATCATATATATCTATATAATTTAATTACCCAATCAGTCAATAAGATCTAATATTTACTAAATATGATTCATCATATATTTTAATGAGAAAATATATAATAATATCCAATGAACATACAACATCACTCGTTACATATTAAGGTTCCATAATGTAATGTGAGTTCAACTAAATGAAATAACAAACGTCATTACATGAAGAAATTGAACATGTATACATACTTATGCAACATATATACAAACTGAATCACACCATTATGAGTAATATTAAACTATCTTGAGTCAATAAATAATCCCACATAGCACACATAATTTTATCAAACCATATAAGGCATTTTATTTACAGTCAAACCCACATTCCATGTATAAATTTCATGGAACCAAATATATTCAATGTATATGATTCCTATATATACACATATCAATAAATCCATTGAATAAAAATTTCAATGAAATTAATAAATAATCATTGTATATAATTAATTGGTAGTCCTCAAATAAATTATTTATTATGACCACAAAAATATTCTAAATTAAATTTCATGATAAAAAATCCATTTTCATAAACTCACTTAAAATTCAATTCCAATATGTTTTAAAAAATATATCTAATTTTTTTAATCATAAAAAATCATTCAAATTTTAGATAACCCGATTTTCCTGATAGGTTACATGAACACTCTCATCAAAAAATCCCATACCAAGAATAAAACAATAAATCTGTCATTATAACACCATATATTTTGAAAAAATAAATCATAGTTGATAAATAAAGTAACCACACTCCCTTAATCATTGAAAATTTATTTTCATTGGACATATGTTTTCATTCCCAATACTAACTTATATTTAAAATCTAACAGGTCTTATCAGCATCATTGATTAAAATAAACCAATCATGTATACATTTTGTAATATCCTTTTATTTTTTTCCAATGTAGAAATAGAGAAGGGTCACTAATTATCTTAAATCACCTAAATATATACCTGAGGATTCCTACTAGTAGAATGGATATATGGTCAATAATCTTGAGACAATAATTTTGATATCACAATAAAAAATAATTAAAATATTACATAGTAGAAAAGTTACTTATAAATTGATAATTGTATAATAATATTATTAAATTACATAATAAAACTATTCTAATCCAAAAAATTATATCAAATAAAACCAAAACACTAAAAAATATAATTCCACAAAAGTACATTCTGAATTTAATAAAATTAAAATAACATCTAATTTTTTAAAAAAATACATAAGAATATAAATAAGGCAAATATATTAATTTATGTTATGATATCGTCATGGAAAACTTTTAATGCTATTATACCAGGATCACATATTAAACCCATGTACTATCATACCTATCATACATATATTTTATCATCAAATTATGTGAAATAATATGTTTTGAGAATACCCATTAGAAGAAAAAATGAATCTGTAAATGTATAACAATATATGTTTGGGAAGTGTATCTATGAAAAATTAACAATAATATATATATATATATATAATGATTGAAATTTATTCTGGTGTTCATGTACTAAAAATACTGATACAGTACATATCCTTACATTCTTTTTTCCAAAGCTGGTGAAGAACAAATATTCTAGAATATATATGAATATTTAAGTGTTCCTTGTTATGTATTACTAGAAATTCTTATCGAACTAATCATTAAAATATTTTAAAAAGTTCTTCATGACCTAGTATATTGGGATTTGTTTTCGAATATTGGTAGTATTAATATAAAGAACTTAAATATTCAAATTCCTGTTTTTATTACCCCTTAACAATTCTAGGTGTGATAAATTTTAAAAAGAATTTATTTTTGTATATTTTTATTGTTTCTATACCACTAATGCATTTTACATTTTTTTGGTGGATAGTGGAATGATTTTTTCATATAAAATGGTTTCCACATGTCTTTTGGATAACAAGTATTGAGCCACTAGTGAGGCCAAGGACTACCCAAAGGGATATGATGTCTACGCAACCCATTGTATAGCTGTTGGAGTCTAACATATTTGTAGTGGGATCCAAAGAGTAATTTTAATTTAGGATTATTTTTAAATTTTCCAAAAGTACCATTTTCATATCCTCCTCCTCTTAATTGATTAATCACACGATTTTCTCTATGGTGGAGACTTCCTTTATAGTAATTATGCTTCTCACCATCACATTTCATCAACAAATTTTTTGTCTTATTTTGTTGGTGTCCTACGTTCAAATCTATCACCACATTAGTCAAAAATCATTATGTCAACTTATATTCAATTTTTAGTAATAATGAAGATTAAAATATGGGGATTATTTTAGGGATTTTATTGATTCAAGATTGTTATAGAGATGTATTATTTTGGGATTATTCATCATATGCATAATGTAGGAAATATTTTTGAATTTTATTGTGTTTTAATAAATTTTCATCTATCAATTTTTATATGGGAGTGATTTAATCCCAATAAAGAATTTCATTAAGAAGTAATGCATCTAGGTAGGTCTATATGAGTGGTTTATACCCATTAGAGGGTGTGCATCAGGTTAATTATTCATTTTATTTGAATTACCACATGAAATTATTCATGGCATTTGACCTATCTATGTGGGAAATTTGACCATATGGGAGCCTTTATATTGGGGCTGGTTAGCCACAGATCGATTATATATGGGATGTAATGCTGTTTTCCATTATTATAATACAATTCATGATGCATATTGATAATTTTGTTCTTGTTTTGTTGGTCAGGATAATAATATCTTTCTTGATGGGTCAGAATGATATGTTCCACCACCAAAATAACATTAGGATGGGCAGATGTTATAATTTTTAACTCCCAATATACTTTAAGATGTATTGGTATGATATGTTTGACAACATGTTCTATATAGATTGTTTATGGGGAAATTGATCCTATTTTATCTAGCACAAATGTGGGTTTTGGGTTACTTTTCTAATATTGTTTTTGATAGAATGTTCTTCTAGCATGGAGATGGAGGAGTTAGGGATCGAGATCATATAGTACTTTTTAGAAAAAATGGACTTGTAGGGTTAATTATTATCATTATTTACATTCTTTAAATTCGAACACCATTGGAGACATTGCATATATATGTAAAGATACCATTGGTGCTGTTCTACATAGATTATTCACACACCCTTGATAGGAATATTGATATATGGGAAACAATATATTGGGGGGAGGTGATAAAGAAGGGACCCATGGTTGATTAATGACTATGTAATGGTATTTAGGGTATTATGACTTACAATGATATCCATCAGGACCATTAGTATTGATTCTAAAGTTAATTTTTCACTATTAATATCATTATGTTCGTTATTCAACCTCTTTTGGGGATCCTTCGTCAATACATTTTAAGACATTGAATATCATATGAAATAACAGTATAGAATGATATATTGATTTCATTATTTATTGTTGTTGATTTTCATTATGAGGATCATTGATGTTTCCTTTCATTTATTGGTCATGTTGAATGAGATTCTCTAAAATTCACTAGTAATTAATGGAATATTCTCCCCATGGGACTATAAGGACTTCATAAATAATCAGAAATCATAGGAATATGGGGATGTGGTCATGAGGTTATTTACCACCGTTAACAAGACTGGGCGATTTAGTCTGGGTTATAACTATATGGTATCCACATATTCATGGCTCACTATTTAGTGCTAGGTAAAAATGTATTGGTCCAATTAGACTCGATACGAGGAGCTAATATTATACATCCATAACACATGAGTTTTGGAACAATGATTTATGAGGCAAAATGGTTTTCTTCTATTGGTTTTTAAGTTACAGTTTGATTTTGTTCTTGGGAATCGTTGGGATGCTACATTTTATGTGATATTTCTACCTCAAAAATTATAAATAGATAGTGAGTTCATGTATAATTGGTAGTAAAATTGGATACAATTATATATCCCAGTTTTATTATGAATAAAATTGGACAACATTGTTAAAATTTATAAAAAAATATATAATCCATGTTTCCCCAATACATTTATTACGAAATATAATTAATATAACTATATCACTCCATGTATTTCTTAACAATATGACTGGAACTAATGTGAAGGTAAAATGATTTTCCATTATTCCTTTGGGGGGTCTTGAGTTGATTATGAGTACTGTTTTTGGTGTTTTGGGGTACGTTTTTATAATGATTTAGTGTATCCATTTGTTCATACTATCTAAATATTTATAGTAAAATTATTATTATCAAAGGTGTTTTGATATTATTTTTCCATTTTAGATAATTCCTATACATTGAAGTCTAATAGTCCCATATCAGAATTTGGTTAAGGAATCTCCTGATGTATGGAATAAAACTATCATACCACTACATTTTATTGTGGTTATGAATTATAATTCTTGAGATGTCACTCCATTATTTCATCAAGAAGATCCTCATTAGCCTTTACTTTTCAACGTTGGGTTGATAGCTAGTGGTGGTTCCCATAGGGGTAGACCATCCTTGGTGGGGTTCAAATGAGAAATACAAATATAAAACACTCTAGTATTCTAGGGTATAAGTGGTTCCAAAGATGTGTTTTATTGAAAGAAGATCCCCAAGAATATTTTTAACCTATTATTGTCTATGATTGATCACAAAGTGATGCTTTTCCCTTTTAGGATAATAGGATATAGACGCGATTATTGGGTGTAATGATCTAACAATAAAAAATGGAGGACATTAAATATATATAATTCATGGAATATTTATGTGGAATCATTTCATATGGATTTTAGGAAAAATAGATGATAGAATTTTATTCTATACTTGTATGGAAAAGTCATTATATCCTAGTAAACTTGAGTTTTGGGAGATGAATTATTGTTATGTTTTGTTTCTTGGTAATGAGGGTAGGAATAATAGGATCTTTTTTATTGATATTTATCCATTGGTAAACCATAATGATTGCATATTTGACCTGAACGGCTATTTTTATGTTATTTAAAAGGCTCAGAGTATTGAGGAATTTTTTTCTAAAGGAACTGTACTGGGGTTATCACCATATTTTATTTGTGATATATCAAGTGTTATGAGATATTATTCATGTGATAGGAATATGAGATATACTAATATGTCAATATTATGTGATAGAGAGTTAGACCATGGGAGGGGTTTTTTTAAAACTACATGTTCAGGGACTCGACCATTGCGTTTTTATCATGGGAAATCATGGAATTAATGTAGTTGCTGACCTTGTTAACTGAAGGAGTTCTTTTCTAGTGGATGGATGGGGATTCACCAATATTTTTTAGGAATTATCATTATGATGTGGGAATAAGTTTAACGAAGGGTCAATTGTATAGGGGATTTATCATGATTATATTATTAGGATTGTAACACCCTAATATTTTGTCGTATGTCTCTTCCTAAATATATCTTCATCTATAACTTCTGTTTCCTAGAATATTAATCATAATAAAAAGATTATATATTATTTTTTAATTTCGATAATTTTCACCTAGTCGTTGGAATGTAAGGAATGAATGATAGTTATAATATTATGTAAATTTATTTTACAAATATTTTTAAATTTTTTTATTGGATAACAAATTAATATGAAATTAAATTTAAATCCAATTGAAAAAAATGTTGAATTAGAAAAAACAATTTTTTGGGAATAGTTGAATTTTATCATAATAAATCAAATTTATCCCTATAATTAAAATATATAAATTAGATTTAAATGACAAATATTCAATAAAGGGTTTTAAAATGAAACTAATAATTTGAATAGGCTTAATATGTGAATAAATCTAATTTACAGATACAAAGATATAATTTTTTAAAGGAAATTTACCTACATTTAATGTCACACTTTCTTTAAATAGAAATTTTAACACTTTGGTTAATTATATTTGAAAAAATGGAATTCATTATTAAAATCATAATGTAAAAATTATCTCACGATATATTTTTTATTTTTATTTTATGAAAATATTTGTCTTCTAGGTAATATTGAAAATTTTGAATTTTATAAAACTGTCACATTATTTATAGTTAAAGTATACATATTATATTAATTTTATTACAATGTAACACAATTATTATAAATATATAAATAATAATTGTTTTTATTTTAATCCTCCTTATAACTTATTTGTTTCAATATAAATATTTGGGTATAAAAATACATTTTTTAGTAAAAATTTTTTCCTTTACATTTTGTGAGATACATTCTAAATTAATTTTTGAAAATTAAATGTTTTTAATATTGAAATATTAAAGAAATTATTATTTATAATTAAATATTTAATTATTATTTTCATTTCATTTTTAGAAATACATATAACAAATTTGATAGTTTCTTTCACTGATAAAGGGTATATTTTGAAATTTAGGTTAAAATTAAAATGATCAAAACAAGAAAAATTTCATAAAAAATTACAAAATATTATTTGATGATTTAAATCATACACTTAACAAATTGAGTTTCAATTTGTGTTATTTAATGGACACATATCCCTGAAAATGACTTTGATGTTATTTATAATAAAGAAAATCACCAAATGTCACATTAATGTTTTTAATAATTATATCATTTTTTATATCATGTAATTAAGAAAATATCTAAATATATTGATATTATTTTGAAATATCAAATATTTATCTACATCATGATATTTTGTTGTTTTTAATTCTAATGATCAAATAATTACCTTAAATAATTATACAATGATGAAGCACTAATTATTTTTTTAATGAAATTATCAAATAAATGAGTATTTTTTTAAGAGTTAAGTTTGTCATATATAATTTTTTTTTCATAAAATGGAGTCCAATTTGTAAATATAAACATTTAAAAATGGTTCGGGTTCTTTTTTGGTATTTTTCTAAAATTGTTTAATATTTGGTGAATTTTGAAATATAGTAATTTACGGTATATAACATTATAAATAAATGAATGAATTTTTTAGTAATGTTTTGTTAGTTAATGATGTATAAACCCATTATATAAATATAAACATCTATAGTTAATAAATATTTTCATCAGAATCCACACTATTGATAGTCTGGATTCAAAATAATAAACCAATGAATAAAATAATCAAAAATCAATCATATCCTCCACAATAAATATCACTCATCACCACCCCTTCTCCAATCACCTTCTAAAAATTTTATATTTTTTTATTTTTTCCAATTAACTTACAAAAGATATTCCATAATATATTGTATTGATGGTCTCACAAAAATAACATTTCCAAATTCCATAAGGAAGTTCTCCAGGAGATGCCACTCAAGAGGTAAAACCCTCTCACATTCTATTTTAGTTTCATCACTTTTATTAACCTCTCCTCACCTGCCATATTGAAAGTATCATGATAAATATATTATCATATATATAATATTCTTTCATCTCTTTTAATGTAATATCCAACCAAAAATCTATTATCCTTCTTATTTTTTCAAAAAATTAAAACATCATTCGTGAGGTGTTGATTCACCGCCTTCACGGACGACGAGTATTAATTTTTTATTACTACTTTCATTGATGGTCATAAAACCATTTTAGTGGTTATGAAATATTATAATATGTTTATTAAAACTTATTTAATGCTATATAACCTATATATATATATTATTAATTAATATGATAGTAGGTCATCACGATTATAAAAACCACCAAATTAATATAATTATTTTCCATTAAAATATAATCTAATGAATAATTATCATACCATATAACCAAATGATATGTGGAGACTATATCAAACACTTTAATTTTATTAATATCATTCCATTACACTTTTGGATTTTTTTTCTTCCATTTTTCAGTAACTGTCATAATTCTGCACAAGGGAAATAATAATAAAACCATGAAACAAATGCTACTAGAACAATGAAATTAATCATTATAACCCATTGAAGTGGAAATAAATGAAAATAATATATTTATAAAAACATATATATATGTTGAAGTGGTCATGAAACATGAAATTAATGAATCTAATTTTTTTGTAAATAATATAATGTTCAAGTAAATAATTCATTCATATAAAAGGAATGTGTAGTCTCATATCACTTTTATTTCAATGAGGTATTCATTATTAAGCTATTATTCATTGTGTGTATTTTATTTATAAATACGTTTGATATATAATATCATTATTTTAATTATATTTATCATATTAAACATTTAAATTTATAATAACTACTTTATGAGGGATATAATTCTACTGATTAAAATGTGATATGTGAATTCTTAACCCAATTTAC
Source organism: Viscum album (assembly GCA_963277665.1). Taxonomy (NCBI): domain Eukaryota; kingdom Viridiplantae; phylum Streptophyta; class Magnoliopsida; order Santalales; family Viscaceae; genus Viscum; species Viscum album. The sequence continues at coordinate 598,430,197 of OY728123.1, forward strand.
ATTAATTATGATCAACATCTCTTTCTTTGATTATATCATACAATGATTTTTTTTGAAATGTATTTTTTTATCTTATGTTGTATTTTCATTTTTTTTTCATTATAGTGGATCCATATATTGTATTCATTTTAATAATTCTTACTTTGATATTTATAAGGTACAATATTTTAACATTTTAAATTATTAAATTTTCCCATCAAACTCTATTTTCATCCATTTTTATGACCGACAAAATTTTTTGCAGAAATTTTTTTTTAAAATATATATTTATTTATTTACATATTTTTATATTTTCGTACCATTTTATAGTGTATTCCAAAAAAAATCATCTTTTATAATAGTATTTTTTATCATATGTGATTTAAAATGTGAAAATGTGTATTTTCCTAAATAATTTTTTAATGATCTCATTTAATGTATGGTAATATATGTAAAACAATTTGTTGAATATTATGCTTCATTAAAGGTTATATATAATGATACCATGTTTCATATTTTATTAACTGTTTTAGGGAGGGTATACTTTTTTGATACCATTCACCATATTACTCTAGAAGTTTTTTGAATATGCTTAATGATTGAGGAAAGTTATATATATTTTGTATTCTATATTAAATTAAAATAGATATTATCAATATGATTCACACAATTACTAAGTGGAAAACCTTGGACATATTATGTGTCATGTAGGGCCCTCTATAACCCCTTGATTCATCTCAATGTCACATGAGAAACTAGACCGTGTTTTGGATGAGGCCAACCCCGTTTATGAAGGCATCTTGGTAAAGGATATGATGGTATTTTTAGACACCCCACATTAGGAATTCCCTCATTATGAGATTAATTATTGATAATATATATTATTATTTAACAATTAGAGTATCTATGGTTAATTATCATTATATTTTTATTATTTATAAGGAATTATTTTATCAAATATTAATTAATCCATGTTCTGCTATAGATTATGATTTAATGCAATATGATTTCAGTTATTATCATTTCCTTATTGTTTATATTTATTTATGATTGATTTCATTTTATTATTTACCTTACTTAGTATCTGATCCCACCCATTTATTTTGTTTTATTTTTTCCTATGATGACCAGATGTATATTATAAATGACATGATGGGATAAAATATGAGCATAAGGGTTCTTTTAAAATAATTAGTATGTTTTATTTAATTTCAATTTGGAATGCAATAATAATTTTTTTTCTTGGTTTCAAAGATACTAAACCATTTAGTACATTGAGATGTGATTCCTTGATTATTACTACAATTTAATAAAGTATGGACCCTAATCTATGACAATGGGGTCGAGGAATTTACATTTGGTATAATAGGAAGTTTTTTTTTAAAATGAGATAACTATATTTTGGAAATCCTATATTAGTAATCATAAAACTACAATACAATTATGGATAAAAATAAAAGAATATCACAAAGAAACAATGTTTATGATTTTAAAAACAACTAAAATTTTAAATTTATGTTAATTAGTTCACTAGTTTTGGGATTTCATATTATTTATCATAAGGATAAGATATATCATAGTGAACATTTTCATTTATAAAGTGTTCCAATAGAAGGAATGGGAAAATCATTAATTCATATGATCCAAATAGAAATAAGGATAAATTATTTTATTCTTTATTTAAATATTTCAATGAGTACAAGTCTCTCATACATTATAATCGTACTAATACATAGAATAATTTTCCATTGACACAATGAAACAATTTTATATGAATTATTTCTCCATATGGAATAACAAGAACATGATTTCTTATAAAAAATTATGGATAAATGAATGAATAGAAATGGGTATTTTCTTACATTTGATAATTATTCAAGAAAACACCAGGATACTTTCATAAAAGGAATGAAGGTTTTTTATATTTTTGGGGACAAAGGATACTTTTCTTGGGATTTAATGGGTCAGAAAAATGTTTCCAATTTTGAATTATTCTAGTAAAAGTACATCATATTCCATTAAAATCAATGTCTCATGCGTTAAGGAAATAAAAATCAAATGAGGAAAAGGAATAAGATATATGATTATTCCACTATCAATGATGAATAGGAATGATTGATATGATTTTTTGTATATGAAAATTATGTTACTTAATTTTATTACGAATAATGTTCTGATTATATGAATCATCTGGTATATAAGGGTTGTACTGTAGTACATATTTTTTAAGGAATTGTTATCATATGAAGAATAACAATATTAATCAAGACAAGGGATTCAATTTAATGTTTATATTATTGATAACAAATAAGGTGAAATATATAACCCTAAATATGATCATGACGATGAAATAATAATGAATTGAATTTTATGGTATAGTATTGGTTACAATGATGGAAGTTAGTGATATGATAGTTTATTCATTTATAGAATTATATGTTGTCATTATTTAAAGAGTATATCCAAGAACATGATATTTGACTCTTAGAATCATGTATGATTCATAATGTATTAATGGATATTAATGTTTTTATATTTCCTGTATGTAAAAAAATAGAGATATACTATTTGTAGCTCCCCAACCCAGATATCCCAGAGCCTGTATCTGCAATCAATTATATTGGCATGAAAATAAAGAATCAATCCCTGAAGGACCGATCATTTTAGTAGTCATGGTAAATGAGATATATAAATTAGTATTGTATTATAAATTCATAACTTTATTAAAAGATAATTATTTTCCTTTTGTATATATAAAATGAGGATAACTATAATACATCTAATTAATCCCTGGATATCTTTCATAGTAAAATTCCTTTATTCATGGGGAATGAAACATAAATAAGGTGATTCCAAATGCACTCTAAGGAAAAAAAATTATAGTGTAATTAATAATGAATCAATGATAATAGTCAATATGGGAAAGTAAATAACTGAAAAAACATTCCAGTTAATCATTAATATTTTTGTAAGAATATAATAAATATATAGAGGTTATAACTAAACACACATTTCATGTATAACTAGATATGAAAAAATAAATATGGAAAGGTAATAAACTAAAACAAAAAACATTAATCAACGAAATAAAATGAAATGTATCCATTTATATATTGATGTAAAATATTATGGTGGAATAATTACTAAAACTATTATGAGTGAAATTTATTTTGTTCTGGACGTCATTTCTCTATCATATGAAACCCTATTAACATCACAAAAATTCACAAGACGGTTTAAAACTAATGGTATAAAAATATTTTAATAATTATTATTCACATGATAACTTGCCTATACATCAAAGTTTAATATAAAGTCGGGGATCTACTCTGTATTTTCTATCTAAACCATTACACATATTGAATAATAAAAATAACTAATATGAATTTTCAAAAAAATATATTGTAATAGAAATACTTATCTATCAATAATTCCCCAATTAGGAAAATAACTATCAATGTAGGCTCTATATAGAAAATTGTATAGAGTATAGCCAAAAGTAATTTACATGAAACATAATGTTGATAATAATGGGAAATCAAAATTTCAATGATCACATGAAATTAAATACTGAAATGTGAAAAAAAAATCATGGAAGTGAATTTGAAAACAATCCTTTTCCAAATCAATAATAAACCATCCCGAAGAAGATTTAAGATAATATTTATACAATAAACCCAGGTGGGGTAAAATGGAGAGTTTTTTTATTGAAAAACTAATGTATTAACATTTAAAAATATTATTGGGGAAAATAAACATTTATTTTTTAAAAAACCTCTGAAAATATTTTATTTAAAAAGAATCATTTTAAACATGAAAAGGGGAATTCACATAAATTATAACCGATAAATTCATACATTTCAAATGAGGTAAAAATAATATTCCTTTTGTATGGAAAAATGATAGGAAATGAATCATTAGGAAAAATGAAAGGAATATTATAGTGAAACATTAGATAATGAGAAAAAGGATTAAAATTTCATTACAAAATCATTTAAAAATATTTTTTAAAATCTTTTAAAAATACATGACTTGTAGAATAAAACACATTCTCTAACTAAAGAGATATAAAATTTCCGGTTTTTTGAAAAACATTTTCTAAAAATATCATATTACAAAAGAGTGAAAAATAGTAATAACTTGTGAAAATGGTCATGAATAACCATAGGATATTGAAATATTTTATTAAATAATTGTAATATAATTTCATATAATGCAAATTTAATTTAAAGACCATTATAATTATTCTCGAGGAAAATAATCTTTAAACATTCCCAAGTGACCCATACTACATGGAAAATTTTAAATAATAACCTCATGAACAATTAAAATAGAATGAATGTAATAATGTCACTATATTATGGATATTCACAATATAAATTTTCAATGGTCATATATACACCATATAAAAGAAACTATAAGAATAATAATAGAATGTTCATTAATGAAGTGAAATTGAGATAAAATCCATTACATATGAATCGAAAGACACAATAGTGATAATTATCAATTATAAAATTTAAATACCATGAATCTAATAGTTTTCATGATATTATATTTTAATGTTTTATTATTTATACTATATATAAGAATATCGGTTCACAACAAATAAGTATGCCTCACGTAATGAAAATGAGACAGGAATCCCTTACCTTATGTTTCCTTTCAAGTGAATGTCTTTTAGCTTCCGGTATAATAACATTATGACAATTTTATTGTTTCATCATAAACATTTTCAAGTCTATATTTACTTTTATTTCACTTATTACCATGTTTTTTAAAACTACATATACAATTATGTTTACGTCAGACATTTTTGACCAAATTCGATTTATGAGTCAAAATAACTATTGCTGGTCAACTATTGTCATAGGTTTCACTATATTGCAACTGTAGAATAATAAAAATGGATTTATTAGTAAATTTACACATCAATAATAATTTTATAATCAATAATTAAATATTTTTATGAAAAATAAATCAATGTTACAATCACAGAGACGGTAGGCCATACATACCCTTGATTAACATTCCCATTTATAAATGATCATTGGGGAAAGAAGTTAAGTAAATAAAATCTTTATATTATTATAATTATATAATGAAAAAATATTATTTAATCACATATAATTATATATTTAATTTTTTGGTGTAAATGTAATCGCATCATGTTGAGGAGTTGGTAGTCAACACCTCCACGAACAACGTTATATCTTTTAAAGTGTGTGAAGGGGTAATAAAAAATGATATTTATATATATCAATAATGTAAATTATTTCATTAATATCAAATATATATTTTATAAGTATCGTATGTTTAATTATGTCCATTATTTGTATATTTAATGTATCATGATAATGAATCACATCGCGTTTAGGGGGAGGTAGTACAGAGTTCCTCAAACGAGATTATAGTATTTAAACTACTTGTAATTGATAAATGTATGTTATAAATAAAAATTAAATAAGTTTAAATCATTATTAACAGAATTTATTCAATATATTAATATATTTTACCTCATAATCGACACTATAAGAGGCGGTATTGTAGAATTGAACAATTACCATTTTGTGAGGTTGTTGTTCTCCATCCCCAGAAACAGTATGTTCATTACCCATTAGATGGGTGTGTGTGTGTGTATGAGTAGGTTAAACTCGAAGTATAACAACATCCTATAATATTTATGATAATCGTTTTGTTATAAAATAATATAATAAGGAGATTATAGGGGTTGGATAATGGAAATGAAAATGGAGAGATTGAGAAAATACATTGCCTTTTAATCAGGTAACTTATTTTGGATTGAAGAAAAATCCCTTCTTTAAAGGTTCTCTACCAAAATATATTCTTCAAGGTCAAGGATTGGAATTATTGGTGACTATTTTGGAAGGTTATTTTCACTCATATGAGGTTCGAGTGGTGTGAGGAATGGGTAGAGTTGGTGGCTTTTTAAAGGGAAGGAGAAGGACTTACATTTTCGTTTTGAAAAGAAGTTAGGTGTTCACATGTTATTAACTAATAAAAGTCCTAAAAAAATAAAAACTAAACAATGTTAGTTTAATGGACGTTATATTTCTATATAATGAGTGTTAGACTAGTGTATAGGTAATATGAGCCCTTCAACATAGGGTTTTAGTGTATTTGTAATCTTAATTACAACTATATCACTATAATTAATTTTGATCACAATCACTAATCATTATTTATAAATAAATTAAGATCAAAATAATAGAACAAAAATATTATCGTTATTATAGTGTTTATGTCATATTTTTCAAATTCAAATCATAGAAGAGAATAAATTAGGATGAATACTAATCTCGTAGATATGCATATTAATTGGTTTTAGTAAAAATGTTCAAAATAATGTTATGTTTTTATATTGTATATAAAATATATATTTATTACTATGAAATAAACAATATTTATATATTTATAATTGATCCAATATAAATATGAAAAAAAAATAATTTAATTTAACAATTATAAAAATATGAAATAAAAGGATTATTTTAACTAAAACACAATATTTTTCACTACTTACAAAAAACACTTTTTCTCGAAATAATCCCAAAAAATTAGTCCAAAAATTATATTGACGTTATGAATTCAAAATTGAATTTTATATTACAATATTATATTAAAAAAGGATTCAAAATTAGTATTTAAAATAGCATTTCTGTTAAAAGGAATAAAAATGCATCAATAAGAATATAGGTTTTATGTCAAATATTGGGTTTTCTCTTATCTTATGCATACAAAATCCATTGTATGAATATAAAAAATAAATGATTGAATATAACATTTTTATTAAATTAATTTCACTCACTAATTGTAATTAATTTAATCCATTAGGGTAAAATAACATTGTGATCATAAAAAAAGTTTCAATAAAAATATCATTTTGTTATTTACTTGGTTATTACAATCATTTTTAATATATTTCAAACCAATGATTTAGATGTCTAAAACCTATATTTTCATAATATTTTTAATTCCTTTCATAATGAGTAGTTTATATATTATTATACTAAATAATAATTTTTTAATTATATATTGTTCTTTGGAAAGTCTCATTATTGGGTATAGTGCAATCCATTGAAGATGATCGATTTTGCATGTAACACAGGCTACAGAAGAAGGTTGTTGTTGCGTATTATTTATGATATCCTATTGTTGTTTCCATTGAAAGATAACTTCCTATTTCATGCATTGAAATTTTTAAAAAATAAAATAAATATAAAATATAATATAAGGTATACATATATTATATTACATTATGTTCTTGTTGTCGTGTGTCACACATGCTATCGAACACAAGGTTCTTAAATTAGTTTTTAAGGGAATCACATTTAACCAACCTTATTTAAATTTCAACCTCAAAATATAAAATTGATAATGGTGATAGATAGATTGATACCTCTTATTTTTGAAATCCCACATCTTGAGAATGTTTAGTGAAACGTCCTATAGAAATGAATGAATTTATTGTTAAAATGTCACTTGTAATGCCTTTTAACTAGGTATCTATGTAGGAGAACATCAACGGAATGTAGAGATGCAAGGTTAGAGGAAAAGAGTATATATATAGGGAGTGAATGAGGAAATTAATCACAAACAAGTGAATGATCAATATAAATTGTTGGTCCTTAAAGCCATAAATCGTTTATGACATAGAAAACCATTGAAATAATATAAATATATGTATTAAGAAAAACAATTATTTCTAAATAATTTTCCTAATGTTGGGTAACTCTTTTTTCTGATAAAGAATACAACAAAACATTTTAATATGATATGTTTCAATATTATATGAACAATTCAAACATTTGGATGTGCTTTGATCAAATTATAATTCATTCCTTTACTCCAAGAAATATTTATTACCAATAATGAAATTGTTTAAATGTTGGAAGCACTAAATGTAATTTTTAATGTATCTTAAGGCCTATAAAAAATTGTCAAGTCTTATAATTGTATTTAAATGTTTCCAAAATAAATATGGTTAATCGATTAATTTTTAATTCTCAAAAGTGCTATTATTGGTTCATCATTAATATTTATTCATTAAGATGTGTTACTAAAAACCATGAAAATTATCAAGTACATTTCATAGTTTGGTTGTTGTCTTGAAACCCTTATCATCCTTTTTTAATGGGTTCATGTCCTATGGCCTTTCCAGATTTGATTGGATGTCACCTAGAATACATGTTTTGATTTTTTAATTAATTATTTATATAATGTCCAAATATAAATAAAATGGACAACCTTGATATTATTTTTATCTCTAAATATAATTTTATCTAAAGTTGTCAATGAATCATCAATACGTAAATACCTTATACATTTTTATTTCCACATAGTTCCTTCCATGGTGTAGGGGATATCTATAATATAATTAGATAGATTCCTAAATCATGACATCTTATCTTCTATCAAAATATCCTTAAGTTAAACCTTGGTTACATATTATGTATCCAATCCGTTATAATATATTTTAATGAAAAATTAGAATATCTTAATCATATATCATTGGCTTGTAAAACTAGGTTTGCGGTAAGGCCCGTTGTCATGTACCATGTTACCCTGATTCAATACCGGAAAACCATGTCAGAGTTGTTATGCATAGGTACATCTATTTCAGAACCACTTCCACTTGAATAATCCAAAAATAGATTTATTTGTAGTAATACCAACATAATATATAATTTTCATAAATTTAGTGTTTTTTTCTATGCTTCTTAAATTTCTATCGTAGGTTTGTGTTCTTTAATCTATGTTTTCATAAATCTAGTTCCGATAGAATCTCTTAAATTTCCATTAATACCAACTGTAGAGATCAGGCGCTAAATAACCTATCGACGGTGTCTACTACCAATTACATCGGTATGATTACAAAGAATCATGCCCTAATGGAGCGATTAGTTTAGTAGTCTTGGTAAACTGGGTACATAAATGATTATTATATTAAAAATTAATGCATTGATTATAAAATAATTTTTTCCACTATCTAAATAAATACCTATAAGGATAACTATAATCTAAATAGTAAATCCAATCATACCTTTCATAGTAAGTTTTATGGTCTCTTAATGAACGAGAAATAATAAGGGTGAGCTCAAAAGGTCCGTAAGGGAAAAATATAGTGGATGAAATAATGAATCAATGAGAATAGTCAATATTGAAAGGTAAATAACTCAACACACATAACATGTAATCAGTAAACTAAATGTGAGAATGTAAGAAATATGTTAATGTAATAATTTATCACACATTCCATTTAAATGGCTAGATCACGAAAAATAAATATGGAAATTTAAAATCTAATACACATTCCATTAATCAATGAATAGAAATGAAATGCCTCCATAGATATTTCGATGCAAAATCTCATGGATGAATAATAACTAAAACTGTTATGAGGTAAATTCATCACTTTATAGAGGTCGTGTATTTGGAACATGTAAACCGATTACCATAAAGAAATTTCACTATATGTTTTAAAACTATGTGTATAAACACATTTGTGAAACTATTCATCTCATGAGAACGGGTTGATGCAATGAGGATCTATATAATGTTTGGGTACCACAGTTCATTTCCAGCCTAAATCATTCCCCATATTAAATAATAAAAAATAATTGTATTCATTGTAAAATAACATTATTAGATGAGAAATAAGGATATTTAAATAAGTCCTCAATGAATAAAATACCTATCAATGTAGGAAGCATATGTAAATTGGTATACGGTTTAAGAAATAGTAATGTCTATGAATCATGAAATTGATAATAATGGGAAACTAAATGTTTAATTATCATAATAAATTTAATAGATAATGGTGACTAAAGATTAAATCAATGAAGTGAATGGTAATACTATCATTTTAAAAATAAATAATATATCATCCAGAGAAATAATAAGGATGATATAAATATAACAAATCCATATGGAGTAAAATAGAGTGTTTTTGTTTTTGATGAAATAAAAGATTAAATTTTAAAAATTTATTTTGGAAAATTTTAATTTATTTTGAAATTTTTTTTTAAAAAAATTTCCATTAAAATTAATCCTTTCAAACATGAAAATCATTCTTCAAGGAAATAATTGTGGATGAATCTGTATATGTCGTATGGGGTAAGAATAAAATTTATTCCTTACGAAAAATGGTTTATAGTTTCCACATGAGGAATATAATAAGAATATTCATTTGAAACATTTGTAAAAGAATAATAATATTAATGTATTTAACAATTAATTTACAAAAATTTTATAAAATTATCTAACAAAATATTATTTTCAGAATAAATCAAGTAGTCTGACTAAATGAACATATAAAGTTGTGTTTTTGGAAAAACATTTTCGAAAAGCATCTTAGTAACAATGTGTGGAAAACGGTATGAACACTTGAAAATGGTCATTAAAAACAATAGTAAAATAAATGGTTTTATTAAAAATGGTTTTATAATTTTATCTAATAGAAATTCCATTGAAATATCATTAGGATTATTCTAATGGAAAATAATAATTAAACATTCTAAAGTGTCTACTATGAAATTGAGATAGTTTAAATAATAACCTCATAAGGGAGTAAAGATTAATAAAATTAATTATATCATGAGATTTAGTATATTCCGGGTATATAATGTAAATATTAATATATACACCATATAAAAAACTACGTTCGTAAAAATAGATTATGCCTCAATGAAGTGAAATTGAGACGATATCTATTACATATGAATAGAAATACCCAGAATTGATAATCATAAAATGAAACATCTAAATATCATGACGATAATAGGTTTTATGATATTATATTTCAATGAGTCAGTATGCACACCATATATATGAAATCAAGTGCACAATAATTAAGTATACGTTATATAATGAACATGAGACAAAAATCACTTACCTTGTGTTTCCTTTCAGGTGAACAAATTTTAAAAATACATTATAATAAACATATGTTAATTTTAAACTTTATTCATAACCTTTTTAATTTTTATAATTACATTTATTTTACTTATTACCCTTTTTGGTACAACTACATTAACAATTAAGTTTACATCGGGGGTGTTTGAATAAATTCAGTTCATTTATAAAAAACAATTATTAGTCATCTATAGTCATACTTTTCATTATATAATATCTCCATAATAATAAACATGATATAATTATCATATTCAATCATAAATTATACATTTATAATAAGTAATTAAATATGGTTATGAAAATTGAATCAATGTTACAATAATAAAGATTGTATGTTGTTGGAAAGAAGAAAAGTAACTAAAATATTTAAATAATGATATTTACATAATAATTACCATATTATTTAATCACATAAACATATTTATAAATATAATTATTTGGTGTAAAAGGATTCACATCATGTCGAGGAGGTGGTAGTCCAAACGTCTACGAATGAGATTATTTCTTTTAATATTTTTAAAGGGGTAATAAGGAAAATAATTCATATATATATATAATGTTAATTATTTCATGAATATCATATAGTTGTTTTTTAGATCTCATATGTTTAATTATTTCCATTTATTAATAAATTACATATATCATGCAATTGAATCACATCTCTTTGAGGGGCGGTGGTCAACACTTCCTAAAATCAGATTATCATATTTACACAACTTAGAATGAATAAATGTATGTTATTAATATTAGAAAAGAATATTAAAACATTATAAATAAAATATATATCATATATAAATAGTGTTTTTATCATAATTTCCACCATAAGAGGTGGGAATGGGGAATTGAACAATAATCGTTTCATGAGGAAATAGTTTTCCATCCTTGAAACATTATGTTTTCTACCCATTAGATGGTGGTGTGTGTAATTTTAGGGAAAAATATATGCCTAAAAACATATTATAATATTTAGAAAATTGTTATTGTTATACCATAACATAATGATGATATTTTAGGGTTTGGAGAATGTAAATGAATATATAGATATTGAGAAAATGAATTATCATTTAATTGGGTAACTTCTTTTGGTTTGAACCAACAGAGTTTCTTGTAAGGTTTTCCTCCAAAATGGATTCTTATAGGTAAATAATAGATATTATGGGAAATTATATGTTATGGTATTGTCTTAACATCAGATGTTTTGGATTTGTGATGAATAAGTAGATTTGGTGTCCTTTTATAGGGTAGGAAAAGGGCTCACTTGGTCTTTTTGAAATGATGTTTGGTGTGCTCAGGTTATTACCAATTAGAAAGTCATAAATAACAACCAAAAAAGGTTAATGTAAGTTAATTGGCCAAGATATGTCCATAAAATGAGATTTGGACAAATGGATAGGTCATTTGGTCCATTAGACTTAGGGTTTTTTCTCAGTTTAAACATATTTATACCTTAATCTCCATAAATAAGATTAATCACTTAAACTAATAATTTTTGTCAAAATTAATTTTTTATATTTTTATAGCATAAATATTATCTTCATTGTAATGTATTATGTTTGATTTTTATAAATTAACATCACAGATGTGGAAAAATTAGGATTAATACTAATCTCACAGATATGTGGTTTAACTAGTCATAGTAGAAATATGTTCTAAAGATTCTTATGATTTTATATCCAATGTAAATTTTATATTGATTATAAGTAATATAATTATTTTAATAGAAGTAATATTTATCAAATTTGTCTATTTAAAATATTTATAATATAATTTATCTTTTATAATTGTTTAAATGAAATGTAGTTTTTAACTAAAGTGTGGTATTTTTCCAAATTCAATATAAAATGATGTTTCTCAGAAAAATCCAAAAAATTCATCCTAAAATAATATTGAAATTATTAATTATGAGTTAATTTTATTTCGTTAAATTCTATTCATAAATGTTTAAAAATTAGTATTAAAAATAAGTTCTCCATTTTAATGCAGTAAAAAATCCATAAAACTGTAGGTTTTTTGTGAAATATTTGATTTTCTATTTTATTATTCTTACCAAATATATATTGTGAATATTTAAAATAATTGATTGAATATTTGATATATTTTTTACATTATTTTAAAAAATAATTTTATTATATTTAATTCATTAGGGTAAAATAACATCGTGGACATAAAAATGCTTTCTATAAAAATATAATTTTTATATTCATTTGGTTCTTATATTCATGTCTAATATATTTTAAATGAGGCATTTAGTTTTATAAACCATTAATTTTTATAATATAGTTAATAATATTCTCAACATCTAATTTATATAATATAATATTGAATAATAATGTTTTAATTATAGATGGTTTCTCGTTAGGACTCAGTATTTCATATAACACATTCCATTTAAAAACGTAAATTTTGTGTGTACCACATGATATAGAGAAAGATCATTGTAGTGTATGACATAGAATAACCTTGTGTTAAGTTCATTGAAATATAACTTTGTGTTTGATTCATTGATATATATATAATTTCTTTTAAACACTAAATATATCATAATGTATATGAATATTATATTACATTACATGCATTTTATCCCATGTCATACATGATATCAAACACATGCATCTTATATTAGTTTTTCGAGGCATCAAAATATTTTTAGAAATAATATTTAAATAATATTTTGTAAATTTAGTGACCTTACATCAATATTCTTTAAATTATTTTTGTAAAACATATTTTCAATGAGTGTTAAGGTGACTAATTAATGAATTGATTGCGTATATATTCTAATGAAGTATAATTTGACATATTGAATAAAATTTTATTAAGATTTCTCTATTGTTAAATATTTGATGTCTAATGTAATTAATTATGGATCATTTTATTAATGATCCTAAATCCTAAAATTCATCTAGAATGACTATCATTTGTATGAAGAAATGAAGTCAATATGGATCGAAGCACAACCACATGTTGAGATTATTCTTTTGACATGAAAATTAATCATGTAATTTTATTTTCTCAAGGTATACATGGGATATTAAAATATATCCATAACTATATGAAATTATTTTGGGATAAAAATTATATCAATTTACATTTATTATTAAGAACTCAATGGTCCTTTAACCGTTCACAAATTTACTATTTTGTGATTGTACACTTTCTAATGACCATGATCTCAATCAATATATATTACAGTAATTTAGAAATAATTATTTCGATTCATATCTTATTAATGAAAAGTAATGTTCTCATAGAGGGAAACCTAGTATTTTCATGACCATAACATTGTCTTTTCCCTCAACTAATATATATTTTTATTGATGAAATTTATGATGTGTGATTACCACAATGGAATCATGATGTATAAAAAACTTTAATTCCAAATTTGAATTTAAAAATCAATAGGATGAAATTTATTTATTGAGGTTAGAATGTAACACCGAATTATTTTATGGTATATCTCTTTTAGAATTTAACTTATTCAACAACTTACGTTGTAATGAAACATCAGGGTAAAACAATTTATTAAATATTTTTATTTAACTGAGATAGTTATCACTTAGTTATTGGAATGGGTGGAATGAATGTGAATATGTATTCTATAAATTTTTAGTTTACACATGTTTTAAAAAATTAAATCTGTGTTTACTAATAATTAATAAATGAAAATAAAAATCAATTTTTACATAAATGATGTGTTTTATTAAACAAAATATTTTTGTGACTATAATGGAATTTAATCTTCATAAATTAAATTTATCACTATTATTTAATTATATTAATAATAATAATATGTTACATATTACATAAAAAAATTGAAATGTAAATTTTTTTCATTAGATTACAATAAATCCAGTTTGTGCACAAGAAGATGTATTTTCTAAATTGCATATTTAACATAATTTAATAGTAATATTTATTTAAATGTAATTTTTGAAACAAATAAAAATTATATTTTTAAAAAATATATTTCATTTTTAAACTACTAATTATTAAATTATCATTTGATGAGTTTTTGGTAATTTTTTTAAATATTTATATTCCATTAAATAGTAAAAAATATTAGTTTTTATGAAATTGCCAATTTCGTTGTATTAAAAGTATATTTATTGAATGAATTTGATATTACACTAATTTAAATAAACTTTATCCTTAAATAATCTATTTTTTAATACTCATTATATTATATATTGGTATATAAACATTTTTGGAATTAAAAATTCATTTTATAATAAAACTCATATTATTGTGTTTTAAGTGATTAATTTTAAATTAAATTATTAAATTTTAATGTTTCTTTGAAGATTTTTATAATTAATATTTGATTTTGTAATTAATAAATTTATTAATTATGCCTCTTATTTTTTACCAATACGAATAGTGACCTTGGATGTTTTTACCACAATAAAGTGTAAATATTGTAATTTATGTTAAACATAAAGTTATACGAACTAGATGATTATCTTAAAACATTCCCAAATATTATTTAATGATATACATTTTAATAGTAACACCTAATATTAAAATTTGTTTTATTTAATGGACACATTACCATAAAAATTTATATTGTTGCTATTTAAAATAATGAAAATCATAAAATGACACATTCATATTTTGAATAACTATATTATTATTAATATTTAGTTATTAATAATTTATTTTATAATATTTATTTTATTTTAAAATATAAAATATTTATCTACATCAAGATATTTAATTTTTTATTTTTAATGATGATATTATTACATTAAATAACTATACAACAATGATGTAATAGATATTTTATTAATGAAATAATCAAATAAACAAGGTTTACAAATTATATTTATCATTTTTAAAATATTAATTTAATAAAATTTTGTTCATTTTTAAAATTTACATTTTGAAAATTAGTTAGAGTGAATTTTTTGGATTTTTCTAAAATATTTTTATTTTTTGTGAAAAGTGAAATACTGAAATATACGATATTTTACATTATAAGTAAATAAATGAATTATCTAGTCATGGAAGAAGTATGTATGGGGTTATAACCAAGTATTTATAAACAAATTTCACTATTAAAGTTATATATTTAGGGGAATACATACTATTTCTAGTGTTGGCCCAAAATAATAAACTAATGAATAAAATAATCACAAAACAACCCCTTCTCCACTATAAGTTCAAACCAAAACCACAACTTATCCTCACAGAATATATAATTTTATGAATTGTTATAGTCATCAATATTCCCCTCATTAACCTATTCCCCATGTTCTCGTATTTTTGGTCTCACTAGAAGACCATTTTCATGTCCCTTAAAGAAGTTCTCAGTTGGACAACACTTATCAGGTAAAACCATCCATCCTTCTCTTTTAGTTTATTTTATTTTCTTATCCTTCATTCAACTACCCGATCAAAAGTAACATGATAAATCTAGTATAATATATATTTGTTAATTTAATTTTTTTAATGTAATATCCACAAAAAAGTCTTCTTTTATCTAATTCGTCAAAAAATGAAAACATCATTTGTAAGTTGTTGAGTCACATTCTTCGTGGGGAAAAAATTTTAATTTTTAATTATCATATTAAGGGATTTAAATAAAACCATTTTATGGTTAAAAAATATAATAATATGAAAAATAAAACATATTTAAGGACTTTTAAAAAGTATATAACAACAATATTATGTAAAACAATACTAGTTTGGACAGTTATTAAATCCTTCAAAATAAAATAACAATTTTTAATTATCTTTTTATCTTCTGAATCCTTCTCATATCATAAAAAAAACTATATATGAGGAAATTTGGATTTCTAGGATGTTTATTAATATAATTTCATTCAACATCAATATTTTTTAGTCAATTTGACAAGAACATTCAAAATTATACACAAAGGATTTGACTATAAAACCTTTAAACAAACACTCCAGGAATAACGAATCTAAACATTATAACCCACCAAAATGGCCATAAGTGAATTTAATAAAAATAGAATATATAAAATATATGTTTGTTTAGTTATTAATTAAATAATCAATGAATTTAATTTTATTATATAGGACATTAAGTACAAGTACAGAACAATTCCAATATATGTTATGGGTTTTCTCATCTCACTTTTTGATATGTGAGATATTCATTATTCCCCACATATTACATGATTGTGGTGTTTGTATACTTCGATTTGATATTTAAAATATATATTTAAATTATCTTTATGATAATAATTTTTTCATATGATAATTATTACACTTATTTGGAATATGATTCGACTAATTTCATAGAAGAAAGGGAATTCTTAAAACAATTTCAATGATTTAGGTTAAACATATAATTACTTAATTAGTTTTTAATATGATTTGTTGTGAAAAGATGTTTTAATATCATATGGTGTTTACAAATTTTTAATTTGGATTTATAGTGGAAAAACATATTCAATTCATTTTAGTAATTCTTGTTTCAATACATATAACAGACATTATTTTAAAAAATTAACATTTAAAAATTTCCCTTAAAACTCCAATTTTCATCCATGTCACTATTCACTAAAAAAATTTCCAAATAATATTTTTTCTATTTTATTATTATTTTTTAATTTATATTTACTATATTTTTACTTTTTTACAATGTAGTATTAAAATAAAATGTTGTGTTTAATAATTGGGAATTTTTTTTATCATATGTGATTATTAATGTGAAAATGTGTATTTTTTATTGATTTATTACTGACCTAATTTATCATATTTTCATCTATTCCAAAAATATTTGTTGAATATTATTCACCATGGTAGATAATCTCCTATGATACTATATTAAATTTTATATTAATTGGAAAATTTGGATATATTATTTTCATACTATTCACCATATTATTCTAAATGGTTTGTGATTATGTTTAATGATTGGGGAATTTTCATTGCATAGAGTATGCTATTTTCAATAAAAAAAATATACGTGTGGATTATATTTTACTATTTTCAAAATTGGAATGCATTTGACATAATATGTGTTATGTGGGGCCCACTATATCCCATCAATGTACCAAAATTTATCATTAATCAAACTACACTATGTTTTGGTAGAGGTTATACCAATTTATGTAGGTTTCTTGGATGAGGCCTTAATGTTAATTTTCAGACATCTTGTTTTATGAAATCCCTCATTATGAGATTTGTTATTGATAATCCATGAGATTATTAAAATAGTAGAATATCAATGTTAACAAATAATTCTCATGTTATTATTTATATGGTGATATTTGATCATATTTTATTCCCTAAATATAATACTAAAAATTAATTTTTATTGCAATGAATTATTAATTATTATCATTTCCTTATAAATTTTGTATATTTATGATATATTTCCCAATATAATTACACTAACATAGAATCATATATCACCAATTATGTTATATTTTTACCTAGGATACCAAGATAAATATTTTGATTATCATGTATGGATAAACTGGGAGAATATCGGCCCTTCCAATTTAATTCCAATGTTTTATTTAATTTCAAGTTATAATGAAATACTTATTTTAGTATCTAGTTTTCCAATGAATATAATCTATTCAGTCCTTCTGTATATGATTCCATGTTTATTATTCCAGTGCAATAATATATGTAACTAGTTCTATGCTACTAGGGTTGGGATTGTTACATTTTTAGTTAGGATTCTTCAGGAAGATTAGGTGAGGATCAGAATAGAGATCCTATTAGTGGAAGTTACAAGTTCCATAGGATCCAATATCTCATGTGAGTAGTGATCATGTGTGTAGGGTTTGCGATATTAGGCAAGTTGGTTTTATGTTCTAGCTCAGGTTCTAGTCTACGATGGGGAGGGACCATTATTTATGAGCGGAATATTTCCAATTTCTGTGATGCTTTTAGTTTCATTATTTTTTACATGGTCATATTGTTCCATTTTTTCTACATTCATTTTCTATTGATTCGGGTTTTGCAGAATTGATTTTCCCTTGTTTTTTAGGACATGATACTCTTCTAAGTAAAATCCTAATAGTGTGAAAATATTTATCACATGTGTCGTAGTGCATAGAGATAATTGGAAGTTATTGGAATTCTTATTCTATGATATGTCACGATTCATTGAATTTATTGAGATGGATTGGTTCGTAATTTTTCTATCTCATGTTACTTTTCATATGTGTGATGTTTCTATTACCACATTAGGGAGTGAGGTATGTCCCTACTGTATAATGGAATGTGGAGGAAAAATGTGAAAGGATATACCTTATCATGATTGGGGCTATTATAGTGTAGTTGGCAAATTTGTTGTATACAGTAGACCACGTGATCCATCTATCCTTTTTTTCCTCTGGTGGTGGATTGATACTAGGAAAATCCTTGAGATGATTTCCCCCATTGTTCATTGATATGTGGATTTACATTGTGGTAACTATCATACCATGTACATATACTATATTTTTCCCACTAATTGTACAAAACAAGATGGTGTATGTTAACCTATTGATAAAAATTATGACCTACAAGGAAAAATGATTCATTCAGGTGATAAATTTTATTTAGGGTTCTACATTTTTATTCTCCAAGAAGAAGGATGGAATTATTTGTTTAATTTTTTACTAAAAATAAAAAATATATCAAAAACTCAATATCAATTTACCTATATCAGTGATCTATTTGGTTAGTTGAGGGGGTCACGGTGGTTATCAATGATTTATAGGTTATCAAGATACCATAGCATGTTGTTTAAGGCATGAGATGATATAGAGACTCCATTCTAGAGAAAATATGGGTTAGATGATTTTCTTATGATGAAATATGATTTTTTGAATGATCCATGGATATTAATAGAAAAAATAAATCATATTCTCCACTATTTCATAGATTTTTTATGGTATTCTATAAACTATGTTTTTCCACTAACAGACTTTAGAGATTCATAACTGTAATATTTTGATTTTTTATCACACTTCATGTGAGTCAACATTATACCAAGATCTCCAAATTCTATATATGGATCAATGATGTATTTCCACATGGGTATTAATTTTTGATGTGAAATTTTATAAAAAACCCTTTTATTTTATAGATTATTTTTTCCATCTTCACAAAATTTAATTTATTTGATTTCTTTCCCTGCACATAACATCATTTTCATCCAAAACTCATTACGTTTTTTATATTTCTATTTAACCTCAACATTGTGATCTAGGAGATAAATATAGCAGAATGAATAAAAATAATAAAATTTTCAATATAATGTATAATATATATATATATATTATTGATAAAAACAAAATAAATGTTTTGTAATGTATTCGTGTTATTTTAAAATTATACTTCTTCAAAAAAGTGAATAATTTTTTTTAACATATAAAAAATACAATTTTAGAAAAATAAAAAAAATTTATTTTAAACAATGAAATTATTTTTTGAATCAATATTTAAAAATTATATTACTGTGAATAAATGTGGGTTTTTTTAAAAAAAATTAGTTTTTTTAAATAGTCAAAATTATTTGTTTTTATTGATAATAGATTGTTTGTTATAATAATTTCAAGTGTTATATTTTATTTTAAATTGGTTTTAAAAGATAAATCCATTAAAATATATTATAAATAATCCATTTTAGTTCAATGTAACCAATTTCATATTGAATATTTATATAATTGTTTTTTTTTAAATTTTTTAATCTTTTCTAATGGGAAAACCACTTTTTCATCCTGTTTATTGATTAAATTTTTAATTAAATTCCTCCACAAATGGGAATTAAAATTCTTAAAAATGTATTATATATTTTATATAAATTTATTAATTATTTTTTAACTTTTTCAACATAAATTCTTTCCATAATGAACAATTCAAATATTAAAAATTAAATTTCACAGTTTTGGCTTTAACATCTTTACTCGGAGAAAATATGGTAAATAGGTTAAATGGAATATAAAATTTTCCCAAACACATTTTAAGCACATATGTAGACATTATAACCACTAAATATTATTTTTTTATTAAAATTTTCGATCCTTTGTTGAAGGTGGAAAATATTGTTACACATTATATTTAGAAAACATCGATCACGGTCCTCTCCACCACTTATAAAGGCCACCACAAAACCTCCCTTTATCAGACTAAAAATACCATTATATTGACCAATTAAAAAACAATTACATTACACAACTCCCTACACATGTATTTTATTCAGTTTTTTGTAATTAAACCCTTATAAAAAGGCGTTAGGTATAAAACAAAAGAGGCTCTTCAATGGAAAGGTAAAAATCTTATACTCGTTTGTTACTTTCTCCACCCACATCCTTGAAATAATATTAAGCTATAATAATATAATAAAATAATTATATATCAGCTAATTTGGTGGTATTTTGTTAATTTCATGAACTATATATTTCCCATCTTCTCTCAAAAGATAAAAAAATCATTCGATCATGTGTGCGACAAACAACCACCTCACTAACTAAAATTATTCAATTTCTATCACCACCAATAATTGATTTAAATAATTATGGATTAATATATATATTTTTTATTTATGATATAATAATTCTTCTAGAGTCATAATATCACATATTCATTATTATTATTCATTCTTTTTGGATATAATAATATCACTTTTGTGCACGGTGGACTACCGCCTCACAATGCTATGTGATTCATTTTACATTATAGAGTTATATTGAAGGTAATAGGATATGTTTCAGGAATATATGTGATATATATGAAATAATAATGAATCTATATATGTGATATATTATTTAGCTTCCTTTTTGTTGATCAATTGATTAAATTGAAAGAACATGCACGTGTATTTACAACATACCCTCTCCATGAATGGTGTAACTCATTTTCTAAATCTATCATTAATAGATTAGTACGAATATATATAATGAACATATAAGATATTTATATTATGGATAAATTCTAAATATAGTACAATCATTATCAATGTAAAAGTTTCAAAAATATCAAACTAGTGGATACATGAAAAAAAGTATTAATTACCTAAATCATGATTGTAAAAAGGAATTACACCTTAACTATTACCAAAAATATTAAACTAAATCTTATATGGTATGATATAATGGTACATGTTTCAATAATAATTTTATAATAATCTTATAATTATTATACATGAGGTTCGAATGTTTACGAAGGTGGTCAAGACTTGAAGAAATGTATTTCTATCTCAACTAAGTTCTTTTGAGACGTATGTTTTTTATACAAAAATATACTTTTATGATGTGTATATGAATCCACTTTAACAAATATATTAATAATTTATTAATTCACAGTATATTTTAAAATTAATTTAATTTTAGTCTTTCGTGGAGATTACGATTCACTATTAACAAAGTGGAAATTTTTTTTGTATAAAATCTCATTATTTATTGGGATTGTTTATGTTTATGCTTCCTATGGTGAAATATTATAGTCCACATATCTAGAAACTCAAGAATTTTATTATAATATATCTATATCATGATTGTAAACGTTTTCCCTTGATTTTTTTATATTTATGTTTTAAATAGTTCAAAATAACGTGCTTATGAAATGTAAATAATATTTCTATCTTCAGTTGAAAAATATTAATCATGAATATCAATTATTTATAACAATAAACCATTTTAAAACATTTTTTAATAATTATTAATGATTTTATAATGATATTATCACCCATTTTTACATTTTACAGAAAAAATAATAGTAGTTTACATATTTTTTTAAAAAATTATCATGTTTCTTTTACAAAAAATGTGGAAGGATTAAATGTTTTAATGGGTAGGGAATGAAATAATTTTTTGTCTGTTATGACTAGACATTGTATGAAATATTTCTTTATATGTTTCAAAGGATGCTAAAACGGATTTTTTATAATATTTTTTGATTTTCGATTTTTATTAAATTTAATTTCACGAAAATGTTATTTCCCTCAAGAAATTATTCAATTGATATTTCAAAGTAAATTTAAATATAATAAGAAATTATTAAATGTAAATTCATATTTTTGGTATATCATCCAAGGATACCATTCTTATTCCTTCAACAATTTCATAATTTTGATAATAAAATATCTTATATGAAACACGTTTTTCTTTATTATGTTGTTCCTTCGTAAAATTATAAAAAAAACTCCACATATTTTACCATTTCTAAATCTTTGATGAAATTATGAAAAGATAATAAAACCTGTATCATTTCCATACTATATGTTAAGATAAATATTTTTTAAAACCCACTTAATATTATGGTTTCTTATATAATGAATATTTTTTGATCCTATGGAACACATACATATGATTTTCATTATGTGATTGATGGGACATATATCACCCACCAATGCATTGGAAAAATATTTAAATATCATGAGATAAAC
Organism: Viscum album; assembly: GCA_963277665.1. Lineage (NCBI taxonomy): Eukaryota > Viridiplantae > Streptophyta > Magnoliopsida > Santalales > Viscaceae > Viscum > Viscum album. The sequence continues at coordinate 598,453,469 of OY728123.1, forward strand.
ATGACTGGATTGGGTAGTAAACCTAGAATATAAAATTTCATTTTCCTCAATGATATTGTTAAGAGTAATGCCTGACTACTTCGATGGTTTATAGAATCAAACCATTCCCTAAGTAGGGTCCTTTGAATGATCAGGGGATACTATGGAATTGTTTTTGTCTTTTTATGTGTATGCCACAGTTCGTTTACTTATGAAAATTTTATTCTCCAAAAGAAAACCATAATCTATTTATATCTAATACCTATTTTATAAAAATCCAATTTCTATTACATAACTCTAAGTATTGATCATTATTATTCATGGAATGGTTTTTATATGTTATGTTAATGTCATAATACCATTATGATCTTGGTATGTTTAGGTATTTACTATGTTTACCGTTAATTAGTATCTAAGGTATCCCTTTATTATGTTTCAATTCCCCATATTTTGATTATAGGTATTATGTATGTTATTAAAATGAATGGCGTTATTTATGAGGAACTAAGCATTAGACTATGTGGATCACTTAGGAAGATATTGTTTATGTTTCCAGGTATACATAGGCATTGCACCTTTTAGATAACCATGAATATGTCTGTGTATTTTAATAAATGTTCATTCAAAAATATATAGTATCATTATATTAAAATCATGTCCCTTATTGATGGTATCATACTATAATTCTATTTATCCTTTGGAAACTATGGTGAGAAAAAATTATTTAGAACAATTCATTTAAGCAATTTAATATGGAAACTTCTAATTTTATTGTTAAGGAAGAGATTATGCAGTTTACCTTGAAACAAATCCATACATAGATACTATTATGGGATATGGTTTTCTAATATATGGAAATAAGTCTAAAAACTCTATAGAGTTGCATTGGGTTTGATTCAAGAATCACCTGGTACATGAAAACATTCCTTACTATGCATCAGATTTTACATACTTGGGAGATATTCTTTGGTCAATCTCTATTTTTAGTATAAACCATCATAATGGAGTTTAATATACAATGACCATGAATATACTAGGATAATCTAATAGTTTCATGTATTTTGATTAATGTATATTGATATAGTAATACTTTAATATATTTTAATTTCAATTTTTTTCCCACTATGGTTATTATATTTCATCTACTAGAATATTTATTTTCTTTCAATGGATACAACCTAAAAGTATCATGTTATTACTCAATAAAATAGTTACTGAAATGATTTTACTTTATTTTAATCGAATTTTATGTGATATGAAATGAAAAAATAGAATCGTATGATCTTAAAAAATTCTCATAATATGAATAATACTGAAAATAAAAATGAGAATTCGAGGGAACAATTGTATGTGGATTTTTATATTTGGAAACATCAACCATCATTCAATGGTTTTGATTATCCTGTAGTTGAGGAAAAATTTATTAGTACCACTGAAAATTTATTTTCTATTATCTAGTTTTGGAACATGAAATGTAATTATAGTTGGGAGTAATTTAGAAGGTCAATCAAATCAATGATGGAATATTATAAAGAATATATGGAATGAAGATAAAAATTACAAGATAGTGGGGGATCAGTATTAGTAATTATTTTTCAATAATAAATTCCCTTGAAACCTTTTTATTAAATTATGGATCGAGTTTCTTCAGCTAGAGAAACATTATATGAATATTTTGGTATGTACTACGAGTCTGTTACAAAAAATATGATGTAGAGAACAAGATTTATCATTTAACACAAATTTATAGTTCATCAATTATTCATTATATTAAAACCAAGTATTTAAAGGGATTTATCCATAAGGGAAATCACTAGTTGTGAATGAATCATTAAATTATCTCTCAATGAATAAATGAATATTGGAGTTACCCATCATTAACATGATTTTGATAAAAAAAATGACATATTGAGTATAAGTGTAACACTAAGAACCATGGTGAAAATTAATCGATCGTTCCATTATGGACAATGTGTGATATCAAACATGTAGGAAACACTCTTAAGGGGACATGCAAATGATATATATATTGGAATGGTATGGTCAATGGGGAATTAGATGAAAGAACAATAAGTAAAAATATAACAAATGAGTTAAATATAGAGAATTATCTACCAAATTCACCACTCAAACTGTATTGTTAAAAATGATTGGAATATGTGTAGTAAGACAACCAGTTCCCAAATTCAATGAATAATGATGATTATTGAGGTCAAACCCCTCATAACATGATTGAAATTATGATAAAACAAGACTATACTATTTTTGATCAGTGATTCAACAATGAAATTGTGAGAGGTACACATAGAATCTTCTCTAGAACTAATATTGTATTATTTTACTATTTATACACCCTTATAATATATATTAGCAATTTTTATGGGTATTAAAATTCCACCAAGATTGTTAGAAGTAAAAATAGATATAATACCATCAAATGGAAGGATGTTCACATATCATTTATATTACACTTCAGTAATTGATGTTTGGGGGAATTTTCTTTAGGTAAAACTATTCATTCTTTCACTAGTTAAATTTGATGATATATTAGGCATAGACATGATATCTCGTTATAAATACCTCACTAATTTTCAAATAATGGAATCGATTTTTGATAATACAAACCAACATATGTTAATTTATTAGTGTGATGATAAATATGAATGTCACAACCCCCTCCCCAAAAAGTGTACCCCTCCTAGGCCGACAATGTGAGAAGAGACATAATGACCCCCGAGTCCCGCCTCCAGTAGGCCCCGGGTTGGTGACTAGCACCGAGGGTATAATAAATAAACAAATGGGAGGCATTACCCTCTAAGAGAAAACATGCAGAAGAGAGAGATAGAATAGACTAAAATCAACTCCATCACAGAACTGAAATATAAAAGAAATCCAAGTACATATATTAAATGTCATCCAAAAGCACTACAACTGAATGGGGAAACTAAAAGTACCCAAAAGAAAGTAAAACGGCAGCGACCACAAGCCCAAACAGCTCCTCCTCCAACCACAAGCTAGTAGTAACCAACTTGATCCCCAACCTTCTCCAAGTGACCTAAAAACAGTTTATATATACATAGGGTGAGTATAACATTATACTCAGTAGGATCCTTCCCAAGCCTCTCGTGCATAAGTAAAGAAAGCATACTAAAGCCCAGTGAACAACAAATTGAACTAACTCATCACCTAAAAATGTATACTAAGTTCCCAACCTCACCATGGATACTCTCACCAAGTAATGCATACTAGAATATAGCATATAGTATAGAATACCAAGGGTACCCCGCTACTACTTCCCCACTAGTTTTCCGCTTTGCTCCAACGACATACGTCCTGTGAATCTCTCTCCAAAGGCTTCCCGCAGACACATGTGCTAAGCTCCACAATCTGCACCTCGTGCACCACAAAGTCTTTCCCGCAGACACCTAGGAGAAGCACCACACAATCCTCACAAACAATAGTAACCAGGTATGTTCTGGGATCCACCACTTCCCGCATAACGTGTATCATACATCGGGTATTATACCTCAAGCCATAATAGCCCATACACCGAATAGGGATCCTCATGCCATCACAGCCTATACACGTTACACCTATAGTAGTCCATAGGATACTATATCCAGAATATATGTGTGTGAAATAACAACAAGCCATTACATCCCTCTAAACACATATGGGTAAAACTAACCAGTGTGCCTACCAGCACAAAGATCTACCAAGAGAAGAGAGCGGGGTCAAAGGGGGTAGTCATCCATTCAACCTCCCATAAGAATGTTGGGGAAAACACCCCCAGGGCTCAGAATCCCTGGGCTGTCAGTTGCCCTTACCGAAGGGTGGAGTAGCGCATAGAAACACAAAAAGTATAGAATATATATATATAACTCACATCCACACTATGGGCATTACCTAGTCTTAGATAAAACTGCAGCTAACATCTCTCAGACTCCAGGCTGCTACTTCAAAGACTAGGGATCCTATAAGCACACAAGCAATTGAAGAGCTTTATTATACTACTCCATTCTCATTTTATCAGTTCCATTGTACATTAATTAATTCTTTAAACATTAATTAAGCTTGAAAAATTACACATTAAACTGAATTGGCATCACATTCAAAATCAGCTGCTCCTTTTAAGATTCACATCACCTTTAAAATCTAGTATCTCCATCCCCATGTATTTTCACCATTTAATCAAAAATTCATTACAGAATTACTTTTAAATATTCACAAGCATTCTAGAAAAGCATATTATGCTTCTAAACACAAAGGAGGCTCAACACGGTGAGTAGATATACTACCTGTCGAGTCTTTGCTTCCTATAGAAAGAGAATAGACCGATTCTCCCTCGAGAGGCTAAACACGGAAAGCACATGGCATACCCCACGCATCTTCCCCTCCTTTGGAAGAAGGGTAGCAAGACCAGATGCCTTGAGCAGTGGGGAAAAGCAAAGCATATTTACATTCAAAGAAAACCACAAGCATCCAGCAACAACATACATCCCATTCCATCACCCCTGGTGTCCTCCCCGACACCCACATGCATAAACTGACGCATCTCGCCACTCTATGCATCATCTGCTGCCACGACCACAAGTCCTCCAAGCCTCCACATATCACAACAGCCACCCAGGCTCACATCACAGCACAAATAGCAGGAAAACAACAGTCACAACCATGGGCTCTTGACCCTTTAACAAACAAGAGGGTAGCTGAGAACCCTTTTAAAAATTCCACACAATCTGTTCTTTAATCCATATTGAATTAGCAGATTTGTTATGCGAAGATTCCAATTACGGGATACCTAATAAGTAAGCTATCACAATTAAATAACCATCCTTAATTCCCTAAATTGATTATCCTCAAATTAGAACGACTACAACAATAGAAAAAACCAGATTAATTCACATGCCTCTTTATCATTAGCCAATTAATTACCAATTAATTCTGGATTTACGTTCATCATCAATTTCTATCATGAATGAACAAAAAATCAATGAAATCATAGATATCACTCTATCTAGAAAAACATGAGGCAAACCGTTATCACGTTATAAAGCAACAACATGCAATCAACCACTTCTTCTAATCCTGTTCAAGTATTTAATTAGGACAATTTCATGGTGATCCAAAGGACTAAATCATGCTAATTCTAGGATTTCACATATAAAATTAGAGAAGCCATGAATCCCCTATCTCGAAGAGATCTTGACGTCCTTTATCCACACAACGGGTCACAATCCTCCTCTCACGACAACTGCATCCACCAAAAGATGCCACGGTATGACAGCACCAACCAAACCCCAAGAAAATCCCATTATAAGCATGGAGATTACATGCTATAATATGGAAGGGAGAATCAAGAGAAGATGATCCCCAAAAGAACGACGATAAAACATACCTTATTGGGAAGATTGACTGACACAGTTCGGTAGCATCCAAAATAGAGCAGAACAAATCATAGGAGTTAAGATTGATTGTGCAACTCCTACGGTAATGATTGAAAGGTTCTAGCATCACTTAGCTGAGAAAAAAGGGAAAGAACAAGGGTGAATGATATATTGTCCTTTTTTTAAGATTAAATGGGGTGACAGTTTAAGATCCGGTTAATTCTCCATTAAAAACTGATCACATTAACCCACGTAGTTTGACCAAGTAAATACATCCTGGCCTTAGGAATAATTAATATAGGATTTATGACACTTGAAACGGCCTTAAGAGCCCTTAAAAATAAGGCATTAAATGAATTTTACGTCACAGGAAACGTCAAAAGGGGAAAAACTATAGGAATTTGGAAACACTGTTCACCCACCGTTACTGTACATGAAACCGATCTATGAGACCGATCCGTGAAACTGATCTGTGAGGCTGATCTATGAAACCGATCTGTCAAACCAATCTATGAGACTGTTCTGTTAGACCAATCTGTGATACCGATCTGTGAGACCGATCTGTGACACCGATCTGTCAGACCAATCTGTGAGACCGATCTGTGAAACCGATCTGTGAGACTGATCTGTGACACCGATCTGTCAGAATGATCTGTCAGACCGATCTGTGAGACCGATCTGTGAGACTGATCTGTGAGACGGATCTGTGAAACCGATCTGTCAGACCGATCTGTGATACCGATCTATCAGACCAATCTGTGAGACCGATATGTGAAACCGATCTGTCAGACCGATCTATGAGACTGATATGTAAGACCGATCTGTCAGAATGATCTATGAGACCGATCTGTGAGACCGATATGTGAGACCGATCACTCAGACTGATCTATGAGACCGATTTTCAGACCGATCTGTGAGACTGATATGTTGCTATTCATAAAACTGGAAACACTGTTCACAGAACTCGAAAAATTGGCAAAGTGTTGGGGATAAGTCCCCTTATCCTCCCGAAACACCTCCAACACCAAAATTTCACAATGTAATGGACCGGATAGGTCCAAGCCATTACATTAGATACCTCTCAAAACATTCTCATCCTCGAGAATTAAAAACCAACCCAGAAGAAAAGAGGGGTCCGAACAACCACCCCATAAGATACCTCTCAGGGGAAAACCACCATGGGTTGTTCGAAAGCAGGAACAAAACTACGACATCCGAGAGTATGCGAACAAACAATCCATATCCAAACAATTCAATCATAACATCACATCCAATGTACATAAATAAAACATGAAGGGTCTAACCATAAAGGAAACATCATTACATGAAAGAAGTTAAACATTAAACAATTCTGGGTACTGAGCATGTATCTGTGACTCATGATCCCATGTACTCTCCTCCATGCCACCGTGTCGCCACAAGACACGAACTAAGGGGATAGAATGCCCACGCAACACCTTCTCTTTACGGTCTTGGATCTCCACAGGTCGCTCCTCCAAGGTTGCATCATCATCAATATCGATCTCTCCCCAATAGATTACATGATATTCAACATGAATATAACAACGGAGTTGTGATACGTGGAAGACATCATGTATCTGAATTATCTGAGGGGGAAGTTCTACTCGATACGCCACATATCCAACACGAGCTAACACCTCGAAAGGCCCAACAAACCGGGGAGAAATCTTACTTCCACGACCAAACCTTTGCTGCCCACGACGGGGAGTCACCTTCAGAAACATATGATCCCCAAAATTTAACTCTAAGGGTATCCTTCGTTGATCAGCAAATGATTTCTAATGATCTTGTGCTGTCTTCATCCTCTCACGAATCACCTGAACCATCTCTATTGTATTCTGCACTAGTTCTGGTCCGAGAATTACTGACTCTCCGACCCCAGTCCAGCACAATGGAGAACGGAATGGCCAACCATACAAGACTTCAAACGGCGCCATACCGATGGTAGAGTGAAAACTATTATTATAAGCAAACTCTACCAAGGGTAAGTGCTTCCTCTAGGAACCTCCAAAATCAAGAACACAAGAGCGCAACATGTCTTCAAGAGTCTGGATGGATTTCTCTGTCTGGCCATCTGTTTGAGGATGAAAAGTAGTGCTAAGGCACATTTGAGAGCCAAAAGCATGCTGGAGACCTCTCCACACCCTGGAGGTAAAACGAGGATCTCGATCAGAAATGATCGTCCTAGGTACTCCATGAAGTCTCACCACCTCCTCTAGATACTTCCTCGACAAAACTTCCACCGAGCTCGACTCCTTGATCACTATGAAGTGGGCCGACTTTGTTAAACAATCCACTACCACCCATATAGCATCATGTCCTCCCGAAGCTCGAGGTAATCATGTAACAATGTCCATTGAGATGTCCTCCCACTTCCACTGAGGAATATCTAATTACTGGAGAAGACCACCAGGAACACGATGTTCAGCCTTCACCTTCTGGGAGACTAAACATCGAGACACACACTCTGCAACCTCACGCTTCATCCCCAGCCACCAAAAATGACTCCTCAAGGATCGATACATCTTTTTCACACCAGGATGTAGTGCCAAGGGTGATGTATGGAACTCTCCGAGAATCGTCTCGCGCATCACCAAGGGAACAAAAAGCTGACCATGATACAACACTCGGTGTTCTTCATCCTCCGACCAACCATCAGGGGCCCCACCACAAACAACTATGTCTCTCCAAACTTCCACCTATAGATCACCCAACTGAGAATCTTCCACCTTCTGCATTAGGGATGACTGCACCGTCATCTGGAAAAGACAATTTCTACCCCCAAATTCTCCCATATCAAGATGCAAAGATGAAAGCTCTTCCATCACTCTCCAGGAATCACCAGATTCATGCACAACATCCTTAAGTGACATTCGACATACTGCATCAACTACAACATTTTTCTTTTCCAGGTGTATACGATATCTCAAAGTCGTATTCCTGCAAGAACTCCATCCACTGATGCTGCCTCAAGTTCAAGTCACGTTGGGAGAAAACATACCTCAAACTCTTATGATCGGTGAAAACCACAAAGTTCTCACTAATAAGGTAATGTCTCCACAACTTCAGAGAAAACACCACGTATTCCAACTCAATATCATGGGTGGCATAGTTGTGTTCATGGGGACTCAACTGCTGAGACCCATAAGAAACAACCGACCTCTGCTGCATGAGAACACAACCTAGCCCCAGATGTGAAGCATCACAGAAAACATCAAACTGGACTCCCTCTGCTGGAAGACAAAGGACTGGAGCACTTACCAACTTCTCCTTTAGATACTCGAAAGCTGCCTGACACTGATTAGTCCATATTAACGATTTATCCTCCCTGGTCAATGATGTTAGAGGAGTCACAACTCGGGAGAAATTTGCTACAAACCTCCTATAATTGCATGCGAGACCAAGGAAACTTCGCACCTCTAAAACGGTCTTGGGGGCTACCCAAGACACCACTGCTTCTATCTTTGAAGGATCCACAACTACTATCTGTTGGGACACAACATGCCCCAAGAAAAGAACTTCTCGAGCCCAAAACTCACACTTGGAAAACTTCCCAAACAACTGATGTTGGCGAAGAACTCCCAAAACGGCTCGTAGATGCTCTGTATGCTCATCCTCATATGGGGAGTATACAAGGATTTCGTCAATGAAAACCACAACAAACTTGTCCAGGAATTCACAGAACACAGCATTCATCAACCCCATGAAAATAGCTGGAGCATTCGTCATGACGAATGGCATTACAACAAAATCATAATGCCCATGACGACAACAGAAAGCAGTCTTCAGGATATCCTCATCCTTTACATGCATATGATGATATCCTGACCACAAGTCAATCTTTGAGAACCAACATGCACCCTTCAGTTGATCGAATTGGTCATCAATCCATAGAAGAGGATAGCAGTTCATTATTGTCACTTTTTTAATCGACTATAATTGACACACAACCGCAAACTGTCATCAACCTTTTTCACAAACAAAACTGGTGCACCCCACGGTGAAACATTTGGCCGAACAAAACCGCACTACAACAGACCATCAAGCTGTATATGTAGCTCTCGTAACTCAGAAGGGGCCATCATATACGAAGACATAGAGATATGAGACGCTCCTGGATGTAGCTCGATCCCAAAATCGATCTCTCGTTGAGGCGGTAATGCTGCAACCTCTTCTGGAAAGACATCAGGGTACTCCTCTACGACCCTAGGCAGTGCCAACTACTGAACCTCTGATGAACACCGAATCATCTCAGCCATCATGGATGATAAGGATTGTACTCGTCTATGACTCATCCGAGGATCTCGTTCACCAAAAAACACCACTTTCTCTCCATCTGCATCAAAGAAAACGACCTTCTTCCTGTAGAAATCCACAATAGCCTGCACCGAATACAACCAATCCATGCCGAGGATGACATCATATGGTTGTATTTGTAAACATAGGAAATCTCCCCAAGGGCGGTGTTTCCCCAAAACTAGCTCATAGTCTCTACATACTTCAAACAAGTTGGCTCGACCTCCAACTGGCGTAGTGAATGCCAAGGGCACTGGAATCCTCTCTACCTCAAGTCCCAAAGCATAGACAAGGGTAGGTGATATGAAGGAGTGTGTTGCTCCTGAATCAAACAAGGCATACAACAAGGTAGAAAAAAGCAAATGGTACCTCGAACGACATCTGGCTCACCTGGGGCTAGCAACGCTAGAGCATGAAGCTGACCACAACCTCCTCCATGGCCTCTCTGACCCTGATGACGACCACCACTACAGCAGCACTCTAATCTCTGAGGATGGGTAGTGTCATGGGGTTGTCCTCTACCTCCTCCATCTACCCTCGGGTGATCTAATTCTGGTGCAACCTGCTGCTGCTACCTCGGCTGGAACTGCCTCAATGGAGGAACCTGGAGCGGAGCGCCCGGTGCATGATGACTGCTCTGAAAAGTTGGGCACTCCCGCTGCTGATGACCATGACCACCATAAGAAAAACAAGCGCCTGATACCTTGGAATATGCCTCATAGTTGCTGCCTTTGGAGAAACGAGATGGGAAGGGCTGGGAAATACCCCCAGGTGAATGGAAACTCTTCTTCCCTAAAAACTAGGATCCCCGGACCACAACATTTCTTCATGAGGAATCATGAATATTCCCCTCTCGTGACGATCTGGTCCTAGAAAAAGTCTTATCAACAACCTCTGCCCTCGCCAGCACCTCAAGATATGTCTTTAGCATAAATGGGGTGACCTGGCACTGGATCTCTGGATGAAAAGCCTCCTCGAAATGCCTCACCCTAGCCTCCTTATCTGGTAATAGGTCTGAAGCATATCGTAGAAGGTTCCTGAAATGGATTCCAAACTCTCGAACACTAGAGTTCCCCTGTCAAAGGGTATGAAGCTCCTGGTGACTGGATGCCTTCGCAGTCGAAGAAAGAAACTCAAATCGCAACCTATCTCAAAACTCCTCCCATGAGATCACTGACTCCTCACGATCCTCGAGGAACAAGAACCACCACTGCCTCGCTGCTCCACACAGCATCGTCACAACCAAGGACACCCAGTGTTCCTTCCGAGCATGAATCGAACTGAATCATATCTCGACCTCCTCCAAACATTCTTCTGTGACTGCATCTGAAACGGATCCCTCTTACTTCTGTAGACTCTGGCACTGAAACTCTCATAGTGTCTTCCTCCAAGTGTAATCATTGTCAACCTCTACCCGACGGCGATCTGTTGGAACAACTTGCTAGGAATCTTCTGTGGAAACCTGACGAGGACGTCGACCTGGAGCCATACCTGTAAAATAACAACTATAAGAGCTCCCATGCCTGGAATATGGAAGACTCAACATTAATTAATTAATTGTTTTCTTTTATTAATTTAAGTTTAACCTATCCCAATGTCTACCCATTAAAACACAGGCTCAAAGAAGAATGATGCATGATACTTTCCAAGGTCTCTACCCTGAAAGAAGTATCAATTTGTTTAGTAGCTATCGTAATCATAAAGGTTCGTGCAACAGATCATAGGGGTCCCTAAACGCCTATGTCTCTGCCGGCCTCCAGGGTTACCCCACTTGCTAAACCTGAATGACACTGTTGCCCTACCATCCCATGCATCCTCACATGTGCCCAACTCCAAACTCCATCCTATCCCTCAACCAGACCTCTAATACCACTCTCTCACAACCCCCTCCCCACAAGGTGTACCCCCCCTGGGTCGGCAATGTGAGAAAAGAGATAATGACCCCCGAGCCCCGCCTCCAGTTGGCCCCGGGTTGGCGACTAGCACCGAGGGTATAATAAACATACAAATGGGAGGCAGTACCCTCTAAGAGAACACATGCAGATGAGAGAGATAGAATAGACTCCAGTGAACTCCAACTCAGAACTGAAATATAAAAGAAATCCAAGTACATATATGATATGTCATGCAAAAGTACTACAACTGAAAGGGGAAACTAAAAGTACCCAAAAGAAAGTAAAACGGCAGCGACCACAAGCCTGAACAGCTCCTCCTCCAACCACAAGCTAGTATTAACCAACTTGATCCCCAACCTTCTCCAAGTGACCTGAAAAACAGTTTATATATACATAGTGTGAGTATAACAGTACACTCAGAAGGATCCTCCGCAAGCCTCTCGTGCAAAAGTAAAGAAAGCATGCTAAAGCCCAGTGAACAACAAATGGAACTAACTCGTCACCTAAACAGGTATACTAAGTTCCCAACCTCACCATGGCTACTCTCACAAAGTAACTCATACAAGAATATAGCATATATTAAAGAATATAATGTGTACCCTTCTACTACTTCCCCACTGGTTTTCCGCTTTTCCCCAACGACATACGTCCTGTGCATCTATCTCCAAAGGCATTCCCACAGACACCTGGGCTAAGCTCCACAATCTGCACCTCATGCACCACAAAGGATTGCCCGCAGAAAGCTGGGCGAAGAACCACACCATCCTCACAACCAATAGTAACTAGGTATGTTCCAGGAGCCACCACTACCCACATAACGTGTATCATACATCGAGTATTATACCTCAAGCCATTATAGCCCGTACACCGAATAGGGATCCTCAAGCCATCACAACCTATAAACGTTACACCTATAGTAGTCCATAGGATACTATATCTTGAATATATGTGTGTGAAATAACCACAATCCATTACAACCCTCAACACGCATATGGGTAAAACTAACCAGTGCGCCTACCAGCACAAAGATCTACCAAGAGAAGAGAGCGGGGTCAAAGGGGGTAGTTAGCCACTCAACCTCCCATCAAAATGTTGGGGAAAACACACCCCCCTAGGGCTTAGAATCCCTGGAGTGTCAGTTTCCCTTACCGACAGGGTGGAGTAGCGCATAGAATCACAAAAAGTACATAATATATATATAACTCACATCTACACAATGGGAATTACCTAGTCTTAGATACAACTCCAGCTAACGTCTCTTAGACTCCATGCTTCTACTTATAAGAATAGGTATCCTATAAGCACACAAACATTTGAAGAGATTTATTAGATTACTCCATTCTCATTTTATCAGTTCCACTATACATTAATTAATTCTTTAAACATTAATTAAGCATGAACAATTCCACATAAAATGGAAATGGCATCACATTCAAAATCAACTGCTCCTTTTAAGATTCACATCCCCTTTATATTCTTGTATCTCCATCCCCATGGATTTTAACCATTTAATCAAACATTCATTACATAATTACTTTTCCATATTCCCAAGCATTCTAGAAAAGAATCCTATGCTTCTAAACACAAAGGAGGCTCAACACGGTGAGTAGATATACTACCTGTCGAGTCTTTGCCGCCAATAAAAAGTGCATAGACCCATTCTCCCTCGAGAGGCTAAACACGGAAAGCATGTGGCATACCCTGCGCATTTTCACCTCCTTCGAAAGAAGGGTAGCAAGACCAGATGCCTTGAGCAGTGGGGAAAAGAAAATAAGATTTACATTCAAATAAAACCACAAGCATCCAGCAACCACATACATCCCATTCCATCACACCTGTTGTCCTCCCCGACACCCACATGCATAAACTGATGCATCGCGCCACTCTAGGCGTCATCTGCTGCCACAACCACAAGGCCTACATGCCTCCACATATCACAAAAGCCACCCAGGCTCACATCACAACACAAACGGAAGGGAAACAACAGTCACATCCATGGGCTCTTGACCCTTTAACAAACAAGAGGGTAACTCATAACCCTTTTTGAAATTCCACACAATCTGTTATTTAATCCATATTGAATTAGCAGATTTTTTATGTGTAGGTTCCAATTACAGGATACCAAATTAGTAAGCTATCACAATTAAATAACCATGCTTACTTCCCTAATTTGATTATCCTCAAATTAGAATAATTACAACGACAGAAAAAACCAGATTAATTCACATGCCTCTTTATCTTTAGCCAATTAATTAACAATTAATTCAGGATTTACGTTCATCATTAATTTATATCATGAATGAACAACAAATCTATGAAATCATAGATATCACTCTATCTAGAAAAACATGAGGCAAACCGTTATCATGATATAAAGCAACAACATGCGATCAACCAATTCTTTTAATCCGGTTCAAGTATTTACTTAGGGTCAATTTCATTGTGATCCAAAGGACTAAATCATGCTATTTCTAAGATTTCACATATAAAATTAGAGAATCCATGAATCCCCTACCTCGAAGAGTTCTTGACGTCATTTATCCACACAACGGGTCACAATCCTCCTCTCACGACAACTCCATCCAACCAATGATGCCAGGATACGATAGCACCAACCAAACCCCAAGAAAAGCCCATCATAATAATGGAGATTACATGCTATAATATGGAAGGGAGAAACAAGAGAAGATGATCCGCAGAAGAACGACGATAAAACATACCTTATTGGGAATATTGACCGACACAGTTCGGTTGCATCCAAAATAGAGCAGAACCAATCCTATGAGTAAAGATTGATTGTGCAACTCCTACGGGAATGATTGAAAGGTTCTAGTGTCTCTTATCTGAGAACAAATGGAATGAATATGGGACAATGATATCTCGTCCCTTTTTTTGAAGATTTATTGGGGAGACGGTTTAAGATCCGGTTAATTCTCCATTAAAAGTGGATCGCATTAACCCACGTGGTATGACCAAGTAAATACATCCCGACCTTAGGAATAATTAATATAGGATTTATGACACTTGAAACGGCCTTAAGAGCCCTTAAAAATAAGGCTTTAAATGAATTTTACGTCAAAGGAAATGTCAAAATGGGAAAAACTGTAGGAATCTGGAAACACAGTTCACCCACCACTACTGTACATGAAATCGATCCGTGAGACCGATCTGTGAAACCGATCTGTGAGACCGATCTGTCAGACCGATCTGTCAGACCGATCTGTGAGACCGATCTGTCAGACCAATCTATGAGACCGATCTGTGAGACTGACATGTGACACCGATCTGTCAGAATGATCTCTGAGACCGATCAGTGAGACCAATCAGTGAGACCGATCAGTGACACCGATCTGTCAGACTGATCTGTGAGACCCATCTGTCAGACCGATCTGCGAGACTGATCTGTGAGACCGATCTGTGAAACCAATCTGTCAGATCGATCTATCAGACCGATCTGTCAGACCGATCTGTGAGACCGATCGGTGAAACCGATCTATCAGACCGCTCTCTGAGACCGATCTGTGAGACCGATATGTCAGACCGATCTATGAGACCGATCTGTGAGACTGATCTGTGAGACCAATCTGTCAGACCGATCCGTGAGACCGATCTCTCAGACCGATCTGTGAGACCGATCTCTCAGACCGATCTCTGAGACGGATCTATGAGACCGATCTGTTACTATTCATAAAACTGTAAACACTGTTCAAAAATTGTTCAATGCTAATATCAATTAATCCCTATAAAATATCCCCAATTGTGTTTTATGATCGGAAAAATAAAATCCAAGAAAATATTAACAAGTGATTCATTTTGGAATGTGTGACACTATGGTGTTAATTCGTTATCTCTCTGAGAATGAAATATTTATCTATATAAATTTTAATTTATTATTAGGGATGTGATAATATCAAAATAAAAATAGTATCATCTACCCCATACAAATTATTTTTTGATTATTTATGTGGAGATAAATATTTTCCAATGATTGATATCATTTTGGATATCATCAATTGGGGGGAATGCAGAAAGACATTACTAAGAAAGAATTCCCAACATGTTATGGAAATAATTATTATATGTTGATTCCATTTAGTCTTAATAATTAACCCAATATGTTGATGGATATAATGACTTAACGAATTACAGATTACCTTGATCATTTTTTTGGAATTTATATATAAAATTATTATAAATTTTACGAGAATGGAAGAAAATAAATTTCACTTATTAATTACACTAAATACCATGAAAATATTTTTTTGTATGGTAAATTTTAAAAGTCAAATTTTTGGCATTACAAGGATTCCTTTTTGGTTTTTATAATCTCTTTTAATGGAATATTAAATCAACCATAAAAGGCATAGGATATAAAATGATGGTATTGACCAAATATGGTGACCAATATATGTCATTTTCTTAGTTTGTATGGATATTGTTCGTTGTTTTGGGAGAAATTTTCATTACTATTTATTCCAAAGAAAATGTTAACTTGTATGGGTGAATAGTTCCTTTAAAAAGATGAATGTGATAAAAATTTCATGGAATTGAATAGAAGTATTAATAATTCTCCTATGTTTATATTAAACTATAGTAGAAAACGTGTTTCAATCAATAGTGATGCATAAAAAAAGATAATGATATTTTTTTTCAAATATAAAATGACTTTTTAATAGATTATGCCATATAAAAACATAATGATCATTTTAAAAATTACCCAACTTGTGATTTAGATTTAGATATAGTAATTTTTTTATTGATAAGGTGGATTTTTCCTTTTTGGGAAAATTATGATATGTACACTAATCATAATAGAATAATGTATATAATCACAAAGAAGAGTTATGCATGATCTAGATGATACAGTTAGAGATGGTTACAGATTATAGCATCACAATAAGTTACAACCATGGGAAATAAAATATTGTTTTTATGCTTTGAATAAAAGGCATCATATTACCTTATGAATTATAGTGTTCAAAGAAGTTCAAATATTTCATGATTTGCAATGGATGGGTCCTGAAATCCTAAAGCATGTGGATAAATCATATCTTTTTCAAATTAGGGTTGATACATCAATAAAAATGATGATAAAATTAGAAAATAAGTATGATATCGATCTATAAAATAATTTGATAAATGTTCTTTCGTTTAGCCTTTATTTTATGGGATTATAATGCTTAGGAATAGTATATGTGTTACACCCAAACTGTATTTGAAGAAGGATTTCCTAGAGGAGTCTCATAGTTCTTCATTGACGACTCCTCTTTAAAGTATCATGTTGTATTGAAATTTGAAATGGTATTTTAGGAGGGATTTCATGATGAGAGGTTTTGGAGAGTTTGTTTCTCAATGATGGATTTGTCAAAACGTTAGTGATGAGGGATAGAATCCAAAGGGGATTTATATCTATTACTCATTCCTAAATTTAAAAGGGAAAATTTTACCATGGATATTATCAAAAGTATCAGAAAAAATTATAAATAGAAAAATGACTAATGGGTTTTATTTGACCTCTATGACAGTTCATCACAATTCATCAGGATTAGAGAATATTTATCTTTGTTTCAGTCTAATAGGATATACATAAAGGATTTGGTAAGGTTTTATGGAGTACCACATTTCATTATGTCTAACCAGGATATGATATTTTACTCAATGTTTTGGAGAATTGTTTATAAATATATTGATAAAGAGTTTTTTCTATCTTTTGGTATCATTCTCATACAAATAGTCATTATGAGAGAAATATTGTATCATCCCTGGTAAATAAAGAATATGACATTCTCAAATTTATCAATATTTTTGAATTAAATGTTAATATTACTTTAAAGGGAATGCTATGCTCGATGGCGTACCCAATACGCAACAACAAGTTTCTTTGAAATCTTGCGTTGCACACTAATAATAAAATAATATTATTTTAAATGGTAGTTAATTTATAGCCGTTGTATTGGAAGGAATGAACATAACTAACTAAAAAATGATTATATATGTTTCTCAAATGTTTTTACTTTTATCCAACAAATGTTAGAGGCTTAAAATGCGAATTAATCCAATTTTAAGCGTAAATATTCTAATATTATTTAAAAGGTCGATTAACTGTCTTTTAATGGGGAACCCTTTTTAAATCCACCTTTTTAAAATTTTATATGTTATATTTGAAAATATAAAATCCTTCTTTAGAATCGGGACATCAAAATTTACTTTCTGTTTGTTTTTGGTATTTTTTCGTTAAAGTACATTTTTTACTGAATAGTGAATGATGTTGTATTTTATTTCAAAACCCCATTTTTAATATAATTTATTTATATGTATAGATTATCTTTTTAATTGGTTTTAAAGTTCAATTATAATATATTTTTACCATTTAATACAATGGTGGACATTGGAATTAATTTCACTTTGAAATTGGAAATAAACAAGTGTCAATATTTTGATATACTTTGTTTCTTAAAAATGTGCTATTTGTTTTGACAATGTGAATTAATTATTAAATTAATTAATGAAACTTATATGTTTTTAATTTTTTATAATATAAATCATTTTTTAATCCATAATATCAAATATATCTTAGGGTGAATTTTTGGTATTTTTCTGAAAAACATTAATTTTTTATGAATAGCGAAACCACTAAGTGGCAGTTAAAAAACTAATTTTTCATTTAAATGAAATTTTACCGCATCTATGAATTGAATTTAAAAATATGACATACATGGTTTTAATTATTAAGTAAAATTTGGTTTAATGGGATGGAAATTATTTTTGTTGAATAGTTACTTGTGAGTTTTATTAATCGAGATTAGAGGTAATTAGTTTAATTTAAGGTAAAAATATTTCATTAATAATATGAAATTACCTTGACACATGTCCTACCCATATTAGATGAGTCATGGACGACCAATAAAATAATGAGTCAACTTGGGGACCCCATGTAGCCACTTGTGTAAGAAAATGACATTAATAACGTTTTATTTAAAGTTAAAATTAAAATGTCACAAACATGTATTGTGTTACTAAAAAAATTTACATGGGGTTATATATGTTATATTTATGAAAATAAATATTAATTAGAAATCTAAAAGATCTCTTACATCATGGTAATTGTTTTATAATTTTTAGACATTAAATTAATAAATTTATTTATGACACCAAGATGATGCAGTGATTACCGCATTAAAGAACGATTTAAATAAAATGAAAAGATTATGTAAAATATAAGATATAAAATTGTATAAAATATATTGTATTGGTGGATTTCAAACCCTTATTACTTTATATTCGAAATATATCATTGTGGGACCTTTAAAATCCGAAAATCATTTCATAATAAAGTATCATTTCCTGACCTTCCAAGAGTGCCCCTCCTCTCTCTTATAAAAGGCTCCCAACTCTACTCCCTTACCTACACCTCTCCAGCCCTTGGAACATCCAACCCCTGTTCCTATTATCTCTCCACATACCTCTCTTAATCCTAGAAGCCTTACTATTGGCAGAAAGCTCTTCATAAAACCCATTTGGTTCTAACTATGGGGAGTTACCTCATTTAAAGGTAACGTCTTCTCTTATGTTCTTTTGTTTTATTTTGCTTCTACAACCACATAAAATCTTTTTATTCCTTTCTCTTGTAAAAAAAATTATCTTGAATATACTATGATGTTTTTATGAGATTAATTAGAGATACACATACACACACCTCCATCTAATGGGTAAAGAACATACTGTTTTTGTGGATGGAAAATTACTGCATCACGAAATGATGATGGTTCAATTATCTCTAACCGCCTCTCATGGTGGCCATTATGATGTCACTATATTTTATATATGGTATAAATGGTATTTATTATTTCTATATTATTCTTTATTTTATATCTAAAACATAACTTTATGCTTTGCATGTTGTGCAAAAACGATTATTTAATATGAGGAAGTGTGGACTACCGCCCCCTCATGTGATGTGACTCGTTCATGCAATACCTGAAAGTATAAAGAATGAAATTAATTAAGTAATGTGACCTATATAACATATATATTATACTATAATTATAATATATATATATATATCTCATTTAGTTTTATTTCAAGTAATATGACAAAGAAATGAAAGTAGTGTTCATACGTAAGTACGGCCTACCGACTCCATGAATGGTGCATTTCATTTTCTATCTCCAAATGTTATGGAATAGTATAAAATGAATTTAAACTGGATATATAGGATATTTAAATCATTAATACTATTCTGGAGATGATGTAATTATAACTACATGGACATTTCCTTTCAAACAAGTTCATTTTTGAATCATTTACTGAACATCCACAAAAACATCTAATATGAACTCTCATAATTAAATAATTATTATAAAATTATAATATGTGATATGAATTGAATAATAAATGCTAAATTAGTTACTTAAGAAATTATAAATTGAACAATGTTTATTATTCATTAATATAAAGAAACAAGAAAGACAAGTCGGACTTGAGGTAAGGGATCCTACCTCTCTCTTTCGTTTCAAATACTCCTTTGTATGTAATTTCATTTATGCTCCATATTGTTATGTTGGGGGATGTTCATTTATATTCATATTAATTCCATTTTAATGATCATATGATGATATATCCCCTCTTACTCTCATCATTTGGTTTTATGAATGTTTGAGTGGCGCTGTTAGGCTGCCTAATTTTTGTAAGGGATTTCTTAACTCACTTTTACTTCCGTGATATTTCCATTGTTCGCCACTTATTTATTGCATGTGGTGTATTTTTTACTACAATTTCATGTATATTATCTTGATTCTATTTTTATTCATTCTATTATGTGATTAATTTGGTGTTTATTATCTTTTGGTCATACAACTCGATTGATTACAACAAGGTAAAGGGTTTTATATCACTTTTTATTCCCCTGAGATTCATGCTATATTTTCCACTATTTACTTTTGTGTGGTGAATTTAATGCCCCTGATTTTATTATTTTTGTGATATAAATTAATTTATGGATATTTACATCTTCATTTTATGACCCTTATTTCATGGGGTGTACGTTTCGAATGTTACCCAAATCGGTAAGGGAAACTTTCACCCTCCTCTTTTTAAAAGACATATTTTTGTTAGTTATTTTAATTTACATATTCTTATGCTAGGATATTTACTTATATATCCTTATTGATGTAAATTTTATGTCCAAGTGATGAGATTCCCTTTTTGATCTCTCATCATCTCATTTTCTGAATTTTAATGTGACGTCGTTAGGCTGTCGAATCTCTGTAAGGGAACTTCTTAACCCAATTTAAATTCTTTGGGTTAAACCTATACTTCAAGATTATGTTGTTCTATGAATATGTTTGGTTGAAATCTTAATGTTCTACACTTAATATCCACTTATAATGAGTGTATTTGTATTTGTCACACATAATTATGTTATTGATTTATCCTTAATATATGGATATCATCTTTGTAAGGGACTTCATCACAATCTCCTTTCATTGACAAATATTTTGTTTTAATAAAATTCTTTCTTTTATTTGATGTATAAAAACCTTTGACTTTTAATTTCATTCAAATGGTATCTTTTTATAGGAAGCGTTTTACTAAACGACAAAAAGTAATGTTTCTTTTAACGTACGCAGTGACAAAAACCTTTCCACCGCCGCGAGTATTATTTGATCTTTGGATTCCTAAACATGATGTAATGTTTTGAAAAGAAAACTAATACCATGTAATCTATTATATATTTTGGTATTGAAAATATTTTTGATAAAGGATTTTTTATGTAAATATATTTAAGTGATATCTTGTGATTGAAATATGGAAATGTTTTCTTTCCTTTGTATTTGTCTTATGTCTTTTGATTTTATAATGGTACTTTGACATTTGACTAGTGGTTACATGATAAACCAAATTATGGGTGGTGCTGTGAATACCAGGATGGGTGGTTACGGTATAACCTCCAATGCATTGGGTATGGAAGTTGGCCGTATGGCTATTCCATTTAGTGATATGTGTGGAAGTTGACCATATGGTAATTCCATTTTAAGTATGTTTATGTCCCAAGATAACATTATATGTTATGTGTAATTTGCATGGGTTTTATGATAATATTTTGGTTATAAAAGGGTAAGTAATGATCTTTTATTCAGTGAAGAGTATACACTACTTCATAAAGGTTTAATGTATTACTTATGATAAAGTATTCATGATTTACTTATTGTTTTGAAAAAAACGAACAATTTTCCTTCTTTTTGTATCCTTTACTGTGATTTTTATCCTCATCCCATGTTTTTGAAATGTTTTCAACAGGACTTAAATATGAATAGGGTCAAGGATGGGATCAAGTAAAGACATGCTATCAAAAACATGGAATTAGTCAAGTTTCTTTTTAAGAGTTTTTATTTTATGGAAACATAGTAGAAGTGTCTACTTTGTAATCTTTTGAGATGTAATAGATATGTCCTAACTCTCTAAAACACTAAACCTGAAATGATTCTCTATGTGAATTATTCATTTAATTCATGATTATTTAATGTTTTAAGGCCAGTTCCTTATAAATATTCAAGCCTTAAAGAATATTTTCATATCATAAACTATATAAATGAAATGTGGATGGGATTTGTGCCTCTCACTATTTTAGTTTCCATACAACAATAGGTTTTGAAAGATTACTCATATTATTCATTATGAAGCACTACATGGAATGATATTTAGATCTATGGCGTGATGGAATGATACTGGAGAATAAAATCTATTTTCGACATGCTATATTTAATAAAATATATGAGAATGATTGATCCATTCAATAACATATAAGGGAGACACAAGGTCGAAGAAAACCTTATGTGGATAATAACAATGTGATATAGAATTTGATATTAGTAATAATGTGTTACTATTAATTTCATCATGGAATATGGTGACTATAATTTGAAAAAATAGATAACTAATCTCTAGTTTTATCAGTCCCTTTTAAATTCTTGATCATATCATGTTAGGAGCCTATCAGTTTCCACATCCACCAAGCCTCTCCCATGACCATGATGTGTTCCAGGTAACCACCATGATGTAGTAAATAATTATCCCTTCACATATACTGAAATAAAATGTCATATAATAGGATTGTGATATTTCTTTATGGGAATGAACAATGGGTATTTTGGATCAAAGAGTGAAATTTCTATGAAATTAGACCACTCACCAATTCAATAATTTGTAGAGGTGCCGCTAGTTTGAGGATACTATGTGGGAACTTGGAGATGTAATAATGAAACAAAATTTTTAGTTTATTGTTAAAATTTAATGGGATTTAATGAGAGAAATTAATATTAATAGGTTTGAGTGTTACACATTCATATTTTATAAAATATTTTTTTCGTTAAGAAAAAATTTTCTTTATTTAATAACTTGTGAAATATGCGACCCCATGTTCTAACGAAACATAATCTAGAATTTATATGACTATTTGATTTTATAATTATTACCAATACATTAAACATTGACAAATTAATATGGATATGAAAATTTTAAATGTTCTGTATAATATATATATATAACATAGTAGTACAATAGTAATTATTTTTTTTTTCAAAATCCTTTTATGTTTAAAAATTATGTTTTCTCTAAAAAAATTTAATTTATATTTGCGGGAAAATAAACAAATTATTTTTAAAAAAATTTAAACAATCAATATGAAAAATGGATATAAATTTTTAATATTTTTTTTAAAAATTTATCTTGGGGTGAATTCTTGAGATATTTTACAAATGACTAATATTTCCAAAAGTAGTGAAAAATACTACTTTTCACTGATCAAATGACTTTTTATTTAAAAAATAACGTTAATATTTTAAAGAAGTTTCAAAAATAAAATTATTTAAATTATAAAAAATATTTAACCAATAATATTTGTTGGAATAAATTTATTATTTAATTTTGATATAGAAACATTTTAATTCTTATGAAAATTTTCTCTTCGGAAAAATGCTAATTCATCAAGTCTGTGTGTTTAAATTGAAAATAAATTCTTCCACCAATGAAAATATAATTTATAATTACGTATTTTATAATTAAATTTGGTTTAATTAATAATATATAATAATGGAAACAAAATATATTACTATAATGAATAGTGAATACATGAAAAAAAAATTACATTATCATGGTTAAAACATGTTTAGAAGGGGTTAAAATAAAATTATAAGGGTTAAAATGACCTATAAATTATTCCAAATCCTATCATATGGATATAGATGGAAATTTCAGAATATAAGTGTCCATACAAGAAATTCTATATCATATTTTAATGTGAAATATGTGGGTATACTTTATTCTTTTTAGAAATTCATTTTGTATCCTCTATTCTATTTATAAAAGGAACCCCCCCCCCCATATCCTATTGATACATTAAAATCCCTTTTGACTCAGAAAAGACCCACCCAGTTACATTACATAATTAATTCATCTAGTAGTACTTTCCTTATTTTATTTAGAGACTTCTCATAGTAAATATATAGTTCAAATCTTAATGAGGCTGTCAAACGAAGAGGTAAATTTATTAAAACTTGTGTTTTTATTTAAATTCATCTTTGAAATCCTTATAATATTATTTTACCATGAAAATATAATATTCTTAAGATATTATTTATAATTATATATTATTATGTTAACTTATTTACCATTTTTTTTATTATTCCCACAAATGGGAAATGAAGTTATTGATCGTGTGTACGTCGGACAATCACCTCTCTAACCAATGATACTTTTTCCATAACCACAACTCAAGGAATATTATAATGATAGGTCTATTAGTTATATATTATAATTATTTCTACAATATTATTATGTATTATTGGTGTCATATATTTATTATTACATTCAATGTTTTTCAGATATGATAACTTCCCACTTCTCTTAGGTGAACTACCACCCCACAAAATGAGATGATTCATTTTTCTCTAATGATTTATTTGTAACGTAATATGGATAAAATAAATTAATAAATGAGATAAATATGAAATAATATTTACACTATAATATTAATATATTAAGTACCATTATTTCTTTTGATCCATTAATAAAAGGGGATCAATGTTCATGTGCACGTATAGTTTATCGTCTTCATTAATAGTGTTACTAGTTTTTTTTATTTAAATTTTATGGATTAATATAAATAAATATATAACAAATATATATGATATTTATATCATGGTTTAAATTATATATATTATGGAACAATAAAAAATTTAAAAGGATCCAAAATACAAAACCATAACATACAATAAAAAAGAAGGAGTTATTAACTGAAAAATGAATTTAAGAAAAGTGTAAATGATAATTGAGAAATAAAATTAATTAATTAAATCATATATGGTATGGTAAATTCAAGTAACATTCATAAAATATTTATAATAAAATTTTATTTATTATACTAGTAATTCGAATATATTTGAAGAATATTCAGAAATAATGAAATAGATTTAGTTTACAAATTTCTTTCATCGAGATATTTGTTATATTATGAACCTGTCATTTTTTAAGAGTTGAATATATACCCACTTTCACATTTAATATCATGAATTAAATTATACTAATGATATTTTATTAAAATAATATTATTCAATTATTGGGGTAAATATTCAATTATATTAATTGGTAAATATTTTTTTGATACAATCTCATCCTTTATAGGAATTATTTCTATTTATATTTATACATATGATGATGATATACTATGATCCATCACTAAATAAACACATAAATTTTATAAAACTATATTTAATTTAGTATATATCATATTTTTTCATTATTTTCATATCCAATTATTACTAAAATTTATTTTTACATTTTCCTGACAATTTGAAATTTATTAAAAACGATTCATCATTTAATTCTCCAAGAAATGATCATTTAGATTTGTTTAAAATCGAAGAGTCAGATTTGATTTAATTTGTACAATCTGAATATAATTTCTCACCACAATGAATATTGTTTTTTAAATATTCATTTATATTTTTTTAATGATATATTAAATAAAAATACATCCAAAATATTTTATAAATTTATAGTTATAAAAAGTGATTTTCAAGGAATTGGTATTTCCCACATGGATTATTCCATGTGATATTTTATAATAATTTTTTATCAATGACATTTTCCAATGATGTTGCATATTATTTTCTATAGAAGTGATTCAATGATACTGTTCTTATTCATTCTCTGAAGGTATTATGATTTTGATTAGAAGAGTTTTATGATAATAATTTATCTTCTAAGAGATATACCACAAGAAATTGATTATGAAACCCTCTTCTTATTCCATTGGTTGTTATATGATTTAATGATGAAATGATTATGATATATTTGAATTTTCTACTTGTTAACTTATACAAAAAAAATTATCTGAACCATTTCATTTCATGGACTCTAATATGATGATTTTATTAAAATCATATGTATTACATTATTATGATTTCCATTAAATGATGGGTCAAACCTAAATCTCCAACCAATGATCTGTGTAAATATTGAAATATCATTGGATAAATAAGGCTACAATGGGGTTTGAACCCTGTTTAGTATGTGACATTTTCAAAAATGATAATATTGTGAGTGAACCTTAATTATAATGATGGTTTCATTTTTGACCCAATTTCACTATTATAGACATGGAAATTTGCTTTGAATATTATGTTAATGATTATCAATGCTAATTTATATGCCATAACTCCATACATTATATAGGTTTTATGCTCCCAATTTCATATATTCTTTTAATTCCATAAGAATAATTACTTATAAAAAAACAAATTTTTATGACACATCATATTGAAATTTTATATGATGTTTTTAGTCTCCATATGTATAAAAATGTTCTTATACACTAATTCTGATGTTATATTTAAATTTACCCCATGTTTAACCATATAAGGAATTTTATCTCACTATTTATTATTTTTATATTTATTTTGTTATGATGATTATTAATATGTGTTATATCTGTAATAAGGGTTCAAGTTATTAAAAAGTATCTGGGAGAAAAGTTAGTTAGCTTAATAATAAGTTTTCTTTCATTTCAATTTTTCTAAATGCACTATATTGTTATAATCCTCAGGAATCACATTGGTTGACATAATGAATGATAATTGAAAAATATGTAATATATATTTATAAAAATCCAAATTCTTTATATTTTATATTGATATTGATAATTTGGGGGAAATTAAATATTGGGTCAATATTAGATTGTGTAAGAGATCTGAAGATTTCACAGAATTGGATGCTATTATACCTAGTTTATTTGTGGTTTTCCCATTTTATAGAACCTATAAAGGATATTAACAGAAAAGGGGACATATTGTAGTTCACTGAAGGTGTGAGGATGGATTTTGGAAGTTAATATAGAGGTTAATTTTTTTATTTTTTTATAATTATAACAGAACTAGAAATTAGATATTTTGTTTGTTCTGATACTTTTGTGATTGTTCTAGGGATTTTCTTCATGTAGGGTTAGTGGGTATTCATATATGGGTAATGTATGTTACAACCCGACTATTGGTACTACCCTACTCATTACAATGATTTAGAACTCATGTTCCATGATCTAATGTTGTGGATACATTTTCACATTATTTCTAGGTTTCTCATTTATACAGACCATAAAATCTTACAAAACATATTTTATTGGTGAGACTTTAACCTATTCCAGAGACATTGGGTTGAGTATATATATACAATTTATTTTGAGATGGGTTATTCCCCATATAATGATAATTGTTTCAAAAATTCCATCAGAAGGATATCTTATGTAATAGAGACAAAGATATCAAAGGAAGGGTGGAAGGTCATGACTCTTGTAGTTGTTTTAAATTTGTTGGCTTGGAGGACTAGGAAGTTTTTGTTTTTATTATTTTTATTCTTTTATCATAATTGGTGGATTAAGTTATTGAAATATTAGAATAAGACTCAAATTTTCACATCATGTTAGATTTACTAATGGTTGGTGAACAAATTTTAAGATGTTTTATGGATGAGAATGATAATCCTTATGTCCATGATAAGGTTTTAATTTTAGAATCCATGAGATAATATTTAATAAGTTACTCTCTTGATACAATTTTGATGGTGAGTATATAATTAGAATACATCATCAAGGAGATAAAAAAATAATTCTTTTGTTTATGAGTGAAGAAGGTTGTAAAAGGGTTCTCTACTCTTTTCCTCACCTATCAGAATGCGAAGGGGGATCAACAGTTAGAAAGATATGGTATCTATTTTATTCCATTGCTAGTCTGGTATGTGGATGTGGTAAAAATGGGATTTGTTACAATGTTACCATGGACTCCAAGGAATTTATATATTTTGTGGTTATTAATTTACCTGCTTGGGAATTTTGTATAATTCTTCACATTTAAGGGGACAATAAAATGGATGAACATTTAAAGATTTAAGTGTAAGAGAAATTGTGACTACATGGATTTCATATTTGTTTATTTTATGATCAAGGTATAAATTTGAAAAAAATATTTGAAATTTTTGCAGTAGGTGATTATAACAAAACTAAAGCTAATCACCACATATCACCGACATAAAGATGGAAAATAACATAAGAAAATATTTATTGTAAAAGATATTTTTACGATTCATTTTTTATTTCAATTAGGTAATATTATGACAACCTAGCCAAAGAATGTTTTAAAAAAATAGTTTTCACAATTCAATCCTGATGTAATTTCTGGAAGGCTCTTTGTTTTTAACCAAGTCGATCTCTATTTTATTAGCATTATATGGTTGAGATGAATGTGATTATATCAAGGCTGGTGAGGGTGGATTATAAGATATTAAATTGAGTATAAAACCTGTTTATTTCCACCCATCGTAATAATATTTTACATGATCACAAAATGTGATGATTTTTTGTGTTTTTCATGGTGGACTGAGTATTCATGTTTCTGTCAACTCTTCTATGGAATCAATTTCTAAGGAAATATGTGAACCTTTCCCTAATGTTGGTTGTCCTATTTTATACTTTTTAATAGTCTATTATGGTGTATAATAATTTGGATCTTCCTCTATGATGTTTGGGTATTCATGATGAATTTCATGTATTATGACATAATATGTTTGATTCAAAATCAGTGCACAAGATTTATAGTGATGATGTTGGGTTGGAGGTATATCCTTTTTATGAGTAATATGTAGGGAAGATTTTTTTCTAAAGTTAGGGGGTCTTTTGTATGAAGGGTGTTCCTATTGTTTTGTAGTCATAGTATTACATGAGTATCTACGAG
Source organism: Viscum album (assembly GCA_963277665.1). Classification (NCBI taxonomy): domain Eukaryota; kingdom Viridiplantae; phylum Streptophyta; class Magnoliopsida; order Santalales; family Viscaceae; genus Viscum; species Viscum album. The sequence continues at coordinate 598,482,326 of OY728123.1, forward strand.
TAAATATAGGGCCAAGAATCCGTTTTATAGTTGCAATGGATATAGGTATTTGTCAAGGGCCCTTAGTCTCTCTTCTTTAGGAAGAAAATATCTTAGCAGGGAGGGTAGTTAATGATCCTTGAATATTTAAGGTGAGTAATAATTTTTAAATTAAATTTAGAGTATACCAATGTTTTAAAGAGAATTTTGAAAATAGGATCAATTTGGGAGGATCATTAGAGGGGGATGAGACAACAATAAGTTTTTGTAGGTACACCAATAATATGATACAAAGATATCACCCATCTAGAGTAAAATCCTAGGGCATGGGTAGTCTTCTTAGAGCTGTCAAAAATCTAGTTGGTTCCATGGTAGATTATTTATATATATTTTTATCATTCCTCCCAACAATCCTATTTCAAATCCAACTTTTACAGTATAATGAAAATTATTTTTCAAATAAATAAGGTTTAAATTGGAGAAATATAGATATCATATTCTATTTTTTCATTAAAAATGAATTCTGTTTGGTGAGTTTCATTTCCCCAATTAAATTTAATGTTGTTCAAACTCCAAAAAAATTATTTCAATCATTTCCTTTTTTATAAACATTATTCTATTAACATAGGGTTTTTTTACTATTGTTGTGTGTTTATTATTGAACTAAATTGTTCATGGTGGTTTACACATTCCACCCATTAAGTAGGAAATGAATGAAAATTTTATATTTTATTCATAATGATTGATGTATAATTTTTTATGTAGGTGTTTATGTATCTAGTGACTCTATAACATAAGTATCTAATGAATTCAGGTTTAGTTTTTTGGCATTGTATAACCATTATAGAGAAAACATCGTGTTAACTCAAAATATGAGTGGAAATCCAGTATGTAATTATTGATCACATAAGAGTTCCCCACTTGTGAAATTTTAGCTTGTGGGAGCCATTCGATATCAGTTCATGTTGGATTTTCTTGGATAGATGATGGATGTTATGAAATAGTGCTTTAGTGTAATTAGAAATTATAGTTCATCCATATTGATAATTGTTTTTCTTTTGTTAACTTTTAATGATCACTCCAGATAGTTCAATGATAAATGTTTGACCTCCTATGTACTTTCATGATGGGTTAGTAAGATATAGGTAACCTCCCAATAACATTTGGGATGTTATGTGTGACACAGATAACCTCCTTAGTTGCATCCGGATGGTTTTTGGTGCAATTGAGGTTGTGACCAGTAAACATGGATTGGGACATATGTAACTACTACTATCATTATATTGAAAAACATTCCATTAGAAATGATGTCGAATATGGTTGTATTGGAGTCATGGATTCATGTAATGTGAACAATGACATGGTAGTGTTGTAATTTGTTTAATTTATTCTTCCAATGAAACAATATTAATTAGGTTTCATCATTAATGTTAAGAGACCATTTGTGGTGTCCTAATAAGTTTTTTCCACAACCTCTGTGGGAATATCGATGTGTGTGCAGACCATATGAGTAGGGACATGACAAATTAAATGTTAACAACAATAGATAATTGAGTAAGTGTTGTAGGAGGGTGATCTAGGTGATACTCATAAATAATTCGAAGAATTTTAATAGGAACACCTCATTTAGTTCCTTTATATTTGTTTTATTTTTTACATTTATCCCCCACTAATGTGGTATTTGATTACTGCATTGAATGATATTGAATGTCATATTCCATTTTCGGAGATCATGTCATACTGATGTTGTTAATATTACTTATTTATTTTCATGATCATGTTTTTTTATGATTCATTATATATTTTTTTCCAATTTTGTAGGTCATTCTTATATTCAATAGATAATATGGGTGTTGTCTCCTCAAATTTTTTCAAATACTACAGTTATATTCAATAATATATTGTTTATGGGTGGAGTGAATGTGGTGATGTACCTCCCCAGCTCAAAATATGGGATTTAGTAAGTGGTGATACATATTTTAATCATGGATATCGGTGTATAATGACCTTGTCCATTAGGATGTGAACATGAATAATTTTAGAAATAATATAGTGACTGGTTTCCCATTGGTATTGAATGAAAATTATAGAATATGAAGTATAACAGTGTAATTACAAGGTAAATGATATGAAACATCTCTAGAATCATGAAAAACTACAATATCCTTGAATCTAATCCCTATTAAGTGAATTGGCATCTCCTTACAAGCACGCCACATCCTATCATGGACTAATAAAATTGATTGATACAATGTATATACATTCCAAATAAAATATCTCTTCTATTACACAACCCATTGTTTCCTATCAATTAGTAATAAGCAACCCATGAGATTACGAACCCTATATTACCCCTGGGATCTACTAATCCCTAAAATATACCGATAACACAATTAAAAATTAATAAAACCTAATAATTTTGAATGAACCATTAAACAATCCAAATTCAAATTTCAAGAGCATAAAATATAATCAATCTCCAAAATATTCGAGTTAATCCACATGGTTAGTTCTTAACAAATATGCATGTTCACAAACATTTCAATACTAAGAAATTAAAATTACTAAAATTGTTTTTATAATGATCAATTTATTTTTATAACATCAACATAAGGACTCTGTCCCTAGAAATTTTTTTATCAATAAACCATTATCCTATCACAATATAAAATACATTCATATGATTTTTACATCATATGAGTATTCTATCATAATGAAAATTAATCAACACTATTCATATTACATTTAATGAGAACTAAATAACAAAATTATCTCACAGTACTTGTAACATGCTAATGAGATCCATTAGGAAGAACCATTTTTAACACTATCTTTAATGAGGGAGATGATAAATACTCAACCCTAATATAGGTGTTGTGGGAGGTGAATATGTTTTGGGAAAATTTTAAACCATAATTACTTTTATCCCTTTTACAACATAGAATAGTAAGGATATTGATTCTATTAAACACTTTTCTTCATCTAATAAATGTATATGATATGTGGAAAACAATCGAAGGATGTGTTCTTACAAGGATAACTTTTCAATAAGAGTATCATGTTTTTAAATGGTTTAGAAAAAATCTAACACCATACATCAGCTAGAAACTAATTCGTCATTATTATTTCAGTGAGTAAGGAATTTAATACCACTTATGTTAGAGTATAGTCAAATTTATAGTGCATGTTTTACAGCTCTAGGATGTATATTTAAACTACCTATTGAAAACGTTTTTAACCTTCCTGTAAATGTACATAGTAACACTAAGAAACTACTCCAATAGATGAACCTTTTATTAGATGTAACCGTGCATCTTTGATCTTCCACATATATCATCTTCACTTTTTTACTTGCAATAAAGAAAGAAAGTAATTATTCTTATATTTTATAGTATCAAACAAAAGATAAATTTTATTCTTCATTAAACACCATTCATGATAATATTAATATTTTTTTGAAGATAATATCAATGTATTTATTAAATAATGATAATTTATATATACCAATTTGGTCAGAAAATCTTATTTTCTTCTAATTAGAATATTCAAAATTGTTCTTCACGATTATTGAAACACTAAAAGTTCATTTGAACAACATCATAAAGACACATCTTCCCTAAATAATGGCCAACTGATAGCTAGAAAAATTCTTCTCCAGTATCAATGTTATGAATTAATCTATGTATATGAATTCTTTAATTCCATTAATAAATGATTACTTGTTATTTTATTAGTTTTACATTTATCATTCTGGTTGAAAAACATATTTAAGTAACTTAGTTTAACCTAATTTTTAATATAATTTCATGCATGAATAATCTTATAAAAATGAAGACTATCAAATTGATGAATTATCAACATGGTTTTGTTATATATAAAACAAGTATATAATTCACGGTTCATTTAATTTGAAACCCCTCCTCATTATTCATTTTTAATTTAATGTTTTGACTTTGGAACTCTATCAGGCATCATAGCTAACCCTCTTTTCAAATTTGTATGTCTAAATTTATGATTTTGTAGACATTATCTTTGTTTAATTTTTAGAATTTTAGTAAAAAACCATAAAATAAATATACATATAATATATTCCATTAGTTTCCATTAATTTCCTCCTACTTTTATTTTTAGTGATTAAATTCAAATCCAGGGAACCACATCTTCTAAGAAGAATGTGTACTTCACTAAAAAAATTAATCTGCATTTAATCGAGTACTTGATTTAATTTTTTTCATCTTTAATGACAATGTGTTGTATTCATGTGAATAGATACAATTCCTATTTATGAACATAATGATATAATGTTACTCAATAATGGATCATGAAACATTTTACCACATATCACGTTGTGAGTGAAACACAATTCATAAGGCCCCTATATGTTCTACTTTACATAATATAATATATATATCTCCCCATTTCATGTACCCTAGGAGGTTCATTGATTTGTTTCCATCCATATAATATTAAATGATGTGATGTTATTTATTTCAAATACAAGAGTTCTTGGGAGTGGATACATAGTACTTTACCAGAGAGGTTTGATATTTATTTCCAAGGGAAAATACCTCTAACTCATTCAATCACCGACTAAAATATGAAAATATATATTCCAGATATGTTATTAAAATCTGTGGAAATATATTCACACAAAAAATCATAACGTTGATTTGTTTTAAACCAAAAAATATGGCTCCTCATCATATGCAATGATATTCTCATGTTTGTGAAATGATAATAATAGGAAACGACTTACCTAGATCTCATCCATTACATCATATTGTCAAATTTCCTTCTCTAATTATCTCATGAATTAAAATATGTTCACATCTCATTGTTTCATAAAATTATCTTTGAAAATATGACATCCTTTATGTACATCGTTTCATGTGCATTATATAGAAATTTTTTTGTCTAATAATAATTTATAATGATTCATTCACATTGCTATATAACTATAGATGGGCGGAGTGATGATCGTAGAATGGTGGATATCGGTATACATAATTGACAATTATAAGATGATGATGATGCATTGTTAGTATCTAATCAAGGATATCAATTCCATCTAATAGTCCATGGTATGTATGTATATTTTTATATGAAGGAACATCACCAAATGTCACTTCGTCCCACATCATACGTCCACCTTGTTTTCATCTCCCATATATTTCTATTCATGAAACTAATTGTTCTTGTAATTATAGTAGGGGATCAACACCTAAAACATGCTCTTCAGTCATTCCATTCAAATGAAATGCCTCACCAATGTTATAAAACATAGAACATTGTATGTGTGATGCATCCCCCATGCGCACCCACCTATGCTCCAAACATGGGAGATATGATCCCAATTCATCCTACAAATATATCTATCCATCTATTGTAATTTCCTCTTCTGTTTTCGACCCATGGTTCCAACATGTGATAATTCTTTGTTCTTTAGTATTCTACACAATATTTGGAAAATTATTTTGAAAACATAGAATAAATAAATTTAAATGATGCCAAACTAATAATAAAAAGACATTAAAAATTGTAATATCTCATTTATTTAAAGTGAATATAATTTTTCTTCCACCCCTATGAAAAATATAAATTTATATGGCCTTTAAATAAGCATCTCATGAAATACATTTTACAATCATTTCCTATCAATTCAACTAATTCTTCTCTCCTACTATCAATTCTGATGAAATATTTATCACATTATTCATTGATATAAACATCATGCCATAAAAAAATGCGATTCTTGTTGTTGAAATTAGGAATAGTGAAATGATAATCAGAGTTATAAACTTATCGTATTCAAAATTACACCCTTATGTGAAAAAGTCATGAGTAATTTAATCGAAATCCATTAATCCATGCTATATCACCCTTGGATGCCTTATAAATGTCAAAAAAATCTATATTACAATCTTTATTAGGATTTATAAATCAATGATCATATTACACTATCGACCATTAAAAAACAATATTAATCATTACCAATAATTAAAAGTCATACACAAATTGGGATCTCCAATATCCACCATATTTTTTTAAGAAAAATTCTTTATATATCATTTTAAATGATTGTGTGAATCTGATCATTTCACCATATTACGTTAATGAATATTCATTTCTCAATATCTTCCCCTTATTGACAATATGTAGAATTTTCCCCTGAAAGGGGTATTAATTTTTAATTAAGTAATGTGTCATTCACTATTTCAATCTATGAATACACTATGTATTCTCAGTTTTGAAAATAAGAAGATTTAATTTGGATAATAATTTATTCTTTTGGAAACTAATTACATTAATTCCAGAATTAGATACTGAAATATGATTTGTTAAGGTTTATCCACCATTATTCTAATATAATGATTTTAAATTTGTAATAATTCATTTATAAGAATAATCAACATAATACTATAGCACTCACATCAATAAACTTATCCAACAAAATAATGTGAAACAAGTATGACAAGTTATCTTGGATCACTTCCATTATTCTTTGTTTTTATGTATTTCACTTATTAGTTAACTCAAAATTTGTATGATGTGTATTATTTTTTATAACCTTGGATGAGAAGTTAATAAAAATATAAATTTTCTAATGAAATTATCTTCATGAAATTTATAGAATAATGGTATTTGATTTGAATTTAAATTATTACTCAAACATGTTATTTATCTCTATTTACATTTAACCCCTCTATGGAAACACTCTTCAATATAATAAATGCAATTCATGATGATTTAGTATAGATAATAGAGTAAAATTGATCTTTAATTTGTGAAATTAAATGTTTGAAAACATTAGTAACATCACTAGGAGTGATGTTTATCAATACTTATCCTTTATTATACCGTGTGTATGATAAAACAAGGATTATTTGATTTTTTATCCTTTTTTTAGGCTATTACATCAAGTTATTCATCTTCATCAGTGATGATATTATATCATATTTTTATTTTAATACTTATTATGTAATAATTCAGGGATGGTGACTTCATCAGATGTGTTATCTAGATTTAAAGCACTATTTTCTTCTCAATTACCACTGCTGGGAACTAAATCCCACTTCTCTTCCATATATAATAAAAACAAATAAAATTTATAAATATTATGTAAATAAGAGGGATCATTATTTCATCTTAATGCAATTTGAAAATTTCTCAAGGTTTTCTGAACCATGTTTCTTCATTTCCACCAATCTACATGCATTCACATATAAAATTATTCTATGAGTTTTTTTGGGAATTCATAGATCTCATAAAATTTATTTAATCATTTTGAATAAATTTATTCTTCATAACATCCATCATAAATGATTCATTTTGAATCATATAAAATAACGATTATTTTTTATGGAATAATAGTGACACATCATTGTGAATAATGTCTATCATTATTTCCTATCTAATGGGGAAAAATATTAAAAAATATATTTTATTATTAATATAATCAAATGTACTTTTTCTTCATCATGTTGTACATATTCTATTTATTTTTTACTAGTATTAACATATTTTCATTATTTTTTCTCTTTTATTAGAAATAATTTATCCCACTAAGTAAAAAATCATTGGGTGTATGGGTATGATATTTGGATTTTACTCATGGTTACTTATTACTTTAATCCATATTATATATTTTTTTTCCGGTTGATGAAATAATCTTAAAAATATAGGATTTGGAATCCAAAAAATATCATCCTTCCAAATTGAAAAATCCTTGGATTAATTATTTTTTATAACATTCATATTCAAGTATCCCAATAATGATTATTATTTATTATATATCCACCCTAGTCTTATTTTTTTATCTTTTCAAAATAAATGTTGATATGGAATGTTTTGAACAGGTATCAACATTCATTTCGTACATCATAGACATTTTAAATTTTTTCAAAATATTCGTAATGATAAATTTTTTTGAGATGTGGATATTCATTCTTCATCAACATCATACATCCCCATTTGATGTTTTTCCATCATGTTTTTTCTTTTATATGATATAAAAATATTCTTGTTCATAGTACATCAATCTATTACAATAACAATTTTTACCCATAAACGATGATCATCTTATTTCTAATGTATGATGTTTTTTGGCATTCTTTTTATCTTTTAGGGCTCTTCCTAGGAAACCATCATTCACAATATTCCTCAAATGCACAAATTTATAGTTTTATTGTTATTATCTTCTATATTAATCCATACTTGTTTAGGTTTTCTTTATCTTCCTTTAATATTTATGGAAATAAATTTATAATATTTTTTACAAGATTTTATGAATGACTTTTTTTCTTCTATGATACTAGAGATAACACATAAATTTAATTATTGATCATACTCTTACATGTTGGAGGACTTTAAATAGTAGAATCCTCTAGTGATTTTGGAGAATCTTCAAAATCAATACCATTATATTTTGAAGCATCAATATCTTTATACTCAATATTTGTATAATATGCTTCAAATTCATGACATTTCATATTTTGGATAATTTTATGATATTTATTCATAATAATATTATATTACAACCCCTTATCCATTCAATCGACTTCTTTTTCAGTTATAATTATGTTTTTATTTAGTAATAATTCATGTTTTTTGAGATTCTATAGGTTTTATTTCATTAGTAAATCTTTGTTAATATTTTTATTTTTTATTTCCCTATGTGCATGGGTCATTTCCTGAAGAGTGTTCTTGAATCTATCATTTTATTAAACTTATACGAACCATGTAATGGAACTTATTTCATGTTCCTATTTTTTTTCTAATGATCTAATATTTTTCAGAAGAATTAAAAAATTTATAATTTTTTCCTTGTAAAGACATCTCCATATAATCACTTTCTTCTTCACGTGTGGTGATTTTTTTTGTATACATTGAAAAAATAAAAAATCAATATTGACTATTTTTTAAGATAAGTTTTTTTGAATAACTATAAATTATCAAATAATATATCATGAGATGTTGTAGATATATCTTTTCCAACACTAATTCTAGGATCATCATCATGGGGACAATATTAACAAGAAATTTTTCAGGCCTTATGATCACATACCATTCTGGATCCACCTAAAGTGTATGTTTTTCCTTCACCACAGTGGTAACATGAACCCCTTATCTTCACATTCCATGTCCAATTTTTTTACTTTTGAAAATGAATGGATAAAATAAAAATTATACATTGTATGTAACAAGGACATATTCTTCATCCTGTTAATCTCTTTCCCTCCACCATTCCACACGGCCATGCTAGACATATCACTCTTATCAAATAAAATTTAAAAAAACTACAATTCATGGTTAAAATTTGAAAGGAAAATCAACTAATAATTTTATTGTAATATAAATATGGACAATATAATAGGGGTAAACCTTGGGGAAAACAAAAAATGGGATTAAAAATTTTGAATTTATTCAACATTGTGGGGTGAGTAATTTTTGGGATGTTTTTTAGAATTTATATCATTACCCATTTTACTAGATATATCTTTTTAGAATTAAATACTATTATTGTTTTCTCTTTATATTATATAAGTATATTAATGAAGGAATTTAATTAAAATTGATATGTTTAGGGTTAACTATTTAATAAGAATTTCTAGTGTCTGGAATGGTTTTTACAAAATCCAATATGAAACATTTACTAAAAAGAACAATCCTTTTATGTGGTTATATTAAGGAGTGAATATTATTTTACATGATATTCACTATAGTAAAAATGAATGTGCATGTTTTATAACCATAATATGGATCTTTATATTCCATTCTAAAGACAATATTTTTCTTTATGTTATGGTATATTTAAATTTAAATGAATTCATTCACTATTTGAGAGTTATGTTTAATGACTCTATTCTTCTTTAATATTGCACTTACATTTTATTCAGTATTAATTTGAATTTCAACAACAATGAAATACATTATCATCATTATAGTAGAAAACATAAAAATTCTCATTATTTAACATTCGAATTTAGTGATAATAATATAAATATATTTTTGAATGATAATATAAGGTATGTTCTTTGACTCAAATGACATGTAATAGATATCAATTTTGTTACCAAAACTTATTCTCTTCTTATATATAGAATAATAAAATTTCTTAAATATTATTGAATTACTAAAATTATTTCTCAACAAAAACATCAATATTATTTTTCATTGAATATTTATTAGCTAATATCCTAATAAAATTATCATAACTCTTAATGAAATAAATTCAAATGTAGAATAAAATATCATTATTATATGTTACAAAATATAACTAATTGTAATTGTTCTGTCTCTCATTTTTTCTTCAAGGAGCATAACATATTTAAGAATGTGAATTACACCAAAATTCATGTATTATTTCATGATATAATTTTCATTCCAAAATCAATAGTAATATATTTAAAATTTATCAACATGGTTAGATAATATTTATTTAATTCATTTATTACATGGTTAAAGTCTTACATAATCCTATAAAATTTATTATTATGTATAGTCCGTTTTTGTAAAATATTTGAATATTTTTTTAGAAATACCATGTACTCTTTTTTTCATGTATCCATGCAAGAATGATAAAAAATTTCTCTTTATTCATTATTTTTCTTTTCATATTTCATTGAGTAAACAATATATGTGTGTTCAGTATCTCATATTGATTTTCCCATGAACATACTTCTCTATCTATTATATTCATTCAAATTAAACTCTAAAAAACCTTCTTCTCAGAAGTAACAGTGACATATGGAAGGATATTCATCTTCATATAAATGTGAACCCAATAAATGATAATTATTACTTCGAGAAAAATTGTTTTTCCCTAAAAATACATATATACCCTTTGTGTAAACACTATTGTTGTATACTACTATATGATGGATCATGGAGGAGTTTATCTCTTCGTACTTCAATTTTGAAACACTAGTCGAAGGGCCATCATTATTCTGCATCACATAACGATGTACTCAGATCTCCCCTTGAAACACATAACCTTAGAGACACATAGTTACTCTACCTTTAATATAATATAAAATGGGATTATACTCTATTTTTATTAAAATTTCATTTTCTCATGAATGGAAGCACGTTGGTTGGCCTCATGAGATTTATATATATGGGAAAGTTTCACTAAATATGTATAATTTATATATAGACTCAAATACCCTCACAATATAACACCTCAACAAGAATATTAAAATCCTTTAATATCACTTCCTCAAAAAATACTCATTTAGATTTATTTTCTAACAAGAAATGATGGCACATCTTCTATCATGATGAGATTCTCACCTTCATATGATCATGATCAAAAGAAAAAACTTATCCTAATCTCATCCATCTAGTAGAATAATAAAATATCCTTATCAATTTATATCATTTCATTGGATAAATGAATATATCAATTTATATTTATATTATATTAATAAATATAATAATATTCATGGAATGAATTAAAAATACAATGAATATAAAAATGAAAGGATTTTGATCATCGAGCATGATTCATTTATTTGTATATATATTTAGATACAGTTGGAGTGTTTGGTGTAAAATGTTGATGAAATGTGTTGTGGAATTAGTGTAGATATGTTGATTATGACATGATGTAGTGATTGGATGACCAAAATCTATTCTCTTCAACGACCCATGTTATGTACTTATATTTTAGGATAGATGAACGATATCATACAATGCTTCGTCCACATTATAGATCATCCTGGTTGGGTACTCCCATATACTAATTTTTTTTATTGAATCAGCTTTAGCTATGGAAGAATGGGAATTCCACTTGTAACACACTCTTAACATATGTCGAGCACAAGAAAAATAACCCCTATCATACCCCAACCGAGAAAACAATTGATCCCCAATGCGAACCCACTTTTCTACTCTGTGAGGGAGTTATGATACCTCTTCTTCCTAACTATATGTCTATATACAGATGTTTTGATCCTCCCACATGGCCAACCTAGGGATCCCACATTTTTGGTTAAGGGATTATATTTTAATGGGTATTCTTAAAATCCCAGATTCCATAGAGTTATTTCCCCTATTAATTCTGGTTTCAATCAGTTTTTTTGGTAAATGGAATGGTTCTAAGTATCATGTCATGTCTTTAGTGTAACGACCCAAAATTTTCTCAATGAATTTTCCTCTTGAACAAATTAAATTTATTATTATGTAAAACTTTCATATAAAATATGCACTAACATGGTTTTATGTTTTTGGATTTCAAAATATAGTTATGAATTATTACCACTGCTAATATAGTTGTTGAACAATGATCACATGATTATTATAAATAGAGGGATTTAATAAATACAATTTACTCAGAAAAAAGAAGTGATGACCTCATCCAGTATAATTGCTCCATACAAACCCCATTTTTCAGATATCAGAAATGAGGTGGCATCATTTTTCTTTACTCTTAACCAAGCCCAGGTTTTTCTTCAATATGTTAAGCTCGAGTGGAACCACCTTAGGGATAAGTTGTAGTTTATAAAGATAACACCCGAGCGATCTTATCTGAGAAACCCTAAGAGTCTATCACCATGGCACACCATACCCTTTGGTTCAATGCGGGTGTTATAAGGGGTTATGTAACAATACATTAGCACTATAATTATGTACATTATGTTTTTGTATATAATAAACAATAAACATTATTTTTATTAATGTTACATTTTAAATAGTTTTTAAATCCCAAATAGCATTTTTAGTAAATATTCATTAAAGAAATTTATTTTGACGAATTAATGGATTTTTAAATTAAATAATATTTTAAAATTATTACTAATTTAATTTTTATTTAATATTAATGACCATTTAATTATTATGAATATGATTGTGATTCCTATAAAGGGTTTAAAACTTTTTTTCTCAAAAGATATGAATTTTTTATAAATATTGTTTTTTATTTTAAATTTAAAAATTCGCATATTTAGAAAATTATTTAGATATAATAATTATTTTTTTTTGAATCAGGACATCAAAATTATCCAATGGTGATTTTTTCATTATTTTTTGAGAATGTCAAATTTTTGGTTAAAAATTAAATACTATTGAAATATATAATTTAATTTATGATATTATAATAACCTAATAGTGATTTAATGAAATACTATAAACAATATTTCAGAAAATATATATTTTACCCTTACATTAATGTGATTTTAGTTTTGTTTGATTTATTTTACAATGCTTTAGGGGACCCATCAAGACTTATAAAACATTTTACCTTTTTAAATTGATTTCCTTGAGAGTGTGACTCACCTATACATAAGCAGCCGTATTATTTTATGATTTTTTCTGTTGGCCTTATAAAATATTTTTATCCACTCCCCTTTGAAAAAAAATAATGGGAATAATCATGGGTTGTATTGTGGTTTGGATTGGTTTAATGTGTGGTGACCCTAACCTAAATAATAAATAATTCCCTCTCCTTTCCTACATAAACCCTATCAACCTCTTACTTCCTCTAAAATCAAAGCCTTTAGAGATAGACCAATACCTTACCTACTCTCTCTAAAATCCTCCCAAGGCTCACTGATCTCTCAAGTAGCCTCTCTCAAGACCCTCCCAAGAGTTTGAAATCACACTTCCAAGTTAGGGATTTCTTCCTTTTTCAATTTTTTCCAAATTTCATTATGATATTATTCACTTTTATTTTCAATAAAAATGATGGAATAGGATTTCTCACCTCCAACATACTTCCCTACTTATTTTTAAATGCAGATATACCCCTTAATCTCTCATTAATGTGTTCCATGTACACCCTCTACTATGGCGAGATTCCATAAGGAATTTCTCTTTTCTCATTTACATTCAACCAATTATTTTATAATATGAATTTAAACTCCATTTCATATATTGGAAAATAAATCTATATGACCCCCTCACTGTATATTTTCTATAAATATGATGAGACACACATTTCTCTCTCATTAACCATTTTTATTAACTATTATGTCACATCGTTATGCTGTAGAATTTGCACCACGATTTTCCAAGCCAAAGTTATTGTGTCTTGAATACCATGCCAATTTCTCTATCAAGGGTATTCACCATTATGCACATTTACTTATTGATTATATAGGATCAAGATTCAATTCCATGTTCCTTTATCAAGGAATAAATGATTACCATTAATTATTCCATGTTGTATGATCCATGTGACACGCTTATGAATGAAATGAAATGTTTAATAAGGGTGCGCCCTGATAGTGCTCCAATGCATTGGGTAAAGATTAGTATTATGATACATCATGTGAAAAGAGGGTTTACACATTCTAATTTATGTGAAATCAGGATTTATTCATGATAATTCATGTTCAATGAGGATTTACTCGTGCTCAATGTGCAGTGATCCTTTGTAACATCCCAAGTAAGTAATGAATAATAGATATTTTTATCTATGTCTATTAATGATTAAGATAGTGTTGTAGAGGCTTAAAATGAAAATAAATACAATCTTATGCATGGAATACACTAATATTCTTAAAAGATTGTTTTACTGCCTTGTGATGGCAAACCATTTTGAATCTATATTTTGACAATTTTATAAACTATGTTTGTCAAAATAAACTTATTCTTTATGATTGGGACATCAAAATTTACCTTGTGTGAAATTTTGGTATTTTTCTGACAATGTTCATTTTTTAATGAATAGTGAAAAATACTGCATTTTACATCAAAACTGCTTTTTAATCTAATTTATTGATATGATTAGATTATGTTTTGATTTGGTTTTGAAGTGGAATTAGAATATATTTTTACCATTTTATCCAATAGTGGTCATTGGAATCAATTTCACTTTGAAATTAGACTTAAACTGGTGTCAATCTTTTGATACTTATTGTTTTGTAAAAACACGCTATTTGCTCTGGCAGCGGGAATTAATTATTAAATTAATTAATGTGACTTATATGATTTGAATTTTGTAAAATAGACTTCATTTTTGAATTCGGAATGTCAAATATAGCTTAGGGTGAATTTTTGGTAATTTTCTGAAAAACATCAATTTTTGATGAATAGTGAAACCACTAAGTGGTAATCAAGAAAACTGATTTTCCAGTTAAATGAAAGTTTACCACTAATGTGTATTGAATTTTGAAAATCCGACATACATGGTTGTCATTAAGAATTAAAATGTGGTTCAATGAGAATATAATAATTTTTTGGTGAATAGTAACTTATTAAGTTTTTAATCGCGATTAGTGGTAATTAGGGTAGTTTAAGGTATAATTAATACTTTAATAATATGAAATGACCTAGAAACATGTCCCAACCCCATTGGTTGTGTCATGGCCGACCAAGACAAGCCATGGCCTAACTTGGGGACCCCATGGATCCACTTTTGTTGGGAAATAACATAAATTACTTTTTATTTAATGTTAAAGTGAAAATGACACTAACATAAATTGTTTTACTAAAACAATTTTTAACTGGGGTTATACAAGTCCAAATTTCGATTATAAATAGTCATTGGAAAGCTAAAAAGATTTCCTATATCGTAGTATTTTTTTATAATTTTTAGACATTAAATAAATTAAAGTATTTATTACATAATAATGATGCAGCGATGACATCATTATTTGGCGATTTAAATAAAATGGAAAGATAATGAAAAATATAAAACCTACAAATGGCCAAAACCAATTGGATGAGTGGATTTCGAAGCTTTGTCACCTTATCCACGAATTATATAAATGTGGGACCTTTTAAAACCGAAACACATTTTCAAATAAAGTAATGTTTCTTTACGTTCCAAAAGTGTCCCTCCTCTCCTCTTATAAACGGCCCCCACCTCTACCTCATTTCACACATCTTCAAGCATTTGTCTCGGCCAACCCCTGCCCATTTGCTCTCTCCACATCCCTCTCCTCATCCTAGAGGATTCCCCTTGGGCAGAATCCTTTCAAAGGAAGCCTTTAGGCTCAAATCAAAAGGAGTTACACTTTTTAAGGTAATTCATCCTCTCATGCTCATTTGTTTTATTTTGCTTCTCCAACCCCCTAAACTCTTTTTATTTACTTCTTTTGTAACAACACCAGTATCTTAAATATACTAGGATGTTGTTATAAGAGTTATTTGAGCTACACTCTCACACAACTACATCAAATGGTTAAAGAACATACGTTTTCCGTGGATGGCGAAATTATGCCTCCCGAAACGATGATTGTTCAATACTCATTTAACACATTCAAAGGTGGCCATTATGATGTCACTATTTTTATATATGATATATATTATGTATATGTTTTCCTTAAGCTTCTGTTTTTCTTCATTTTGGTCATACTTTATGGTTTCCATTATGGGTAAACACGATATCTTCATTTTAGGAAGTGCGGACTACCGCCCCCTAAAAGTGATTTGATTCGTTAATACCATATGTGGGATGTGTAAAGGATAAAGTTAATGATATTATATATGTTATTATACTGGAGTTATAACATACTCTTATACCATTATGAATCCATTCCATGAAATATGAAATAGAAATGGAAGTAGCGTTCATGCGTACGTACGGCTTACCGTCTCCATGAATGGTGCATTTCATTTCTTACCTCTAAATGATTATGTAATACTATAAAGACATGAATGTACTGGATATATATGACATATATGATATCTACATCATGAATAACATTCTGAATATAATGAACCTTTGACCAAATTAACAACATGTAAGTGTAAGAGGTCTATTTTTGACTTAAGAACCAAATACCGACAAAATGAACATTATTAACTTAACTGATTACATGATGTTCATAACATGGTATAAATGGAATAATGAACTTGAAAAAGATTCATAATCAAGTAGAGATTAACTCAAGTTTATTATTCAGGAGATTAAAGAACGGTCGGGTCAAGTCAGATACGAGGTATGGGACTTCGTCTCAATCTCCTTTCGTTGAGGCATATTTTATTTTATACACAACTTTCTTTTATACGATGTATAAACCCCTTTGACTTTTACGTTTATTCAAAAGGAATCTTTTTTTATACGAAGCATTTACTAAACGAAAAAAGGGAATGTTTTTGTCGTATGTATGCGGCGACAACGACTTCTCCGCCGTCGTAACCGTTATTTGAGTTTCGGCTTCCTCTACAAGCCATACCTTCTTCTTTTTAAAAGAAAAATAAATACCATGTTTTACTTTGGTATTGAAAATGGTTTTCATAATGTTTTTATTATATCAATGTGTTGTATTGATATCTCGTGATTGAAATGTGGAAATTTTATGTTTCCTTTATGCATGTTTTATGTGATATGATTATGTTATGGTTCTTGGGCATTATTATGAAGACGGGTGGTTCCGTGATAAACTAAGGGCGGGTGAGCCCGTTATAGCTCTCCAATGCATTGGGTAACACGAAGGAGTGAAACATTAAGGTTTCTCCGAAGAGATTTTCAGGGAATATACTGTGATGGGTATTCCAAACGTAACCAAGAGGGTTACTCCCTACGTAAGAATGTTATGAATGCCCCAAGTTACCTTTATGTATTATGGTTTCTATGATTTATTCATGATTTTATGAGGCGTGTTAAAGTGCCTATGTTTTATGGGTAAAGTATGATTTCATTCTTATGTACATATGAACTCATGTTTCCTTTCCATGTTTTTTTTATAACCCATACTGAGTTTTTATGCTCATCCCAAGTTTTTGAAATGTTTTTCACAGGTCAAGGGAAAGGTACATGATAAGATGATAGGGTCAAGGATGTGTCAAAAAGAATCCATGTTTTAATTCAAATGTGTTTCCATTGATGGGAATGAGGAATACTATCTTTATGTAACCACTTTGTTTATATGTGGAATGTAATGCAAGTTTTATGATCTAATTCTCTAAAACTCTAAACCCGAAAAGATCCTCAATGTGTAATCTTGTAATAACTCAAGATTAAGTAAGGTTTAAGGCTGGGGCCTTATAGTTGGTATCAAAGGTCGGTTTAGATAACTTTAGGAGTTAGAATTCTATTAAATTATTATCCACAAATATTTTTTTTCGAAATGATATAGCATTTAAAGATTACCATGTTGCTTCATCTAAGACATGTTTGTTCAGAATGGTTTTCCGCAGAGGAAACAGGGAAGCAGTGCTAGGAAGGCATGTAGAAGGAAATAACCTTCCGAATCAGCATCCAGAAATGGTCGGAATTGGAACTGAACAGTTTGTTGCAGTGATGGCGCAGTTGACTCAAGCGATAAATGGCGGTGGTATCCATGCACGAGATCAGCCAGACCAACCGCAGAGGAACATGTCAGTGGTGGAACATTTCATGAGGCAACATCCACCATCATTCAGAGGATCATCTGACCCTGTGCTAGCTGAAGGGTGGATTAAAGCACTGGAGAAGATTTTTGATGTCATGGGTTGTTCAGACAATCAAAAGGTTAGTCTTGCTATTTACCGTTTGGAGGGTGAAGCAGATCAGTGGTGTTCTATGGTTAAAAATATCAGGGATGCCGATGAGATTGATGCTCTTGACTGGGATGAATTCAAAGGTATGTTTCTTGAGAAGTATTTTCCTAAGGCTGTTCGACTTAGGATGGAAAAGCAATTCTTGGAATTGAGGCAAGAGGATGACTCAGTGGCTGCCTATGAAGAAAGGTTCACTCGTTTGGCAAGGTATGCTCCAAATTTTATCCGGGACCTTGATAGTAAAATCAATCGTTTTTACTCAGGATTAAAGCCAAAGTATCGAAGGGCATTGGCTTCTCGTGAGTTTAAAAGTTATGAAAAGCTTGTTCGATGTGCTGAGAAGGTGGAAATGGAGTTTGCCGATGACCAAGTTTTCTATAACAACCAGCAGAAGAAGAGACCGAGGTGGCAGGAGAAAGGTAAGAATTCTTCAAAAAAGTCTGATGGTAAGAAAACTAAGTTTCCAGTTTGTGATAAATGTGGCAAAAGGCATGCTGGGGAATGTCTTCTGAATTCTGGGAAGTGCTACCGATGTGGTAAGATGGGACATAAGGCTCGTGATTGCACTGAAAAGGATCAAGGTGAAGGTAAGAACAAATTTGATTTACAGTTAGTAAAATGTTATAAGTGCAATGAGATGGGTCACTATGCAAACGAGTGTCCGACAAGGAGCTTGAGTGATGGGAAGCAGTTAGACTACAAGAAGAAAGGGGTGGTAAAATCCTTTGCAACTACTTCAGCAGACTTCGGGCCATCAAATGAAGTTGTATCAGGTACTTTGTTTGTTTTTTCAGATTATGCCAGTGTGTTGTTTGATTCGGGGTCTACACATTCTTTCATCTCTGAAACCTTTTCTAGTAAAATGGGAATACCATCTCAAGAAATGAATCCTGAACTTTTGGTAAAAACACCTGGGGGAAGTGTCGAGGAAAAAAGAATTTATAAGAATCTTCCTATCCTTATCTGTGGAAAGAACCTACTTGCAAACCTTATTGTTCTACCTCTAGTAGAGTTTGATGTTATCCTGGGTATGGATTGGCTCTCTATTTACCATGCTAAGATTGACTGTAGAGATAAAGAAGTTTCTTTTCAGAAAGACTTTCAGTTTGTTTACAAGAATGAACCCTTATTGTTGATAACATATCAAGAGGCCGAGAAACTTGTAAAAGATGGAAATGGATGTTACCTTGCACACGTCGTTGAAAATAAAGGAACTGTTCAGATTAATGATGTGCCAGTGGTAAATGAGTATCCTGATGTTTTTCCTGATGAGTTGCCTGGAATAATACCAGATCGGGAAGTTGAGTTTATTTTTGACTTAGTTCCTGATGCTAAGCCAATTTCAAAACCCCCTTATCGAATGGCACAAATTGAACTTTTAGAGTTGAAGGAGCAATTGCAAGATTTATTAGAGAAGGGTTTCATTAGACCTAGTACATCACCATGGGGTGCTCCTGTTTTATTTGTTAAAAAGAAAGATGGTTCTATGAGACTTTGCATTGATTATAGAGCCTTTAATAATATCACTGTTAAGAACAAATATCCTTTGCCTCATATCGATGATTTGTTTGATCAGCTCCAGGGAGCTCAGTTTTTTTCAAAGATTGACTTGAGATCGGGGTACCATCAGCTGAAGGTAAAGGAGGCAGATATTCCGAAGACCGCGTTCCGTACGAGATATGGCCACTATGAATTTGTAGTAATGCCTTTTGGGCTAACCAATGCACCTGCTGTATTCATGGATTTAATGAATAGAATTTTCCATGAGTTCTTGGATAAGTTTGTGGTGGTTTTCATTGATGATATTTTGGTGTTTTCTAAAAGTAAAGAGGAGCATGAAAAACATTTAAGGGTTATCTTGCAAACCTTAAAAGAAAAGAAATTATATGGGAAATTCAGCAAGTTTGAGTTTTGGTTGCAACAAATTTATTTCCTTGGGCACATTGTTTCTAAAGATGGAATAACTGTTGATCCTGCAAAAACAAAAGTTGTGGAAGAATGGCCAAGACCCACAAATGTAACCGAGATTCGTAGCTTCCTTGGTTTGGCGGGCTATTACCGAAGGTTTGTTAGAAATTTTTCACGGTTATCTAGTCCAATGACTAAGCTAACTCGGAAGGGTGTTAAGTTTATCTGGACAAAAGAATGTGATGATTGTTTTCAGGAATTGAAAAGAAGATTGGTGAATGCTCCAGTTTTGGCACTACCTTCCAGGAATGGAAAGTTTGTTATATACAGTGATGCTTCATTGAAAGGACTTGGTTGCGTCCTAATGCAGAATGATCAGGTAATTGCTTATGCTTCACGACAGTTGAAAACTCATGAGGTAAATTACCCTACACATGATTTGGAATTAGCTGCTGTTGTTTTTGCTTTAAAAATTTGGAGGCATCATTTGTATGGAGTAAAGTGTGAAATATATACCAATCACAAAAGTTTAAAGTATATATTCACTCAGAAAGAGTTAAACATGAGACAGAGGAGATGGCTAGAATTAATCAAGGATTATGATTGTACAATTCATTACCATCCGGGAAAAGCAAATAAAGTGGCTGATGCTTTGAGTCGAAAAAGTAATGCTTCATTAACAATGTTGCGGTTGGAACGTGATCCTTTGGTTAACGATTTGATGAACTTTGGCATGGAAGTTGTTGGTGCAGGAAGTCCTTCTGTTTTGTTTCAGGTATCAGTGAGATCTTCTCTATCAGATAGAATCAAGCATGCACAGAAGCAAGACAGTGAGTTGCAGAAAAAGGTAGAGCTGGTTCAGAAAGGTAAGTTGCCTGAATTCAACATTGATAATGATTGTGTTTTGAGATTTGGGAAGAGATTGTGTGTGCCTTGTGATTCACATTTGAAGAGAGAGTTGTTATGTGAAGCTCATAGTTCTCCGTTTTCAGTTCATCCGGGCAATACTAAGATGTATAGAGATCTGCGGGAGTATTACTGGTGGGATGGAATGAAAAGAGACATTGCTGATTTTACTGTGAAGTGTTTGACTTGTCAGCAGGTTAAAGCAGAGCGGCAGTTACCGAAAGGGATGCTTCAGCCTTTACCAGTGCCAGAGTGGAAATGGGAGAATATATCCATGGACTTTGTTGTTGGATTACCGAAGACATCTCGAGGTAATAATGCAATCTGGGTTATTGTTGATCGCTTGACCAAGTCTGCTCATTTCCTTGCTATACGAGATACTTTCTCTCTTGATCAACTTTTCCGTTTGTATCTTAAGGAGATAGTCAGGTTACATGGAGTTCCTCTCTCCATTGTATCGGATCGTGATCCCAGGTTTACTTCTAACTTTTGGAAAGGCCTTCAGAAGTCGTTGGGTACTGAATTAAATTTTAGTACAGCTTTTCATCCTCAATCAGATGGGCAGTCGGAACGAACAATTCAGACATTGGAGGATATGCTACGAGCTTGTTCTATGGATTATCAGGGAAGTTGGGACCAACATCTTTCTTTGGTTGAGTTTTCATATAATAACAGTTTTCATTCTAGTATACAGATGGCACCATTTCAGGCATTATATGGGAAGCGGTGTCGAACTCCAGCTTTCTGGGATGAAGTGGGTGAAAGGAAGTTGATGGGACCAGAATTGGTAGAAGAAATGGCAGAAAAAGTTCAGCTGATTCAGAAACACATGAGAACAGCTCAGAGCAGGCAGAAGAGTTATGCGGATAACCGGAGGAATGATCTATCTTTCGAGGTAGGTGATCATGTTTTTCTCAAGGTTTCTCCTTGGAAAAGTGTGATGAGATTTGGTAAGAAAGGAAAGTTGAGTCCAAGGTTTATTGGACCGTACGAAATTCTGGAAAGAGTTGGATCAGTTGCATACCGAGTGGCTTTACCTCCGAGTTTATCTCAGGTACACAATGTTTTTCACGTTTCGATGTTGAGAAAGTATATGCCAGATCTATCTCATGTTTTGAGCCCAGAGGTAGTTCAGCTGGAAGAGAACCTATCTTATGAGGAACAACCGGTCCAGATTCTTGACCACAGGGAGTAAGTGTTACGGAATAAGGTGATTAAGCAAGTAAAGGTTTTGTGGAAAAACCACATGATTGAAGAGGCAACATGGGAATCTGAAAATGCAATGAGGGATAAGTACCCCCATTTATTCGATAAGTAAATAAATTGCGGGGACGTAATTTTCTAAAGGGGGGAAGGATGTAACATCCCAAGTAAGTAATGAATAATAGATATTTTTATCTATGTCTATTAATGATTAATATAGTGTTGTAGAGGCTTAAAATGAAAATAAATACAATCTTATGCATGGAATACACTAATATTCTTAAAAGATTGTTTTACTGCCTTGTGATGGAAAACCATTTTGAATCTATATTTTGACAATTTTATAAACTATGTTTGTCAAAATAAACTTATTCTTTATGATTGGGACATCAAAATTTACCTTGTGTGAAATTTTGGTATTTTTCTGACAATGTTCATTTTTTAATGAATAGTGAAAAATACTGCATTTTACATCAAAACTGCTTTTTAATCTAATTTATTGATATGATTAGATTATGTTTTGATTTGGTTATGAAGTGGAATTAGAATATATTTTTACCATTTTATCCAATAGTGGTCATTGGAATCAATTTCACTTTGAAATTAGACTTAAACTGGTGTCAATCTTTTGATACTTATTGTTTTGTAAAAACACGCTATTTGCTCTGGCAGCGGGAATTAATTATTAAATTAATTAATGTGACTTATATGATTTGAATTTTGTAAAATAGACTTCATTTTTGAATTCGGAATGTCAAATATAGCTTAGGGTGAATTTTTGGTAATTTTCTGAAAAACTTCAATTTTTGATGAATAGTGAAACCACTAAGTGGTAATCAAGCAAACTGATTTTCCAGTTAAATGAAAGTTTACCACTAATGTGTATTGAATTTTGAAAATCCGACATACATGGTTGTCATTAAGAAGTAAAATGTGGTTCAATGAGAATATAATAATTTTTTGGTGAATAGTAACTTATTAAGTTTTTAATCGCGATTAGTGGTAATTAGGGTAGTTTAAGGTATAATTAATACTTTAATAATATTAAATGACCTAGAAACATGTCCCAACCCCATTGGTTGTGTCATTGCCGACCAAGACAATCCATGGCCTAACTTGGGGACCCCATGGATCCACTTTTTTTTGGGAAATAACATAAATTACTTTTTATTTAATGTTAAAGTGAAAATGACACTAACATAAATTGTTTTACTAAAACAATTTTTAACCGGGGTTATACAAGTCCAAATTTCGATTATAAATAGTCATTGGAAATCTAAAAAGATTTCCTATATCGTAGTATTTTTTTATAATTTTTAGACATTAAATAAATTAAAGTATTTATTACATAATAATGATGCAGCGATGACATCATTATTTGGCGATTTAAATAAAATGGAAAGATAATGAAAAATATAAAACCTACACATGGCCAAAACCAATTGGATGAGTGGATTTCGAAGCTTTGTCACCTTATCCACGAATTATATAAATGTGGGACCTTTTAAAACCGATACACATTTTCAAATAAAGTAATGTTTCTTTACTTTCCAAAAGTGCCCCTCCTCTCCTCTTATAAAAGGCCCCCACCTCTACCTCATTTCACACCTCTTCAAGCCTTTGTCTCGGCCAACCCCTGCCCATTTGCTCTCTCCACATCCCTCTCCTCATCCTAGAGGATTCCCCTTGGGCAGAATCCTTTCAAAGGAAGCCTTTAGGCTCAAATCAAAAGGAGTTACACTTTTTAAGGTAATTCATCCTCTCATGCTCATTTGTTTTATTTTGCTTCTCCAACCCCCTAAACTCTTTTTATTTACTTCTTTTGTAACAACACCAGTATCTTAAATATACTAGGATGTTGTTATAAGAGTTATTTGAGCTACACTCTCACACAAATACATCAAATGGTTAAAGAACATACGTTTTCCGTGGATGGCGAAATTATGCCTCCCGAAACGATGATTGTTCAATACTCATTTAACACCTTCAAAGGTGGCCATTATGATGTCACTATTTTTATATATGATATATATTATGTATATGTTTTCCTTAAGCTTCTGTTTTTCTTCATTTTGGTCATACTTTATGGTTTCCATTATGGGTAAACACGATATCTTCATTTTCGGAAGTGCGGACTACCGCCCCCTAAAAGTGATTTGATTCGTTAATACCATATGTGGGATGTGTAAAGGATAAAGTTAATGATATTATATATGTTATTATACTGGAGTTATAACATACTCTTATACCATTATGAATCCATTCCATGAAATATGAAATAGAAATGGAAGTAGCGTTCATGCGTACGTACGGCTTACCGTCTCCATGAATGGTGCATTTCATTTCTTACCTCTAAATGATTATGTAATACTATAAAGGCATGACTGTACTGGATATATATGACATATATGATATCTAAATCATGAATAACATTCTGAATATAATGAACCTTTGACCAAATTAACAACATGTAAGTGTAAGAGGTCTATTTTTGACTTAAGAACCAAATACCGACAAAATGAACATTATTAACTTAACTGATTACATGATGTTCATAACATGGTATAAAAGGAATAATGAACTTGAAAAAGATTCATAATCAAGTAGATATTAACTCAAGTTTATTATTCAGGAGATTAAAGAACGGTCGGGTCAAGTCAGATACGAGGTATGGGACTTCGTCTCAATCTCCTTTCGTTGAGGCATATTTTATTTTATACACAACTTTCTTTTATACGGTGTATAAACCCCTTTGACTTTTACGTTTATTCAAAAGGAATCTTTTTTTATACGAAGCGTTTACTAAACGACAAAAGGGAATGTTTTTGTCGTATGTATGCGGCGACAACGACTTCTCCTCCGTCGTAACCGTTATTTGAGTTTCGGCTTCCTCTACAAGCCATACCTTCTTTTTTTTAAAAGAAAAATAAATACCATGTTTTACTTTGGTATTGAAAATGGTTTTCATAATGTTTTTATTATATAAATGTGTTGTATTGATATCTCGTGATTGAAATGTGGAAATTTTATGTTTCCTTTATGCATGTTTTATGTGATATGATTATGTTATGGTTCTTGGGCATTATTATGAAGACGGGTGGTTCCGTGATAAACTAAGGGCGGGTGAGCCCGTTATAGCTCTCCAATGCATTGGGTATCGCGAAGGAGTGAAACATTAAGGTTTCTCCGAAGAGATTTTCAGGGAATATACTGTGATGGGTATTCCAAACGTAACCAAGAGGGTTACTCCCTACGTAAGAATGTTATGAATGCCCCAAGTTACCTTTATGTCTTATGGTTTCTATGATTTATTCATGATTTTATGAGGCGTGTTAAAGTGCCTATGTTTTATGGGTAAAGTATGATTTCATTCTTATGTACATATGAACTCATGTTTCCTTTCCATGTTTTTTTTATAACCCATACTGAGTTTTTATGCTCATCCCAAGTTTTTGAAATGTTTTTCACAGGTCAAGGGAAAGGTACATGATAAGATGATAGGGTCAAGGATGTGTCAAAAAGAATCCATGTTTTAATTCAAATGTGTTTCCATTGATGGGAATGAGGAATACTATCTTTATGTAACCACTTTGTTTATATGTGGAATGTAATGCAAGTTTTATGATCTAATTCTCTAAAACTCTAAACCCGAAAAGATCCTCAATGTGTAATCTTGTAATAACTCAAGATTAAGTAAGGTTTAAGGCTGGGGCCTTATATCCTTGGCTCATGATAAAACCATGTTAAGTGGTGTTGCCACATTTCCATGTGGTATTAATAATGATTTATCATGCCTTTATGTTCATTTTTATCTTATGAACCATTGGTATTACTATTCCCTAACATTTATAGTATTATTTAGGTAATGCCTTTTTTACTCCATTACTGGGCTTTAGAGCTTACCCTTTTCTTATTCATGTCCTCAGCTTGTACCACACAATTCAATGTACGGTGAAATGTAGTGGTCATGTTATCGATGTTTTCAAAAAAGATGTTGTGTTTCTTATTTTGTGTGGTTGTGTAATGATACTAATACCCAAGGACACTAGATCTCTATATCTTCTATATTGTATCAAGTGGATGTTTTATATTATAAATTCTATTTATATTTGAAATAATGAGTATGGTTGTTATAGATGGTGTAAGAGGATAGGTTAATTTTTTTGGGGATTAGGATTGGAAAACCCTAGTGAAGGCCTTATGGATAATTTATAATAAAATAATCCCTATTTTCTTGAGTATTGATTAAGTGGTTTGTTATGAAAATATATCCACTTCTAGATATGAGAAGGTAGAGGTGACTCTGTCACATATGAACCTAGCAGTGAAAAATATGACAAAGGGATTCAAGCCTTACCCGAGGTATCCTGGTACACGACAATGGGCATTGCAGCAATCTCAGTTACAACACTCCAAAGAGATATGCTTTATTATATTAACTAGATTAGTATGAACGATTGTTAATGGAAAAAATGTCCCCTAAGAATAAAGGTTGGGATGTAGATCATTGATAACATAGATTGAATCATATAGATTCATATGTTCTATAAATAAGAGTAATTTATAAGTCAATATTTTTTTCATTGGATTAATCTTTATGTGTTACCCTTAACTTTCATTTTATTCCAGCCAATAGCCAGTAATTGGAGGACTTGGGATAATAACTGATGGTAAGACCAATGTGATGACTATTCTAATGAGATACCCAATCCCATGGGATAAATAATCCCAAAATTTATCATGATACTATATCAGTTAACATAGGAATTGAATTAGAACATTGGTCAAGAGGAACGTTCAACCCTCCCCCTAGTGAAAGTACAAGTCTCCATTGTGAGATTCATGAGAAAAAGGTTTCCTACTTTTAATGGTTTATCTGATCCCTCAATCCCTTAACAATGGATCAACTCCATTGAAATGATCTTCTATATCATTCAATGTTACAAACATGAGAAGGTTCTTCTGGTAACATATTGTGTGGAGGGTGAAGATGATCAATGGTGGAAATGGATCAAAAATATGATGCCTGAGGAGGAGATAGAGGCATTTCCATAGATGGATTACTAGAAGATTTTTTTTGATAAATATTTTTTGTGCACCCTCTGACGTAATATGGAAAGAATCTTACATACCTTTAAAAAAGGTGATAAATCCATCAGATAGTACGAGGAAACATCACAAGTCTCACACAAAAGACCACCGGCTTTATATTTACCCTTGAATTCATGGTTGATAGCTTCATTAGTGGGATAAAACCTAGCCTACAGAATGCCATGGTGATCCGTCACTTTGATAGCTATGACAAAATTGTCTAATGCGTCCTCAAGGTCCAAAGGGAGATTGGAAAAATTCATGGGTATTAAGGGGATAAGAAGTATAAGGTGTACTTCAATTCTAACTATTCTATAGATAAATCCAATGGTGAAAATTAAACACAACACCCCACTTTCCAAACATGAGGAATTAAGTATCCTGTAAATTGCCCGAAGAGGATGAGGTAATGCTTTAGGTATTGAAGAGAAGAAAACCAAGCCATTAACAGCTGAAAAGTAATACCCATGGCTATGACAGTGGAGAGGAACACTCTGTTGGACCCTCAATGCATTTTTCATTCCTTCAACTACAAAGAACAAGGGAACCTTGCAAATCAGTGCCTGAAGTGAAGGGTTTTCAGGGCCAACCCACAAACTCCATGGAAGCAATGGTAACCGTTTTCCCATCACTACTGAAGAACAGAGTCCTAACAATGAAGTTGTGATAGGTAGGCTAGTTATTAATTCACGAATATCAAACATAATTTTTTATTCTATTTCTATAAATTCATTTATATCCTAAAAGTTTTGAAGAACAATCCCAAAACCAATACAAATCAGGTATATAAATATTACGGTGAGTAAAAAATATGGGTAAATCCTTTAATCACATGAATATAACGCCACACTTGTCATAATTTGTGGAGTGAACTTCACAGTGAACCTCATCAAACTCCCTCTAGTGGAATTTGAAGCAATTCTTATCATGGATTGGATTTCCTTATTAGAGCTAACATTAATTGTCTTGAGAGGTAAATCACTCTTTATATGGATAATCGACCCCTGATTCTATACAAGTTAAATGAGGAAGATGAATCTTTATTAGCGCTATCATATAAATCATTGATACCACTACCCTATGAGCATGTGTATCTCGAATAGATGATTGAGTCTAAAGATGAAACCATCCATGAAACATGCATATTGTGAGGGAATTCTCTGATGTGTTTCCCAAGTAATTGTGTGGTCTTACTCCTTGATGATCTATTGAATTATCCAATGACCTTATACTTGGGGTGATGCCAATTTCTAATAATCCACATAGAATGTGTATTGTGTAGCTTGAGAAGATGAAGAAAAAACTACAAGAGAATTTGGATAAATGGTTTGTACACCCATGTGTTTCTCCATGTGCTACACAAGTCTTCTTAATTAATAATAAGGATGTGACAATGTGCCATTGCATTGATTATCGTGAGCTCAATAAAATGACAATAAATAATAAGTATCCCCTGCCTTGAATTGATGACTTGTTCAATTAGCTATGTGGAGCACAATAATTTTTCAAGGTGTATTAGTGGTTAGGATATTAAAATGTAAGGGAGAGAAAGAAGGTTATCCCCATGACTTCTTTTCATACAAGTTACAGGCATTATGAGTTCTTAGTAATGCCTTTCAGACACTCACATTCCCCAGAAATTTTCATTAACATGAAGAATAGTGTCTTTATAGATTACCATGACAAATTTTTTGTAGTCTTTATATATTATATTCTTATATACCCCAAAACCAAGGAGGAGCATGACGAGCATCTAAGATCTATACTAGAGACTTTGAGAAAGGATATGCTCTATGTAATGTATAGAAATTGTGACTTATTATTGAAGGAATTCTCATTCTTGGGTCAAACCATCACATGCAATGGGATATCTATGGATCCCTCTATGATAGTTTCAATTGAGGGATGGATGAGGACAACATCGATAATGGAAATCTATAGTTTCTTGTGGTTAGCTTGATATTATCACTAATTTGTGAGAAATTTATCATGATTATCTAACCCTCTTACCAAGATAACTCAGAAGGGATTACATATTTTTTTGAAGTGATAAATGCGAAGAGAGCTTCAACGAGTTGAAAAAGAGGCTTATCACAGTGCTCGTAATCACACTCCCGATATGTGGAGAACTCCTTGTGGTGTATAGTGATGATTCAAAGAGGATTTTAGGAAATTTTTTAGTTAAAAATTATAATGTGATAGACTATGCCTAAAGGCAGCTGAAATCCATGGGCAAAAATATCCGACGTATGATCTGATGTCGGCGGTTGTGATCATTGCATTGAAAATATAGAGGAATTATCTATATGGGGAGAAGTGTGAGATATATAATTATCACAAGATCCTAATGCATATATTTACACAGAAAGAGTTGAACAATCACCATTGAAAAATTTTAGAGCTGATCAAATATGATGACTGCTCAATCCATTAGCACAATGGGAAAGCAAACACCATGGAAGATGATCTATGTAGAATGGACTCAGCGATTCTATCATTGAAGTTAATTGAAAAAGAACTAATATTAATAGACTTGATGAATATTGACAAGGTAATGATAATGAATGGGCCATCATAAATCTTTTCACAAATTATTGCTCAACCATATCTTTTGGAATGGATAATGGATGATCAAAAGGATGATGGGGTAATTATGAAGAAGGTGGAAGCTACCAGGAATGGGAAATCCACGATGTTCAATGACAATGAAATAGTAATATTGAGACTTGGGTCATGATTATGTGTTCAATCGAATCTATATTTAAAGAATGAACTTTTGGATGATGCCCATTGTTTGAATTTCACTATTAACTCTTGAAACACAAAGATGTATCGAGATCATAGAGATTGTAATTGGTGGGATAACATTAATAATAAGATCATTGAGTTTACATCAATGTTTCTAGTGTGTCAGTAAGTGAAGGTTGAGTGGAAGAAGATTAAGGGGATGGTTAAACCATTACCCATACCAGCAGGGAAATGGGAGAACATCACCATTGACTTATTCACCTGACTTCCGAAGACATCCAATGAAAACTATGCTATTTGGGTTGTTGTGGATCGTCTTACAAATACTGTATACTTCTTTTCTATTTGAGATGATTTTATCATAGGATCAACTAGCATGGATATACCTTAGAGACATGGTAAGGCTGCATGGAGTACCATTATCTATTAAATCCGATCGAGATCCAAGATTCACCAATATGTTTTTGAAGAGTCATCAACATGATCTAGATACTGATATGAATAGCAGTATGACTTATCATCCTCAAACTGATGGAAAATCTATACATACTATCCACACAATTGATGAAATGTTGCGAGCATGCTAAATGGACTTTAATGGAGGAGGCGATCAACATATCCCTCTGGATGAGTTCTCATACAACAACAGTTTCCACTCAAGCCTCCAAATGGATCCTTATGAATCCCTCTATGTGAAAGGGCATCGAACACCAGCATGATCGGATGATTATGGGGACAAAAACACTTAGGTCTATTGATGGTCTATGAAATGGTGGATAAGGTTAAGACCATCCAGCATCAAATTAAAGATGCTAGTATTTGAAAAAAGACCTATACTAATAATCATTGAATTGAACTATAGTTTGATTTTGGATACATGGTATTCCTCTCCATGTCACCATGGAAGAGAGTTATGATATTTGGGATGAAGGGAATTCTTAGTACAAGGTACAGTGGCCATTTTGAGATCCTTGATCACATTGCATTAGTGGCCAACCGACAAGCACTTCTACCAAACCTTTCCCAAGTACATATTTTCTTAAATGTATCACTCATGAGGAAGTCCATACATTACCCATTTAATATACTCAATCCATAGATGGTACCAATAGGTAATGGCCTCTGAAATGAATAAAATCCACTGAGGATCTTAGATCATAGGGAAAAGGTTCTACGAAATAATACAATTCCCAAAGTCAAGGTGTTGTGGTGAAACCCCATGTTTTCAGAGGCAACAAGGGAAACATAGGAAGTGATGAAGCAGAGTTACCCGCGTCTATTTGAGTGTGAGAAAAGGATATTTCGAGGTCAAAATTTCTTTAGGGGTGAATATTGTAATGACCCAAAATTTTAGCAATGAAAATTCCTCTTGACCTAATTAAATGTTTATTATGAAAAATGGTTATATAAAATATTCACTTACTTGTTTTTATGTTTTTGGATGAAAAATACTATTATTAAATATTATAGTTTACAATATAGTCCTTGAATAGTGATCAAATGATTAGTATAAATATTGGGATTTAACAAATACAATTTTCTCAGAGAAAGGAAGTGATGACCACATCTAGTAGAATTGCTCCATTGTAAGACGATTAGTCAGAGCTCAGAAATGAGGTGGTGTCATTGTGCATAACTCATGACTGATTCCAAGACAAGCTCCAACACATTATTCTCGAGCAGAACCACCTACAAGAGAAGTGGATGTTGATTGAGATTACGACCCCGACGATGTTATCCAAACCACCCAAAGAGTTTTTCACCATCTCACACCATACCCTATAGTCTTATGCGGGTGTTATAAGGGGTTATGTATCAAGTCTTTAGCACAATTATTGTGCGAATTATTATTATTTTATATAATAATTAATATACATTTTGTTTATTATTGTTACATTGGAAATAGTTTTTAAAGAAAAAATAGTATTTTTAGTAAATAATCAATTAAGAAATATATATTGATGAATTAACGGATTTTTAAATTAATTAATATTTTAATATTATTACTATATTACATTTTATATAATATATATGACCATATAATTATTATAAAAATGATTGTGATTAATATTAATATTGAAAATTATTTTTGTCAAAACACATGAATATTTAATAAATTTTGGTTTTTATTTTAAAAGTAAAAATTCACATATATAGAAAATTATTTGGATAAAACGAAACTAATTTTTTTAATTAGGATGTTGAAATTATCCAATGGTGAATTATTCTTAATTTTTCGAGATAGATGAATTTTTGGGTAAAAATTATATACTGTTTAAATATATAATGTGTTTTATGACATCAAAATGTCCCAATAGTGATGTAATAAAATAATATAAACAATATGTTTGGCCAATATTTGTTTTACCATTAAAATAATGTTATTTTAGTTTGTTGGATTTATATTACAATTCTTCTGTGGACCACTCATGACTTATAAAACATTTTACCTTTTTTAATTTATTTCCTTAATCGTGTGACTCCTATCCATATAAGAAACCCTATATTTTTAAGATGTTCAGCCATTGGACATATAAAATATTTTTTTCACTCCCCTTTGGAAAAAATGGGGAAAAAACTTGGACTGGTTTGTGTTATGGATTATTTTAATGTGTGGTGACCCAAACCTAAATAATAAAGGATTCCCTCTCCTTTCCTATATAAACCCACCCAAGATACCAATTCCACTTGTCTCAACGAATTTGGAACTTGAGAAACCCCTTATTTCCTCTATCTATAATCCTCCCATGGATCTACAATATATCAATAATACTCTCTCAAGCCCCTCCCAAGCCTTTGTTATCCTAGTTTCATGAAAGGGATTTATTCCTTTCACATTTTTTCCAAATGTCATTATGTTATAATGAAATTTTATTTTCAATTAAAAATATTGGGGTATTCTTTTTACCCTCCCCCATGATTCCCTCTTTATGTTTTAATGATTATAGAACCCTTTACCTCTCATTAATTCCTTCCATGTACAACTATTACTATGCTGAAGATATGTAACGAATTTACCTATACTCATTTACATTCATGAAATTATTTTGTAATACGAATCTAAGAACCATTTCATATGTTGGGACATGTAAAGATATGACCCCATACTTTACATTTCATGTACATATAATGAGACACCCCTTTCACTCTAATCAACCATTTATATGAATTTTTATGCCACGTTGTTATACTGCTGAAATTGTATGGTGATTTTCCAACCCTAATTCGTTGTGTTGTAAATACCATTTACATTTCTCTATCATGGGTATTTACCTATATTAATGTTTACTTATTGATTATATAGTTTCATGTATGAATTCAACATTACTTTATAATGGAATAAATATTTACCATTTTTTATGCCATGTTGTATGATCCATGTGGCACACTTATGCATGAAATGAAATGATTAATAATGGTGCACCCTAATAGCACACCAATCCATTAGGTAATGATTAGTATCATTATATGACTGATGCCATGAGATTTTACTCATGATAATTCAAGTTCAATGATGATTTAATCTTGCTAATTCATTTTCAATGATAGTATACTCATGCTCCCGGTGTAATGAGCCTTAGTTCATGCCAATTCCATGTTAAGTGTTGTTTCCACATTTCCATATTGTTATAATCATACATTATAATGCCTTTATGTTTATTTTTCTCTTATTCCCAATTTATAAGACTATTTCCTAACATGTATTATATTCTTAATGTTATGCCTTTTTTACTCCCATATAGGGCTTTATAGCTCTCCCTTTTCTTATGAATGTCCTCTGGTTATCCCATGAAATGCTATGTACAAGGGAATGTAGTGGTAGTTTAAAGGAATTTTTCAACAATGTGTTGTGTTTCTTGTTTTAAGTTGTTATGTAATTAACCGAATCCACAATTACACTAGACCTATAAATCTTCTATGTATTATCAGTTGAAGGTTTTATTTAATAAATTATGTTTATGTTTGATATAAAGAGAAGTTTTTTTATATTAGGGGTTTTCTAAATGGTCAAGACATGAAAATGGAAGAAATGGGGAATCTTTTTAAACATGCATGGTTTCCAAAAGTTTTTAAAAACTATGTGGAATTCATAGGTAACCATGCCACCTTGGATAGAAGCTTAATGTGTAGTCAACACATAGTCTTTCAAAGGATGTGTCCTTCCCATGTAACTTTGGGACACAAATTTTCATGGATATTGTCTTGTGAATAGTTTTGGAATGGTTTGTAAAACCATGTGGGTAAACTATGTGGTGCAATAAATTTGGAAAAAATTAAAAAAATTCCATTAGGGGATTTTAAACCCTAACCCAATTTTCAACCCTCATTTTTACTCATGAACCCTGGAGATGAACGAGAGCTTCCAAGGACTTCCATCAGTGATTCTCTATTATCCAAAGTTAGTTTGGTGTGCCTACAATTGTGGATCATGTTTTTGGGTAAGTCTAATCTCCTACTTGTTTCTCTTTTGGGTTTAGGGTTTCCATCTCCATCGTATCTCAATATGATTCTCTAAACACCCCTTTTCTAATGTGATCAACATTTTGGATTTAGAGGGTGGTTTAATTGGGATCTAAGGCTATGATAAAGAGATTTTATGTCAATGGATTTGACGTTGGTGGTCTAAAAGAAATATCCTATAATTTCCTTGTAGATTTCCGCATCTTCTGTTTGGTTTATGTTTCCTCTTGTTTTGATTTTGTTGAATTATTTGTGATTTGGTAAAATCGGTGTCCAAACAATGATTGGAAACCCTCATGGTTCACATGGGATTCATAGTGGATGGTTTTTCATAATTATGGCCCCCCATAGGGTGTTTAATTTTTTCTGGAACATGAAATTAGTCACGAAATGTTAAGGATATTGTGTGATAATGTAGATCCATTGTAGAGTATCTTGATGTATTTAATGATAGTGAAAATGAAATATGTGTAATGTATCCATATTTTCAATATATTAAATGGTTTTTTGGAATGAAACATAAATGGGTTATTTTGGTTAATCGGGATTGTGACATGTGGCTTAACGATTATATGAGAAATTCCAAAGAGTGTAGGGAATATGAATCAGTGAATATGATAATTGGTAACTGACTGTTAAATGAAGAATATTTTAAATGATATTTTTTAAGGGAATTGATGAATATGTGAAATGACAGAATTTAATGGAAATATTTAATGTTCTATTTTAGTTATGAATGATAATGAGAATTGGGCTTCGTAATGTAAACAATATATGTGTTGATGGGTTGTGGCATAATATTAATTCCTATATTTTTTT
Organism: Viscum album; assembly: GCA_963277665.1. Classification (NCBI taxonomy): domain Eukaryota; kingdom Viridiplantae; phylum Streptophyta; class Magnoliopsida; order Santalales; family Viscaceae; genus Viscum; species Viscum album. Next base: position 598,517,870 of record OY728123.1, read on the forward strand.
GTATTAATATTGTTATGTAGATTGGTTGTGATATGGTTTAAGTGTGGTAATCATATGAATAAGAATTTGAACATAGATTGAGGGGTTGGATAATGTAACGAGGCTCTTCCTACATGTCTATATGGATATATTCTCTAACTCCACCCATAATGCATGGGTTTGGGAATGGGATAATGATCTATTCCCCTAAAAGATGCATTCCACCCTAAATAAGGATTCGAGGTGAATATATTTTCATGTTTTGATCTGTTATCAATTGTGATCTATCGACATTACTTATTCCCCTATACAAAATGATAAATTACATGAACCCCTTGTAGATGACGTAAATTCCTAACAAATTTATTACATGTTTATGATGAACTGAGTTGTTAAGAATATGAACATAATGAATTTTCGAACTATGGTTAGTAATATATATTATGAGATTATTGTATATGGTTTCATGAATTTACTTTTGTTTATATTTCATTTTTTCAAACATTCCTGCACTATATTTCTAGACTGGATATTTTTGTAAAAAGCATTGGCGGTGGCCTAATAAGTTGTAGACACACACTACTTGGGATGCTATTAGGCACTCAAGTATACTTCATTGTCAAATGAATAGATACAACAAAAATTCTATACACTATGGATTTGAGTTGGGAATGAGACATGAAATGATGAGGTTCTAGACTTGGGGTCATTGACATTTGGGGGATTCAATTGTTTTTCATTTTTGGGGGGTTTTCCAGTATAGCACTGTTTAGCATGACATTATAGGTTTATCTTGGTTGTGGTTGAACTCGATTTTAGGAGAAGTTGGTTATGCATGTTTATTGGATATTGTACTTGTTTCAACTATTCATGATTGTTTTTTGTAATGGTGTACTCCCATAAAGATGTTATAGTCTCCCAACATGACTACTCTAGACCATCTCTACTAGTCAGATACCACTGAAGTATGGGGATTCATGCTTGTGGTCATATAGCGACTCAGCACATGGAACATTTTAGTGTCTTCTAGGATAGAGACATTACAAATTATTGTCAAAATAATATTTATTTTGTGACTAAATATTTATAAATGGTAGACATGTGGTTTAGAAGGTGTTGGGGAATGGATGTGAGATTTTCCTTGGGAGTAGATAACCCAAGTACGGGGGAAAACAGAAGACACCCATGGTGGAAAATTGCATTCTTGTTGTGTTTTGTTACATTTAAGGATATTTCACCATTGGGTGATACACATGTTTTGTGATGTGATAGTTTTATGTCTTTTTTCTCATGAATTTAATGGTACAAGTTATTGAATTCATTAATTATTATGAGAACATTGGTATATATGAACCATGAATCATGGTAGGCACATACGGGGAAAGTATGTGGAGAATAAATGGTTGGATGTATTAAATTTTCATCAATGTAATTAAATATTTTCTTAATTAGATTATTAATAAGAGTGAAAATGGGTGAAACAATTTCAACCATAATTATGGAATTATACTTGATAAAGGTTTATAAGTGAATTAATGTGTTTTTGATTTAAATAGTGATATAGGGATTGTTTTCAAATCATGTATAATGTATGGATTTTAATATGTGGGTTAGTTCCCCTATGTTATCCATGGTCATGGTAAGGATGATATTGGGTAGTGTTAAGGGTATCAAATTTAATTTTTGGGTTATGTAGGAAAAATGGTATTTATATGGGCTAGAGGAAGATGATTTATAGAAATATATCATGTTGAAAAATCTTGATCATATGTAGACTCATGTCGAGAAGTGATTAATGTGATCGAACTTTGTGTTGTGGGTCTAGGAAAAGCGTTTGAGGGATATTATGGTTCAGACAAGGTTGGTTGAAAGAATGGTGTGAAAGGATTTTCTAGAAATGATTCATGAATATTTATACCTAGAAATGTTGATGTTGGATAAAGATACATAGTTTTTGAGTTTCACTAAGGGGGTGGCGTTAGTAATGGATTATGCAATTCGTTCCACTGAGTTTTTCTGTATTCTTCTCACGTAGTCTGTAGATGAGGAAACTATGATAGAATGATTAAATGATGGGAATAGGAATGATATTAGGTCAAAAGTGAATATATTCTATTTGAATTGGTTTTTACAGGTTTTGGACAAGGCCCTTATCATAGAATAGATCCTGAAAGGAGAATCATGTGTTCTAATTGTGGTGATAGTTGAGAGGACATGTGGTATATCTTCTGAGGGTAGGAAGTTTCATTTTTTGGAATTTACAACAAGGTGAAATTGTATAGATTAGTTATAAGAGAGGGTAAGTTCATCTGGGTGGTGATCAGGAATTCTGTTACTAGTGTGATAAATTGGGGAACATATGGATTTGTTATCCCCAACCACTAGTTGATCACCGATGATGTGGTGGGTTGGGGCACATACATAGGTTCTATAAGAACCCTCAACAATTGGGAATAGATGATGGTCAGAAAAATATTCTGAGTTAAGGTAGGTGTTCGATTGTCCCGTCTCAGATAGGTAGTTGGAGCTCCATGGTTTGTACCAGTAGAGGTGGTGGACAAGTAACTCTGGGGTGATATTGTCCATACTAGTAGGGTAGTGTGGTGCATTGGTCACAAAATTTATCTCAAGGTAGTGGGGGAGGTCATCATCATGATGTTTAGTATACAATATGAGGTGGTGGGTTAGGACCTTCTACCATTCAAGGTATGATTTTTGTATCATACCTTCTCACTAATGATTTATTTTACATAGGTTCTAAAAACTATTTTTTTATGCTCAGTTTCTTAGTATGTTGGCAATAAATGTGGAATTATTGTCTAGGGTTATTTCAATTGAAAATATATTTGGGGTAAAAGCTAAGGATATCAGACACTAAAATGGTTGTTCTTTGTAGGTTGGTGGATATCATTTCCTATGGGGTTTATTTGTCCTTCTGATGTTGGTTTTTTAAAAGATTTTGGATATGTATTTGTTGGTGTTTTATCAATCCTATAACGACTATTACTAACATTAGGTAGCATTCAAATCCCTATATGGTGGTACTACTGTTTTTCATGGTGAGTGGGATGATTGAGTGAGCAATATTGGTCCAATTTTCATGATTTTCTAGGTATTTATTTCCTATGGGCATGCCATATTCGTGATGGTGTTGGTGTGGAACAATATGTTATTCTTCCTATGGAGGATTTATTCCTGGATGTTTTTTCGAAGGATTTATGAGGAAATCCACATAAGAGGGATGTTGATCATATAATCGATTTGTTACAGGGGGCCGAACCACTTTCAATTCCACCATATCAAATGATGATGGAAGTATTTCTAGAAGTCATATATAAGATGGATTACATTGATAAAAGGTGTTTATCAATCCTAATAAATATCCATGAGAATCTCCTATACTATTTTCCAAGAAGACTTACATATGATTGAGGCTACATGTTGACTATATAAAGATGAATATAATTTCAGTTATGAAACAATACCCAGTTAAAAAAATTGATTACCTATTCAACCAACTGAAGGGTGCCTCAGTGTCATCTATGGACGATTTAATATCAAGATACCATCATTTGAGTGTGAGGCCTTCTGATGTTCAACATCCTACATTTTAGACTATGTATGAGTTTTTTGAGTTCTTTTGATTTAGTTTTTATTTACCAAGTAAATGGTTGTTTTCTTGTAATTTATGAACCAAATACATCTCCCATAACACGATTCATTCATAGTTATATATGTTTATAACATCATGATGTACTTGTGATCCCTTAATGATCATGTCAAACATCTCGATATTGTCCTTAGTACACTAAGAGAGTGTATGAATTACTATAAGAAATCAAAAGTTAAATTCGGGGTTCAGAAAGTTAATTTCATTGGATGCATCATTTCTAAGTCATGTTTGTTGGTGGATCCATAGAAGGTGATAGTTATGGTGTCTGGGGAGTATCCTAAGAATTTCACTGATTTTTGGTGTTTCATGGGCCTAGACACTTGTTACCAAAGGTTAATTAGGGATTAATATCATTTGGAACAACCACTATCAATTTTAACCATGAATGATGATAGGTTTGAGGGGCCAGAGGTATGCAAGAATACTTTTCAAGGGAAGAAGAAGTGGTTGACTACTGCACCGATTTTGATCTTACACGAACCTGTTAAAAGGTACACCTTATTCTGTGATGCATCTAATGTAGGACATGAGGCAGTATTGATACAGTACAATCATGTTATAGCTTATATATCAATAATGATGAAACCTCATGATTGAATATATCTTATATGTGACATTGATCTACCTATTGTAGTTTCATGCTAAATGTTTTGGAGGAATTACAGATTAGGAGATTGGTTCATGGTGTTTACCGATAATAAATGTTTTATATACATCTTTTATCTGTGAGATTTGAATCTTAAGCAATGAATTTAGGTCGAGTACCTATGATATTTTTATTTTTATTTGTTTTACTCAACAGGGAAATGGAATAGTGTGCTATATTATATGATCCATTAGACTCATAATTAGGTGGATTAGGAATGAAACCCTATGTGGATAATAATGGGAATGTTTTATGAAATTCACGTTGAAGTACTAGATGGGTATGAGTAGATGACCATTGAATTTATATCAGTTGAGTCCACGATTTTGAGCCGGGTAAAGGGGACTCAGCTAGTAGATCTGAGGTTTTTGATATGAAGGAACATCTTAAAGATATGAAGCCACATTCTAGTTTGTTAGTTTGTACTGATGGAATTATTTATGTTCAAGGATGTGTTGTTATGCGGAATGGTGTGTGAGAAGAGTTTATTCATGAGTTCGATGCCTCGAAGTGGGTAGTACATCCTATTTTGACCAAAATACATTGTGATATTAATAAAAAATATTGGTGGCTGGGAATGAATAAATAGGTTGAAACTTTTGTAGCATGATTCCATATCTATCAACAGGAGAAGGCAAAGCATCAATTCCTAAGGAGGTTGTTATATTCATACACCATTATAATGTTGATGTGGGATTAATTAACGATGAACATCATAGTGGGTCTTCTTAATATTCCGTGGAAAGATGATGTAGTATAGGTGGTTGCAGATCCGATGACTTATGTGGGTCATTTCTAGTTGATACAAGGGACACACACGATTGATAAATGGGTGATTAATATGTATGAAAAATTTTGTAACTGCATGGTGTGTTGAGAAACATAGTTTTAGATGATTTTTTACATTTCACATCACGCTTCTATTGGGGGTTATAGAAGTTGCATGATATGGAAGTGTTTTTTAGTATGTCCTTTCACCCACAACATATGTGATGTACGTTCATAAAAGTTTTGTATTAGAGGACATGTGGAGATCATTTTTATGAATTTCAGTGGTTTGTGGGAAATGAACTTGTCACTCATTGAGATTTCATATGACAACCGTTTTCAGCATATGATTCAGATGGATCCTTTTGATGAAATATACAAGATACCATGTAGATCTTCATTATATTGGGTAGAAGTCAGGGAGTATGAGTTATTGAGACTGAGTCTCATGCAAGCGATGTCGGAAAAAATTCAGTTGATTCAAAAGTGTAGGATAACAACTTAGAGTAAGAATATGTCATATGTATATCAATATTATAGAGCCCTTTAGATTCTTATGGGGGTATAGTGTGTTTTTTTAGGTGTCTCCAATTTTTTCCAAATGCTGAAATCATGAATTGAGCATCCTAGAGCACAAATATGAGGGACTATTCGAGATCGTGTAGTGAATCATACTAGTGTCTTACAAATTAGTTATTCCGTAGTGGTATAATGGAATTATTCTTGTTTTTAATGTCTCGAAACTCTAAAAGTATCACCATGATCCATGTAACATTATTAACATTGAGGATGTAGAAATGGAGGCAGATGAGTCCTTTAATGAACATCTAGTTTGTATTGTGGACATGAATAAGAAAGTATTGTGGGGAAGAATATTCCCTAATATCAAGTTATATAGAAACATCAAATCATTCATGAAGAAAATTAGGAGTGAGATTCTAATATGAGGGAATAGTGGACCAATATATTTTCTTCAAAAACACTATAATTCTTAGGAAGAGTAGCTTGAGGATGAGCCTATATAAGGTGGGAGGATAGATGATCTCTGACTTCCTAGAGGTATGTCCCTATTTAATTTTTTTTCAATCACTTGTTTTTATTAATAGAATATATATTGTGTGTATGTTGGGTTTTTTGGGTGTTCCAAAGGCTCCAGAAATGAGAATGTAGAGAACCAGGCCAAAATGTGCATGAAGCACAGTTGGTGCATGGTTAAGAAAACTGTGTTAAATTCCTAGGAAACCTTTCAGACATAGACAAAGTATTAACACATGGATAGTGCACAATATTTCAAAAGGTGTTACCTTCTCAGGTAACTTTTCATCCAACCTATCCCTGTATAATTGTTTCACATGGTTTGTGCATGGTTTGGAAAACTATACAGGAAATCCATGAAGCATAGTAATGTTTGAAAAATAAAATATATCCATTATGGGATTTTAAACACTTAGTCGAGTCTCAACACTCAATTCATCCCTTGAGCCCTATTGAAAAACCTAATCTCCCATGAGATTAAAAGAGTAAATTTCCATCATCCTGATGCCTTTTTGGAGAGCCTTTGGTTACATATCGAAGATCCAGGTATGTCTATTCCTGTAATTTTTTCTCTCTGTGTATAGGGTTTTCATATCACTCATATATCCAAATGAAACTCTAAAACCCCTTATTATAGTGATATATACATTGAGGATTCATGGGGGTTTGAATTAGGATCAATGTATATGATAACGGGTTATAATGTCAATAGATTCGAGGTAGGTGTTCTACAATACATATCCCATCATTTTATAGTTGATTTGTGCATGTTAGATTTTGGTTGTTGTTAACTCTTAATGTGATTTGGATTATTTTTGGTGATATTTGGTAAAATGGGAGATGAAATGATGATTAAAAAGCATCATGGTCCCCATGGTACACCTGGAGAATTATTTGACTTAGTTATTCCCACCCATAGGGTGTGCTATTATTCTCGGTCATAGAATGTTTTGATGAAAGGGTAAGGTAATTTTGTTATAATATTCATCCTTTATTGAGTTTGTTGATGAGTGTAAAGTTAGTGATAATGAAATATTACTAATGTTCCCATATTATTAATGGATTAATTTTTTTGGAAAGACACAAAAAAAGTTTAATTCGGTTTATTGGGATTGTGACTTGTGGCCTAAAAATTGTATCATAAATTTCAAAGAGAGTATGGAATTCAAATTTTTGAATATGTTAATTGGTAATGGTATGTTAAATGAGGAATATTTTAAATGATATTTTATAAGGTAATTTGTGAATATGTGATGTTGTGTTGTTAATGAGAAATATTGATTGTACGTAGTGAGATATGCATGAGAATGGGAATTGGGTTTGGTATTGTAAACGATAAATGTGTTTGTGGATTATGGCATCATATTCATTCCATTGTTGACTGTTATGGATTATGATTATGATTTTTACTGGATGTGATATGTTTTATGTTTGGTAAATGGATGAATAGGAATATGAACATGGCATGTGGTGTGGGATAAAGGAGTGGGTCTCCTCCCGCATGTCTAGTCAGACAGATGCTCTAACTCCCCCCACAATGCATGTGTTAAGGAAGGGGGTGGATCTAAATTCCTTTAACTATTACCTTCCACAGAGACTAATGATTTTTCATGAATATATTGTTATGCTGTTTTATATTATTCCTAGAGAGATAGGGACATATATTCTTTCTTTATGATGATTGATAAATTCCACAAACCTATTGTGAAAGATGTAATTTCCCAACCTATGAATTACATGTTAATTATGAACTAAGTAGTGAAGAAGATTCCCAAAATGAATTGTGTAAATAGGGTCAGCAATAGCTACAAATATATTTTTGTTTAGGGGTTACTAATTTTTTTATTTACATGTCATATATTGATTCGTTCATACACTATATGTTTAGACTGGATATGTTTTAGAAACTATTGGTGGTGTCCAACAGATTTGTAGACACACCCTACTTGAGCTAATGTTTGGTACCCATATAGACATCATGGTTGAAGGTCTGGATAATAGAGAATGCCCCATTCTATAAAGTTGAGTCGAACATAGGAAAATCAAGGAATATTATAAATACATAGGCTCAATAAAATTACAGGGATTCTGATGGTTTGTATTTATTTTGTGTTTTTCCACTTTATCACTATTTATCCAAACATATCATTTATATCATGATTGTGGTTGTACCTAGTTTTGTGAGAAGATATCTATACTTGGTTAGTGGTTATTGAACTGGTTTAAACTATTTTTGTTGGTTTTCCATTTTGTATTACTCTCAAAAATAGTATATAGTATATCCATGTGAGTAATCAAGACAATGGATGCTAGTCGGCATCCTCTAGAGTACATGGAGGCGAGCTTTAGGTCAGGTGGTGACTTGGACCCGGGAACTCTTTAGTGGATTTTGGGATCGGGTGTTACAATAAAGGTTATATAAAAATTTTCAACACATAAACTTTGTCAATGAAAAATATTCACAACATATATCTCAAAAAATATCATGAAACATATGATATCTCTTGAATTAAAAATTCATAGTCACCTTCTCCTTCCAAACCTTGTGATTTTTATTCATACCATTAAAAATACACACTCATGAAATGACTATTTACTAGATATTTTATATATCAATTTTCTTAACCATTTTTTAATATCAATTCCATATAACTTTATATCATCTTATTCATTATTGTAAACATCATGTATATTCAATTTACATAGTGACACATGTTCTAGAAATTGGGAACATCAAAATAATCATCAGAGTAGTCAAATCAATGCCATTAATATAACTTCATCTAGTGAGTAAGACTTGATTAATATCATTTACATCCATTATTCAATTACATATAAGGATTATATATCTTACATACATTAGAGATTAATTTACTTATAACTATATCAACATATTAATATTGATGATTTTTTTTCATTGGCCTCTATTTATAATCAAAATCAATGATGGATAAAAAATTCAACTCATACACAATGTGGAATCTTCAAGGAGTACCCTAAAATGTCCATCATTATAGACATGAATATTTAAAAGTAAAATCACAATAAAATTATAATATAATTCATTAAATATCCACAAATAGGTAACAATAAAATGAATAATAGATAACCTCTATCAATTCAGAAATAGATGGACCTTCCCTTTCTAGCACCATCAATATAGGTCACAAGATTATTTTATAGGAAAATCATATATATTCCAATATTTATGAACTCTTTCATGGTCTAACACACGTAATATGAATTTATGCATCACATAGGATTAGTCACTAGTTGATCATGAAATCATTAATACTATTCCAAGTCACTTGTACACATATTAATATACCATATATAATTTATCACAAAATTTAAAATATATTTGTCCATGTTCGGGTATCCTTCAATAAAACACCAAATCAAACACATAATTTTTTGTGTAAATATGGAAATAAATTTATTAATGTGTTATTGACCACATACAACATGTTTATCTTTATTAACATATAATATATCTATTATTAATTTATCTTTGGTCACCTAAAATAAATAAATTAGGCACGTAATACTAATTTATGGTATTTAAATTTGCGCACCAATTAGATGAAAAAAGTGTTCAATTAAATAATAATTATTACCATAACCTATGTATTATGTGTTAATATAAATAGAAAAAACATATGCATATGAATATAGATAATATTGGGTTGTGAAAATTGATAAACATATAAATATAGAATTGATATTTATGAGATCCACTTAAGTTTAATGAATAAAAGGATTGGGATTCATTTTTTTTTAAATAATATTTCCTTCATTTTATAGAATTAACCCCAATTCATGTTGACTTTTTAGGAGGACATCACAACTCATGTGGCTCATACTACAGTTAGAGGAGGATATAATGCTTTTAATTAAACCCCCATTACCCATATAGTGATTAATTAATTTTATATATGGGTGATTAATATAAAATTTCCATTTATTATTGTTTTATGACTCTAGTACGAGCTTAAAATTTGATTCTTAGTTACATATCTTGGAAAAATAAAAACATTCCCTAATATATGTATTATTTCACCATTAAAATCTCATATTTTTTAATCTAAAAAATTCTCAAGATATCTCTCATAAAATAAAAACCATTTTAAAAATTTATAAAATGCCCCAATTCCATAGATGTTTTAAATTTTTACATATTTAATAATTCATAATTTTGAAGTTCGTAATTTTCAGTCTAGGTTATATTTATTCAATTTCCATATATATTATCGACCATAAAATAATAAAATAATATACTCTATATGATATAAATTATAATGACCAATTTCATTGAAAATTAAAATGTTTTTATTTTTTAAATAAAATAATAAAAAAATATTAATAAATACACCATAATTAATTGTTTTTTTCTTTGATATTATTGTTTGTCACTTCTCAAAGGAATTGCCCTACAAGGGGGTTAAATTTTGGTAGAAAGTATTCAGACCCCTAGATACCCTAGTTGAAATCATATTCTATCTTTGCAATGTACTATACACTTTTTTCCATTTAATCATATTGAAAATATGTGAATTATATAAATGGAAAATGGAGAATGTTACAATATAAACCCCTAACTAACTAGTACAACGAGAACGAAATTTATAATATGTTAATGAATCAAAAGAATTGAGTGAAATGGTTTTTTTATTACACATCAGAGCAATCTCGCTGACCCTTGAACTCACAATTCTAAGAATATGATAAAACACATTAGCTCATACTAATAGAATAATCTTGGTTCCCATCGTTACATTATTGATCTTCAATGTGATTTTGTTTCTGATATTTCACAAAAATAATAATGTCTTTCCCACAACTTATATTGATGATCAAACTAGAAGATACAATATTATATTCCCCCAACTTACCTGATATCAATCATAGAGTAGAATCATTTATCTAATTATCTACAAAGATAACTATTGTTCATTAAAATTTGTATTATTTTTTTAGTACAATCAAATGGTTACGATTTAATATTATTTCTTTATGATTGTTACTTATCTCCCCATTTATTAGTGGGAATTTTATATGACATTTTATCTGAATTATAAACCGCAATGATCAAGGAAATAAATCTATCTTTATTATTTTAGATGAAACTTCCAAAACAATATGGTTGTGGCATGATCAAAGTTTATATGGTGTGGAAATATAAATATTTAATACACTATGTAATGGTTGGATTCCACTAAAGAGAAAACATCAATTCTATAACTCACACAATGGTGTGGTCTAGGATATTATGTTGTGGATATGTATTTCATAGATCCAGATATTTTACACATTAATTTCCCCATTACACCACAATCTTCTATCCTTTATAAATCTTTTTAACTCACAATACATGTCATGGATTATCCTCTCCCATTTGGGTGATCAAAAATCCACAATGAAGGAATTATATTATTTTGGATTACTTTCCTATAGAAATGAATTTTCATGAATTAATTACATATGCAATATGTGAACACACCAAGACGATAGGAAAACCCGCAACATAGTAATATTCTCCTCCATAGGGACTATGGTTCTTCCATATCTCAATGTAATTTATGACTCAAATATTCCATTGGAAAAAAACAATTAAAATATTACTCTATAATGTTGTCTTGATTATTGTGTCATAGTATGAGAGATTTGATACGTAATCAAAAATGACATAAAAAATATGTAATAGATAAAGAAAACATTATTATGGTCATTAAATTTAATAATTAAGAAATTAGTGATCATCTATTTAGTTTTTAACCTCCCTACATGTGAGAGGATAATAAATATTTTCATGGACTCTAATATGTCATAGAATATCATTATACATAGGATTTCATATATATACCACTACAAGACCAGTCGACTATGTTGTTCCTAGGCTTGATCACCAGTTTATCTAGATGTTTCATGGGTGATGGCCTTTAGAGGTATTCAAGAATTTTAAAATTTTCCCAAATATAACACTCCCCTTGGGAGATTCTCTGACTTTTTTTAACATCAAATTTCCCCCTTATTTAATGAAACCAATGTTCACTTCTTTGAATATTAACAAATGAATGTGGAAGGCACATTAAATTATCTTAGGAAAGAGAAGATAATTTTTATTTGATAAATTCATATGAGGGGGTGACAGTTCCATCTACAATTCTTTCTAAAGAGATTGATTCATTTGGAATCCAAGTGATAACTTAAATCATTTAAAATAATTTTTTTAATCTAATATATTTAGTAATATCCACAACATGATATCATTTCAACACATATTATATCATGGAGACCATTTTCATCACATTCTCTATCATGGAATAATAATTTTTTGATGTGTTATGTAATAGAGTAATAAAAGATTTTTTTTATAATTTATATACATCTACAACTGTCACATTTGATATAGAATAAAATTTTCGATATTAATTATAATTCATTTATGCTATTTTTTCATCCATGTCAACTAAGTTCATCCCCGAGTTTCTATCACATATTCCTCTTCTATAGTGCATAAGGAAATTCATTCCTATTCCTTACTCATATGAGATATTTTAGAACTACCAATGTATAATTCACCCCTTGAGGAATATTATAAATCAATTTTTTGAAACTATAAAATCAAAATAGAAATATCCCACCGCATTTTTCTATGACTTTCAACAGTAATAAAACGAAAAATCCACTTTTTGGATGATATATAGAATAATTCATCCAAAATAATCGATGTAAAATAGTATGGGAATATACGAAATCTTATAGCTTGATATATAGACACACGATTTCAAGAAGATTTGATGTTATGTAGTGTATGATACCAATAATTTTAAATATAATGTGTCAAATCCACATACTCAATTTCTCTATGTTTGAATAATTTTATCTATGCTCCCACTGAAGAAAACATGGATTTAAAATCATCATTTTAAAATAATTTTACCCACTCATTAGGAAATTTTATTTGGGAGATAAATGTCCCTTCATTTGAATCAAGAAAAATTCATGGATTAAATAAAATTAGTTATTAATGAGTTTTCAAAGTCAAGCATCATCGAATTTGAAATAATTTTTCCTTTGATGTCATATGTACCTATAATGACTATGTTGTAAACATATACATGTAAAAATACCCAATTCCTTTTCCCATTCATTATATTGAGGTTTTTATTAGCCCATACTCAATTTTATTCAATATTATATAGGTATTGAACCATCCCTGAGTTTGAAATCCATGCTGATTATTTCATACTGCATAAGAAATTATTCAAATGATACACTTTTCCTTCAACATAATTTATGAGAAAAAACTGATTTTGATTGATGATGACTACCTATTCAAGGAATCCACTCAAAAATAATAATTTCATGTTTATTTAATAAATATGAAATCCATTTTTTGTTTTATCTTTATAAATAATATAATGGGTTTTTGTTGGTCCAACAATAGAAGTGTTTCAGAAATTTCTACCCCATCGATTTAGAAATGATGCTTGAAAAAGAGGTATTCATTGGTTCTTATCACCCTAGAATATTCATCGATATTGTTTTATAATTCCCACTTTGGTCCAGTGTCAATTATATATTTTTCCATAGGATTAATTCATATTTTTTATTTTTCTCAATTTAATCATGTTTATAATTCAGCAATTTAATCTATATTTCGTTAAGAGAATCACCATAAACCGATTTTGGTTTCACCTCATACAAAAATAATGTATTATGATGTGCCTGAATCATTTTTGTTTTCGAATTTTATCTGTTCAAACAATATATAGCTATAAATGATTTCCGATCAACAAAATTGTTAACATGTACTAATTTTTTTTTTGTATATGCCTCACCATCAGATATATCTTCATATATATTTATCCTAATGATTTTCCCATAAAACTAACACATCATCAACACTATCTAAATTTCAATTTAGTATAATTTTGTGAAAATTCTACACAATCAGAGCTTAAATATTCATTTCAAAATTCAAAATATGCTCATTTTCAATAATGTCCACATCATAAATTTCAACCAATTTTCAGATATATTTAATTGAAAATTGAAATAAAATACTCTTAAAAAATTATATAATAATGATATATTCATCTCTAAATTCTTCAAAAATCCTATTCTTCTCCCTGTGTAGAAAAAAAATAAATCCCAATAGTCTAAGATATTTCAATGTGGGACTCTTTCTAGACCACATATCATGTCAATTTTTTTATTCATTTAGACATAGAAATTTTGTATTGATTATATACACCACATTTAATACATCATATTTATAACACATCTTTGATAATGATATTTTAGTAATAAATGTTTTATCCATGTGGTTAATGATGTGGATTATTATTTCAATCCCTCTTTATATTGAGCGGTTATCATGGATAAAACATGTAGTTAAACTCTAAGTTTCATGTTTTAATTCTATATTTTAGAATTATAGAATTTAAAAACAGTTTTTGTGTGAATGTTATTAATTTTATTTTTATGTATTCATTCAGTTTCACATTGGTGTCGAGTTATTCTTTTGTATTGTTTAGTCTTTTAAATGATCAACATCAATTAAGCCATGTTATAGTAAAAATCAATAAACAAAACATAATTTGTTTTTCTATATGTTTATTTATGATTAATTATATTGATAAATACCACAAGAAAATTATCCAAAACTATTTCTAACTTTATTACAGTAACACCCCGAGACTTCATAGTAAGTTGTTTTCTTTAAAATAATTCAATAGTGTGCGCTACACACAACACCGAGTTCGAGCGCACCGTGACTTACCATACAAGCCATTAAAAAAGTGGTTATGACCAAAATTAATTTAATCTTAATTTCATATACTCCATATAATGTTAAAATCCATATTATGAATTTCTTAGAAATAATATAAGAAAAAAAATCAATTTTCAAATAAGAGAAGAATTTGAAAAATAATTAAATTCTTTCACCTTTTAATGGAAAACCATTTTTAAATCCAATATTTGAAACTTTTATATATATAATTTGAAGAAAAAAAAATCTTCATTATAATAGGGACTTGAAAATTTATTTTTGATAAATTTTTGGTTCTTTTCTCATAACATTCATATTTTGATGAATTTTGAAAAATAATAAATTATAATAAATAACAATTTTTTAATCAAGATAATTTATAGTATAAAGGTATAAAGTTTAAAGGTTTTGAGGTATAATAATATTATATTTTTATCATTAAATCCAATGTTGGTCATCGGATGTTATTTTACATTTAAATTGGACATAAACACATATCAATCGTTTGATAATTTTTTATTCTTAAAAACCCGCTTTAGGGTTTTGGCAACATAAATTTTTTTCAAATTAATTAATAAAACTTTGATGTTTTAAATTTTTTCAAATAGGAATTATTTTTTAATTTTAAATATCAAAATTATATTTGAGTGAATTTATGGTATTTTTATGAAAACGTTCAATTTTTGATTAATAGTGAAAAACACTACATTATTGTTTAAAATCGACTTATTATATAAATAATTATTTATTTTATTTAAATTTATTATATGTAAAAATAGATACATAATACCTATATAAATTCAATGTAATTAATTGGAGTCATTTTAGTATAAGATTATATGTATAAAATTTTATTGAACTTTTTACCGTCTTTTATCCACCTTCAAGGCACATTTGCAAATGTACATAAAATGTAATTTTATCTCTTTTGTGATTTGAATTTAAAAAAATATGAGAAAACATATTTATATCATTATATAAAATGTTTTTCAATAAGATGAAAATATTATTTGGTGAATAGTAACTTTTGAATTTTATTTACTACTGTTATAAGTAAATAGGGTAATTAATGGTAAAAATTATATTATAATTACCCTAAAATGTGTCTTAATTCTATTGTATTGTTGTATTTCGACCAGAATCTCATTTAGGAATAAAATATGATCCTTTTGACCCACTAATAGTATATTAGGACATTTAATATTTTCTTATTTAAAGAAGAGTTAAAAGTGTAAAATTCAAAGTATGACGACTAAAGCATTTTTCACATAGGGTTATACATAAGATAAATTCAACTATAAATACTAATTAGTAAGATAAAAATATTTCCTACATCATGACATTTATTTATAAGTTTATACATTAAATAATTAAATTAATTTCTGACACAATGATGATGGTGTAATTACCAAATTAATGAAACATTAAAATAAGTGATATTACAATTGTTAAAATAAATGTAAATTGAGACTTTTTATGCAATAAAAGAATTTTATAGGTTAATATGTCATGTTAGTGTTGATTTAATTAATTTTTTATGAATTAATCAAGATGATATGACTTTAACAAAAACATAATACTAAATAGTGTCAAAAATGACATAATTGAGTTTTTAAAACAAATACTATTTTATTAAATTATATAATATTCCTA
Organism: Viscum album; assembly: GCA_963277665.1. NCBI lineage: Eukaryota > Viridiplantae > Streptophyta > Magnoliopsida > Santalales > Viscaceae > Viscum > Viscum album. The sequence continues at coordinate 598,534,403 of OY728123.1, forward strand.
AAAATATAATATTTGATAAAAGGACTTATATTATGATATATAATTTATTAATGAACTAAATAGGGTTAATTTATATGTTTATAGTATGTTTATAACCATATAATATAAAAATACAAGGAGACATGAAATGTGACAAACTGTTTAACTAAGAGTTAAATCTAGAAGAAAATGTTAATATAGTCACTTAAACCTATCTGAAACCTATTGGTTGAGTGGTTTTAGACCCATAAACACATTAGACTCTAAATAAATCCATTTCTATCCATTATAAACAAAAAATAAAATAATAATAAAACAATATTTCAAGCTTTTCCTGAAGTGACTCTCACCTCTCTTATAAAAGTGGCAATTCCCCTTCTCATAATTTCACATATCCAGTGCAATATTTCTCAGCAAACCCCTACCACAATGTCCTCCAAAAAAATACCACTTCATCCTAAGGTAATTAATTTGATCAGATAGAGAACCTAAGGATCCCTTTTGATCTAATCAAAAGAGAACACATGATGAAGTGGTAATAATTGTTTCACCTCTTTCAAAGTTCTTTTCTTTTTCCACTTATTTTCTTTGTTGTTTCCATAACAGAATACTAAATCCAATACCTTATACATATATTGATGTTATTATAAATATGGTACAACATTATTCATTATTATATCCATCCTATGAATGACAAAGTCACCATACATGCGTACATACAGCTTACCGTCACCACGTCATGGTATAGTTGTTATTCAACACTTCATTATTTGGATGGGTATAATAATGATTCATTATTGATTTAAATAATAAATATAGAATGTTAATGATTATTTTTATTTGATATAACATCCAGTTATATATTATTTTCACGTTCAATTGAATGATATTATTGCTCGTGTGTGGGTACATATTACTGTCTCCACGAACGCGATGAGATTCATTCCCCATCGTAACCATTCAAGAATAAATATTATTTTATAATTAAAAATAATTTCTAAGAACATTATATCATTATTTAGATGAATCAAATAAATCCTATATTTAACAATAATTACTTACATAACAAAACATAAAATGGAAAATGAACCAGTTTACACCCGAAACAACGATACTACTAAAATATAACAAACAAAGAAATATTAGAAGATAATATATGATATCATATTTATCTATGTGTTTATTGTATATTTGATAATAATTATTTAACTATTATATATGAGGTTAACATACCATCGACTAAGGAAATGTAAAAGGTAAGGGGTTTTCATGTCAGTTCTTATTCCCATAAGATTCATACTATATTGCCACTATTTCCTTTTGTGTGGTGTGTGTACAGCCCATGATTGTATTATTTGTGTAATATAAATTAATTTATGGGTATTTATATATTCATTGTATAATCCTTATTTCATGGGGTGTATGTTTTATATGTTACCAAATCAGTAAAGTAATTTTTAATTTTGATTTCCACTCATTGGATTTTAAACAAAATTCAATGATTATTTTACTCCAAAATTAAATGTGACATCACTATATATTTATTTATGTATTAATTTTCACCCCCTTTGTTTGAATATAATTTTTGATACACATAATCACCTGGTTGATAAATTCTCAATTCATTAATATGAACTTGATTAGAATAATCTTAACTCAATTCTCATTCATTGAGTTAAACATCCAAGTCATTGGTGTTGTTTGTACAAGAATATGTGAGAATGTTATCTAATTTATATAAAGTGAATACCCAATATTTTTGAGTGTATTTATATTTTCCACAAATAATTATTTCAATAATCCGTTCCTAACATAAGGGTACATTCTTCATAATGGAATTCATCTCAATTTACATTCCATTGAGACTTATTTGTTGTTATGTGCCAATTCACAATTATATAGTGCATATACTTTGCATTGACATATTATATCATGAATACCATTATTCTCATGATATAACATTGTTTTTATTACCTCAGTTATTTTTATTCAATCATCTCTCATTTGGATTGAAACTCTATGTAAAATATCATTTTTAATGTTTTAATGATTTATTCTTATAATTCATTTTCATTAATGTCCATGTTTTAAAATTGGTTTTATGGATTTACTTATACAGACAAGAATTTTTTTTTTAAAAAAGTTATTTTAAATATTTCAATTTGGTATGGGACCCTTTTATTAAAAAATCTCATTTAATTGGATTCTTGATAAATATTGAGACATTTAAATGTATTCAAGAGAAAGGGGATATTTCCCTCAAATATTTTTACTGGTTATTTTCATCTATGTCAATATCCTTCATTATAAATGATTGTTCTTGATTTATTATAATACAATGTTCCATATTGTATTGTACGAGTTATGTTTGATTGTGTATCTATTATTTTTATACCATTCATGTTTTTTTGTTAAAATATTTACATTTCATATGCTAATTTTTATACAAATGAATATATTATGTTCGAACATTTTAATATGAGGAATGCATTGGAATTAGTATGCGAAGAGTGGATCCCTCTATAGCCCCTTGATGAATCAGTAGATCTCATTAGACAAAAAGTTTCTTGGAACAATTCCTTGACATAATTTTATTTGTTGTCTTGGCACAAGGGCTTGAAAATGTGGTTATGACGTCTAACATTATGCGTTCCATTATTATGAAATTAGCTATTGATATTACATGTGATTATTCGACTAGTACAATAACCATGTGAATATGTAAATGGAATTATTTGATTTATATTTTCTATATTATGATGATGTTTATATTTAAAAGGATTGTGTTTTAGTATTATACATTGCCTTAAATGTTTATGATTATTTATGATAGTCTCTGTTATATTGTTATCTATAATGAGCATCTTAGCTCAACCCCTTATATATTTTATTTTTCCTCAAGATGCAGAAATATATATTTTTATTAACTTATAAAAATAGGCTAAGGAATATGATTGTGTTAAAAGGGGACATAATGTTTTTTTATTTCCATTTCATGATGTAATGTAAAAAATATACATGTATCTAGTACATCCTGGGCTACTAAACTAATCAGCCATTTGAGACTTGATCTATTGTGATCATGCCAATGTTATATAATAATTCATTGACTTTGGGTTTATAGGATTGGGGTGTAATAGTTGGTTTTAGAGTATGTTTTGTACAATCCTTGGAAGTAAGATTTATAAAAACTCTGATTAGAAAAACCTACACTAAGATAGACATTGAGGATTAGTATTGAAGAAGATCCAAATTTTTTGGTAATGTATATTTTATTTGGGTTTTCCAAGACATACATCCTTTTCTAGATACGATTAGTTATAGGTGGCTCTGGAACAGATGAAACATTGAGAAAGAACACTAAGAAGGGGTTTAGGGATTGACCTGTGGTATCCTAGTACATGACAACATGCCTTGTTTCACTCTTTGTTAGGACACGTCTGGGGGATAGGCGTAAGATAATTAACATTTTCATTACAAACTGATTTGAAAGATTATAATATAAGATGAGAATAAATATCCTTGGTTAATACTAAGGTGTTTCAGATTGTAAATAAAGTGTCATGATATTATCTGAATGAGTTTGTCCCTCACGATGCATTCATGTGTTTGTAAAATGTTTGATTCCATGGATTTCATGGTAACATTGAACATGATGTACATAGTGGGAATGATGATGGAAATAAGAAACTAAATGGAATGTTAATTTGTGTAAAATATATCATGTTCATGCTGAAGCAGGTTTCCTAAAATATAATCAATAATATATACATTAACCAACACCAAAACTCAAAAAAGAAGAGAAATGGAGAGAATGATAAGAGATATATTAGAAGAAACATTGGAGAAAAGAAAGCTCAATTTTCATCATTCAATAAATGTGGAATGAGAAACCTAGGAAAGTGTCTCAATAGGTCAAAGAAATTATTTATTTGTGGGAAAGAAGGATATAAAGTAAAGATTTACTGAGGGAATATTAAGAGTAATATGGAAGAAAATAACAATGATTCTAAGAATCTAATTACAGTCATTTTATGTAAATGTATAGGACTTAGGCATTAACCTAGTCAATTCTCTATTATATAGAATAAACTCTAGTTCATGGAAGAACCTATGTGAAAATAAATGGATGACAAAATGTTTAAAAGTATTAATGCTCTGTGTTGATGGAATTAGTGTGGAAGAATTATCTCCAGTATGTGTAACCGTGATATTTTTTATGTGAAAAATATCCTTGAAGAAGAATTGTCTTTTCTTTTGTGGATATAGTTATAAAGAACCATTTGGGTTTAAATGATCCTTTAATTTGAGGAAGTTAGAGGTTATTAATTTTTGGGATGAAAATGTGAGGTATGAGATATCATTTGTGGTAAAATAATGTTATGGTTATTTTAATGAAATTATCTCATGTTCTGAATGTTATAAAATATAGTTTTTGAGAAAGAACAACACGAAGACTGTGTTACAAGTCATCGTGTCAGACAAATCTGCATGAATCGAACCCACGACCAATGGGCGATTGAGATTTATCGCCTACCGCTTGACTACGTGAAGTCCCTGGTTAGTGTGACTAATTATTTTTAGTTAAATGATTTTATTAATAAATAATTTGTTAATTTGAGATCTTATGTTTTATGAAATGGATATCCTTCATATAGGAAAATGATTTGGTGATTAATTGATAAATGTTATTTTGGAAGATGTATGCTCTATTGGGAACACTATATGCCTAAAGAAAATATAATACTATAGAATTTAATTTGTGGACTAATGGTGTAATTTTTTTATTTTGGAATATTATATGTTTTATTTATAGAGATTCATGTTGTTATGGGAAATCATTAACCTATCATAGATAATATGTGATTTGGTTAATTACAATTATCTATGAAACTTTAAGAGAGGCATATGTTATTTGTAGACAAATGATAAGATTTACTATGAATGACTATGTGATTATATGCTTCTCAGATTTGGTTCTTTATCTTAGTTTGGTTTCTATTTAAAGATTTTAAGGATAATTGTTTGTTGAATGGTCTTTATTGAACATTGTGTATTTTTTGTTCAATTTTGGAAATTAATATTATGATTTCTTTCTATAAAGGATTATCAATTTTGAGGATCATCTGATCTTGTACTAACCCTTTGGTTTTGGTTAATCCCCAAATAAGTGGTAAATATATTGTTTATCCTTTTTGGATTATGTGATTCTCTATAGGTTGATTCGAGTGCTTCTAGTGTGACCAATTAATCTTGAATACTCATCATTTGGAGAAAATATGAGTTAGTGGTATAAATATATTAAAGGATGAAACTCTAATTAAAAATTAATTATATATCTTTATGTTCATATTAAATATCATCAATAAATTCATCATCTTTATGATATGGAAGTTAAGATAAAAAATGACATTCGTCTACATTTCCTACTGAGAAACTGATGATTATTTGACCAATCAAAAGTTTGTGGTTTTCTTATTGTTATAATTCTATTGATCATGTTTTCTATCCCTTTCCATATTAATATGACACTTAGTTTATATTCCATATCCATCTTTCCCTACATGGAATCCTATTACGGGTTATCACAGGTAACCTTTGTACTTTTCATAATTTATTTTAAAGTGATAGTTTTATTGACTCTTTCTTCACTGTTGGAAATTAAATGAATATCCCAAACCCAATTTTAAAATTATAAGAACGTATTTCAAAAATTGTGGTGTAATGTAACACCCAATGAATTTATATTAAGTTATTTTCATTAAAGTAATTACATAGCTTGCGCTACACGCAACACCATGTTCAAGCGCACTACGACTTACCAAACTAGCCGTTCAAAAAGTAGTTATGAATGGTTCTAATTTAATTTTGAATTTTATATACTGCATACAATTTTAATATTCATTTTATGTATTTCTTAGACATAATATATGAAAAAATTAAATTTTCCATATAAAATAATATTTTTTTAAACATGCAATTTAACCTCCTTTTAATGGAGAACAATTTTTAAATCTAATATTTTACTAGATATAAATTTTTATTAAATAAAATTATTCCTTATAATAAAAACATAAAAATTTAATTTGGATAAATTTTCTGTACTTTTCTAATAACATTCATATTTTGATGAATAGTAAAAAATAAGAAATTTTAATTAAAAACAACTTTTTTAATCCAAATAATGTATCGTGTAAAATTATAAACATAATGGTTTTGAGGTATAATTAGATTATAGTTTTAACATTAAATCCATTTTTGGTCATCGGAAAAAATTTAAATGTAAATTCGATATAAACACATATTAATCTTTTGATAGTTTTTATTTCTCAAAAAAATAACTTTCTGGTTTTGAAAAATGGAATATTTTTTAAATTAATTATTACTACTTACATTAAATTAATTTGGTGAAATTTAAATCATTTTTGAATTTGAAATACACAAATTATCATATATTGAATTTTTTGTATTTTCTAAAATTTCGATTTTTTGACAAATAGGGAAAGACACTGCGTTATTTTTTAAAACCAACTTTTTATTTAAATAATTGATTATTTTATTTAAATTTATTTTAATTCAAAATTGATACATATTACCAATATAAATTCAATGTATTTAATTGGAGGTATTTTTTCATAGTATTAGATGTATAAAATGTTATTGATCTTTTTACCTTCTTTTACACACCTTCTAAGAACATTTGAAAATTTTCATAAAACATAATTTAACCACTACTGTGATTTAACATTCAAAAATCTAAGAGAAATTATTTACATCAGTAAGTTAAATTTGGATCAATCAGATCAAAATATTTTTTGTTTATAGTATCTTTTGGATTTTATTTACCACGATTAAAAGTAAATAGGGAAATTAATGGTAAAAAAGATATTATAATTATCCTAAAACATGTCCTAATTCTATTGGTTAACTATATTTCGACCAAAATAATCCTTAGGAATAAAATATGACCCTTTTTTCCACTAGGATTAGATTAATACATTAATTATTATTTTATTCAATGAAGAGGAAAATGTGTAAAATCTAATGTTTAATAATGAAACCATTTTTAATATGGGTTTATACATAATATAAATTTGACTATAAATATTAATTATAAATATAAAATATTTCATACATTATGATATTTTATTTATAAATTTTAAAAATTATATAACTAAATTTATTTATGACACAATAATGATGCAGTAATTATCTAATTAATGAATAATTAAAATAATTGATATTATAAATATTAAAATAAATGTAAATTGAGACAATTGATTCATTACAAGAATTTAATAGGATCATATGACATGTTAGGTTTGAGTTAATGAATTTTTTTCTAAGTAATCAAGATGACATGACATTAACAAAAACCAAATACTAAATAGTATCAAAATTGACATAATTGATTTTTTAAAACAAATACTATTTTATTAAATTATATAATAGTTCTAAAAATATATGGTTCGGAACAAAAATTATTTAATGATAGATTTTTTATTAATGAACCAATTTTGGTTCACTTGAAGTTTATTGTATATTTATTAAACATATAATATAAAAATACAAGGAGACATAGTAAATGTAAAACTATTTAATTAAGAGTTTATTAAAAAAGATAAGGCTAATATAGTGACCTAATCCTGTATAAAACCTATTGGTTGAGAGGTTTTCATCCCACCACCACCTTATCCTACAAATAAATTCATTTTTATCAATTAAAAACCGAAAATGGATTTAGAATAAAATAATATTTTAAGCATTTCCACTTGTGACCATCACCTATCTTATAAAAGGGGAACTTCCCTTTCTCATAATTTCCCACCTCCAATGTCATTTGGCACGGCCATCGCATACCAAAATATCCTCTCATCTTTTCTCACATCATCCTAGAGTCCATACTTTGTTCATAAATCCATCCTATGGATCCCTTTGGATAAAATCAAATGGAAGCACCCCGAAGAAGAGGTAATTATTTCATCACCTCTTTCAATGTTCTTCCTATTTCCATTTCCTCTTTTTTTGTTTTTCCCATAAAAAATAATAACCATAGTAACTTATACATATAGTGATGTTATTATAAATATGGTACAACCATATTCATTATTCTTTCTGTCCCATGAATGACAAAGTCACCGTACGTGCTTACATATGATTTACAGTCTCCAAGTTCTGGTGTAATTGTTATTCAACACATAATTATTTGGATGAGTATAATAATTCTATATAATTTATTTAAATAATAAATATAACATGTTAATTATTATGTATATATTATATAACATCCATTTATATTGGATTTCAACTTCAATTGAATGTTATTGTCGCTCGTGTGTACGTACGGATTACAGTCTCCACGAATTCCATGAGATTTATTCCTCATCGTAACCATTAAAGAATAATGTTCATTTTATGATTAAAAATAATTTTTAAGAACATAATATAATTATGTATATGAATCAAATACATCCTATCCATAACAAACATGATTTACGTAACAAAACATATAAAGATAAATGAATTAGTTAACACCCAAAACAATGATACTACTAAAATATTATTAACAAGGTAATATTAGAAGATCATATATGATATCATATTTATTTATGTGGTAATTGAATAATTTTATATCAATTATTTAACATAATCACTCCATTTATAATTTTCATTTTATGCAATCATTGTTGATTATTTTACTCCAAGATTATGTGTGAAATCACTATTTATTTATTTATGTATTAAGTTCCACTCACCTTTGTGTGGATATACGACTGATACACATTATCACCCTATTGATAAATTATAAAGTGATCAATATGAACCTGAAAAGAGTAATCTTAACTCAATAATCATTCATTTAGTTAAACATCCAAGTCATTTCTGTAGTTTTTAAAATAATATGTCTCAATGTTCTCTATTTGATTTACAATGAATATCCAATCATATTGTGTAACTCCCCGACCCCTCTAGAACAGATTCGTTGCATTACATGTTATACTAGCATGGTCAGAAGGAATGGAAGTCCCAAAGGAAGAATCATTTTAGTAGTCTTGAAGAATCTATATACAGATATGTAACTCAAAATTCCATTGAAATTGTTTTAAAAATACGATATAAAAAAACTAAAGACTGCATCCATAAGAACTAAATAAATTATCTCTTCCTCGTCACCTATTTAAATTAAAAAATGAAATGGTTGAGATCAAACACTCAATAAGGGTTAAAAATTCAGGAAACCTGAATCCATAATAACTGAATCGTAAACTATTTGACATAATCAATATGGCATGGTGAATAAAAGAAAAACTCACGCCATTAATAAACTGAGATTGAAACTACATCCATGGATTTTGTCATAGTGAAAACCAAATTAATAGTAATAACTAATAACGAGTAAAGAGAATGATTATTAATTGGATTTAATTTATCTATCACATGATACCATAATACTCTAAAAACATTTTAGTTATATTGGTAGAAACCCGTCAGATTTCAGGAAACAAACGCAAAGAGTTTGTCACCGACTGGTTTGTCTCAATAGACCTATCGATGCATAGAGGGGATATAGTGTGCCCCAACCACCTATTAATAGAAATAATTAATTATAAATAGATTCAACACAACATTAACATGAATTTAAATTATCTGTATAGAATAGAGGATACAAATTCATTGATATTTCCATAGTCAAAACAATATTAAAAATAAATACCATATGTAAGATGGTATACGGCTTAGGAAATAATCATATATATAACATGAAAAATAGATATTTAAATGGAATATAATTTCAATTGAAATGTTATATAATATGGGTATTAGTTACACCACATAATAAATAGTAGGTGCACGATACTATGCAAGTCACAATGAAGTGAATATTGAGACAAAGTGTGTTACCACATTGTCATCAATTGAGTCATATGACCAAATGTTAATAACCAAAAAATTTATCACAGAATAACATTAATATAAAGATAATCATGATAATATATTTCAAATGGATGTACAACTATACCACATATACAAATTAAGAGGCAAACAATGGAAATCCCACAGAATTGAAAGTGAGATGAGAAAACCCCTTACAAAAATTTCAGCATGGGAACGAGTGTTCTTATGAGGGATTTATGAGAGTTAAATGGGTAAACCATTATTTATATTTCATAATAGAAGTATGTTGGAGGTTTTAAATCATACCTCATCATTAGGTATTAAAAATATAAGGGTGAAACATAGGGAAGATTCTTGAATAAAAGGGAGAGAGAGGATCCCATACCATGAACAGATAATTATGTTGAGGGAAAATCAATGATATAGTTATGTGTAACAAAAATAAACCCGCAAAATAAATGTGGATATAAAAAATAAAACAATCATTGGTCATTCACACATATTTTTGGAAAATAAAAAACTAATGACATTAATGTTTAACTCAATGAATTGAAATTGAGATAACATATACCTTATAGAGATTGCGTCATTAGTGTGACGATAAATCAATTAAATATTTAACTGTGAAAAAAATAGAAAAAATATAAGTGGATATATAGGATAATAAAATCATAGGTCATTCACACAAATTCTTGGAACAATATAACCAATTAAATAGATGTTTAACTCAAATTATGATAATTCAGTTAAGCAATCCCTTACCTTATGCTTGAAGGTGTTCTTGATTGTTCTTAACGACCTGAATAATCAAATTTATATTCATTAATTAATATTTATAGAACCTCATTAACATTTAATTGATATGTTATAACCTTATTAGTTTAATTAATGGCCTTTTTTATGGGTTTAAGAGATTCAATTTTATTGTTTTTGTAGCATTTCCTTCTTTTGTTTTCCTAATCTATTTTTTTATATTCATGAATAGATGATTTATTGAAATATAGTTAGACATTAATGATTGTTAATATAAATAATTTGTGAAATTAAAGAGATATAACTGATCTTATAATGATACTGGTTATATACCATGGGGACGACTCATTCAATGAGTTTCAAATAAATGCTTGGATTTTTCTTGGTGGTTTTGTGCATGATAAACTTGTTTTGTATTATTATTCCATATTATGAATGTGTAAGGATTCCTGAGCATTAATAAAGATAAAATAAATATATTATTACATTTTTCAACCATTGAAAAGGCTTCATGACCAGCATTTAAAATACTAATACAAATTGAAAACCCATCTTCCATGAGTGTGATAAATTAACACATCTTAAACGGTGCTTGCATTTATCGTATAAAAGGATGGGGAAAGGGAGATTATGATGAAATGATCCATTAGAACAATGAAATCTAGTATATGTATGTTACTAGAATTATCATGGAATTTGGATGTGGGGAGGTGATAATGGAGAACAAAATCATGGAACATTGTAAAATAAATTGAAAGAAAAGGTAAGAAAGGTTCACCTCTTGAGTACTCCTTGAGAATCTCCTTAAGGCCTTTGTGTTTGGCCTTTTGGTGAGACATGCAGGTCTTGGAAGTTGGGAGAGGGTTGGGAAGAGTATTTGGCAGAATCTAGGTAAGTCTTGAAGCTTGAGTGGTGTGGGAGGAAGAGGGGGTGAGGGGTGGTTTATATAGTGGAGGGGAGAGGAGTTTTCCTAATATTATAATCATTAATTTATTATTTCCTCTCAAACAAGAAATAGTGAGTATTCCATGACCATGAATAGTAATATATGCATGGGAGTTTGATGTTTGGGTTCTTACATCACTCATGATTCTAGGAATAGTTAATTTAAATCATAATGTATTTATATGGTAAATTAATGTATTTTACTATTCACCAAAAATTCAAGTATTTCAGAAAAATCCCAAAAAATCACCCAACCTATTTTCAATGTGTAGAATCCAAAATTGAAGTCCATTTTTGAAAAATAATTTCATATTTATGATTAATTAAAAATTTAATTAAATCATTATTTAATAGTAATATATAAATAATTAAAATATTCATATTCATTTTGATGTGCCTAAATTAATTTATACACTCAGGGGTATGGATACCATTAAAAAGAATCATATAACTATTCATATGGTGTAGTTACTATTTATAATGGTAGGTTACTATTCATAATGGTAGGTTAATATTCACCGAAAATTAAGTTAATTCTATCAAACTCTAAATATCATCCTGAACACAACCATGTATGTCAAATTTTAAAAATTCGAATCACAGAACATGAAAATTTTTGTTTAATGGAATAGTTATGGAAATATTCAATATGTAACTATTTTTTCTTCCAAAGAGGATTAGTGATTCATGAAATATAATTTATTTATTGAATACATTTTTTTAAGAGAAACATACCCTAAAATGTTTGGGGTGCTACATTATTCCCTCCTTCAGAAATTTTGTCCTCGAAATTTTATGAATAATGTCTTACAAAAATATGTACGTGGTTATTCTTCAAAACATTCTCATGTTCCCAAGTTGATTCCTCCATATTTCGGTTCCTCGAAAGAACCTTTACTTGATGAGTTTTCTTATTTCTCAATACATGCTCCCTTTTTTCAATAATCCCGATTGGCTTTTCACAAAATGAAAAATCAGGTTCTAGTTCTATTTCTTCATTAATGAATACATGTATTGGCTCTGGCATGTATTTCTTTAACAATGACACATGGAACACATCAGGAAATTTAGAGAGAGTTAGAGGCATTGCTAAACGGAAAGATACAACTCCAATTCTTTCTCAAATTTGAAATGGTTTGATGTACCTGTGGCTCAATTTCTCTTTCCTACCGAATCATAAGACACCATTCAATGGATATATTTATAGAAAGACATAATCTCCCACTTGGAATTCCAAATCCATTCACCGTTTGTCAGTATAACTCTTCTTCCTACATTGGGATTCTTTGATAGGGGCTTGGATTTCCTTCACATTTGTTATGGTATCTTTAATAAGTATCAGGCCTATAAGTTTCCTCACACCAACTTCATCCCAACAAGTTAGAGTTCGACATCTCTCTCCATATAACGCTTCATATGGATCCATTTCAATTTAATAATGTAAACTATTGTTGTAGGAAAATTCCTCTGAAGGCAAGTATTGATCCCACTTACCTTGGATGTCAAGAGATCATGATCTTAGAATGTCTTCCAGAGTTTGAATAGTCCTTTTAGACTATCCGACGGTTTGGGGGTGATAATATGTACTCATATAAAGATAAATATTCAAATATTTCTAGAGACATTTCCAAAATAATGAGGAAACTGAGGATCTCGATCGTACAAAATCTATAGAGGTGCACAATGAAGTCTTACAAATTCATTAATATAAAGTCTTTCTTGGTTCTCAAGTGGTAAATCCACTCTTATAAGAGGGAAATGTGATGATTTTTTTGAGATGATCTACAATTAAGCATATGGCATCATTATTTCTAGGTGTCCATGGTAGTCTGGTGACAATATCCATTGTAATGATATCCAACTTACACAATGGAATATGTACGAGTTGCATCACTCCTCTAGGGTATTGTCTCTCTACATTCACTTGTTGAAAAACTAGAAACCTTGACACATAGTCATCAATTTTCCACTTCATATTATCCAACCAGAAATATTCCCTCAGATCTTGATACAACTTTGTGCTTCCTGGGTGTATAGAGAAATTTGTGTTATAAGAATCATCTAATAGTTTCCTTTTTTAGCTCAGGTATTGATAGAATGCATAACATCTTACGAAACATCAGAACTCCGTCCTCAAAGACAAATTATGCCTATCTCCCATCCTTGAGAGCAATAATTTCCATGTGTAGATTCTCATCATCAGATTGATATATTTTTATATTCTATAAGAATGATGTGTTTTCAATCATTTTAAAGAGAAGAGATGTTACCCCATCCATAACAATTCTTATATCCATCATTAGTAGATCCAAAAATATAGGATCTCACTCAACCATCATTTGAGTCAGTAGTCCCTAATCTTTCCTAATTAATGAGTCTTCCACCTAATTTGGATTTCTTAGGTGGTAGTGTATTGATCAATCATAATCATTGAGTAACTTGAGCCTTCTCCTTTGCCTCATATTGAGTTATTTTTGAGTGAAAATGTATTCCAAACACTTCTTGTCCGTATAAATCTCACTTATTTCTCCATAGAGATAATTTCTCTATATTTTAAGAGAAAAGATTTTGGCTGCTAACTCAAGATCATGAGTTGGATAATATTTCTCATGAGTCGTAAACTGTCTTGATGCATAAGTAGTAACTTTATCAATTTTCATAAGGACACAACCCATTCCATTATTTTATGCATCTCCGTATAAAACAAATCCATCACATCCAGATGGAAGAGTCAAAATTGAAGGATTTAACAGTATTATTTTCAATTCCTCTATGCACTATGTATATTCTATTATCCAAAAAAACATAACTCTTTTACGTGGGAGCTTGGTTAGTGGGTTATCCAGTCATGTAAAATTATGCACTAAATTCTAATAGTAATATGCTAAGCCACTAAAACTACCTACCTCAGTTCTTTTTGTTGGTGAGATCCATTCTATGATTTCTTTATCTTTAAAGGATCAACAAGGATTCCATCCTTAAAGAAAATATGGCCTACAATAGAAACTGATTGAATCTAGAATTCACACTTGCTAAATATCACATATAATTTATTTTTTCTATGATTTTTTAGATTAATCTGCATGTGATCCTCATGGTCTTCATAGATTTTTGGGTATTCTAGGATATGACTTATAAAAACCACAACTATGTTATCATGATATTCAATGAAAAATCAATTAATTAAATCTATGAAAACAGATGGTGCATTAGCCAATCCAAAAAGCATCACAGTAAAATTGTAATGCCCAGACCTGGTTCGAAATGGTATCTTGGGAATATCTTCCTTCCTCACACAAAGGTGATGATATCTGTATCGAAGGTAAGTCTTAGAAAAGTATTGAGCTTTGTGAAGTTGATCATGTAAATTATCAATTTGAGATATGGTACATATTCTTTATTGTAATAGCATTGATTTCCCTATAATCAATGCATAGCATGAAGGATCCATCTTTCTTCTTGAAAAAGAGGATAGGGGCTCCCCATGGAAAAACACTGGGTCGAATAGATCTCTTTTCACTCAATTCCTCTAGTAATTTTTTTAGTTCCACTAATTCCATGATTGCCATTCTATAGGGATTCGTTGATATAGGTCTTGCACCAGGAATTAAGTCATTGGACAACTCAGTTTCCCTCCCTGGAGGATGTCTAGGTAAATCCACTGGAAATACATCAATGTAATCTTGCACTATATGCATATCTTCAATAGGAATATTTCCCTCCACAATAATAGATATTGGGTTCTCTTACACTCTAATAATTGCATTCAATAGAGCTACATAGGGAGGATCTAGATAAGAATTGTGTGGTGAGGCTTATACTCTAAATATTAGAGATTCTACACCATTTTTAAAATTTGAAACTCTCTTTGTCTTGCAATAAATCTTCGCATCTTAGTTTGATAGCCAATTCTTACCCAGAATTATGTCAAAGTCATTCATTGGTAGGATGATAAGATTAGAAACTAAACCCTATTTATTTTTCATGAGGGGGACTAGTTGACGTGCCTTTGTTGCAATGATGCATCCCCAAGGAGTTTTGACTGATAATTCCTTTATTATATCAACTTCATCATGTATAGTTTTATTGGAAAACTAGGAAGATATACATGAATGTGATGATCCAGAATCAAATAATGTGTTGGATATTTTTGACGAAACAATTGAAATACCTACCACCACATCATTAGGAAAATCAACATCCATAGTTGTAATAGCATAAGCTCTCCCATGCTCTCTTTGATTTTATGGAGGCATGATTATTTTGAATTTAGGACTCTCATTTTCATAGTGTCCCATCTCTAAACCATTGTAGTATTTAACAACATCAAATTATTTCTACCCCTTTCATTCATTAGATAAATGACCATTTTCTCTACACTTATAGTAGACTCCCATTCCTTTAAAGTGTCTCCTGATATGATTCTTTCCACAGTTCTTGCATAATGGGAATTTCTTCATTCCCTTGATCTTCTTTGGAACTATCCTTTTCCTTCATTATCAGAGTACCTCTTTTTATCTTGGTTTCTCGTGAAAAAATTAGATCTAGAAAATTCCTTATCTATTTGGACGGCATGTGATACAATTTCATCATATGATGAAAATTTTTGAGTAGCCATTTCCATTTGATGACATGGCTTAATAACTTCAAAGAAATGATCAAATTTTTCTGTCGAGTCACATATGTAATCTACGGCATACCTGGATAGCCTTGTGAGGGTAGCCTCACACTCTATAACACCGTCTTCTTCCCTTTGCATTAAGCTAAGTAATTTCCTCTTCATTTTAGTTCGTTGCTGAAGAGGAAAATATTTTTTGAAGAATATTTCTTTAAAAGTCCTCCATTCTAAATATTTTATTTATTCTTCATCTGTGGTATTCTGAATCAAGATTCATCATTTATCATCATCACCCTAGAGACAATAAACATCAAGTACTACCTTTTTCATTTTCATTGCATCTTAATGTCATGAATATCGTTTCAAGGGACCTGATGCACAACTCAGAAACTGCAGGATTTGTATTACCACTTAATGATGGGGGCTCTTGCCGCATGAAATGATCCAACACAGGTGTGTAATGGTTATTCGTTACAACCTGCGTAAGTTGTCCTAATATAGTCATGATGGGATCTTCTCAAAAATTGTCATTGATGACATGGTTAGTGGGGAGATCCCTACATTACCCATGAGTATTGATTCACCTTATTCCATTAGAATCCATTTATAAATTATTTAACACACTCTATTACGGTATGAATCCAAATGTATAATCATAATTTAACAAAACACATAGCATTAATAGAGATCTTACGCATTGCTAATACCATAATAAGAAAAATGGTTTCTTTGAGGAATAATTTACATTCCAAGCATTCCTAATGGATTGAAATGAAAATATGAATTTTACTATGTTTATGACCCAGGAGTTTCATAAACAAGTGTGCAGAAAGGCCCATTTCCATGTCCCAGGATACCCCTAGTCAAGCCTGAAACTCCTTATCCGAGCTTTTACTGCTAGGTAAAACTCTGCCAGAGCCACCTCTACCTGCTCATATCCATATAGAAATGTATTTGTTAGAAAGATTCACATAATCTATTCCATACTGAAATACCAGGACGTTCTTGTATGTTCATCCTCAAATAATACCTTAGGGATTTGTTCCTTAATCATCATTTTCTAATCTAGTTTCCATGTTTGCTACTAAACTTCCTCTAATACAAACTGTAATGCCTCGACCCCTCATGACTAGTGTCGGTGCATTACTAAGTACATTGTCACATCTAGAAGGAATAAAAACCATAAGGAACGACCATTTTAGTATTCTTAATGAAACTAGATACATAAATGTAACTCAAAATTACATTGGAATATGTTTCAAAATACAATACATAACAAAAACTAAAGACTGCATCCAGAAGAACTCAATAAATGATCTCCTCTCCGTCACTTGTTTAAAGTAAAAAATAAAAGGGTTGAGATAAAATTCTATGTAAGGGATACAAATTGCAGAATCATGAATCAATAATGAATAAATTGTAAACAATTTTACATAATTAATTTGGCATGGTGAAGTAATGAAAATCTCTTGTCATTAATAAACTGAGAATGAAATTGCCTCCATATATTTTGTCATATTGAAAACCCCGTGGATGGTAATAAATAATAATTAATAAATAGAATGGTTATTAATTGGATATTAGGTATCAGGAAAATGATACCACAATACCATAAAAACAGTTTAGTTCTTTTGGTAGAAACCTGTTTGATTTTAGGAAACAAACTCGAAGGGTTTGTCGCCAACTGATTTTATCATGAGACCTATCGGTGTCTGAATTATTAGATTCACACATTTAACCCTTCATAAAATATGTACATTAATTCATTGGAGGTTCACCCTCAAAATTTCGGCTCATTTGGAAACTGGATGTACGAGTTATGAGTTTTTCATTAGAGGATTCTTTTTCTGGACGAAGTTTCCAAGAAGGTTCCTCCAAATGTATAACATTCAATAGAAGCATTAATGACCTCACAACTCCTACTAATTTTGTTTAGATCTAGACCTATGTTTCATTGTTCTATACCTGGTGTAAACACATCATTCTAATTTGTGCAATCCGATTTTTGGTTCTGTTACGTGGGCAGGGTCCACGTTGTCCGCCCAAAAAAGATTCAAAGTTCAACGAATTTTTAGGCCCTTTAGATGGATGAATCAACTCCTGTTCAAGGAATGAAATTTGAGTAAATAAGGTATGTATTCCAAAAAAAATCGATAAATTTGGATTTATATTTTTCCTGAAATGGCTAAAATACCCTTGATACAAAAAAATTTCTAAATTCCGGGATTATGTGTTTTCACCATTTTTCTCAAAACCCATCATAATTCCAAAATTGATTCATATAAGATCAAATTGATGATTTTTATGAATAAAAAAATATAAATTCATACAAAAAATGTGGAAAATATTATCTCCATCAGTAACAATGAAGTGAAAATTGAGACAAAGCTCATTACCACATTGTAATCAATTGAGTCGTATGACCCAATGTTACTAACCACCAAATGAATCACAGAATAACATGAATACAAAGAGAATCATGATAATATAAATCAAATGGAATTAAAATTATAACACATATAAGAAATAAGAGGCAAACAATGGAAATCCCACAGAATTGATAGTGATATGAGAAAACCCCTTACAATCATTTCAGCATGGAAACGAGTGTTCTTGAGAGAGCTTAATAATATGTAAAGGGATATTCAAATATTTATATGACATAAGGGAAGTATGGTGGAGGTGAAAAAATATATATCATAATTAGGTATTTAAAAAAAAAGTTTGCAACATATAGAAGATGCTTGAATAAAAGGGATATAGAGGATCCCTTACTAAGAACGTATCATTATATTGAGGGAAAATCAATGAAATAATTATGTGTGATAGACATAAGCCCAAAAAATAAATTTGGATATAAATAATAAAACAATCCTTGTTCATTCACACATATTCGGGGAAAATAAAAAACCAATGACATTGATGTCTAACTCAACGAATGGAAATTGAGTTAAGATGTCCCTTACAAAGATTATGTCATTAGAGTGACGATAAATCAATGAAATATTTATGTGTGACAAATAAAAATAAAAAACATATAAGTGGAAATATATTATAAAACAATCATAATTCATTCACACATATTCTTGGAGTAATGTACCAATTAAATAGACATTCAACTCAAAGAATGAAAATTGAGTTAAGCAATCCCTTACCTTATGCTAGAAGGTGTTATTGATTGTCCTCAATGATCTTAATAATAAAATTTAGGATCATTAATTAATAATTTCAGAACCTTATAAACATGTAATTGATATTTTATAACCATATTAGGTTCATTAATGGAATTTGTTTTGGGTTTAAGTGATTCAATTTTATTGTTTTGGTAGCATTTCCTTCTTTGGTTTTCCTGATCCGTTTACTTGTATTCATTAATGGATGTTTGTTTAAAATATGGTTAAATATCTAGAATTGTTATCATAAATTTTTAGTGACACTAAAAAGATATAAATTATCTTATAATTATTCTTGTTATATACAATGAAGATGACACATTAGATGAGTATAAAATAAATTCTTGGATTTGGCTTGGTGGTTTTGTGCACAGAAAGGTTATTTTGTATTATTATTCCATATTATGAATATTTAAGTATTAATGAATAGTAATCACGATAAAATTAATATATTATGACCTAGTTCAACCATTAAAAAGGTTTCTTGTCCATTATTTCTGATAGTAATGCTAATTGAAAACCCATTATTCGTGAGTGTGATAAATTAACACATCTCGGACCGTGTTTTCATTTATTGTTTAAAAGGAGGGGAAAAAGAGAGATTATGATAAAATATTCCATTATCACAATGAAAATAAATTACATGTAATTTTCTGTAATTATCATGGAATTTGGATAAGGGGAGGTAAAAATGGAGAACAAATTAATGGAACTCTGTAAAAAATATTGAATAAAAAAGAAGAAAGGTTAACCTTTTGAGTAATCCTACCTGAGAATCTCCTTAAGGCCTTTGTTTCTGGCGTTTTGGTGAGACCAGAAGGTATTGGACGTTGATAGAGCACTTGGGAAGTGTATTTGAATAAATTAAGGTAAGTCTCGAATCTTGAGTGGTGTGGGATGAAGAGGGGGCCAAGGGTGGTTTATATAGTGGAGGGGAAAGGAGTTTTCTTAATAATCTAATCATTAATTTATTATTTCCTCTCAAGTCAAGCAATAATTACTATTACATGAACAAGAATAGTAATATATGCTTGTAAGTTTGATATATGGGTTCTTACATCACTAATGATGCTAGGAATAGTTAATTTAAATTTCAAAAATTATACGGTAAAATAATGTATTTTACTATTCAATAAAAACTGAAGTATTTCCAAAAAATTCCAAAAATTCACCCTAAGAAGTTTTCAACATGTAGATTCCAAAAAAGAAATATATTTTTTAAAAATAATTTTCTAAATATGAATAATTATTTATTTAATTAAAAGCTTATTTAATAGAAATATATAAACAATTATAATATTCATCTTAATTTTTAAGGTGCCAAAATTCATTTATACACTCAAGCATATGGATAACATTCATAAGAGTCATATTACTATTCATAAGGGATAGTTACTATTCATATCTGTAGGTTAATATTCTTAAGGGTAGGTTATTATTCACTGAAAATTAACATAATTCTATCAAACTCTAAATAGCATCCCGAACACAACCGTGTATGTCATATTTTTAAAATTCGAATCATAGAGCTAGAAAATTTATCTTTGGTGTCTAGGATATGGATATCTCTTATAAGTAACCACGTTTTGTTCCACAGAGGATCAGTGTTTCAGGAATTATAAGCTATCTAATGTATAGTGTTTTTTAGGATAATCATAAAATAAAATTATTGGGGTGCTACATATTGAGTGTATTTATATTTTTAATAGATTATTATGTCATTGATTTATCATTAACCTATGGATACAGTCATTATAATGGAATTCATCTCAATTTACATTCCATTGAGACTTATTTGTTGTTACGCACCATTTCAGTTTTATATGTTGTTTATACTTTACATTGACATAGTTTATCATGAATACCTTTATTCTAATGACATTTCAAGGTTATGCTTACCTCAATTATTTGTATTCAAGCATATATAATATGGTTAAGAACTCTAACAAACTATAATTTTAAATGTTTCAATGATTTATTCTTATAAATCATTCTCTTGAATGTCTATGTTTTAAAAAAGGTTTTAAGGATTTATTTATATGGACATGAATTTTTTAAAATTAAATTTTCTTTTAAAAGTTTCAAACTAGTATGGGACACCTTAATTCAAAAATCTATTTTAAATGGCTTCGTAATAAATTGTGAGACTTTTAAATGATTTGAAGAAAAATGGGATATCTCTCTCAAATAGTTTTACTGATTATTTTCATCTATGTCAATATCATTCATTATTCTTGATTGAGGTTGATTTATTGTAATAGAATATTCCATATTGTATTGAATGTGTTATGTTTGATTGTGGATGTTCTATTTTAATAACATTCATTGTTTGTGGTTAAAATATATACATTTCATATGAAAATTTTAATACGAATAATTAGATTATGTTCCAACCTTTTCATATGAGAAATGAATTGTATTTAGTAAAAGACCGGTCAAGCCTACTATGGCTCGTAGATGCATTAGTTAGACGCATGAGACAAACTAGTGTCTTGGCACAAGGCCTTGACAAAATTTAATTTGTAGTCTTGGCATGAGGCCTTGAATATGTATTTATGATGTCCGACATTATGCAACACATCATTATAAAATTAGCTGTTGAAATCACATGTAATTATTCGACTAGTATAATGTCCATGTGAATAAGTAAATTTAATTATCTGATTTATATTTTTCATATTATGATTAAGTTTATGTTTAAAAGGCTTTTGTTTTAGTATTATTAATTTCCTTAAATTATTATTCTTATTTATTAGTTTATCTAATATATTGTTATCCTTATTTAACATCTATGGTCACCTAATTCTATGTTTTATTTTTCCCCAGCATGTGAAAAAGTTTATTACGATTAACCTGCAAGAATAGGCTAAGTGAAATGAGTGTGTTCAAACGGCCCACAATGTTATTGTTTTCCAATTTATCGATGTAATATAAAACTGATGTATGTATCTATTACTTCAAAACCCACTAAACTAATTGGTATTTTCATTATTATTCTCTTGTTATCATGAAAATGTTGTGTAATAATGCACTGAATCTGGGTAACTAGGGTCAGGGAGCTACACCTACCACCGTAATGTATGTATTCCAGAGAATTTAACCTTTTTTCAAAATAGCCAAAAGGATTTTGTTTTTCACATTTTATTTCAAATGGTATGTTGTAATAAGACATTTACACTATTTTATATCGATTACAAACATATGTGACCAGTAATTTTGTTCTATAATTTTCATTCCTCATGTTCGAATAACATGATATAATTTTCATCATTGAAAATGAATTGGATCCATTTTGATCATAATTCATTATGGTGATTCATTCCATCCCTTTATTTAAAAGTTATCCCCTTCATAAAAATTATATAAAAATACTCAATCACAAAAATATCTCACACTCAATAAATTTTTTCCACATCCATCTACCATGATAATATATATCTTTCAAATAAATTTTCTATCAACGACTTCTATCTAGAGGACTATGATTATGAGTCCTTTATTATTTAAATAAAAAACAAATCCATATTTTCCATATTTTATTTCATATATGTTATTTTATTTCGTGTTCATGTGTAAGGTCTATTCGTTGTCTAGTATCCATGAGTTGCGCCAATCAATTTCTCTCAATGAAACATCAACATTATTCGAAATATCTTATGGTTTATTTTTTTTATCCTTGACCATTTTAGAAACATCTTCTACATTTTTGATACCCAAATATCTATTTTGTATTAGTAGATTATATTTTATCACAAAAAAAAGATATTTATCAATTTGTTTTATGAATTTATCATCTATTAGAATCTTCCCTTCTAGGACACATGAGTTACCAATAATTGTTCACATGAGGTACGATATTACATACTATGTCCATATCCATTTAACAAAATGAAATAATAAATGTATTCATAATAATTAAATAAACAAATACTTTCTTTATTTTGGTATTTTTCCTCTCTATAGATTCTGTTTCAAATGGATTAATAATATTGAGTGTAACAACATTAAATTGAAATAACACCTCATATTTTGTGTTAATCCCACATTTCTAACTACATGAAAAGTAGGCTTTTATGCATCTTTCAAGTAACATTACTCCATGGAGTCAATTCTTGTGGAAAAACAATGACATGGTTGACTTCTCCATTTAATCATACATTGAATTTTGTTTCCCTTTATTTTAATGTGTTTCTCCAATGTAATGGGAATACCCTCTTCATTGATTATTTCTTCTCTTTTTTATCCTAAACATTTAAAAACTAATATTGGAAACTAGAATCCATTCATAAAGCTAGGTGTATATCTTATTCCTAACACTTTCATTATTAATCTATTAAATATTATTCAAGTTATTTTTCCCACTTGTGGACAAACAAAGACATGTTTTGGGCCTGTTGCACCACAATATTCTTCAGTTTTACAAAATCTCTTCTGTTTCATGGAATTAATGATTTTTTATCTTCCTATTCATCATTTGAATATAATTTCCCTTTTCTGTCATTTATATATAAAAATTATTCATGAATCAATTTTTTTTTAATTTGGTTTTTTAAAGTTATTAATAGTTATAGGGGAATCTATAAGATCATCATTAAGTCATAAACTACCCACAAAACCATAATATTATGTACCAGTACATCCACATTCAGGTCTATTGATAAGAAAAACTAAAATATGATCTATGTATTTCGAAAAAAAATTAGATTATTCCATATCAGATGCACGTGAACTATCATCTTCATGAGATTATTTTTTCCCTATTACGTATATTCACAACAAGTTTCACATTATTTTAACTTATTTAAAATACATATTCCTATATTACACATCATATTCATCTCAGTTAATAATAATATATTTAACAAAAATACGACCTACAAAAACACATCATAAAAAATATGATGAAATATATTACAAAACACAATAGAAATCATCTTTTTCCTGATCATCATTAATAGAGAGAGTCATCATTTCCATGAATGAAACATCCCAAGAGTTTTCCATCACTTAGAACTCATTATCATTATTCCTCATTTCATAAGGAATTTGTGATCAATAATGACTATGGAGATAAGTAAAATTTGAATCCTTGACTGTATATATAGAGAGAATGACATTAAATAATTGAAGCGACCTAGTGAAGATTAATTTTTATCATGGTTTCATAAATAAATTTTCTAATACCTAACATATATTTAATAATAACATTCATTTGATTATAAAATGAATCATCATTTTCAATATCACCCATCCTTGGGTCATAATATCTATTCAATATCACTTTCATCTTTACATATCAATCTTCTCAATCACCATCATAAATTATAAATATTTTTTCTCACAGAGTATTATATACTTTAAAGGACATTTCCTTTGTGAAGGTATGGTTGGATAAGGATTCCTATACATAATTTATAAAATTATCATCCATATCCATATTTTAATGTCTTATTATTGTAAGTCTCTACATTTCATTATTGTAGTGATCCCAAAATTTGATGTTATATATAATTACATAACCCGTAACCTTATTTAATATTTTATTATATTATTCAATTAATGTAAATTAACAAGTTTAAAAACTTAAAGGACAATATAATTTAAAATTTTATCTTATTTCATGATCTATGAGAGAACGTTTCACCAATTAAAACCATACATTAGATAAAAAATTATTGGTGAATTATCAAGGGATTACCATGAGTTGTTGGGGGAATCAATTTGAAAATGACATTAACCATTTAATCCATTGATCGTGATCATATTATATCTTTTTAAGGTAAAATAATTTTATCTCACAAAAATAATATAAATAATATAATATTTTATTAAATGGAACACATAAAATTTTACTTTGTTCACCATTACAAGTCTAGTATAAGGAGAATGTGGTTGATGATGTGTCTATTTCCCAAAAACAATGGATCACAATTCATTTTTCTGGTTTACACAATAGAGTAGTCTCACTAAAAATCAGGTTTCACAATTATTATAATATTAGAAAACTCAATTACTATTAACAAAAGGAGACCACACTATTACATTATTCATATTCATTATCTTATTTATGATACTGATATTACAATAATTCAGTTAAATCCATGTGATTCTTCCACACCATCTTATGGTACTCATAAAAATTCCTTATCTTCCATTACATCCTATCTTGTAGAAATAAATATCTACCTGATTCGAAATTAAAATCTATAAGGCTATATCCAAACATTTAATTTCAATCATATAGATCATATTTAATTGCTTTTCGTATTATTTTTTCATGTGTACCACATGATTATTCAAGTCATAAATTACCATTTAATCAAAATTAGACACCCTATAGATCTAGGAAGTAAATTTCCCTTTTAGGATCTAGCCTAAAACAAAAAAACTACTAAGTTGTGGAATGATACTAGATTATATAGATTACTATACTCCACATTTTCATATAATTGTGTGTGGTTAGATTCCCATACTGTTGAAACTACAATTACTCAACTCACATAGTGGTATGTTCTAATGTACAATGGAATTCACCCCTATTGACAATATCTAAAAAAATAATTCATTAAATCCTTTATTAACTCGTCATCTCATTTCATTCTTAACTCGTTTTAGCTCACATGTAATGTTGTGACCTGTCCTCTTCTATTTATAACACAAAAAAACTACATTATGCAATTATATATCTATGTCTTGGATACCTGTAGATATTATTGATCATGAGATATTTACATTGTTAAATTAAATTTCTCCATGACACAATTTTTTTCTATAATGAGGCCATATTATCTTCTAAAGGGATTTTGGTGCATCCATACTTCCATTTCCAGGTCACCAAAAATAATCTAGTGTAATAGATAATCCAATAAATCTCTTAAATGTAATGGATCACTTGATTGTGGAATAGCCAATGAGCTCATTTTCCCACATCATGAATTCCTCCAGAAAAGTTGAAACATATTACAAAAAACCCCTCATAGATACTAAATAGATTCATAATAGGAATGGTTCTCTCCTACTTCATCGATTTCAACATGACATGTGATTTTCTAATCACCATCTTCAAGGCCTCCATTACACCCTGACATGTCTTAATTATCCATAAAATCCTCACCCACACACCCCTTCTAAACCACTTTTATATGTGTAAACTAAGATCAATGACTATATATTTGGAGTTAATCATGTGTTTTCATTAAATAATAATGGTTAAATTTTTTTGTTTATATCAAAAAAAATGTGTAATAGATAATGTGAAAATTTAATGTAGTTAAATTCCACATTATCCTCAACGGTGTAGATGGATTGACAATAGTCCATTCTTATCAAATAAAACACCATATATTATATGTATTTAGGTATAATAAGTTGACTTTTTCTTCACATATGATTTGTTATTCAACATCTTCCAACAATACCCAACATCAATTGAGAATCCTAGATCACCATGGAAAAAGCCCAACACCCAAAAATATCTAAAAGGGTTTTTTGCCCAAAATTATGTAAATAACCTTGGATTTTATGAAATTATAAAATATTTAATGATTAATTATGATAATATTTTTCTATGTCCCTCATACACAAATAAATATATTTGAATCCATGTAGAGTATCATCAAAATACGTGTGTGTGAAATTATCTAATTTAGGGGATTAATAGTAACAGAAATGGAAAGAATATTAAGTAATAATTACAATGACATATGTATTCATATCATGAAATAATAATTTGAAAAAAATCAGTATATCTATAAATTTTAAAATATAGATCTTATCAATGGGTTACTCAATCGATTTATGTCCCCAATAATTTCATAAATATCTATGCAATTGTAACTTGTATAAAAATATATCTTCCACATGTTGATAAATACAACGGAGGTGATTATACATCATATAAAAAGTAAGAAATGAAAACCCATAAAAAAGAAACAATTAATATAAAATCATTATAAAACTGAATAATATCATATATTAATGAAGATTCATTTCTATTTGGAAATGAATCGATTGAAAAATAATAATAAAATTTTATTGTGTGGGTTAATATTGTAATAAAATATCATATGACTATGATATAATGTTCAAATGAAATGAAATAAGTTAACATAGTATTTTAGAAAAACAATTGATGGAAAGATATTAAATATATATGGTATTAAATAAGAATAGATAGATTATATTATAACAGTTTAATATAAATATAAAAATTAAATATTATGAAAATTGATTAATTTTATAAAAAAATATATGTAATCATTGAATTATTTAAATAAGATAATATTATGAAATTGGGAGAGGGGAGATAATTATAGTTCCATTAATTATTTTCATTAACCTCCAAAATATTATTAATTAATTGGATAAATAATTATTTCATAATTGATTCCAAAATTTAATTATATATTTTATTCACTAATTTAAATTAAACGAATTATATTATTTATTTATTTCATGTAATATTATTTCTATGGTTTTTTTCCCTCACTTAAAAAATTGAATATCAAATAAAAATTTTATGGATTTTTAAAAGTTAATTAATCACAAAAATATAAAAGTATCTATTTAAAATTAATATAGAATTACTTATGATCTATATTTATATAGATGATCTATAGGAGTTATTTTTTAAAAAAATAATTTTTTTTTGATATACATGTTTCGAAATTCCTACAAATCATGATATCTTATTTTATATCACTTTACCCTATCATAATTTTAATCATATACTTAATTATTTATCATTGTTATAATTATCCTTAAATGAAGTATCACAAGTAATATTTGAAAAAGTGATACTAAATTTGAAATAACATCATTAATACAGGCCACATAAGTGGTTGTTGTAATGGATAATGTTAAAATAAATGATATTAAAAACATAATAAAATATAATTAATAAAATAGTATTTAAAGGGAATTATTTTAGTGATTTAACATTAATAAAGTAATTAATAAAATTTATATAATTTATAAATATAAGTAAAATATAATACTATTAATATATTATCTTAAATATTATAATAGAGTCATCCTTTATTGTATAACTTATTCCTTTATTGGTTGATATTGGGTGAGGCTTAGATTTTTAATAAATATACCATTAACAAAATATATTTTTATAGAATATTTTATGTAAAATAAAAATTTATTGATTAATGGGAAATAAATATATTTATCTATAAGTGATAGAGGAAGGTTAGTTTGAATAAAAAATTATATATGAAGTTATTGTTTTTTTTAAATTCGATTGTGATAATTTTTTATATAATAGTAAATATTATTATTTAATTTTAATAGGTCCAATTTATATTCATATTTCTTCTATAAACATGATAAACATCTATACTTACTATAATAAAGTATCATGTTCCACAAATTTAACTAGTTACGGGATGTTTAGTGTTCACCAGTACTTAACATTCAAGTCATTATGTAAAATAATAACCAAAGTACCTAATGTATTTTATAAATATTTAAAAATAATTATTTAAATTAAATATAAATACACAATAAAATAAAAAATGTAACAAAGACACACTTCACAAATAATTACACCACTATACTATATATGAGTTTTTTGAATAAAAATTATATTCATAATTTTAATTGTTTAATTATATTATTTTCATGTACATATTTTCCTATTTTTTGTGTTATTAATTTACCTATATGATTATTTCAATGGTAACAAATTATGGTGACATTAATATTCCAATGATTATGTTCCTATTAAAATGTGGGTATTTCCAACTAAAACATACATATAAAAGTGGTCATATTCACCATTAAAATTATCGCATTTTTATTAAATACAACTTCTTTATTTATGGAACATTTATATCATGTTTCTAATTATATTATATAATTAACATATTATAATTCTAATAATTTATATGTGAAGTGATGTTATTTACTATAACAATTCATTGATTCAAATATCAATTTGACTTACACCACATTGTGTTTTTAATTAAATCTATTTTATTTTTATATTATAATTTTTCATTTATTTTTATTTTTTGATGTTTATATTATGTTATAAAATATGGTTTATTTATTAAATAGATCATACGATATATTAATTATACATGAATATAATAATCTTTCATAAGAAAATAATTATTATAATAATGACTTAGATATAAGTTGATGAATAATTTTTCAGACCCCAAAACATTGCATGTAACATCCCATATTTGATATATCATAACAAAAATAAAACAAATGATATGATATATTGTGATTTATAAATAGTAATTTTTGAACATCTTAATATTATGGAAGTTAAATACATTAAAATTGTTATGAAATGATGAAATGAATTTGACGAAAGGATATAATTAAATCGTAGGAATAATATATTAAATTCATAATAATATAATGGATATAGAATAAGAAATAAAAAATTAGTCCATGTTTTCATACTCACCATTACATAGACATTTTTGTGATGACATACAATTGTTAAAACATAAAATTTTATAGATACAAGTTTTAATGTTGATTATGGGGTTTTTTAGTTATCTATATTTATGAATAAAGTTTATGTCACTTTTTTAGTTAAAAATTATATAATATATAATTTTATATTTAAATTAGTTATGTTCATTATTTATGAATCTATGGTTTTGATAAAGATATTAATGATGTGTGTCTAGAAAATTCAAGGGTTGTCATATTTCTCTATGGAATTACTTATATATTTTTGTTTATAATGAATTGTTTTTATTATATCGAATCATTGAAATGATTTTTCTGTTTTTGTAAAATATATGTCTTGATGTTATATTCATCAAATTTTTATTAGTCTAGACCAAAAGGACTCTTACATGAATGGTTTTGGAGGAACATTGGATCTTGTTATAGACATATAATAGGACTCAGTAAGAGAAGGTATCTTTTTAATTTCATTATATTATTCTTTTTTTATACGTACTACTATTTAGTAATATGAGTAATGGTCGTATATTTTTAATAGTCGTTAATTGGGGCCTATGAAGTATCATATTAGGCTATTGTAATTAAAAAAACACAATCCCATTTTTGTACATAATGTCTCGGATTTTCAGTAATATTATACTTTAAAAAATGTATTTCTTTCTATATAATATTCACAGGGTTGTTACATACATTATATAACAACATAATATGTCAATATGAATATATGATATTGTGTCTGCTTAATAGGATATCTGAGGAGATGTATATTTAAATTTTACGTTTCTATGTGTTGTTTATTTTATATACAAAGATTATTTATATTTAATATTATAGAAAGTAATTGGAAAAATTCATAGATTTATATTCATAATAAGTAAATTATGATTCCATGTCACCATTGATGTTAAAAAACCCTACTAGGTAGAGATCATCCAAAATTATTGATTTCTATGATAAATTAAGAGAGCATAATTTATTTTCATATAAGGAATATTGTATGTCAGGATGACACAATCATTGGTGGTTTCCTTTGTATTATTCTTTGGAGTATCCTATATTTGAATCAATTAATATTTTTATGGGATATTGTTTCATTGTTAGCTAATGATTAGTTGCGTGTAGATAATATGATCCCTTTTTTAGGTTAAAGATCTAGTGAGCATGGATTATAAAAAAATTATTCAAGTACTCAATGATTCAAAGGTTGGGGATTTATCTTAGAGGATGAGACTCCACCTTTATTTTTTTGGTGAATATTGAATTATTTAATATGAGTGAAAACTAGAAATTTGATATTCATTTTTATGAGTATAATTATTTGGTAGATTTTGAGTATGGAATATAATTATATTTTCAGTGTCATAATGGATTCCATTATAATACATATTTTATTGAAAACCCTAATAAAAATAGACTTTTTCATGGAGATTCAACAATTATTTAGAAATAAATATATTTAATTTCATATTATACTATACTTTAATTTTTTGATTGATACCTTAAAAAAATTTATTCAAAATGAAACTCACTGGGTTTCCAAGACAATTCAATGTCATTGGGATATATGTTTATAGTATTAATATTATGTAATCATTATAATTCTTCTTTATTCCCACTAT
The DNA here is from genome assembly GCA_963277665.1 of Viscum album. Lineage (NCBI taxonomy): Eukaryota > Viridiplantae > Streptophyta > Magnoliopsida > Santalales > Viscaceae > Viscum > Viscum album. The sequence continues at coordinate 598,565,830 of OY728123.1, forward strand.
GAATTATATAAACCATATTTATAGCACTGTGAAATTCTCTATATTACAATTTAAAAATGTTCTGGAGCACAGAAATAATAGAATTAATGGTTTTTAAATTACTAAAGGAAAAATATCATAATATTTCATTAAATTAGTTAATGTATTTATTCATCTAATATATAATATCATATCAAATTTCTTCATAATTTATAACAACAATAGTTTTTGGATTTTATCATTCATATATATACCATATAATATTTATAATTTTGGGATAAATATTTTTCATAAAAATAAAATCATATTTGTGTTATATTTCATACAGTCTAAATAAAACTATATCAGTGAAGATGATTATGAATCTATAATCTATATGATAACGAAATATTAATTACTACTGGAAAGTCAACACTAAACGATCTATAAATATTTCATGTGAGTTCTCCATTATACCAGTAATCACCAATTTAATCTCTTTGTATATAAAATCATGTCTTATGATGAATCAAATAAAATTTTACTTTCATATTGACAATGTAAATTTTATTATTATCCATATAAAAAACAAAACATTATGGATACATAACATGTTAATAATCTATATATATCAATATATTATATATAATATTACTGATCATATGGTGTCATTAATTACATAAATGAACCATATTTAGAAATATATAATATTTTTTACAAAAAATAAAATTATAAATATTTAGTGTGTATAATTTCATATGAATAATCCGGAGATAGGATCCTTTCCCTTAAATTTTATTCCAAATTTCATCATAATATATTGTCGAAATTAAATGAATTCTAATAATAATAATGAATCATTTAGTGATGAATGTGTGAGGTTATATTCATAAATATTGTATAATAATATATTGAAGCATCTAGGATTATTGATGGATAATCTATTTTTTATTCGAATTAGATATAAAAAATTCATTTTTCTTTTTCTTTTTCCACTCAAAATAGACACTTATTTTCATCTAATTGTTTATCTATATTCAATTAATATTCATCTAATAAGACACCATATTTTATCATAATCAATAAAATTAAATATATTATCATTAAAAAATCTAATAAGAATTATTATGAATTAATATCAATTCATTAACAAATTAAAAAATTATCATGATTAAATAAATTAATTAATTATATAATAAGAATAAAATTGATAAAATCAAGAGAAATACTATTTAAAAAAAATTCTAGAATTCAACCATCCATAATTTTAAAATTTTCATTAGATTTTAATAACCCTAATAGATTCCAAATAACTAATGCATTTATATATAGCTTTCATGGTACTATTAAAATAATTTAATATGGTAAGGTATTTATCCATTCCAAGACCCTAATTTTATATAGAGTGATATATCTTATATCTCATTATATATAAAATATTATTTAGTTAATTGTGACCTAATAATAATTAAAATAGTATTATTTAACTATGTGGGGAATGGTAGTTATTTCTACCAAATTATATATTCAATTTTTAAATATGATTGAGATATAAAATATTTCTTACTGAATAGTATTATCCCTCATAATTATTCATTGACATGTGATAACATGTGATTCTGGAATCTCTAGAAATCCCACCATTACCGTGTTAAATTTTTATTGCGATATTGATTTTCCTATATAATACAAAATATATAATTTCTATATGATTATGTTATTTTGGAATAGTTAATAAAATTCCTTATTATTATATATTTCATTCAATATTATTAAAAATTTGAGGGTCACATGATTTTATTTGAAATCATGATGCATTGTACAATTCAATTAAAAATGTTATTCCTCTAGTTAATCACCGTGAATATTCAAATATTATTTGTCTTTCTTATAAATTATGTATTTATATTTTAATCAAAAATATGTTCCATGTTTCATTATGTATACATCACCATCAAATGTTCATCCAAACGTAATTCATACACCAACAAAAAACTAATCACAACATGATAACAAACAACTGCACAACGATTTTATCAATCAATAATTATAATCATCTTATATTATACAATCTATTATTATATATTAATAATTCCATAAAATATTAAAATCATGCCAAATTATATAAGATTGTTTTATTTAGGGAAATAATTTTTGATGAAAATCCATCATATATTTGAACCATTAATGTCACCATAATAAAATAGTTCTCACCAAATACAAATTTACAGAAAATAAAAAATTAAATTTATCAGATCATGGATTTATTTATAAAATTAAACTATAAAAAATAATTATCAATTAGGAATAAATTTTTAATAATGAAATTAAAATATTATTTGAAAATTTTACTTATTTCATGGAAGTCACCAAAATATCATGTATAGTTTTCCTCCTAAATTAATAGTGCATCTTCCCCTTCTAAGAAGTTACTCAATTTATTTATAATATAAATTCACACTTGGGGTCTCACATGACAAAAACAATTTTTTAATCAATCTAGATCATATAATTTTTACCATGGTAAATATCAAGTATGTTATACCTATCCATAAAATTTTGTAATTTTATTCTTTCCACCTTCATATCTAAATTCATTAATTTATATTATTTTTATATGTTATTTTATGGATTAGGTTTTTTGATTCATGATTTTAAATTTCAAATATAATAACCAAAATGGAGGACTACGCCTAGTGTACAATTAATTATATGTAATTACAATATACATGAAAATAACTTTCTTCTCATTATCAAATACAAGAACCAATAAAAATTTGTCCCTTTATCATGATGTCTAACAAGTCATGGAAGTGAAACCAAGAGAGTAATTTAGCTATTTTCATTATATATTTATTCCTTTTATAGAGGTTCAATATTAAATGATATTAAAAAAATATATATTCATCCCATTCTCACTTAATAAAAAATACCTTTCAAATTATTGATTTTTAATTAATTTCATCACTATTAAAAAAATAAAAAAAATCAAAACCTGATAATTACATCATTAAAAACAATGTTTAAAACTACTGGTTTATTAGGAAGCAAAAATAGTATCATAATAATGGTTCCCATAATAGAAATTTATAGTCTCTATTTGCGTAAAAATGATAAAATTCAAGTTATGTATTATCTTTTTTTATTTAAATATTATTCCCAAAACATCTATTGTAATACTAAAAAGTATTCAATTTTCATTTATTTAAAATTATTAAAATGTATGTTCTGGTAGAAATGCATATATTAAAAATTAATCAAGAAACTGATTATATGAAATTTCATATCAATTTGGATAGAAATACTTATTGGGAATGGAAATTTAATAATTGGTTATTCACTTATAGGAATAAATAATAATAATCCAATAATATAAATAATCTTAATGAATTAACATTATTGAATATCTAGATAAATTTCATTTACATAAATGAACCAGTCATTCCAAATATTTAATATTAAAATTAAATTTCTCATGATTTTTTTACTTGTCCAACCATCATCATAATAAAAAATTAATTAATAAATTTAATTGAGAACAATATATGGTTGTATTATTAATTAATTTATTATATCATATACAATAATTATAGAATTATATTATTGTGTCACATGAAAATTAATGTTATTTATAATATATATAATTTGAATGATACACATAATTCAACAAAATACAATAAAAATACATTAAACTATTCTATTCTCCCTTAATACATCATTCCTTACACTATGAACATATAAAACACACAAAAAAAAGAAATACATACTATATGGTGTATGAAAACTTTTAAAAAGTGAATGTTAATCATGATGATATAATTTTCAACTCCCAAAACAAATCCCTATAGATAATACTAAATTATTATTCATATGGATGAAATAATAAAACTCAGTTTTCCTATCATAACTTCATTTTTTAATATCATTCAGTTTGATAAGATACTAGATGGACTATGTATCAAGAAGGGCTGAATTTTTTTATGATATTTTCATACCTTATGAAACGACCCTCTAAACAGTATAATGAATTCTGATCAATTAATGACCCACAAAATAGATGGAAGGAAAATAATTTGGAAATGATATTAAATAATAGAATTAGTGGTACACATAATATAATTCCCATAGTCTACTAAAACAACACTAAAATCTAAGAGTTTTGGGATTTTCCCTAGATCAGTCCTTTTATTGGGGAATGATAGTCCATTTCCTATAGATTAAATGATTTTTAGGTTGTCAAAAAACATTAAATTAATTGAATCTTTTATCCACAACTAATATAGATTTAGAAAAACCATACTTCAATTTTCATTTACACATAAATTTCACACATCAAATAGAATAGAAGAATAAAAAACTATTATATATTAATCTTACATTTGGAAAATCCATGTGATAGAGGGGATGAAACAACTTTGATATATGATAATATTAAAAATAATAATGACTAATGTCTTTTGAAAAAAATTAATGATGATCTTGATAGTTAATTTTATGGGTCATGAAGCTTCTTTGTCATCATTATTGAAAATAAGAAGCATAAATTGAGATTTCAGAGATATATAATATAACATTATGAAACCTCATATATTATTATTTATCCAAAAAATTATGAATAAAAATAAAATAATATCTTTTAAATTTCAATGTACGGATCCATAAAATCATTCCCTTAAATTGAAATCCAAATGAATTTTTCTCAAAAATACCTCAGCAATTGTAATGACCAATAAATTATCATTTTATGAATATCTTTTCTCAGAACATGAATATTGTATAATTGATTTTATGTTAAAATTGAAATACCATGTTAAATTCCTTCATTGTATAATTAATTTATATTATAGGTACACTAATAGTAAAAAATAGAATGTTAGAGAGTGAAATAGATACATATGGATCACCATATAGCTATAATCCACTAATATGAATTCACGTATAAAAATTTATCAATATATTTATTCATCAAAAATAAATTTTCTTTACATAAAAAATATATTATAGTTATTCATATAGGATAAATATTGGAATAAATGTTTCATTAATGTATATTAATTTTACACAACAAGATTAATCAGGTGGGAACCACACTACTGATTTAATAACATATTTATGTCATGTAAAAGATTACTCCATCAAACCAATTCACGAATCCATTCGATTGACATAAGAACTTTCTCACATTTTTTTATTCGAAAATGTATCCAATTCCTCACCATATGTGATTTACATAAAGCCTACCTCATGATATAGTAGTATTAAAGAGGTTCCTCCTTCACGTAGCCTACTAACATAGATGATTTTTCAACACAGATGAATTATTACGGAACTGAATTTCTCATGTAGTAGATTGTATATACATAAGAAAATTTCAGAAAAAATTATGTACTTTTAGTTTTAAAAAATTTGTTTAATCCTCGATAAAAACTAAAAAAATATTAAAATAAAATGATAAGTAATATAGGATTAGAATTTTAGGTCAAAAAAATGAAGTCCACGGGTTATCTTGGTAGAACATTATTATTCCAACAATCTACCCCTTTGTAATTATCCTACATCTCATAAAACATAAAACATTTTATTCTAAATATTTAAATTATATCATTAATAAGATATATAATATTCATATTTCACTTAAAATGACATGATTATAATTATCATCTCCAAATCATTTTTGCAATCTACACATAAGAATACATATCCATATTGAAAAACATATTTACCATTTTTTAAAATAAATACTAAAGTAATGGATATGGTGAAGAAAACTAATTTAGAACCTAGAGTGATAATCTAGTGAAGTATAGTGCTGAGACTAAATATGAATAGTGTGATGACTGAATTTTAGAATATGTAGGATAAAAACACTACCAACAAATATGAAATTAAATGAAAAGAAACTCTATGAAGTAAAATAAATAAATAAAATACATTAAATAAAAATCATCACTAAGAGAAAAAAAATCTATGGATAAAAATTGTATCCATTATATTTATTCATTGGTATAAAAATAAATCCACTAAAAACCTTTAAAATAACAGATGCAATACATTAGTCAAAATAATATTGATTAAATATTTGTTCAAACATAGATGTAGGATTAGGTGGTAAATTTTTTAAGTTAGGAGTGGTGTAACACCCAAATATTTTGAGAACTATTTTTTTCTAATTAATTTAATCATGTTGATATTTTTCATATCATTGAACAATGAAATTATTTTATTTTATATTATAGAACTATTTTTTAAAAAATATTATATGAATAACATGATAATTATGTAGTACACAAAACATAAGCATTATATTTATCTTCAAGGAAAACCGAGCTTAGCTTACGTTACACTGAAGACTGAATTTTCTCAATGTCTTTCCTAACATGCATGGCTTAGTGTTACTGACCAATATTTCATTATTAAAATATTTTTATATAAAACTATATAACATATCCATAACATTAAACATTATAGGATTAACTAAATTATAATTGAATATATTGTTTACCTATTAATCAAAAAAGAATATATAAACTATATAAAAATAGAATGATTTTATAAAAGGTCATTTTCATTTGAAATATACAATTTATCATAATAATTTAATTTAATTATAAATGGTGAATGATATTTATGAAATTTATAACTTGTATATTCAAATAAGTAGATTTATATTCATATAATATATTATATTGGCATATGATAAGAACATACCTAATTATAAAAATAAAAACCAATATTTTTATTAAGGTACATTTACCACATTTTGATGGGGATGAAAATTTAAATACATATTTTGGTACTTTTATAAACAATAATTGTAAAAATGAGAATAATTTTTTAAATATAAACATAAATATTATTTTAGGGTGATATTTTTGAATTTTTTTGTGATGTCTCATTTTTTAATGGTTAGCTAAAAATAAAGAAATTTCAATGAAATTTCTTATAATAATAATATATGTATAAGGAAAATTTTTTTTTAATTTATTTTAAAATTTCATTACATCAATTTTGTTTCAATTTATCAAATTTTGGTTATTGGAATTAATTTTTTTATAGAAATTGATTACCAAAACTAACAAAACATTTTATGGTCTTTACATAAAAAAGTTGATTTGTCATCCCATCTATGGAATTAAATATAAATTAATTTCCACCACATATGTGATTAAATTTTTGAAAAATGTATTTTTTTATTGGAATCAAAAAAAAAATTAATTTCCAATAATTTAAACATAGATTTTAATCAAAACATTTAGTTCATGTAATTATAATTAATTGTAAAGATTTAGATTAATTTAATCATACATAGGGCTAAACCCAACAATTATACCCTAATATGACCTATAAATTTTTCCAAAATCAATTTTCATGAAATATTTATACCCTATCATAAATTCCATTGATATTGGACCATTATTGAATGCACTGTTGATTGAAAAACGTGTGTGGGTTTTCCCTTTTCCAAAATATTACTAGAGTGTGACTCCTCCCTTAACTATAAAAGGTCTCCTCTACTATCTCTTACATAAATTTCTCAGGCCACATATGATAAACCAAGCTCTACTAGTATATCTTACAAACAACCCTCGATTCCTCATTGAATCCTGCCATTGGGATGAATGAAATCCATGGATGTCCTTTTGTGAAATCAAAACGGTGTTACTCAAAGAAGAGGTAACATTCTCCCTCAAAATACTTTATCTTATTTTTACCCCTCCCATATCCTTAATCCATTATGATACAAAGAAAACCAAAATCATAAACATACTAAGATGTTTCTATTCTAATATTTTAACTAATAAATATAGAAACACCCATCCAATGGGTAACAAACATACATTTTAGGTGTTTGGTTAACTATCTCCTTACAAAACGACGGTGGTTCATTATTATTTTATCACCAATCAGTGGTAAATTATGATTATAAATATATTTATATATGATATATATGATATATATAATGACTATATTCTTATGTCTTTATTTTATAACTCTATACATTATTCTTTCTATTTTTTGTAAATAAAATAACATAATTTGTGCAAATGTGTACTACTACCCCCTCATACTGATGTGATTTTTTCACAAAATCCATGCAATGTATAGAGTATTATTTTAATTATAAATATGTTATATAAAAAAATATAATATTAATAATATAATTACCAATATAAAAATATAATATATTTCATTTTTTTATTACTAATTCTCACACCAATAATGTTGTAATGTTCACCATGGGTGGGTGGACTACCGCCTCCTCGATACGATGTGACTACTTTGACATCCCAATAATTCTATAAATATGAATAAATTATTATGTTTTTTTATTTGTGATATAATTTCCACTATAAAAATATAATTGTTACATTCCTTCTTTTCATAATGATCATTGAGCAATGTGGTCATTACTCATGTGTACATACGACATATAATCTCCAATTTTTTAATATCAATTCATTTTTCTCAACCATATTTAATGATATGTATTAAAAGTAAAACTATTTTATAAACATAATAATTATTCAAGGATTATTATTATTTATATGTTTATATTATGACACCTTTCTCCATAGTTATCTAACCAAATTCGTTTCTAACACATGAAATGTATTTGGTCAAAACAACCAACTTGAACTTATTTTTTATATAGATATATAAAACATGGTAATACGTGATTTAAAATTAATAATAAACATGAAATAGGATATTAATAAATTAATTAATTAACATACATTTATTATTTTGGTATACAAAGACACATGCAACAAGTCTAAATTAACGTAAAGTAATTTCATCTCATATATTATTTCTATGAGACATATTCTTTATTAAACCCCCATTCATTTTGGGTGATGTGTATACTGCCCATGGGGAAATTATATGATTCAGATAATTAATTTTATGGGTGTTTTTAGATCGATTTTATTATATTTATTTCATATGGTTTATGTTCCAATAGTTACCAAATCGGTAACGTAATGTTCTCTCATTTTTACTTCTTTGAGACAGATGCAATGTTATGAGACTATATTTCCAAAAGAAGTGTATTTATGTTTTTTGAAATGTAATATCATTAATATGTTTTTATGATATTTTTTTATTCATGTTATTTAATTTTCTTAAACGGTGTGTATGGTTCAAAGTTACCATGTCAAATGAGTGTATTGAAACAATCTCATTACTTTTAGAGATTGTTTATGTTTATTATTAATTGATGAATTATTATAATATATATATCAAGAAAATTCATTATTTTTATTATTACTTGATTATTCATGATATATAAATGTATTGAAACTAATTTTTCACTCTTTATTATATAATATAATTAAGAAACTATTTTGAATAAATCATGACTTTACCCCACCCTTTGCTCGGAAATCATTGTTATTTCAAACCATTTTTGGTAAAAACAATTTCAAAATTTACTTATATAATAATTTAATTATATTAAATGAAATGGTTTTAACATTTTTAAATAGTATACAATATTTTTTCAATGAATAAGGTTTAGAAATTTTTTTCTTGTTTCTTTTATAATATATCAAGAAAAATGGTTTTCAAAATGCTATCATGTATCTTTTATAAATTTTCAAGGCAAAACGTATCAAACTTTTTTATCAAGATTATTGTTATATTTTTCTATAGAAAAGGGGGTCTTAATATATTTAAACTCTTTCTTTATATGTTTTCAATGTTTGTTCAACGAAATGTATTTCGAAACATTTAAAAGCATTTATTATATGATTCAATGTTTTTTTGATGAGAACGTTTTTCAAAACATTTTTCCATATTTTTTTATAAGACTTAATGTAAAAATGGTTTCAAATATTTTATTTACACCTTGGTTTGATTTCCATTTAATTTTAAAATAATTCTCTTTTTCAAAAGGATTTTTATACATAATATCCTTTTTTATAGAAGAAATTGTATATTCTTCATGAAATATTTTTAAATGATATTTCAAAATTATTTTCCATCCTAGATGAAATCTATTGATGTTACACATTTACTTATTTGATAGTATTCAATGGATACATTAATAATATTTCTCTTAATGTATTATGTTTTGATAAAAAAAATTAAAAATGTTTCTCTTTCACCAGTTATATTATTTTGAATCTCACTTTTTTTCATGGGCTATGCTTTGATGAAATGATTATGAAACCATTTTATTTTCCATAATTAATGATATAATGAAATTCTTGTGATTCCCTCTTCATTTTATGGGTTATTATATGATGTTTATGAATTCCATTTTTATGGGTCCTGATATGATGCATGATTTATTAACTTGTTGAACCTGTATATATGATTTTATCATGTGACGGATGAGACCTATATCTCCCTCCAATGCATTGGGTCCTGATAAATGTTTTTTGAGCACAATGGGTAAAGGGGAGGGAATTAAAATCCCTAAACAAGAGGGTAAATGGGAGAGAATTCCAAGAAGAATATGAGATGGTACACGAGGAGGAATCCAAAGCCTAAAATAAGAGTGTACATGGGAAGGTACCCCAATCCTAAAATAATAGGGTACATGGGATGAAATCCCATGCACAAAACAAGAGGGTACACATGAGGTTATCCCATTCCTCTTAAAGGTATATTACTGATTAAACCAGCCCTAACATGTTACAAATGTCTTGGTAGGAATCCTTGATATAATTTTTCTATATGCTAATGTTTCTACCCAATTCCATTACTTATTATTATATATTGAATTCATGGCTCATGGTATCTATTTCCTTAATATTCTTGTCTTCTGAAATGAAAATATTTAAGCATGAGTCAGGTTTATGGTTTTTGATATTCATGGAATGGTGTTATAATAATCCTGATCACACTCTCATACCATAATTTTCAAGATATGCCTATGAAAATCTTGTATTTACCCTTAATGATAATTTTAGATCATGAATTTCATATAATTTCATTCCATGGGTTTTGAAGAATAGTTTTTTAGTATATATACTATGGTGGATATCTTTGTGGGAATAATTAAATACATTTAATTAAGTTATTAAATTTTGTTTCCATGTTTCCAAAGTCAGTAAACTAATATAGCCATTTGGATTATGTTTTTGTAACGTTTTATGTATTCTAAAAAAGTGATGTAATGCCTATGTACAGTTGGACTAGTTCGTTATATTGAGTATCAATGTGAAGGAATATTAAACCATTAAAAACAAATATTATAAAACCTTATTGAACTACCTAGGTATATTTATAAGTATATGTTTGGTCATGTCACTAATGATAAGTATATGAATGAGTTAATGTTTGGTAAAATATCCTTATATTTTTATAAAGGCTAGAGTGCATGGTTTTCAAGGAACTCTTTAATGTCATGATACAAAAGGATGATGTGGATCTTTAAAAGATGTATATATTGGTAATAACTCCAACACGGTGTCTCGGTCTTGACTCAAGGTAATCTGGTACATGAAAATGAGCATTGCTACACCTATGGTTTGACAATCCTTTGGGTCATGCATTGGCTATTAACAAATTATTCATGAAACATCATGATGGATGTAAACAGGAGATGACTATGGATAAAATATGATTAAACTAAGGTTTCATTGATTAAAATTTAGGTTTCATTATTTATGAATCCAATAATTAATTATTCATCATTATAATATTTTCTTCTATGATATATATTTTCACCCTATGCTTTTTAGATTTAGTAAATAGAGAGAAATAGAATGAACCTGGTTAACAAATTTATGTTTTAGATTTGGAATGTATGAGAATTATAAAAATATATTTCCCATGGGTAAATCACATAATAATAAGAAATATGGTATGGGTATTGGTTATAATTCTAAAGGTAAAGAGAATACAAAAAACTTGTGAATGGTATGTCATTACCATCCCATGTTTTTTATATTATACCTAAGAATAATGATTAGGTTGAGGTCAATGATCCTTAGGACCTGATTCAAAATTCATATTATAGTAATGATGTATTATGTAATATGTTATGAAATTTTATATTAAGGATTAAGAATAATTTTGGATTAATGATGTATTTGTCTATTCGAATTAAATTATTTTATTATACAAATCATGAAAAATATAAGCAATTTTAGTATATGTTTTTATTAATGATTTATAAGGATATGTTGAATTTTGATTTATATAAATGTTATATTATTAATAATATATGGTAACCCTTAATAAATTGTTTATATTGAGATATTGGTCATTGGATAAAGATATGTTGGATTTGTTTAAGTAAATTGGATGGTACAGATTACTGTCGATCTTGAAATGATTATTCACAAGGTGGTATAAGTAATCAAATTTGATGTGAAATAATTCTTGGATTTAAATAATGTATCTAGTAATCTTTGGAATATGGAATCACGAATAATTTAAGAATGGATTTTTGGTAATTCATGTTTTTACAATATTTCATTAGAATATAAAGTTTGTGTATTTACATGTTTGGAATGTGTCAGCTAAGAGAAAATTGGTCATTTATTGGGAGAATAATGTTAATATGAATTCACATAATTATTTAAAAATCATTGTATTTTTAAATTTCTGAAGGGTTACAAGGTTAACCATTTATGGAAAGAATATGATAATCATTAGATGATGTCGGTATGATTAAATTGATATCTCACCATAAGAGGATTCATGCATATTTGATAACTTGATCTAACAAATTTGTATTGATGATAACAGAGGAGAAATGTGATGGAATGAATTAGATCTCATGGTATGTCAGTAATTCATGAATGAAAATTTTAACTTTCTATTTAGATAAAAACTTGAAGTGGGTCTATGAAAAACATATGGTGATTCTTTCTGTTAATAATGTAATTATATCATTTCATTAAAATTATTCAGGTATATAAAAAGGATCTTGAAATATTTTTTTCATAATACCATATTTTTTAGAAATGATGTCCTTTTAAATCACCATAGATTTATTAAATTGATACCATAAAGTTTTTATGTATCATTCAGCTGTTTCTGATTTCTGACCTCAATCTCTCCCTATGAATATTTACTCTTTTCCACTAAATCCATGTTTTCAAGTCCCACCTATGATACCATATACGGAAACATAGTTATGTGATACATTAGGTAACCATTATCTTTCCAAAATTCTATTTTAAAAGATTTTTTAGTGTTAATATTTATGAAGTATACTTTTATGAGTATAATTTCCCTTTATTAATCCTTTGATAACCCAGATGAATTTTAAGGTAGAAATTCTTTTTAAGGTTGGAATAATGTAACACCACAAGATTCTGTGATTTTTTTTCAAATTATTTTAATTTTTTCAATATTTTTAATTTAATGCATCGCTAAAAATAGTTTTTTTTATAAATGATATATCTATGGATTGTTTAATACAAAAAACAATGTTATTATTGCACTACATGCAACATAAACTTCATCCTTCTCTACATGTAACAAATAATTACGCTAATTTTATATGCAAGATAGCCTTTCCTTGGTGGCTTCTATAATATGCAGTAATGAGTGTTACTGAACAATAATTCATTTTTAAAATATTATTATTTAATAATATATAGCTTATAAATTAAATTTAAGATTCTAGGATTAAAAAACATATAGGTTAATTAATTTATTTCATATTCATTGGAAAATAATTTCAAAAACAAATCTAAAAGAAATTATTTTATAAAGGAATATATTTATATGAAAATGATTATTTATCATAATAATTCAAATTATTTTCAACTAATGGATGATATAAATTAATATTATATATTATATATTCAATCAATTAATTTTTATATTCATATTATATATTTTATTATCATATGAAATTTACAAACCCTATTTTACTAATAAAAATATTCATTTGTATTAAGGTACCTTTACCACCTTTAGATATTGAACATACAATAAATATAAATTATGTAACTTAAATAAATTTTTTATTTAAAAGTAAAAATTATTTTTTAAATAAAAACATAAAAATTATGTTTGGTTTATTATTAGTACTTTTCGTTGAAGTTTCATTTCTAAATTAATAGTGGAAAATACTTAAATTTTTCTCAAAAATGTTTTTTCATATAATTTATTTATTAAAAAATTGAGGTTTTTATTTATTAAAATGAATATTTTTGTTAATATATTTTTAAATTTATCAAATTTATCTCCTTGGATTCAATTTTATAAATACAGTTTATATAAAAACCATGAACACTTTTGAATATTTTTACATTAAAACAGGTTTTTCCATAACCTCTATGAGATTAAATTTAAATTAATTTATTCAACCTCTATTATTGTAATTTGGGAAAATGATTAAATATTTGTAATAATAAACATTTATAATGTCAAATAAGCTCATATTAGTTATTGATTTAAAATACTAGTGAATGTGAATAAAATTCATTACAAGGGTTAAGATTAAATTATTCTTAACCTAGGAATAACCCTAAACTAATGTGATAATACATCCAAGAAACATGTAAAAACCTAATTTATAAACATATTAACACCCCATAATACTTTTTATTACATTATACCGATATTTAATGCACACTGAATAAAAACATTTGTGGTGTTTCCCTTTACCAAAATATTAAAAATGTCTCACTCCACATCCACCATAAAAGGACTCCTCTCCTCCTTCGTCGACACACCTCTCAAGCCACTTATTTTTATCCTTGATCAATAAAAATAGCCTTTTAAACCCCTCCATTCCTTCTTGAATCTTAAATTTTGGATGAAATATATTAAAGGAAGTATTTTGATGAAAACCCAAAGGTGTTATCCAAATAATAGGTAACGTCCTCCCTCAAGATCAATTATCTTATCTTCCTCCCATCAACACTCCTTATTCAATTATTATATAGAAAACTTGTATAATCAATATCTTGATATTATTTATGTTAATTTTTTGAACTAAACATATACACACTTACATCTAATAGGTAATGAACATATTGTTTATGTGTACAAAAAACAATCACCTCACCAAATAATTACTGAAAATTCATCCTTTGCTACCTCTCACGGTGGTTATTATGATGAAAATGTTTTATATATATATATATATATTATTTATAAAATATATAACATCTTTATATATATTAAAATTTTTTATAACATATTCTATTATTCATTCCAATATGTCCAAAGAGGATAATATCATTTGTAGATGTTTGCAATACCATCCCCTCAAAAGGATGTGATTCATTCACATGATATGTGGAATTTATGAATGGTTTTTATTAATATACATATGTTACATACTGAAAATCGATATTATTTTCATGAAATAATTACATTTATATAAATATAATATATAAAATTTTCTTTTTTAGCATTTCACACACTTATAATGTGATAACATCGTTCGTGGATGTATAATATACCACATCTTCGAAACGATGTGAATCCTTTTACATCATAATAAATCTAAATACATGTATAAATTAATCAATAATATGGTATTTGGTAAATAAGTATCATTTTTTTTACATTTAGTGACTAACATTCATTATATAATGATCATTAAGAAATGCAATGATTACTTATGTGTACATACAACATATCGTCTCCTTGATTGTAACGTTGATTCATTTTCACAACAATATTTAATAATTTGTTTTAAAATTATACATGATGTATAAATATGATTATTATTTAAATATTATAATTATTTATATGTTTATATAATGACCCTTTTTACCATAGTTGGACATCCAAAGTCATTTTTAACACACGTACTGAATCTGGTCAAAACACACGACTTAAACATAATTTTTTATGTAGTTCTATAAAACTAGGTAATAAGTGAATTAAATGTAATAATAAACATGGAAAACTTTATGAATCATGTAATAAATTTACATTAGTTTATTATTTATGAATATAAATACAAATAGGAAAATTCGAACATAATGTAAGGGAATTTCCTCTCACATTTTATTTCCATGAGATAATTCCTTTTTTCAGCATTCATTCCATTTGGGTTGTATATTTACCACCCATGGATGAATTATATTATTATCATAAATAATATTATGTGTTTTTAAATATTCATTTTATGATATTTAATTCATAGTGTTTACTTTTCAAAAGTTACCATATCTGTAATTTTGTTTTTGTCACTTTTTCTTTCTTTGAGACACAAGGAATGTTATACACCTATATTTTTTGATGAGGTGTATAAAATATCTTTTACATTTTATACCATGATTATCAGTATTTTCAGAATATATTAAGATGAATATTATTTTGTATTCATAATTTTGGAGTATGGTTCAATGTAACCAATTTGGTAGTGTTTATTGAAGCAATCTCAAAAAATTTCATGATTATTTTTGTTTATGATTTCATTTATGAAATATTAGGATCCTCATATCAAAAAAAAACTTAAGAAATTTTCCCCAAAAGTTATTCATTTTATATTAATATATTTTTTATTTTTTATCCACTATATGGAACAAATTATAGTTAAAAAATTATTTTCATGAATGCTCTATTATACGTCTCTCTTCGTTTGAAAATTATGTTCTTTCAAGATATGTTTTTGAAATAAGTATTCAAAATTTATTTATGTTTTTTATTTATATTAAATTAAATTATTTTCAAAAAATATAAAAATATTCTTTATTTTTTCATGTAAAATTTCTTTAAAAATTATTTCATGATTTTTTTATAAATACCGAAAGAAAAAAAGTTTTCAATAAAATTTCAGGTTTCATTAATTGGTTTTTAAGGAAATTTTTTTAAAAAAATATTTTCCAGATACTTTTATAATTATTAAATGGAAATATGGGTTTCAAAATGTTTCCAATATTTCATTATATTTTTTTGAAAATAATTTAATGAAATTTTATTCAAAATGTTTTTATGATTTCGTCAAAAGTATTAAATGTGTTATCGATAAAATAGGTTTTTGAAAAGGTTTTCTAGATTCATTTATAATAATTAAATGAAAAATGTTTTCAAATGTTTTCAAGACTCCATTATAAATAATCAATTTCATTTTAAAAGAAAGTGAATTTAAAATTTTTTTTTGTTACAATATTTATATTTCAACTAAGAAATGATATTATCCTCATGAAATGTGTGTAAAAGATATTTTAAAATTAATTTCTAGCTATGATGAAACTTTTTTTAGGATATTCATGCCCCTCTAGAAAATGATACAATGCTTCCGTTCATATTATTTCATTGAATGGTTTATTTTATTTCTGGTGTGATGTTTATGAAATAACATTATCTTTCATAATTTATATTTATAGAAAGCCCCATTTTTTCACGGGATCGGTTATGAAGAATTGATTATAAGACATGTATCATTACTATTGGAAATTATACAATGAAACATTTTTTATTCAAATTTCATTTCATTGGTTATTATATGATGTTTCTGATACACTGCTCTTTTTATCTATCGTGATATGATGCATGTTTATTTATCATTGTGGCACATTTACATGTGATTTTATCATGTGACAGGTGGTTCCTATATCTCCTTACAATGAATTAGGAAATCTTAAACTTCATATTAGTTCAATGGGTAAACAGGATAGTATCCCAAGCCCAAACCAAGAGGCTAAAGAGGAAGGAATAACATTCCTGAAACATGAGGGAACACATGAGGGAATATGAAGACCATTACAAGAGGGTACATGGGAGGTAATCACAATACTAAAATAATAGGGTATATAAGAGAACATAAAGCATGAAACAAGATGGTACATGGCATGAAATATCATGCCCAAAGTAGGTACACAAGTGATTAACCTATGACTAATGTGTTACAAATTTCTTGGTAGGAATCCTTGACAAATTATTTTTATATGGATATGTGTCTACAATAATTCCACGAATAATTAATATATTCTGCTTTCATGTTTGATGGTATTTATTTCTTTATGATTCATGTATTATGAACTAAAAATATTTATCCCATGATTCATCTCTTTGATTTTTTATATACATGTAATGATCATCTAATGATTGTGATTACATTCTCATTCCCTTATGTTGATGATATGGTTTCACATTTTTTTTATTTACCCTTACTGAGAATTTGAAATCTCCACATTCTTATATTTCCCTTCCCTGGAATATAAATAATTTTTTTCAATAGTAATACTAATGGGGATGATCTATATAGGAAATATTGAAGACATTTCACTGATTTTGATGATTTTTATTAGAATTTTCAAATGACACTTAGCTAATAAGGTCATCTGGTATCTGTTTTTGTAATGTTTTATACATATAGAATAAGTGATGGAATTTCTATACATGTTATGACTGGGTAATTATAAGTGGTCAGACATTTATAATGATAAATCATAATTTATAGTAAAATAGCTCTTCCAATTTCCGTAATAAAAATGTCTATAATTATAACACATGGTCTATGTCTTGGATCTTGTGTAGAAGTACTCAGCCGAATATCCAGATATCCATACATGATGCTAAAATATAATGTTTTAATAGTTAAAAATACTACCTTATTTGGATGTCTCAATGAAAATCATCATTTCTATAATAATAAACATTAATTGAAGAATCATGGATGGATCTCTACTTCATTTAGATCATTGTTGGATCATAAACATTCATTACTATTTATCTAGTTCCTATAACGAAATTTTATGATCTCGGCATAGGATTTATTCTCAAATATAATTAAAATAGGGAATCATCACATATGATAATACTTTATAAGAAATATAACATTATGAATTTGAAAATGAAAATATAGTTTTAACGGTGCATCGAGAAAACTAGGAGTAGACCATTCTTTACAATCCCTTGAAACTATTCTTATCCACAAAAAAAACATTTATATATAATAAATATGAAAATATGGTTTGAACTAGAGTAAGATGCCCAAAATTCTAAAAGTATCCCTTATTTAATCTGGATAGATTAATCATTTTGCTATATCATACATCCTTCCATAGATATCATCTTCATTTACACATTAGATAGTTATTCTACTAAAAAATGACTTGCATATTGAACAAAAAATTACGAATATTGAGAAACTAATTCAATTTTAGAAGGTTCCTTTAAAAAGGAATACCATAAAATAGAGAAGGTATAACTAGTTTTATTAAAGAGATAAATCAAATATAATTTTATACAATAATTAATATCCATATATGTGAAATGGTAATAGTTATATATTTTTCAGACACTAAGGAACTAGAATCCTCTTCCAAGGACATAGTTAAAAAACCTTAAATTACCTCATATATTAACATTAAAAATTATAATGGACTGATTATATTTAGTTACCAGATAATTTTAAATTAAAAAACTCAATTAAAATTTTTGAGATACTCCCATGATTTATTTTAATATTAAACAATTGGATTTCTTAAGGTATCACACAATTTCATTTAAAGGACTATCAATTATAACACCAAGAAATTAAATAGATTATTTGGTGACATAGAAAATTTATAAAAGAACAATATTGGAATATTACATTCGAATAGGTGTGAATAAAACATACCAAATAGATTGAATTTGAGAGGTTATATAATTCAATATATATGATATCGGAAAAAAATTTATGAAAGTCCAGACCCACTAATGGTTCATATAGAGAAGTGGTAGTTGATTCAACAATCATATGGAATTCAAAATAACTTATAACAACACATGATAATTAATACCTGATCTATATAATTTCAAACATATTGCTCTAAGCCTCATCATATGTATCCTAAAACACAACATATTGAAAAATTAGGAGATTCAGTAACATTTCTTATTATTCTATAATAGGATGATAAATATCATTTATATCCAAATTGGTAGCATATACTACATTTTTTCCATCAATTTAATCTGTAATATCCTCATAATCATTAATATTAAACTTTTATCAAGAATGCTCTCTATGTTAAAAAAATTAATAGTTCAGTTTCGGATGTGATTATCCCAAATATCCTATAATAATTATGATGAAGAAAATCATTATTCCATAAATTGTCTAATATTATCTTTAGATTATATCAACACCTTCTTTGAATCATAATAATCGCCTCAATGTTTTTCAATTTATATTATTATAACTGATGAAAAGGACTACATATCAGTATTATTAGAGGTCTTACTAATAGATGGTGCATTATCTATTACAGGTGGCTATGATGGAATGGGTTCTAATGTTTGGGAAAGATCAACATACACCATTTTCACATTTCAATTGTGTTCACTATATGTTTCTTCAAATTCTTTATCATAATCTATTGCATCATGTAATTTCATTTGTCGAATATCCTTAACGATCCTCCATACATGAGATATACTACATATCTAAATATATTGATAAAAACTCAAAACTAATTTAGACGATTCAAAAACTTCATCTTATTATCTACCAACTATTTAACCTACATTATGTCTAATTTTATTCATGTAGGAATTGATATTGAAACCATTGACTCGTACACCTCCAAAAAGGCACCATCATAAAAGAAGATTCATCCCTACATGATGAGGTTTATGATGGCTCACCTAATCTACACCATATTTTTAAATAATCTCCAATGTATATTAATTATCATCCATGTAGTATCCAATAGTTATTAAGATGAATATAGAATGACAATTATTATGTATCACTTTACAATATCTCCCTAATTGAGATACAACTCTTTTCATTATGATTAGGGATATGATAATTCCATAAAGATAATAGTTTTTATTCACTTTTACCAGACAATAATGATTTACAAACACCATCATATAATTTTCTATATTCTAAATAACATTTTTAATCAATACATATAATAGTTACATGTTTTCAAATGACCCCATTTACATTTTAAAACTATAGTGACCCACCCCCTAATAGCATAAATATAATGTCTTCTACTTATTACATAAACATGATTAAAAGGAATCAAATCTCAAAGGTCTGAGAGTTTAGTAGTTTTATAAAAATAGGTACATAAAAGAGTATTTTAAAACAAATGACTACACTAATTACAACATTTATTTTTTTATATTACTTCATGGATAATAACTTTATGAATAACATTATTCCATATATTATATCCTTGTACATCATTCATACATTAATTATTGGTATTCAGAGGAAAAAAGAATAAGGGTGAGAAAAAAAGTCCCAGTAAAAGCCAAATATTATCAAAGAAATAATTAATCAATAAGAATAGTCAATATGTGAAGGTAAATAATTGAACAAATATGCAATGTAATCAATAAACTAAATGGAAGTGTGTAATCAATATGGAAAGGTAATAACTAGAAACACATTTATTTTAGATAACTAGATTAGTAAGAATAAATTAGGAAAGTCAAAAACCTTACCACATGAAATCTAATTAATAGAAAAATAAATGTATAAATGTATATATATATATATATATTCCAATGAAAAAAATCATGGATATATAATAACATATACTAAATAAGGTACATTGACTATTATTTGATGTCATTCTTATAGGTTAAATAGAATCAATATCTTCAAGACCATCTACAAGATAGATTCGCTATTTGGTAAAAACATATCTAAAGAATCTAGCCCAATAACTCACGCCATGAGACTACTGAAAAAATAATTTCCAATCTATAATCCTTCCCCAACCATTTCATTAATATATGAATTATTTCCCACCTAAAGAATAATAAATTTAATAATATCCCTGATCAAATATACATATGAAATATAAGATACATATTTATCAATATTCCAGCAAATAGTCAAATAACATTCAATGTAAACACATTACCAAAAATTCTATAGCGTTTAAGCAATGGTCATAACCAGAAAAATTGATTTTGATACTTATGGGAAATTTGATGTCAAATTTTCACAAGAAATTGAAATATTCAAGGGAAATAAAAGGGATCAATGATGTTATTTTATTTTATACAAACTAAGACATTAATTGGTTACCCAATTCATGTCTGATGAAATTTTTTGAAATAAAAAGGTCCAATACAAATTTGAGGTGTGACAAGATCACACCATCATAGAAATTGTTGGATATTCAAAACATGAGAGACATAAAAAAGGATCAATGAATATAATGTATATTATATACAAGAAAAAATAAGTCAAAAAAATATTTATGTGGGATGACGATGTAATAAACACAATATATCCAATGTGGACTAAAAATATAGTTTATTTTCTTTGATGAAATTATATAACATAATCAAAATAATTGAGTAAAGGAAAAATTTATTTTGAAAAAACATTTTCAAATACACTAATTTTCAAAATCCAATTAAGAAACATTTTCTTTATGAATAATCCATTTAAACTTTCAATATAATATTATGATAAATAGTGTTCATTAAATATGTATATTTCATACAATGTAAAAAAATAAATATTCTATTTTATGTTAATTTTTTTTTCAAATTTATTTTTTTTTCATAGAGACAATGAGACTCATTTGAAATAATTTTTAATAGAAAAAACGTAAAAATATCTTTAACAAATCAATTTAAAAATATTTTAATTGAACATCCTATTTAAGAAGAAAAAAATAGGTTCTATGAATAAAGAGTGAAATGAAGTAATTTTTTCTTAAAAAAAATTATTTAAAATACAATGATTTCTATAGAGTGTAATAATTGTACAAATACATGAAAATTGGTATGAATAAATATTGAAGAATAAAAGGTTCATTGAGAAAATGACGTATAATATCCTAAAATATAAATACCATTGAAATATTATTAGTGTTATTTTTAGGAAACTAATCTTTTAAAATTCCAAAGTGTCCCACACAACATGAATAATTTTAAATCATATAAGTTTGAAGGAATAATATAAAATGAAATTCATAAGTTTATGAGATAATTTATCTTCATGATATATCTTTTAAAATGGTAGTATATACACTATATATAATAAAATTGTTTCATAACAACAAATAAGTCTAAATGAAATGTATATTTAGATGAAATATATTACCTTATGTTTCCCATATGGTGAACACCCTTAAAAATCATGTACAATTAAATTATTATAATTAAATTATTTATTTAAAAATTTCAACCAGATTATTATTTCAATTATTTAACATACAACCTTGTTGTATAAAAATAATTAACCAATGTAATTTTTTTCAGGTGTTTTTTACCAAATTCAGATTATGTGTCAAAAAAAATTGGTAATCCAACTATAGGTAAATGGGCCATTACATAACATATAATTGATATTATTAATGACCTAATTAATATAAATATATAAATATAATATACTTTTAAAATAATCATTAAAATGGGTAATGAAAAATTATTCCACATTCTAATCGGAGAGACTGTAGGTCTTACATACTCATGGGTAACGTTCCAATTTATTAATGATAATTAGGGAAAGAAGGTATGTAACACCATATCATTCTATAATGATCATTATATTATAAATACCACATGAAATAATCATATATTCTTATATATAGAATTATTGTGGTGTAAAAGGAAACACACCATATAGAGGATATAGTAGTCCACATGTCCACGAATGACATTATCTCTTTTTTGGTGTGTGAAAGTGTAATAATAAAAATTTTATATAGACTATTTGTTGTAATTTAATTTTTTTTCGTAAATATCATCAGGAATTTGTTAATGTGTCTTAATTAAAATTAATACTATCCTTTATAAATTCTAGGTAGAGTTTGAATGAATCACATCACTTCAAGGTGTAGTATACAACACCTACACAAATGATGTTATCCTTTATACACAAATTAGAATCAATAATTTGATGTGTTATAACCTAATTAAAGAATATTAAAGTTAAAATAAATTTCATAAATATCATATATAAATTGATTTTCCATTATAATGGACACTATAAATATAGTAATTAAAAAAATGAACAATCATCAATTCGTGATGTGGTAGATTGTTGTACATGTAAATAATATGTTCATTATCCATTAGTTGGAGGTGTTTGTAATTTTAGTTAAAAAATTACCTTAACAGTATACTAGTATATTTAGTATACTAGTGTTGTTACCAATCCCAAAATTAGATGAATTTGAGGATTGAATAATGTAAATACACTAGAGAATTTAAATGATAATGTCACACCTTAATTTGTTTATATCCTTTTGGTTTTCACGGAAGGGATTCATTGTATTTATTTTATCCAACATGGAGGCTTCTAGGCTATGTTTTGGGATTTTTGGGAGCAATTTTGGCAGATCATGGTCACTCCAAAGTTGATTTATAGTAACGACAAATAATTTTATTAATGAAAATTAATATTGATCTAATTAGATGTCTTATTATGTATGATGATTGTATAACGTATGAACATCCTTGGTTTTATGTTTTTGGATTTTTTAAAATACTATTATGAATTGTGACCATTTCTAATATAGCTGATTAACAATGATCACACGATTACATTAAATATATGGCTTTAACAAATCCATTTTAATCAGACAAAGGAAGTGATGGCCTCATCTAGTAGACTTACCCAGTACGAATCCCATTTGTCGGAGTTTGCGAAGGAGGTTTCATCTTTGGGCTTTAATATTGACCAAGACAATACTGATCTCGAACATGTGCATCTCTAACAGAACCTCCTACGGGAGATGTGGAATTTGATAGAGATTACCACCAGAGTGATGTTATCCGAGCCACCCCCATAGTCTATCACCATTGCACACCTTAACCTTTGGTCTTATGCATGTGTTATATTGGTTTATGTAACAGAGAAATAGTACTATTACTATGTGCATTATTTTTTTTATATAATAATGAATATACATTCATTTTTTTTATAGTTGTTACTTTGTAAATGGTTTTTAAATAAGAAATAGTATTTTTATTTAATATTCAACTAAGAAATATATTTTCATAAATTAATGGATATTTTAATTAAATAATATTTTAATAAAATATTTTTATTATTAAATTATTTTTTATTATTTATAAATGATCGTATAATTTTAATGGATACAATGGTAATTTTGTTATGGTTTGAATGCTTTTTTTATCCTATTATTTTTTTTAAAATATAAGTATTTATTTTAAAAGTGATAATTCACATATTTAGAAAATTATTTAGATAAAAGTAATAATATTTTTGGAATCAGGAAATTTAAATTATCCAACAATTAATTATTCATAATTTTCTGAGAGTCAAATTTTTGGGTAAAAAATAAATACTTTTTAAATATATAATGTGTTTTAAGACATCATAATGACCCAATATTGATTTAATAAAATTCAGTAAACATTATTTTCGTCTAATATGTGTTTTACCATTAAAATAATTTGATTTTAGTTTTCTTTTATTTATTTTAAAAAGCCTTTGTGGACCCTCCAAGACTTATAAAACAGTTTAACTTTTTAAAATGATTTCCTTGAGAGTGTGACTCACCTCCACAAAAGAAACCCTTATTATTTTAAGAATATCATCCATTTGACTTATAAAATATTTTTATCCACTCTACTTTGGAATTAACCATGGGAAAAATACATGGTCTAGTTTGTGGTTTGGTTTAGTTTAATATGTGTTGACCCAAACCTAAAAAATAAAGAAATCCCTCTCCTTTCCTATATAAACCAACCCAAGATCCCACTTACTCTTCAATCAAAACCTTTGGATGTAATCAAACCCCTTCCCTCTTATCTATATAATCCTCCCAAGGCACCCAAATCTCTCATGAATACCCTCTTAATCCCCTCCCAATCATTTCGGATCACAATTCCAAGTAAGGGATTCCCACCTTTCTCATTTTATCTAATTTTCATAAAATTTTTATGTCCTTTTATTTTCAATTATATATGTTTGGGTTTTATTTATCACCTCCTACATACTTACATATTTATGTTTTAATGATGATAGGCCCCCTTTATCTTTGATTAATTCCTCCCTTGTATACCTATTATAATGGAGAAAATCCATAAGGAATTTCTCTCTCCTCATTTTCATTAAATCAATTCTGTTGTATTATGAATCTAAATTCCATTATATTTGTTGGGCAATTTATATGTATGACACCTTAACTTTCAATTTTAGGTAAATATTATGGGACACCCCTTTCTCACTCATAAACCTTTTTTATGAATTCTTATGTCATGCTGTTATGTTTTCAAAAATGCACTACGATTTTCCAATCCATTATCATTGTGTCATGAATACCATGAACATTTCTCAATAAAGGATATTCACATTTATGAACGTTTAATTATTAATTATTGAGTTTCATGAATGAATTCCTTATACATTTATCGAAGAATAAATTATGATTTTTAATGATTCCATGTTGTATGATACATGGGGCCCACATATGCCAGAAATGAATTGTTTAATAAGGGTGCACCCTCATAGCGCTCCAATTCATTGTGTAATTATTAGTATCATCATTCTTCAGGTGCAATGACGGTTTACTCATGATAATTCAAGTGAAATTGGGATTTAATAATTCTAATTCATGTTCAATTATTTTTTACTCATGAACCATGTGCAATGAGCCTTGCCTCGTTCTAATACCATGTTAAGTGTTGTTTCCACATTTTTGTGTTGCGATAATAATGATTTATCATGCCTTTAGGCTCATGTTTCTAATATTATCCATTGATATGCCTATTTATTTACATGTGTTATATTCTTCATGTTAGGCCTTTTTTACTCCCTTATTTGGCTTTATAGGTCACCTATTTCTTATGAATTTCCCCAGGTTATCCCATGAAATTCGATGTACGAGAGAATATAGTGGTCATGTAAAGGATGTTTTCAATATAGATGTTGTGTTTAATGTTCTAAGTATTTTTTATTGTTAATAATCCCCAAATACACTAGACCTATCGATCTTTTATCTTGTAACAAGTGAATATTTTATGTAATAAATCATGTTTAAGTGTGTAATAAAAAGCATTGTAATAATAGTTTTTATAAGAGGATTCGTTTAGTTATTTTTTCGGTTTATGATTAGAAAACCATATTGAAAGCATTAGTATTATGACTAAGTATAATAAAACATACCTCTATTTTGGTGAGAATTGAGTAATTGGTTTATCATGAAAATGCTTCCCTCTTAAGATAGGAGAAGGTATAGGCGGCTCTGGAGCAGATTTACCTAAGAGTGAAAACTCTGATATGGAATTTCGGGCGTGACCTGTGGTATCATAATACACGACAATGGGCCTTTCCACAATATATGTTACAAAACTCTCAGGGGATACCCTTTGGTAAATTAAAAAGTATAGTATGAACCATTATTAAGTGAATTAAAAAAAATCCCTATGAATATATGTCAGAAAGTAGATATTGGATAAAGAAGATTGAAGCTTATAAATTCATAAGTTAATGAAATAAAATTAATTTATATTCATATTTTTTTGTCTATGGATTACCCTTTATGTGTTTAATAGTTTTCTTCCCTTTGTTTTTTTGGATGAAGTAAATAAGTATAAGAAGAATCAAAAAGTGAAATTTAGGGTTATCGTCAATAGTTCTATGCATTATTTTGTACCCTGAAAGTTTTGTAGAACAATCCCAATACCACCACAAATCATTGAAGCAAAGATGTCAGTGAGTATGAAAAATGGTGTAATATTTTCAACACATTATTATAACTCCTCCCCTGTCATAATCCATGGATTGAACTTCTCAGATAACCTTGTCATACTCCCTCAGGTGAAATTTGATGCAATTCATGGAATGGATTGGCTTTCCATATATAGAGAAAACATAAATTTCCATGAGAGGTAATTCACACTCTATATGGGGAATAGACCCCTAACTCAATAAATTTGCAAGGATGAATATGAATCTTATTTAGTACCATCATCTCAAGAATGTATATTACTACCGTAAGATCCTGTGTATCTGCCTCAGAAGATTGAGTATGAGGTGGCAACCATTCATGATGACATGCGAATTGTGAGGGAATACAGGGAAGTGTTTCCATTGAAATTGTCTGTTTTTCCTCCTATAATAGATTTTTAATTATCAATTTACCTTATACATTGTGAATTAAAAAAATCTGAGACACTATATTGAATGGTTTTTGTAGAGCTTGAGGAGCATATGAATCAACTATAGAAGAATCTAGATAAAATTTTTATAGTTCCAAGTGTTTCACCATGGGGTGCACCAGTCCTCTTCATCAATATGAATGATGGGTCAGTGCACCCTTTCATTGATTACTGTGAGCTCAAAAAAACATTACAATGGACAAGTATCCTCTTCCAATAATTGATAACTTGTTAGATCATATACATGGAGAACTATTATTCTCCATAGTAGATTTGCAGTCCAGATGTTATAAAATAAGGGTGAATAAAGAAGATATCCCCAAGATTGCTTTTCGTACAAGACCCGAGCACTATGAATTAATTGTAATTCCTGTTGGACTCATTAATTCTCCATAAATATTCATGAAAGTGAAGGGTAATGTATTTAAAGAATATCCAGACAAATTTGTGGTAGTCTTTATATATGATATTCTAAAATACTACAAAACCAAGAGGATCATGAAGAGCATCTAAGAACTGTACTAGAGACCTTCTGGAAGGAGAACACTTATGAAATGTATAGAAAGTGTGAGTTCTGGTTGAAGGAGGTCTCATTCTAGGGTTATATCATCGTAATCAATGGGATATTTATGGATCTCTCCTAGACAACTTCTATTGAGGGATGGAAAGGCCAATAATGGTTACAGATATCCATAGTTTACTGGGGTCAGCTAGATATTATCTCCGATTTGTGAGAAATTTCTCACAATTTTACAACCCTCTTAAAAAGATAACTCAGAAGGGAGTAAGGTTATCCTGGGGTGATTAATGCGAATAGAGAATCAAAGAGTGGAAAAAGAGGCTTATCACTGCACATCTTATCACATTACCCATAAGTGTATAAATTTTGGTTGTATTTAGAGATGATTCGAAGAAGCACATAGGTTTTGTGTTGATTCATAATGATAATGTGATAGCCTACTCCTCAGGGAAACTAAACACCCATGAGAAAAATTATCCCATGCATGATCTAGATTTGGCGGTTGTGGTCATTGCTCTGAAAATATGGCGTCATTATCTCTATGGGGAGACGTGTGAGATATATACAGATCACATGAGAATAAAATATATATTCACACAAAATGTTCTTAATATGCACTAGTAATGATGGATAGATCTCATCAAGAATTATGAATGGTCAATCCACTACCATCTCGGTAAGGAAAACAAGGTGGAAGATTCTCTATATAGAAAAGATACTACATCATTATCAATGATGACAATTGAAAATGATCTATTATTTTTATATATTTTTAGAGGATGGAAATGAGAATCATTAAGAGATGAAAATCATCAATCCTTTCTCAAATGATTTCTCAACCATCCCCTATTGAGAAAATAAAGGATTATCAAAGAAAGGATGTGGAAATTTTGAAAAGGGAGGAAGCTATTAGCATTGAGAAATCATCAGAGTTATTAGTTGACATAGATGTAATTTTGAGATTGTGTTCATGATTATGTGTACCATATGATCCATAAATAAAGAAGATTCTTATGAATTATGCAAATATCTCAACCATCTCTATTCACCCGGGGTGCGCAAATATGTATCAAGATCTCCACGAAATCTTTTGGTGGGAAAATATTAAAAGGGAGATTGTTGAATTTACAAAAATCTTCCTAATATGTTAGAAAGTGAAGGCTGAGTGGAAATAGACTAAGGGGAGGAGGAAACCACTTCCCATCCCAACATGGATGTTGGAAAACATTACCATGGATATTTTCACTGAACTTCCAAGGACATAAATTAGAAAAAATTCTATATAGTTCATTGTGGATAGTCTTATGAAGACAACTCACTTTATCCTAATTTCATAGGACTTCACATTGAATAAAATTAAAAGTATTTACATCAAAGAGGTGGTATAGACTGTCACAACCCGTCCCAGGGGGCCCATGTCGTGAATACCCCAAGCCCGCCTTCCGTAGGCCAGAGATGGCGACTAGCACCGGAAAGGAATATCCCTTAAACCTCGAAGGCATTTCATCTAAACCTATAAACACGTGCAAACCAAGCACATAGCAAGATACATGCACAAGGTAAAGTATATATTAAAAGGGTGTGTACTGTATGTGAACGAGTTATAATACTAGCGCAACTAGAAATTACATGTTAAATCGGAACGTAGAAGTAAAACTGGAAACAACACCTCTGATCACCTGCTAAGGATCCTACCTTAAGGGTAGGTACAATATAGGAACGATCATCTCTATGAATCGTCTTGTCTAGGTTCTACCCCCGATTAGCCTCTATTCTGGTACCGTTGACCACGATCAGCACTGTCTCTCATCAGCACAAGACACCATAAGGTGCCGGCATAGCCCGTGCATGGGGTGAGTATAATGATAATCCATAGGGACCCCGAGACCCCCAATTGTCTCTCAGATTCCACAAAGGATAGACCACAAATAAGGACCCCAAAATCAAAGCACAAATCAATAGTCATCACACTACTTAGGTATATTCCCATACTTATACCTAAGTGATCATTAAAAACATACCTTACACAAGAGGAAAGAATACAAAAAAGGTAGAAGTACCACACATGCAGCACAAGGAAGATATAAGTACCACACATGTACACCACAAATGTTAAGACTCATCTCACACATGTATTAGTGAATTATAGAAGTACAGACGATTAGTCCTGAAGTTAGATCATCTTATCCTGTCAAGAGGCACTACTTTTGATTATACTGAGTCTTACCCTCATAGGATCGATAGGTACTAACCCACAATGACCGACACAAGATCTGACCCACACAATATTGGTATGCATTGACCCACACAGGAATTTACCCACATATGATCAGTATGATCTGACCCACATAGGATCGTTGAGCGTTGACCCACACAAGATCTTACCCATACAGGATCAGTATTCGCTGACCCACACAGGATCGACGTGCCCTGACCCACATAGGATTGAGAGGTACTAACCCCTGCAATGACCCACATAGGATCCAACCCGCCCAGTGTTGATAGGTAACTAGCCTTCATATTATCCATCTCCAACCTCTTCCTCACTACTAACCACTGGATTCCTTGCCCCCTGTGCACTCGGGTTCCATAGAATCCGTCTCTTGAGATATTGGTTGTACCTAAAATGCCACTTATCTCTACAAAGGAGTAACCCAAAGGTGTGTCATGTCATAAGGGACCCAATGAAACAAACGTTGTGTCAAACGGACTCACAGCCTATAAGTTATTATAATATCTGCTCTGAGGGCCCGATTGGATTCGGGTTCGATCCAACTCTTCCATACCCCAACTTTATCCAAAACATGTGTGGATTATACCAAAAATACCTTATCGATCCTAGGATTTTGGTGCCGCTGATGGTTCGTAAAAAGGAAACCATGTTCTCATGTTACGGCCAAAAAGGTGAAACTTGGTCTAGATGAGCATGGGTCCGGTCCGACCCAATCGGACCAACTAGGACCAACCCAGCCTGGGCCGACCCGCCCCGGTTCAGCTTGATCAAACCCAATTCAGGTCCTCCCCAATTGGTCGGGGCCGCGGCGGGTCCGGATTGCTAGGACATGGTCCGTATTGGCCAGAGAAGGGGGGGCTTGGACTGGCCTACTGGTCGTGGCCCATTGGCACGACCTACTGGGCACGACCCACTGAGTGCGGCCCGGTGGCGCATCCCACTAGGGGGGCCGCGGTCGGGTGGACTGCCATGGTGGGTCATGCTCGGTGCGCCCCTGTAACACCCAAGGTAAATAAAGAATATGAAATTTTTATAATTATCCCTATTTGTGAATAAAATGTTAATATTAATTTAAAGGGAATGCTATGCTCGATGGCTTACCCAATACGCAACAACAAGTTCCATTGAAATCTTACGCTGCACACCACTAATAAAATAATTTTATGTTAACACCTAGCTGTTGTAATGACGGGAACTAACTAAAAATGATTATATATTTTTTTCAAATATTTTTAATTTTTACGATAAATGTTAGAGGATTAAAAATGCGATTAAATCAAATTTTAAGCGTAAAAATTCTAATATTCTTTAAAAGGTCGATTAACCACCTTTTGATGGCGAACCACTTTTAAAAACACTTTTTGACAATTTTATGTGTTATATTTGACAAAATAAAATTCTTTTTTAGGATCGGGACATCAAAATTTACTTTGTGTAGATTTTTGGTATTTTTCCGATAAAGATCATTTTTTATGAATAGTGAAAAATGTTGTATTTTAATTCAAAACCTATTTTTAATATAATTTTTTTATATGATTATATTATATTTTCAATTGGTTTCAAAGTGAAATTAGAATATATTTTAACCATTTAATCCAATAGTGGTCTTTGTAATTAATTTCATCTTGATATTGGACTTAAACTAGTGTCAATCTTTTGATACTTATTGTTTCATAAAAACACGCTATTTTCTCTGACATCGGGAATTAATTATTAAATTAATTAATGTAACTAATATGTTCTGAATTTTTTAAAATAGACATCATTTTTGAATTTGGAATATCAAATATAGCCTCGGGTAAATTTTTGGTAATTTTCTGAAAAACTTTATTTTTTGATGAATAGTGAAACCACTAAGTTGTAGTTAAAGAAACTGATTTTTCGTTTAAATGAAACTTTACCACTTCTGTGATTTTAATTTTAAAAATCCAACATATAGGGTTGTCATTAAGAAGGAAAATTTGGTTCAATGGGATTAAAATAATTTTTTGGGGAATAGTAACTTTATAGTTTATTAATCGCGATTAGAGGTAATTAGTGTAATTTAAGGTAAAAATAATGTTTTAATAATATTAAATGACCTAGAAACATGTCCTACCCTCATTGGATGTGTCATGTCCGACCAATAAAATCCATGGGTCAACTTGGGGACCCCATGGATCCAATTTGGTAGGAAAATGACATTAATACCTTTTTATTTAATGTTAAAATTAAAATGTCACAAACATGTGTTGTTTTACTAAAACAATTTTTATATGGGGTTATAAAAGTAATATTATTGACAATAAATATTAATTGGAAAGATTACAATATTTCATACATCATAGTATTTTTTTTATAATTTTTAGACATTAACTAAATTAAATTATTTATGACACCATGATGATGTAGTGATTACCTCATTATTTAACAATTTAAATAAAATGGAATGATAATGTAAAATCTAAGACCTACACATGCCCAAAACCTATTGGATGAGTGGATTTCGAAACCCTATCACCTTATCCTCGAAAGACATCAATTTGTGACCTTTAAAATCCAAAACGCATTCCAAAATAAAGTAACATTTCCTTACTTTACAAGAGTGCCCCTCCTCTCGTCTTATAAAAGGCCCCCACCACTATCACCTTACACACACCTCTCAAGCCTTTGGCTTGTCCAAACCCTGACCATTGCATCTCTCCACATCCCTATATTCATCTTTGAAGCCTCACTTTGGGAAGATTCTATTCTAAGGAAGCCTTTGAGCTCAAATCAAAAAGAGTTACCCGATTTAGAGGTAGTGTCCTCTCTTGTGTTCTTATGTATTATTTTGCTTCTCCAACCCTCTAAACTCTTTTTATTCCATTCTTTTGTAACAACACCAGTATCTTCAATATACTAGGATATTTTTATCTGAATTATTCAAGATAAACTTACACACACCTTCATCTAATGGTTAATGAACATACTGTTTCTGTGGATGGAGAATTTCTCCCTCATGAAACGATGATTGTTCAATATTCTCTTAACACCTTTAATGGTGGACATTATGATGTCACTATATTTTATATATGGTATTTATGGTATTTATTTTTTCTATATGCTTCTGAATTTTATATTTAAAACATGCCTTTATTGTTTTCATGTTGTGAAAATGCGATAATTCCATACGAGGAAGTGTGGACTACCGCCCCCACAAGTGATGTGACTCGTTCATGCAATACATGGAATGTATAAAGAATGAAATTAATGAACATATGTGACCTATATAACTTATATATTATACTATAATTATAATATATATATCTCTCAATTATTTTTAATTACATTAATATGACAAAGAAATGAGGGTAGCCTTCATGCGTACGTACGACCTACCATCTCCATGAACAGTGCATTTCATTTATTTTTATATAAAAATGTTATGGAGTAGTATAAAATGAATATGAACTGGATATATATGATATTTAAATCATTAATACTATTCTGGAGATTATTTACTTATAACTACATGGACAATCATTTCCAAACAAGTTCATTTTTGACTCATATACCAAACATCGACAAAAATGTCTGATATGAACTCACATTATTAACCAATTATTATAACATTATAAAATGTGACATAAAATGAATAATAATCTTTAAAAGAGGTCCTTAAGCAATTATAAATTTACCATAATTTATTATTCAGGAATATAATGAAACGAACAAGACAAGTCTGACTTGAGGTAAGGGATCCTACTCCTCTCTTTCTTTTTAAGTACACTCTTTTATGTCATTCCTTTTATGCTCATCTTTCTTATGATTGGTATGTTATTTTATATTAATACTACTATAATCATTATTTTCATATGATGAGAGACCCTATTTTCTCTCATCAATCCATTTTGGATGTTTTGAGTGGCGCTGTTAGGCTGCCGAATTTTCGTAAGAGATCTAACCTCTCTCTTTCTTTTTAAGTACTCTTTTTTATGTCATATCTTTTAGGCTCATATATCTTATGTTTGGGTATGTTATTTTATATTCCTAGTATTTTAATTTTTATGGTCATATTATCAGATACCCTATTTGATCTCATAAATCTATTTTTGGATGTTTTAAGTTGCGCTGTTAGGCTGCCGAGTTTTTGTAAGGGATTTTTCATCTCACTTTTATTCCCGTGAAATTTATGCTATGTTTGCCACTATTTCACTTGATTGGTGTATGTACTGCCCATTATTATACACTTTTTGTAGTATAATTTCATTTATGGGTATTTACATCTTTATTGTATGACCCTTCTTCCATGGGGTGTACGTTTCGAAAGTTACCCAACTCGGTAAGAGGACCTTTCACCCTCCTCTTTTTAAAAGACTTCTTTTGTTATGTCTTTTAATTCACATACTATTATGTTGGGATATGTTCTTATATATCCTTATTTATGTAAATTTTATGTCCAAGTTATGAGATACCCTTTATCTCTCACATCAACCCTTTTTGTAAAATTTTATGTGACGCCTTTAGGCTATGGAATTTTACCAAGGGAACTTCTTAACCCAATTTCGATTTCTTTGGGATCAACGTGTATTTATTGAATATTTCACCCTCTGAATATGTGTGAATGACCTTTTATTGTTTTACACTTAATATCCACTTATATTGGGTGTATTTATATTTGCAACACAAAATTATGAGATTGATTTATCCTTAATTTAAGGATACCTTCTTTATAATGGATTTCATCCCATTTTACATTTCTATTGAGACTTCATTGTTGTTATGCACCAATTAACTCTTATATGGTGTGTATACTGTCCTTTGACATATTATATCATGAATCCATTTATTCTCAAGATATTATAATGTTCGGATTAAATGTTATTCCGCAATTATTTGTATTCAAGAGTCTCTCATTTTGTTAAAAACTCTAACAAAAATATCATTTTAATTATTTTAATGTATTATTATTCTAAATATTTACCTTTAATCTCCATGTTTTCAAAATGGTTTTCAGTATTTATTTATATGGACATTAATTTTTTAAAATTATAATTCTAATAAAATCTTCAATGTGGTATGGGACACATTGATTCAAAAATATCTTTTAAATGATTTTTGAAAATGGATTGATTAATTCAATATCTTGGAAGTAATTATTTTGATTGCAAATGAAATGTTGTTATTGAAATGTTTATATTTTCAATTTTTTATTTGTAATGATGGTAATTGGACATTTTACGGGTGGTTACGTGATAAACCATATGACGGGTGGTGCCGTGAATACCAGGACGGGTGGTTATGTTATAACCTCTAATGCATTGGGTATGAAAGTCATCCGTATGGATATTCCATTAAGTATGTGTGGAAGTCGACCATATGGTTATTCCATTTAATTATGTTTATGTCCCAAGTTACCATTATATGTTATGTGATCTTTATATGGGTTTTATGGTAATCTTTTGGTTACAAAAGGGTAAGTAATGATATTTTATTCAGTGAAGATTTTTTAATACTTCCTAAAGGTGATAGGTATTACATTGATAAAGTATACATGGTTTACTTGTTGCTTTGAAAAACTAACAGTTTTCATTCTTTGTGTATCCCTTGCTGAGCATTTTATTCTCATCCCACGTTTTTTTTTGAAATGTTTTTCACAGGACATAATTTTGAATAGAGCCAAGGATGGGAACAAGGAACTGTCAGGGTGTCTAAAACATGGAACTAGACATGTTTCTTCTTAAGAGTTTTTATTTTATGGAAACTAAGTAGAAGTGTCTACTTTGTAATCCTTGGAGATGTAATAGTTAAGATCTAATTCTCTAAAAATTTAAACCTGAAAAGATCCACAATGTGAATTATTCATTTAATTCAATATTAAGTAAGGTTTAAGGCCGGGGCCTTATAGATGGTATCAGAGGTCGGTTTAGATAAATTTAGAGGCTAGGGTATTCTCTAAGCATAAGTGACATTACCGTAATGGTTACGATTTCAGAAAGAGTCCTAGTTTTAGATAAAGTGAATGAGTAATTATATCTCAGTGTTTATCTTCCTCATTAGTATATGATGGTTTTGTTGATATACTCACACTAATCTTTTTGGTTTTAGTAAATGGATGGATCTAGAAGGCACCAAAGTATCAGTGGATGTGAAGGAAATTGTAATAGTTTTCTGAGCGAGAAACTGAATGATATGGGAGCTGCAATGAGAAGTATTGAGTTTATCCTCAACCAACTATCTGGAGTCCTGATTGACCACCTAAACCATGGTGATTTCAATAAGGCATCATATATGCGATAAAAAAATCCCCACGGAAGTATAGGTAATAATCAAAAAAGGTAAGTTTGTTCAAAAACCTATGTGTCAATTATGTGGAAAGAAACACCAAGAAAAATGTTTCAATTGGACAGAAATATGCTATAGATGTGGAAATGAAGGTCATAAAGAATGAACCTGCCATGGAAAAAGGAAGCATCCAGTTGACTCGAGGAATGTGAAAGAAGTTCTTTCTGATGGTTCAATTGAATGTTTTAAATGAGGTGTGCATGGTCATTATGCAAACACATTTCGTATGAAGAAGTTTCGGTAATGGGATCAACAAGATCGTACAAACATTCATTTACCATTACCTAATGCCATTCCAATTGTGGATGAAGAAACTGACAATGACCAGTCAAAGGTATGGATTATTTCATAACATTTGTTTTCCTATTTTGGAATCTTAGGATATGATTCATGATTTTGTTTGTAGGAAAGAAGTATTTCAGAGTAAGTTGTAAAGTAATGGTTAAGGGAACATGAAGAATGTTGAATGAGTAAGAAGTCAACATAAAACGGATTCAAGAGTTATGGTGAAATTATTAAGAGTAATAAGTCTCTGATGATGATGGGGTTACATTAGAAGACTTTTTATTGTATGTGTAACCCTGATGTTTGATATATGAAAATTTTATTCAAGGAATAGTTATCTGTTCTTTTGTGGACATAGTTATAAAGAACCATTTGGGTTTATATGATCCTTACTTTTCAGGTAATTATGGGTTACTATATGTTATGATGGAAAGTGAAATGCATGAGATAAAATTGAGGTTAAATTATGTTATGGTTATTTTTTATGATTTTATCTATTTTTGGGGAATGGTTTGAGAATTATATAGTTTGGAAAAAGGACAACATGCATGCTGTGTGACAACCCGTCGCGTCGGACAAAGCTGCGGGAATCGAACCCACAGCCAAAGTGCGACTGGTATTTATCACCTACCACTGGACTACGTGAAGTCCCTAGTTAGTTTGAATACTTCTTTTTAGTTAGAGGATTTTATGAATTAAGAGTAAGTTTATTTTGGGTTATCTATGGAATTTATTAAACTATCATGGAGGATATGTGATTAGGTTAATTACTTTTCAATACGAGTCTTTAAGAGAAACTGATGTTGATTTTAGATAAATGGAAGAATATGTGATTAAATCCTTAAAATATTTGGGTTTCAATCTTATTTTGGTTTACTTATGGTCCTCGTTGAACTTTGGGTTTTGTTGAACAAATTTTGGAGATTAAGAATAGATTTTCTTTTTATAAAGGGTTATCCTTTTCTGCATTATCTGATCTTGTACTAACCTTTTTGGTTTTGGTTTTGGTTAAAGTCTAAAGACATGGGAAGTATATAGTTCTCATTTGTGGATTAGGTGATTCTCTAGAAGTTGATTATAATAATATTAATGTGAACAATTCTTCCTAAATACTCGTCTTTTGGAGAAAATATGAGTTTGTGTAAGAAATGTAATAAATGTTGAAAGTCAAGAAGATAAGTAATTATGTTTCCTTATGAATAAATTCCTCAATAAAAATATACATAAAACAAAAATGTTTTCTATTAACTTTTCCTACTGGGGAGTCGAATACCGTTTAACCCATCACAAGTTTGTGATTTTCTTGTGGTTAACTTTCTCCTAAACATGTTTTCTATCACATTCCATCAGAACATGACCCTATGTTTTCTCCTCCAAGGCCAAGTTTTCCTACATGGAATCCTACTATGGGTTAACTCAGGTGACCTCTGTACTTATCTTTATTAATTTTAAAGTGATTGTTTTACCAACTCTTGTTCCGATGTGGGACTCTCAATGATGTTTCTGAGCCCAATTTTAAAATTGCGAGGACACAATTCCCAAAAGGGGGGAAGAATGTAACACCCCAGGTAAATAAAGAATATGAAATTTTTATAATTATCCCAACTTGTGAATAAAATGTTAATATTAATTTTAAGGGAACGTTGTGCTCGATGGCTTACCCAATACGCAACAACAAGTTCCTTTGAAATCTTACGTTGCACTCTAATAATAAAATAATTTTATGTTAACACCTAGCTGTTGTAGTGACGAGAACAAACTAAAAAATGATTATATATGTTTTTCAAATATTTTTACTTTTTATGATAAATGATAGAGGATTAAAAATGCGAATGAATCCAATTTTAAGCCTAAACATTCTAATATTCTTTAAAAGGTCGATTAACCGCCTTTTGATGGAGAACCTATTTTAAATACACTTTTTGACAATTTTATCTGTTATATTTGACAAAATAAAATTCTTCTTTAGGATTGGGACATCAAAATTTACTTTGTGTAAATTTGTTGTATTTTTCCGATAAAGATCATTTTTTTATGAATAGGGAAAAATGTTGTATTTTAATTAAAAACCTCTTTTTAATCTAATTTATTTATATGATTAGATTATCTTTTGAATTGGTTTCAAAGTGAAATTTGAATATATTTTTACCATTTAATCCAATAGTGGTCATTGGAATTAATTTCATCTTGAAATTGGACTTAAACTAGTGTCAATCTTTTGATACTTATTGTTTCAAAAAAACACGCTATTTGCTCTGACAGCGGGAATTAATTATTAAATTAATTACTGTAACTTATATGTTTAGAATTTTGTAAAATAGACATAATTTTTGAATTCAGAATATCAAATATAGCCTAGGGTAAATTTTTGGTGATTTTCTGAAAAACTTCAATTTTTGATGAATAGTGAAACCACTAAATGGTAGTTAATGAAACTAATTTTTTGTTTAAATGAAACTTTACCACTTCTGTTATTTTAATTTCAAAAATCCGACATACATGGTTGTCATTAAGAATTAAAATGTGGTTCAATGGGATTAAAATAATTTTTTGGTGAATAGTAACTTTTAAGTTTATTAATCGCGATTAGAGGTAATTAGTGTAATTTAAGGTAAAAATAATGTTTTAATAACATGAAATGACCTAGACACATGTCCTACCCTAATTGGATGTGTCATGGCCGACCAATACAATCCATGGGTCAACTTGGGGACCCCATGGAGCAACTTTGGTAGGAAAATGACATTAATACCTTTTAATTTAATGTTAAAATTAAAATGTCACAAACATGTGTTGTTTTACTAAAACAATTTTTATATGGGGTTATACAAGTCATATTTTTTACTATAAATATTAATTGTAAAGATAACAAGATTTCATACATCATAGTATTTTTTTTATAATTTTTATACATTAACTAAAATAAATTATTTATGACACCATGATGATGCAGCGATTACCTCATTATTTAACGATTTAAATAAAATGGTAAGATATTGTGAAATATAAGACCTAAACATGCCCAAAACCTATTGGATGAGTGTATTTCGAACCCTTATCACCTTATCCTAGAAATACATCAATGTGGGGACTTTAAAATTCGAAACGCATTCTAAAATAAGGTAACATTTCTTTACTTTCCAAGAATGCCCCTCCTCTCCTCTTATAAAAGGCCCCCACCACTATCACCTTACACACAACTCTCAAGCCTTTGGATCAGCCAACCCCTGACCATTTCATATCTCAACATCCCTCTCTTCATCTTTAATGCCTCACTTTGGGAAGAATTTCTTCCAAGGAATCCTTTGAGCTGAAATCAAAAAGAGTTACCCGATTTAGAGGTAGTGTCCTCTCTTGTGTTCTTATGTTTTATTTTTCTTCTCCAACCCTATAAACTCTTTTTATTCCTCTATTTTGTAACAAAATCAGTATCTTAAATATAATACTATGTTGTTATGTGAAGGATTCGAGATACACTTACACACACCTTCATCTAATGGTTAAAGAACATACTGTTTCTGTGGATGGTGAATTTCTTCCTCATAAAACGATGATTGTTCAATCTTCTCTTAAGACCTTTCATGGTGGCCATTATGATGTAACTATATTTTATATATGATATATATGGTATTTAATTTTTCTATATGCTTCTTAATTTTATATTTAAAACATGACTTTATTCTTTTCATGTGGTGAAAATGCGATAATTTCATACGAGGAAGTGTGGACTACCGCCCCCACAAGTGATGTGACTCGTTCATGCAATACATGAAATGTATAAAGAATGAAATTAATGAAAATATTTGACCTAAATAACTTATATATTATACTGGAATTAATATATATATATCTCAATTAATTTAAATAATCTAATATTACAAAGAAATGAAAGTAGCGTTCATGCGTGTGTATGGCCTACCGTCTCCATGAACGGTGCATTTCATTTATTTTTATCTCCAAATGTTATGGAGTAGTATTAAATGAATATGAACTGGATATATATGATATTTAAAACATTAATACTATTCTGGAGATATTTTAATTATAACTACATGGACAATCATTTTCAAACAAGTTCATTTTTTACTCATGTACCAAACATCGACAAAAACGTCTGATATGAACTCACATTATTAACCAAATAGTATAAAATTATAACATGTGACATGAAATGAATAATAATATTTAAAATAGTTCATTAAGAAATTATAAATTGACCAATGTTTATTATTCATGAATATAATGAAACGAACAAGAAAATTCATACTTGAGGTAAGGGATCTTACTCTTCTCTTTCATTTTAAGTACACTCTTTTATGTCATTTATTTTAAGCTCATCTTTCTTATGATTGGGGTGTTATTTTATATTACTACTACTGTACATATTATGTTCATATGATTAGATACACTATTTTCTCTCATCAATCCATTTTATAAGTTTTGAGTGGCGCTGTTGGGCTGCCGAATTTTCGTAAGAGATCTAACCTCTCTCTTTCTTTTTAAGTACTCTCTTTTATGTCATTTCGTTTAAGATCATCATTCTTATGTTTGGGGATGTTATTTTATATCCCTAATACTGTAATTTTTATGGTCATATTTGTAGATACCCTATTTGATCTCATAAATCCATTTTTGGATGTTTTACGTGGCGCCGTTAGGCTACCGAGTTTTCGTAAGGGAATTTTCATCTCACTTTTATTCACGTGACATTAATGCTATGTTTGCCAATATTTCCTTTGAGTGGTGTATGCACTTCCCATTATTATACACTTGGTGTAGTATAATTTCATTTATGGGTATTTACATCTTTATTGTATGACCCATCTTCCATGGGGTGTACATTTCGAAAGTTACCCAACTCTGTAAGGGGACCTTTCACCCTCCACTTTTTAAAAGACTTCTTTTGTTATGTCTTTTAATTCACATACTATTATGTTGGGATATGTTTTTATATATCCTTATTTATGTAAATTTTATGTCCATGTGATGAGATACCATTTATCTCTCTCATCAACCCTTTTTGTAAAATTTTATGTGACGCTGTTAGGCTGTCGAATTTTACGAAGGGAACTTCTTAACCAAATTTCGATTTCTTTGGGTTCAACATGTAGTTATTGAATATGTCATCCTTTGAATATGTGTGAATGACCTTTGATTGTTTTACACTTAATATCCACTTATATGGGGTGTATTTATATTTTTCACACATAATTATGAGATTGATTTATCCTTAATTTAAGGATACCTTCTTTATAATGGATTTAATCCCATTTTACATTTCTATTGAGACTTCATTGTTGTTATGCACCAATTCACTCTTATATGGTGTGTATACTGTCCTTTGACATATTATATCATGAATCCCTTTATTCTCATGATATTATGATGGTTAGATTAAATGTTATTCCACAATTATTTGTATTCAAGAATCTCTCATTTTTTAAAAAACTCTTTAACAAAAATATCGTTTTAAAGGTTTTAGAGATTTATTATTCTAAATCTTCACCTTTAATGTACATGTTTTCAAAATGGTTTTCAGTATTTATTTATAGGGACATTAATGTTTTAAAATTATAATTCCAATAAAATCTTCAAAGTGGTATGGGACACTTTGATTCAAAAATCTCTTTTAAATGGTTTTTGAAAATGGATTGATTAATTCAATATCTTGGAATTACTTATTTTGATTGAAAATGAAATCTTGTTATTGAAATGTTTTTATTATCAATATTTTATGTGTAATGATGGTACTTAGACATTTTACGAGTGGTTACGTGATAAACCATATGACGGGTGGTGTCGTGAATACCAGGACGAGTGGTTACGTTATAACCTCCAATGCATTGGGTATGGAAGTCGGACATATGGATATTCCATATAGTATGTGTGGAAGTCAACCGTATGGTTATTCCATTTAAGTATGTTTATGTCCTAATTTACCTTTATATGTTATGTGTTCTTTATATGGGTTTTATGGTAATCTTTTGGTTACAAAAGGGTAAGTAATGATATTTTATTCAGTGAAGAGTTTTTATAACTTTCTCAAGGTTAGAGGTATTACTTTGACAAAGTATACATGGTTTACTTGTTGCTTTGAAAAACTAACAGTTTTCATTCTTTGTGTATCCCATTCTAAGATTTTTATGCTCATCCCAAGTTTTTTTTTTTTGAAATGTTTTTCACAGGACATAATGTTGAATAGGGAGGATGGGATCAAGGAAATGTCAGGCTATCTAAAACTTGGAACTAGACATGTTTCTTTTTAAGAGTTTTTATTTTATGGAAACTTAGTAGAAGTGTCTACTTTGTAATCTTTGGAGATGTAATAGTTAAGATCTAATTCTCTAAAACTCTAATCCTGAAAAGATCCTCAATGTGAATTATTCATTTAATTCAATATTAAGTAAGGTTGATGGTCGGGGAATTATAGCCCCAGCCGGTCGGCTCACCAGTTGGTCCTCCTCCTCCAAGCGGCATGACGACACTATAGTCCTCCACAGCCGGCCGACTGCCGACCCCCCTTTAGCCTCTGCAGCGACCTCCTTCT
Source organism: Viscum album (assembly GCA_963277665.1). NCBI lineage: Eukaryota > Viridiplantae > Streptophyta > Magnoliopsida > Santalales > Viscaceae > Viscum > Viscum album. Next base: position 598,609,654 of record OY728123.1, read on the forward strand.
CCGCTGAAAATGCGGACGTCTGTCGCCGCTTCTCCACATAGTCGGCCGACGTTCCAACTGTGAACCGTTTTCACCATTCCCAACTGGTTGGGACCTCCTTCTCATCCGACGGTGAAGATGTGCACCGCCCTACCTCCACGTGGTCAGTCGGTGTGTCGGCCGCCCTCCTCTTCTGTGGTTCACCGTAGCTTGGTTCTATGCATGATGAATATGGCAACCACATATTCACGATCCATGGGTCAAGGGCTCCGCATCCATAGGTCGTTCTCCAAAAACATTGTGTTTCATGTTTCATTAATTATATAGTGTCAAAGAATGCATAAATAACATGTGATGAATGAAAGAAAATGGTCAAGGTATAAGTGTCCAACAATGGCGATGTTGGTTAGTCCATCATCATTCTTAATCAAGAGTATGAAGAATCAACAAATAGATAAAATCATTCTTAAAAATAAAACTCCTACCTTGATGTTTGTTGAAGATTTCGCGAGGAAGGAGATGATATTGGTGACGTCGGCGTCTGTTGCTCCTGCACCACCCTCCCGATCCGAGCTCACATGTCATCCTCATTCTTGATCTGGGGAAGTTCTTTGGTGGAAGATGATCCTCTAAAATCTCTCTCCAAGGCTATCATTATTTCCCAATTTTGTTTTCCCATGAGAGGTGAGGTTCAAAATTAATAATTTAAGTTAATTAAACCAATAAATTATTGTACATCTAATTGGGGTAATTTAAAAACATAAATCTCATTTAAGAGGGATTTCAATGGTAGCGTTGTCTCTAACACTAAATTCAAAATGGGAGGATTAAATTTTAAAAATAAAATAATGAACATTTATTTTATTTTCTCCCAAAAAATATTCGAAAACTAATTTTCACCAATGACCAAGTCCAGTTGAGGTGAAGGGATCCATAAGAGAATATCAGCTCGAGGATTTCAACGGTGTCCTCATATTTCAATTTCGTGCACCGGTTCAATAGTTATAAAATAAAACTCTTGCATTTACTGAATGTACTCAAAAAAATGTTCAAACATTCATTCTGGGCACACCGGAACTCAGAATCACACGCCGTCAATTTTAATGGACTTGTAATAATCCCATATAAATAAAAATAATATGTGGAAAAATCAAGGTCTTAACATTGTCCCCACATCAGGGATTTGGGTCCCCGAAATCCATAACATAAACTAGGGAAGAAAGCGGGGGTACTGAGCAAGAATCTGAGCCTCCCTCTCCCATGATCTCTCTTGAGGGTTCTCATGCTACCAGTGTACGTGCACCAGAGGTATCGACCGATGATGAAAGACCCGCTCTTGTCAATCCTCAATCTCCACTTGAACATCCGAAAAAGTCACCCCCTCATTAACATCCAGCTCACCCTAGTCAATGATGTGTGAAGGATCTTGTACGTATCTCCTAAATTGGGATACATGGAAAATGTCATGCACCCGGTGCAACTACGGTGGAAGAGCATAGAATTAAGCCACCACTCAAACTCTAAGGAGGACCTGAAACGGTCTGATGAACCTCAGAGATAACTTTTCTCCCCATCCAAATCTCCTCAAACCTCTTAGAGGTGAGACCTATAGAATTAAATGGTCACCATCCTTGAACTCAAGAGGTCTCCATCTCCTGTCAGCCTATGACTTCTTCCTACTCTGTGCAGACTTCATCTGCTCTTGGATGATCTGTACATTCTACGTGGAAGCTCGTACCGTCTCTTGTATCACGAGTGCAGACTCCCCTAGTTTAGTCTAGCATAGGGGTGATATGTAAGGTCTCACGTACAACGCCTCGAATGGTGCCATACCAATGGTGGAGTGGTAGCTGTTATTTTACATTAACTCCACCAAGGGCAAGTAATCCTCCCAGCTATGGATGAAATCGATTACATAAGCACATAGCCTTTCCTCAAGGGTTTGAATGGTCCAATCTATCTGACCATCTGTCTGAGGATGGAACGTAGTGCACAACCAAAGTTGTGTCATGAACAACTCCTGAAACCCCTTCCATTGCCGGAAAATAAAACATGCTTCTCGATCAGAGACAATTGTATATGGAACTCCATGAAGCTGTACAATCCCTTTCATGCACAGGTGTCCCAATCCCTCTACTTATTTATACTCCCTGATAGATAGGATGTTGGCCAACATTGTGAGTTGGTAAATGATCACCAAAATAGAATCATGTCCCCTAGACGTACGTGGAAGAACTATTACGAAGTCAGTGGATATTCCATCCCACATCCACTCTGGCTACTTAATTGGTTTAACTAAGCCTGTTGGAAATTGATGATATGCCCTTAGTTGCTGACAGGTGTGGCACTGAGAGACAAACTCTACCACTTCTTTCTTCATTCTTGTTCACCAATGCTGATGTCAAAGGTCCTAGTACATCTTCACCATGTTTTCATGTACTTCAAGAGTGGATGTATGGAACTCCCTCAACTCTTCCTCCATAAGAACCATCAGTACCATAGTATTCCCTCTGAAGATGATGATGTGCTCCCCACCTTTAGAAAATCCATCAAGTGCATGTCCTACAGATATCTGAGCACGTCGAGCCTTGCAGTCAGTGTCCCCAAGCAACGCCTCCCAGACTTGCTGAAGGATTGGGGGAGTGACTGTCAAAGACTGAAGATAAGCTACTCCTTCTCGATCCAGATAGGATATCCACAAACTGGCTAACTTCACCGACGCCTAACTTAGAAATTGTATACCAGATCTCCTTTTTAGTGAATCTTCTACAAATTTTCCCTTATTTAGAGTATATACTATCTCAAAGTCATAGTCTTGGAGGAACTCATGACAATTTCGTTGTCTCTAGTTCAAGTCCTTTTGAGAGAAGATATAACTGAGACTGTTGTGACCAGAGTATATTGTGAAACATTCGCCCACTGAGTATTTTTTCCACATCTTTATGGCTAATACCATTGCTGCAAACATTAGTCCATGGATAGCGTATCTCAACTCATGCTATCTCAGCTATCGAGATCCGTACGCGATCACTACTCGATCCTGCATCAGGACACATTCAAGCTCAGTCTCTGATGTGTTGTAGTAGACTACATACCAAACACTGTCCTCTGGTATCCTCCAAACGGGGGAACTCGTCAGTCTCTACCTCACCTTCTGGAAACTCCACTGGAATCTCTTCGACCACAGGAAGGGTTTCCCCTTCTTCGTCAACACTGATAAAGGTATCACAACATGGGAAAAGACAGGAAAAAACCTCCAGTAGTAACTAGACAAACCCATGAAAATCTGCTGCTTCATCACACTCTTGGGTGGCACCCATGCAAGTACAACCTCAATCTTCCCTGGATCCACCACAAATCTAGCATTTGAGATGACTTGTCCTAAGAAATGAACCTATCAAATCCACAACTGGCACTTCAATAGCATACCTAACGGTGGGAGCTCTTTGAGTGTGTCCACAACAATCTACAAATTATAGGCATGCTCCACCTCCATCACATAGTATATCAGGATGTCATCGATGAAGATTACCACAAAGTGATCAAGGTATAGCTAGAAGATCCTGTTAATGAGTCCCATGATCACTGCTGGGGAGTTGGTCAATCCGAAAGTCATAACCAGGAACACATAATGGCCATACCGACATCTGAAGGTTGTCATCTGCACATCCTCATCTCGTACTCTAAGTTGGTGATAGCCTGATCGGAGTTCAATCTTTGAAAACCATTGTGCTCCCTTCAAACGAACAAAGAGATCATAAATCCTCGGGAGTGGGTACCTGTTATTCATGGTCACCTAGTTTAGGATCAGATAGTCCACACATATTCTCAAACTCTCATCTACCATCTTGGTGAGGAAAATTAGGGCTTCCCATGGAGAAGCACTGAGCCAAATGAATCCCTTGCTCTCCAGGTCCTCCAACTATACTCGCAGCTCATGAAGCTCCATGGGAGCCATCTGATATGCTGGTGTAGATATCTTTGTTTTCCTGTGATACAAATTGATGTCAAATTCCACCTATCTGAGAAGAGATAGTCCCAGAACATCATTAGTGAAAACCTCAGCACATTGGTCTACCACTACAAGATAACTCAGAATATCAACATCAACATCACTGAGGGTAAGGCTAGCCAACGGATGTGTGATCTGCTACACCCTCCTCTGTGTATGTCTATCATGTGCTGCAAAGGATCCCTTCTCACCGGTGAAGGAAAAACATGTCATGTCCGTGCATACACACCGCACATTGTGCCTAATACATTCGATCTGAGAATTGACTATAGATAACCAATGCCTACCCAAGATGATGTTGTAAGGTCTCGATACCGCTTCTAGAAGATCCCAGCTGAGTCTCTCACATCATAAAGTAATCTCACACAACCAGAACCAGTGCATAATCGTCAAATATGAACCCATGTGTGTCTTTAGACATAACCATTGAGCCAACGGCTCCACTGGAATCTCTAAGCTCTGAATGAGGGTTGTGGCAATAAATGAGTGACATGAACCTGTGTCTATAAGTACTGCATATAGGGTAGAGTAGACACATATCGTACCTAGTGTCATCTCTAGAGTGCCATGGTCATAGGCTTTAGCTGCATGGAGCTGATCTCGTCCATATCCACCTCTTCCCTATGGTCGGGGTGGGCCACCTGGAGGTGGTGGCGGTAGAACCTCGAATCAACTACCACTACCGATTACAAGGCCATCTCCTCTCCCACGTATAACTCCTTTATACAGACCTCCTTGATCGAATCTTCGCCTCTATCCAGGCAGCCCTTCGACCATCTACGAGTCTTCTATACGGTGGGTAGGTCCATCACGAGCCATGTGACCCTTCCCATCGCACGAATAATACACCTTGTTCCTCTCGGATCCTGCTATGTCTCAAGAGGCCCACACAACTGACCATGTATCCTACAGTCATCCACCTATAGGTCTGGTTCCCTTGGACCTCTATGTAATCTGTCTACTGCCAGCTAACAATAACCCTGCTACGTGTCGTATGGTGGTGGTTCTCATTACCGGTGACTGCTCAGCATGGAAGCTCTCCACTAAGAGTGCTTACTCAAACACCCCAGCCTGCGTCTAAATGCTGGGAGAAACCATCAAAGCAATAATCTCATATCCGATCCCCTGCTCGAAGGTCTGGGCCCTGAACAAAGGGTCCCACACCATGTTAGTGGAGTAGTGTGAGAGGTCAGTAAACCTCGCTGAATAGTAAGACACATTCATGTTACCCTACTGCAATAAGAGAAGCTCCTGTATACACATTGAGCATAGAGTCTTTGGGATGAACTCCACCCTAAAAAGTCTCTTGAAGTCCACCTATATGAGATTCACCTCATCATGATCCAATGTAATGAAACGTAATTTCAATGTAATTTTTTTAAATAAATGGGAATTTTAAGAGTCCATGAAAATTGATGGCGTGTGATCTCGAGACCCGGAGTGCCCAGAATGAATTTATGAACGTTTTTAGGGTACATTCAGTAAATATGAAAGTTGGTTTTTCTAAATTTTGACCCGGTGCTCGGAATTGAAATATGAGGACACCATTTAACTCGTAGCACCGATATTCACTTAATGAGACCTTCACCTTGACAGCAGTGGTTCATGTGTGAAATATAGATCTTGGGTTTTCTGTGAAGGAATAAAATAAAATAAAATGGTGTAACATTTTATTTTTATTTTATTTTGAATCCACCCATGTGGATATTTCACAAGTGGGGAGCACCAGATCTAAAACCTCCCATGAGAGGTTGTAGAGGTGGGGACCATCGATCATAACCTCCCATCAGAGGTTATGGTGTTTGGACCACCCAAGGATTAAAACCCCTTGAACCCCTTGAACTCCCTCATAACTGTGGTGAAGCCTCTTAAACTTCTCCCACTTAAATGGTTACACCCATTATAATTTATTATGCCAACCTATGTAATTAATTTACCCAATTTGAATTTGTGCCAACAATTAAATTGGGGAAACAAATCATTTTGGCTATATTAAAATTTATTGGATTTGGTGAGTGGAGAAATATTGGGAGGATTTATCTTCTCCAACAAATAATGCCATTGAAGAATGTTATTCATAAATCAAGGAAGAGGATGTCGAGTGAGCTTGACATCGATGCATGGTTTCAGAAGCGACAATCATTGGCACTCTCTTCTACTTCTTCAACTTCCATCTCATTCCAACGTCAATGAATAATTCATGGTTGGGGTTTAATTGGGTATTACTATTTACTGGTAGTGGTAGGGTGGTTATTAGAAATTCTTCTATATTTCAATTCTGGATAATTATTCGTAATTCAAGAAGGAATTATTGCCTGTTGCTACTGCTCTAACACAGAGAGTGCGCGCCAAACAAACAAGGCACGTCCTCTCTACAAAACTTGTGATTAATTGTTGATCGTGATGGGAAACGATTACGAACCACGGTGGGGCACAAGAATAGCAGCCGACACCACCACTGGTCGTGAAGAAGGCGATGACGCAAAGGTGTCGCCCCACTTCCTCCACTACCCTGCGGCCTCCGCACCCCACGACACCCCCTCCCAAGGCCTCCACACCATTTACAACCTGTCTTCCACCCCAAGACTAAGCCGCCTCCCCACGGCCAATCTGCCATCACCCCGCGGCCGGGCCACCGCCATGCAGCCGAGCTGCCACCGCCCCGTAGCTGTGCTTCGACCATCCGCGGCAGGGCCACCACCCGCAGCCTAGCCGAGCCACCTCGCGACCTTTATCCTCTCAGCCGAGCCTCTCTATGCCCTTGCGGAACCCCTCGGCCAAGACTCCCCGTGGCCTCTGCCCTCCGGGCCGAGCCGCCCCACACCCATGCGGCACCCACCAGCCGAGCTTCCATCCATGGCCGAGTCGACCTACGGCCTCCCCCAGCCCGTGGTACCTGTGGCCTCCACGTCCACTCACGGAACTAATGGACCTTGCGGCCTATCAGACCACCTAGTGTGCTATGCCTCCCCATTGGCTAGGTCAACCCAAATCAGGTCGACCCAAGCCAGGTTGGCTCAAAGTCGGATCGGACCCAAACCTGATACAAACATATACTTTACTTGGGCCATAACTTTGGCACCGGACATTCGTTTGATGAACCATCAACGGAGCAGGAAATCTTTGAGCGAGAAGGCCCCTTTGAGTATACCACACTAGAGGTTTGGGTAAAGTTGAGGTACCGTCTAGTAGGATTGATTACGAATCCAACCGATCCACCTGGACTAAAAGACTAATAACTCACAGACCGGGCATCTGATTGATGCACCGTCTATTGCGTTGAGACCCCTATTACTGGGAGGTCATTTGGGATACTTCTGTGTGGTACATTGTAGCAGTTGGAGTATTGACCAGTGACTTGTGGTGTAGAACCTCATGAAGACAAGAAGGCTTAGTGCGGGAACCCATTAGCTGGGTGTGACGAGATTGTTGAAGGGTGATCCTATGTGGGTCAGCACCTAACGATCCTGTGTGGGTCTCCTATTAGGGATCCTGTATGGGTCATCTCCTAGTCTTCCTGTGTGGGTCAGATCCAAGAGATCATGTGTGGGTCAGCTCCTAGAAATCCTGTGTGGGGAAGGTCCTAGGGATCCTATGTGGGTCTGCTCCTAGTGATACAGTGTGGTTCAAATCCTAGTGATCCTGTGTGGGTCAGCTCCTAGCGGTCATGTGTGGGTCATCTCATAGTGATCCTGTGTGGGTCAGCTCTTAGCGATCATATGTGTGTCATCTTCGTTATAGTGTAATATGATTCATTAGTTACATCTAATCATCTCTACCACTATACTTAAGTTATACCTGGAATGAGCTGAGTTCGTACTAGTGAGGTACTTTCCTTCATGGTAATACCATAGTGGTACTCTTCTATGTGGCATACCTGTGTGGTACATGCCTTTGTGGTTTTCCTTCCATTGTAAAACAGTTGAGATTTGGGCTTCTGGGTTGGACCCTTTGTTTAATCATGAGTGATATGGGTATACATGATAACTTAAGTATATGTATTGGTATATACCAAAGTAGGTTTGACAGTTAAATTCATGCTTGAGATTTATCTTTTGTGGATTTTGTGTGACCTTGAGGTTCTCATGGTCTCTACTGAGTATCATTATACTCACCCCTACACAGGCTATGCCCAAACCATGTTGTGTTCAGTGCATAAGACTAACTTAGTTGATCAAGTATGAGGTTACCAGGACTAGATGGTGCTCGGAGGTGAACCATATGACGTGTCTCTACACAGAGGAGACGGGCGGACGTGGATTGAAAAAGAGGTGATCAGTACATATCCTTCAGGTAGGAACCTTAGAGTAAAACCCATTAGTTGTATTTCTCTTTCTTTAGTTGTATTGTATTTTAGTTGTAATTGTACTTTCAAGTTGGGCATGTATTATGACCCCTTTTACTTATTGCACTCACTCTATTTACTATTTAATTTACTTGAGTTCATAATTTATTGTGTGCTTAGTTTCGTGTGCTTATAGGTTATAAATTCAATTCCATCCCAGTTATAGGGAATACGCCATTGGTGCTAGTGGCAATCCCCTATGCAATGGAAGCGGGGCTTGGGGTAGTCACGGAACGGGCCCCAGGGGACGGGTCGTGACAAATTGGTATCAGAGGAGTCTGTTATACTGTATAAAAAAGGACACTGATCTTTCATTTAATGGAAAAAGTGTTATGTGTTATGAGTGTGGTAATTAGTTTAGGGAATGCAGTGATGGTGTGGTGGCCGACGTATCCATAAACCCAGACCTTGACTTCTGATTTCTAACTTAGTGCACAAAAACACTGATTGTGTGTATGTTTTCAAGAGTATTCTTTGTGAACTATTCGAGTAAAATCACCAGGTATAACTTATTTACCGTGTCACACCTGTTTCCTTTTAGGATTCCTCCACGCAAACAACTAGATAGGGTTCTGAAAGTAGAACGCATTAATAGACCACTTATTGATGATGCCAAAGTGTAGGGACCTCTTCCAGTAGAGGCACCAGTAGAGGCACTAGTGGTACGATTACCCATTGGGACACTGATTCCATTGACCCCAGCAGTAGAGGATGCATGTCGCTTGATCACATTTCATGACTTCCAATGAAAGAGGCCACCCAGGTTTAGGGGAGAGATGGACCCACAGGCAGCTGAGGATTGATTTGAGGCTGTAGTTAGAGTCTTTCTATGGGTTGGGACACCAGTCGATCTCATGGTGATCCTTTTCACCAACATTTTATAGGAAGTAGTAAGCAGATGGTGGAGCTTGATTCTCTAGGTTCGTGATGAGGTGACTCTTCTCTGGGTAGACTTCGAGAGATTGTATGGGGCATAGTTTTTTATAGATACTCTTCACGCAGTGCGCGTACAAGATATTCATCATCTACAATATGGTAGCATTATTGTATCACAATACTCAGTGAGGTTCACTGACCTCTCACGCTACTACATGGATATGGTACGAGACCAATTAATTCAGGGCCCAGAACTTTGAGAAGTGGATCAGACGAGAGATCTGGGCTTCGATGATCTCACTCAGCATCTAGACGCAGATGGGGTGTTAGAGAGAGCCCTATTGGGGGAGAGTTTCCTTGATGAATAGTCACCATTAGCGATACCCACCACAAGTCGTCACGTAGCAGACTCTTATATAGCATGAAGCAGAAAGATGTCACAGAGGTCCAAAATGACCAGACCAATGGGTGGACGACTGCAAGATTTAGGGTCGGTTGTGCGAGGCACTTGAGGAAGAGACGTTCATTCCAGGAGCAGGAAGAGATATGCATGTGGTAGGTAGGGTCACATGGCTCATGACTATCCAACCCTCCATACGGATGGTCAGCAGATGGTCGTAGGAATGCCTAGTACGAGACATAGGTTCAACCAAAAGGTTTACAGGGATCGGGTGGACGTGGAACAAGAGCTAGCCATGCAATTAGAAGTGGCTGAGGAATCGAGATGTTACTTCCACCACCACTATGAGGTCCACCCCAATCGTAGGGATTAGGTGGACAGGGGTGAGGTCAGCTCCAGGCAGGTGAGGCCAATGATCACTATGCTCTGGAGATGATACAAGGTATGCTATGTGTCTACTACAAATTATCTGCGGTACTTATAGACATAGGTTCAAGTCATTCTTTTATTGCCACATCCCACATTTGGATCTCGGGGATTCTGACGGTGCTTTTTGCATGATTTTTATGGATAGAGACTCATACAGGAGTGGATTCTATGATTACACAATGGTTTTGGTAGTGAGAGCTTACTCTAAGAGGCGAGAGCTTTGGCTGGGATCTCCTAGTAGCAGCATCAAGGTCATACGATGTCATCTTGGGTATGGATTGGTTATCTACATTCCATGATAAAATTGATTGTATTAGGGGAAAAGTGAAGTTTGTCTGCATTGATGGGATGAATTTTACCTTCACCCGTGAGAAAGGAGCCCTTGCAGCACATGATGGACTTTCCCGGAGGAGAGTGCCGCTGAAAACTCATATGTTGGGTATCCTTACCCATAGAGTGGTTGATGTGGAGGGTCTGAGCTATTCTGTAGTGGTGGACCAGTACGCAGATATATTCCCTGATGATGTTCCGGGTATACCTCCTTCCAGAGAGGTGGAGTTTTACATTGACTTATACTGGGGGACGACACCAATATCCACACCAGCATATCAGATGGCTCTTGTAGAGCTTCATGAGCTACAGTTATAGCTAGAGGACTTGTAGGGAAAGGGATTCATTCGGCCCAGTTTTTCACCTTGGGTAGCCCCGATTTTGTTCACCAAGAATCCGGATGGGAGTTTGAGGCTTTGTGTTGACTATCGGCACCTGAATCAGGCGACCTTGAAGAACAAGTACCCAATTCTGAGGATTGATGACCTCTTTGATCAACTGAAGGGAGCACAGTGGTTTTGAAAGATAGTCCTCAGATCATGCTATCACCATCTCAGAGTAAGAGATGAGGATTTGCAGAAGACGACATTCAGATGTCGGTACGACCATTACGAGTTCATGGTTATGCCATTTGTAATAACCAATTATCCAGTAGTGTTCATGGGGCTCCTAATCAGGATGTTTTAGCCATACATTGATCGCTTTTTAGTAGTCCTCATCGACGGCATTCTGATCTACTCATCTACTGAGGAGGAGCATGCCTATCATTTGTAGTTAGTACTGGACACACTCTGAGAACACCAACGTTATGGTATTCTCTCAAAGTTCCAGTTCTGGATATGGTATGTCCACTTTCTATGATATTTCATATCGGAATTTGGATTTACAGTTTATTTAGTGAAGATTAAGGTGGTAATTTCTTGGGATCCACCCTGGAATTTGATGGAGGTACGGAGATTCTGGGTGTTGGCTAGATACTACCTGAGATTTGTACCAGATTTCTCCAAAGATGCAGCACCACTTTCAGCATTGACAATGATGGGGCAACCCTTCCTATGGTCAGAGAGATACCAGCTGATTTTTCAGGAGCAGAGGCAGTGGATGAGTTGTTCCCCCATCATGAGGCTCCTATAGGAGGGCATAGGGTACATAGTCTACTACGACGCATCAGGGACTAGACACGGATGTATCCTGATGTAGGAGCGAGCGATGATGGAATATGCTTCTCGACAGCTGAGATAGCATGTCCAGAACTGTACTACCCATGACCTGGAGTTAGAAGAAGTGTTCATCGTCTTGATGATGTGGTGGCACTATCCGATGGGAAAACGTTTTACAATGTACTCCGATCACAAGAGTCTCATGTATATCTTCTCTCATAATGACCTGTACCGGAGACAACAATGTTGTCTTGAGTTCCTCTCGAACTATGACTTCGAGAAAGTATATACTCCTAGGAAAGGGAATGTTTTAGAAGATGCACTAAGTAAGATTTCTGGTTTACAGCTACTAGGTGAGGTGAAAGAGCAGCTGGACACATTGCAGATATCTTTTGTGGATAGAGATCAAGCAGCTTGTCTTCAATCTCTTACAGTCACTCCCACACTTCATCAGTGAGTTAGGGAGGTGTAGCGTGGGGACGATGACTGCGAGATATGACATGCTCAAATATCTACAGGAAAGTCAACTGATTGATTTTCAGAAGGTGGGGAGCACGTCATCCTTTTCATTGTATGTACAATGGTACCAGTGTCGCTTTAGGAGAAATTGTTGAGGGGGTTTTACACTTCCCCTCTAGAGATACATCCAGTAGTGGTGAAGATGTACCAGGATCATCGACAATAGCACTGGTGATTGGGAATGAAGAAATCATTACTATAGTTTGTCTCTTGATGCCTCACTTTTCAGCAAGTGAAGGCGGAGCATCAGGTACCAGCATGATTGTTTCAACCTTTAGAGGTCCTAGAGTGGAAGTGGGATGGGATATCCGTGCACTTCATGACAGGAAATCCACATATATATAGGGGTCATGACTCGATTTGGGTGATCATTGACCAACTCACCAAGTCATCCCACTTCCTACAGAGCAGAGAGTAGGGTTCAGTAGAGAGTTTGGGACACCTCTATGTGCAGAAGATTGTGCGGCTAATTGGACTACCCTCGACGATCGTCTCTGATCATGATGCACATTTTACTTCCCAGCTATGGAAGGGGTTGTAGGAGACTTTCAAGACACAAATTCGTTTAAGAACTGCCTTCCATCCTTATACAGATGGTCAGACTAAGTAGACTATTCGGACCCTCGAGGACAAGATACGTGAATGAGTTCTCAATTTCGGTCATAACTGGGAGGATCACTTGCCGTTGGTGGAGTATGCAGACAATAACAGTTATCACTCCACCATTGGGATGACACCTTTCAAATCCTTGTATGGGAGACCTTGCAGATCCCCATTGGGCTGGACTGACCCAGGGGATACAACACTAGTGGGATCAGAGATGGTACGAGCTACCACAGAGAAGGTACAAATCATCCTGGAGCAGAGGAAGACCGCACAGAGTAGGAAGAAGTTTTATTCCGACAGGAGATATAGACCTCTAGAGTTCGAGAACGACCACCACATCTTTCTACGGGTCTCCCTCGATGAGGTTTCTGGAGATTTGGCTGAGGTAGAAAGTTATCTCTAAGGTTCATCGGACCTTTTCAGGTCCTCCGCAGAGTTGGCAAGGTAGATTACAGCTTAGATCATCAACACAGTTGCACCCGGTGCATGATGTCTTCCACATATCCCAAATGAGGAGATATGTGCATGACCCTTCTCACATCATCGACCATGGCAAGCTAGACATCGATGATGGGGTGACTTTTACAGTGGTTCTATTAGAGATTGACGATTGACAAGAGCGGCACCTTCATCGATGGTCGATAACTTTTTTGTGTGTTTTCTAGCAGCACGGGAACCTCTAGGAGAGCACATGGGAGTGGGGGGCTTAGATGAGTGCTCAGTACCCACACATGTTTTCTTAGATTGAGTTGTGGCTTATGGGGACATAGAGCACTGAGGTGGGGAGAATGTAAAGACCTAGATTTTCCGTGTAAATTTTTATTTAAATATATGGAAATTTTATGAGTCTATGAAAATTGACAGCGCATGATTTTGAGGCCCGGGGTGCCTAGAATGAATTTCTGATCTTTTGTTCAGGAACGTTCAGTAAATGTGTGAACAGGTTTTTAAAATTTTTGAACTGGTGCTCAGAATTGAAATCTGAGGACACCGTTGAACTCGCAGCACCGGTATTCTCTTAGGGAGACCATCACCTCAACTGTAGTGGGTCGAGAGTGAAAGATAGATTTTGGGTTTTTCGTAATGGAATAAAATAAAATAAAAGTGTGTCACATTTTATTTTAATTTTATTTTGAAACTACCCTTGAGTATATTTCACCAGTGGGACCACCTGAACTAAAACCTCCCCTAAGAGTTTATAGAGGTTGGGATCACCGAGCCTATCCTCCCATTAGAGGTTATGGTTGTGGGGACTACCTGAGGCTTAAAACCCATTGAACCCCTTGAACTCCCTCATATGTGTGGGGAAGCCTCTTAAACTTCCCCCACATAAATTGTGCCACACCATTTAATTTATTAAGACATCCTATGTAATTAATTAATCCAATTTGAAATTGTTCCAACAATTTAATTGGGGAAACATATCATTTTGGAGACTTTTCAATTTGGTGGATTTGGGGAGAGGAAAAATATTGAAAGGATTTCACTTCTCCAATGAAGAACACCATCGAAGAATGTTATTCATAAACCAAGGAAGAAGACAACGAGAGATCCCAACATCGAAGAGTGGTTTCAGATGTGACGATCATTGGCACTCTCTTCACCTTCTTATACATCCTTCTCGTGCTATCATCAATGAACAAAAAAAGGTAGGGGTTTATTTGTGTATTATTTTTTAAGAGATGTTGTAGGGTGGTTGTTTGAAATTATTCTCTCTTTTCGTTCTTCATAATTCTTCATAATTCAAGAAGGAATCGTAGCTACTTGCTACCGCTCTAACGCGGAGATTACGAACCAAACAAACATGGAACTTCCTCTCAATAAACAATGTAATTAATTGTTGATCACGATGGGGGAACGACTATGAACCACCAAGGGGAACGGGAATGGTGGCTGACATCACCGCTGGCTGGGACTAAGGTGCAGTGCAACGGAGTCGCCCCATGACCTTCGTGCCTCGCGGACTCCATGTCGTCCAAGGTCGGGCCGCCACCCCGTGGCTAGGCCGCTGCCCTGCAGCTAGACCGCCACCACCCAATGGCTAGGCCACTGCCCCGCGATCGATCCACAACCGCCCCACGGCCGATCCTCCGTCCTTTACGGTCAAGCCGGTGCCCGCGGCCCCGCCGAGCCTCCCCGCATCCACTGCCCTCCAGGCTGAGCTGCCCCAGGCCAGGATGTGCCACCCCACGCCCTCGCCTCACCCTTTATCTGAGCAGCCATGTGGCCTTCGCCCTCCCGGTCGGGCCACCCCTTGCCGGGCCGAGCTGCCCCGCACCCTCGCGGCACCCCTGCATCCGAGCTGCCATCCGCGGCTGAGCCGACCAGCGGCCACCAACGCCCCATGGCACCCACGACCTCTACGACACCTTGCTACCCTCACAGCGTGCCAGACCACCCAGTAGGCTGGGTCTACCCGAACCGGGTTGACCAAGGCCATGTCAGGTCGGGTCGGACCACACCCAGTCCTATTGCAAACCTATACATTAATTGGGCCATAACTTTAGCACCAGATGTCCGTTTGATGAACCGTCAGCAGCGCTAGAAATCTTGGAGCAAGACAGTCTCATTGAGTATACCCCAATATAGTTTTTGGGTAATTTTGGGGTATGGTCAAGTTTAATCAAGTACGAATTGAACCGGGCCCCTGGGACAAAATGAATAATAACTCAGAGACAGGACGTCTGATTTACGTGTTGACTATTATGTTGAGACCCCTATGTCAAGGCGTTACATTGGGATACTTCCTCCTGGGACATCGTAGTAGTTGGAGTATCGATTAGAGTCTTGTGGTGCGGATCCTTTCGGAGACAAGCGTGAATAGTGTGGGAACCCAAAAGCTAGTTGTGATGAGAAGAATGAAGAGAAATCTTGTGTGGGTCAGCCCCTAGAGATCCAGTGTGAGTCAGTTCATAGTGATCATGTGTGTGTCATCTCCTAATGATCCTGTGTGGGTAAGCTCCTAGTGATCCAGTGTGGGTTAGCTCTGAGAGATCCTATGTGGGTCAGATCATAGCCATCCTCTGTGGGACAGCTCCTAGAGATCCTCTGCGGGTCATCTCCTAGCGATCCTATGTGGGTCATCACCTAGAAATCCTATATGGGTCAACTTCTATATTGTGTAAGATGATCCAGTAGTAGCATCTAGTCATCTCTACTATTGTAATTAAGTTATACCTGGAATGAGTTGAGTTCATACCTGTGAGGTAATTTCCTTCATGGTAATACCTTGTTGGTAATCTTATGTGTGGTATACATGTGTGGAACATTCTTTTGTGGTTTTCCTTCCTTTGTGGAACAATTGAGCTTTGGGATTTTGGGTTAGACCCTTTGTTTCCTCATGATTTAGTTGGATATACTTGATAACTTAGGTATATGTATGGGTATATACCTAAGTAGGGTTGATAGGTGACTTCATGCGTGAGACTTATCATTTGTGGATTTTGTGAGACCTTGTGGGTCTCCAGGTCCCTACTGAGTATTGTTACACTCACCCCTGAATGGGTTATGCCTGCACCATGTTGTGTTTGGTGCAGACGATAGACATCGTTGATTGGGGCAGAGGATACCAGGACTGGATGGTGCTCAGAGGTGGACCATACGACGTGTTGATACGTGGAGGAGACGAGCAGACATGGAGTGCTGAGGAGGTGATATGTACCTATCCATTAGATAGGAACCTCAGAGGACGACCCAGTAGATAAATTTATCTTTATTCAGTTGTATTTTATTTCAGTTTTACTTGTACATTCCAGCTGGGATTTTATTCTGGCCCCTTTTACATATTTCACTCACCCTATTTAATATTTAGTTTACTTGTGTTCGTATCTTGTTGTGTGCTCGGTTGAATGTGCTTAGATGTTATAAATTAAATTCCTTCCCAGTTATAGGGAATACGCCTTTGGTGCTAATCTCCAATGCCAAGACGATGGAAGGTGGGCTTGGGGTAATCATGGAATGGGCTTCAGGGGACAGGTCATGACAACCTAAAACATCAAGCTCCATAATCTACCCACTACTACATGAAGAAAACTGGAGGTAAGGATCTCCATGTGATTATCTAGTTTCCCTAACAGTAGAAAAACACTAACCACGGCCTCCAGCCAATTCTTAGCCTCCTGTGAATCCATCTCACCCCAGAACCTTAGTGGTATCTGCCTCTGGAACTCATTCAACGTTGTCAAGGAGCACGCGCCCTCTACTGCTGGGGATAGTGGAATCGGCTTCCAAATGCGTATTGGTGCAATTGGTACACCCCACGATGGTACAACTGTTATAATGGCGCCTACCCTAAAGCCTCATCACTCAGTGGGTTGTCATCACATACTCTAACTAGAACCCTGGATACCTGTCCGTGTTTAGGAGTCTTGGATGAACAGGTTTTCCAAGAACAATAATTTATACCTAGTGAGCTAACTCAAATATATCACAAAGAAAACATTTCAAAAACACACATGCAATCAATGTTTTCATGCATTGAGTCAGAAATCAAAATTAAAGGTCCTTTTGTATGGATATGTCATCTCCCACACCACCACTAGATTCCCCAAACCGATAACCACACTCATAACAGATTACACTATTGATGTTTAAAAGGCCTAAGTTCTAGTTCATCAATAAAACCGAACTCCTATGATACCAATTTATCATGACCTGTCTCTCGGGGCCTCTGCTGTGACTACCCCAAGCCCACCTTCCATAGGCCAGCGGCTGGAGACAAGCACCAGAATGGTATGTCCCTAAAACATGGATGGTATTGATTATAAACCTGTAAACTCATGAAAACGTAGAACACAAAAAGATTCAAACAAAAGGTAAACTATATAGTAAATAGGGTGTGTATAGTATGTAAAGGGGCCAGAATACAATCCCAACTAGAAAGTACAAGTAAAAATAGAATGTATAAGTAAAACATGAAATAGATCCTCTGAAGACTCTACAAATATCATACCTGAAAGGTAGGTGCAGATCATGGATAGTCTTCTCTACAGATCTTCTCATCTAGGGTCCACTCCTGATCAGCCTCCAGTCTGGTAACCTTGACCCCGATCAGCATTGTCCCTTGTCTGCACAAGACACAGCTTGGTGAGGGTGTATCCTGTGCAGGGTTCAGTATAATGATACTCAGTTTGGACCACGAGAGTCTCGAAGGTCTCTTAGAATCCCAAAACTAAAATCCACAAAGCAAGACCCCAATCTCAAATCATGATGTAATAGTAATCACACTGCATAGGTATATTCCCATACATATACATAAGTTTTCATTAAAAACATAACTCAAACATGAGGAATGAATACCAAAAAGGTATAAGTACCACACATGTAACACCATGAAGATATTAGTACCATATAGGCACACCACAAAGTAAACAACTCACTCACTCAGGTATTATTGATGTATAGATGTACATATGATTAGTCATGAAGATAGATCATCTTATTCTGTCAAGAAGCACTAATGCTGACTATACGGAGTCTGACCCACATAAGGTAGATATGTACTAACCCCTGAAATGACTCATAGATGATCGGACCCAGGCAGGATTGGTATGCACTGACCCACATAGGATCTCTGAGTGCTGACCCACATAAGATCTGACCAACATAGAATCCGTATGCGCTGACCCACACAAGATCGGACCTGCACAGGATCTGTTTGCGCTAACCCACACTGTATCGTTGTGCATGGACCCACATAGGATCTATAGGTACTAACCCCTAGGATAATACACACATGATCTGACCCACCACGAATCGATAGGTAACTATCATCCGTAATATCCATCTCCAACCTCCGCCCTACTGTTAGCCACTAGATTCCTCGCACCCGGTGCACATGAGTTCGGTAAAATTTGTCCCTAAAGATATCATTTTTAACTCAACCACCACTCATCTATAAAAAGGAGTAACCCGAAGCTTTTTCAAGTCATAAGGGACTCAAAGAAACAGACGGTGTGTCAAATAGATGCTCGGTCTGTAAGTTATTTGTGTTTTTTCTCCGAGGGCCTGATTGGATTCGGGTTTGTTCCAACCCGGATTTACAAAAACATGGTCCAAAACTCATTTGGAGTATACCAAAAGGACCGTTTAGATCCCATGATTCTGCTGATGTAGATGGTTCGTTAAAACAGGTGCCTAGTTCTCATGTTGCGGCCAAAAAGGTGAAACTGGGTCCAGATGGGCTTGGGTCAGGTCCGACCCGATTGGGTCGACCCGACCCAACCCAGCCTAAGACATCCCGACCTGGTTTAGGTCGACCCAACCAGATTTAGGTTGACCCGTCCTAGTTCTTGTTCAGCACGGTTGGCCAAGGCCATGGTGGGTCCGGCCCATCGGACCATGGTCCGGCCCGTCGGGCGATGGTCCGGCCCGGCCTGGCCCACTAGGTGTGGTCTTTTGGGCGCAGTCCAATGGAAAGACCCACTAGGCGATGCCCACTGGGCACGACCTGGGGGAATGGACCTCTGGGGTGGCCGGCAGTTGGGTGGACTGCCATGGTGTGGTCTAGCCTAGATGACTCCCGTGAGGGAGGCTCCTCCTAGGTAACCTGAATGGCCAAAGGGGCATTCAGTTTTTGGAAGTGGGACCCACCAGAGTGGGTCCTTCTCACAGTTCCATGGTCCGCTGGTTCACCAGCCGGTCCTCCTCCTTCCAGGTCATGATAGCATCGTTGTCTTCCACGGTTAGCCTGGTGTCGGCCGCCCTTCGTCCTCCACCGCTCTACCACGCGGTCGACCGACGTTCCATCTGCAAACCTGCTCTACCATGGCCGATGGGTCATGGCTTTCTTCTCATCCAGTGGAATGGACATGTGCCTCATTACCTCCACATGACTTCTAGTGTGTCGTCCTCACTCTTTCTCGGCGGTTCACCGCAACTTCGTTCTAAGCCCGAAAAATATGATGATTTCATATTTTCAATCCTTTGGTCGAGGGCTCCACGTCCATATGTCGCGACCAAAAATATATTTTGTTCCCAACATCATTAATTATTTTGCATCGAAGAACACATGAATAACACGCTATTAATGAATGAAAAGGGTCAATGTATAAGTGCAGAATGATGTCTATGTGTGTTTGTCCATCCATGTTGTGAATCAATAGTATGAAAAGTTAACAAATAGATTTAATCATACTTTAAATTAAAACCACATCCTGGATGTTCATTGATGATGTTGCAAGGAATGAGATTATGTTGGTGACATTGGCCTTCATTGGTCCTGCACCACTCTCCTGATCCGAGCTCATGAGTCATCCACATTCATGATCCAGGGACATTCTTCATTAGAATATTATCTTCCAAAAGGTCTCTCAAAGGTGCTTCCCTTTTTCCAATCCTTTTTCCCCATGAGATGTGAGGTTCCAAATTAATATGTATAGTTAACTAAATCAAATAATGTTGGTAAATTTAATCAGCAGAATTCCATGAGTTAACTCACATTTAAGAGGGAATTAAATGGTTGGTTGGTCCCCAACACTAAATTCAAAATGGGAGGTTTCAATTTCAATAAATAAATAAATAACGTTTATTTTATTTTCTGCCACGAAATTTCTGAAAACAAATTTCCACCCTTAACCAACAGTAGTCAAGGTGATGGTCACTTTATGCGAATATCTTCCCTGTGTGTTCAACGGTGTCCTCGGATTTCAATTCCGAGCACCAGTTCAAATTATATAAAATTCCACTGGCATTATTAATGAACATACCCGAAAAAATGTTTTGAAATAAATTACGGGCACACTAGGCCTCAAAACCCCACTCTGTCAATTTTTGCGGACTCTTAATAATTCCATATAATTAAAAACATACATTAAAAAATACGAGTCTTTACAAGGATGCATAGAGTAACAGTATCTATTGTATCTGATCATGATCCTAGATTCACCTCGATGTTCTAGAAAATTTTTCAACTTGATCTAACCACTGAACTAAACTTCAATAATTCATATCATCCTCAAACTGATATCCAATATGAGTTAACAATTTATATAGTATAATATATGTTAAGATTATGTTCTATAGAATTAAAAGAAGGATGGGACCAACATCTTCCACTGGATGAATTCTCTCACAATAACAGTTTCCACTCGAGCATCTGGATGACACTATTTGAAGACCTTTATTGGAAAAGGTGTCGAAGAACATCGTGTTGGGATAATGTTTGTGAGCGTAAGCAGCTAGGACATAAAATGGCCAAAGAAATGATGAAGAAGGTTAAAACCATTCAACATGATATCAAGGCAGGCCAATATCAACAGTATAATTATGAAGATAAATGTAGAAGATACATTTAGTTCAAAGTTTTAGATGTGGTATTTCAATGAATTTCTATATGGATGAAGGTCCTGAGGTTTGGAATTAAAGGGATGTTAAGTCCTAGGTACAATGTCCCCTTCGAGATTCTTGATCGTGATGGGGTTGTGGCCTATCAACTAGCACTTCCACCTACTATGGCCAAAGTAAATTATGTCTTCCTTGTATCTAACTTAATAAAGTACATACCAGACCATTCACATGTACGCCTTTCAGAGGTAGTACAATTAGAGGATGATATTTATTATGTGGAGAAACCAGTGAAGATCTTAGATCATTGAAAAAATGTTCTACAAAATAAGACAATCCCCCTCATCAAGGAATTGTGGCGCAACCAAATGTTTGTAGAGGCAATAAGGGAATAAGAGTAAGCTATGAAGCAGAGATAATCACATCAGTTTTAGGGTAGGAAAAGAAAAATTGGGATCTAAAATTTCTTAAGGGTGGAATATTTTAATGACCCAAAAAATTTAGTAATGAAAATTCCTATTGATCTAACTTATTCTGAAATATGGTTATATAATGCGTTCACATTATCAGTTTTATGTTTTTGTGTTTTTAAAATTCCATTATTAATTTTTATAGGTTATAATATACTTTTTAAACAATTATAACATGATTAGTATAAATACAGGGCTCAAACAAATCTAGTTTACTCATCCAAAGAAAGTGGTGGACTCATCCTGTAGATGTTCCCGGTATGAAGACCATTTCTCTGAGTTTGTAATGGAGGTGGAGTCATTGGGATTATCTATTAACCAAGCCCAATGTGAGCATTAACATGTTAAGGTTGAGTGAAATGCCTACGGGAGAAGTGGAATTTGAAAGAGATCACCAACTGATCGATGTTTTCGGAGCCACCCCAAGAGTATGTCTTTATCGCACACGTTAACCTTTGGTCTTATAGAGGAGTTATAAGGGGTTATGTAACAAGACCTTATCAATAAGATTATGTGCATTATTTTCGTATTTAATAAATAATATACATTAATTTTATTATTATTGTAACATTGTTTATAGTTTTTGAAGGAAAAATTTTATTTTTAGTTAATATTCACCTAAGATATCTATTTTTATAAATTAATAAATTTTCTAATCAAATAATATTTTTATAAAATAATATTTTTATTAAATTACAATTTATTAAATCTAAATGATCATATATTTTTTATGAATACAATTGCAATTATTATTAAAGTCTGAAAGGTGTATTTGTCAAAACTAAGAATTTTTTATAAATATTGTTTTTTTTTAAATTGAGTATTCACATATTTTAAAATTATTTGGAAAATTTTAATATTATTTTTGGAAATAGGATGTCAAAATTATTCAATGGTGAACTTTACATAATTTTTTTAGATAGTTGAAATTTTGGTTAAAATTAAATACTGATTAAATATATAATGTGTATTTTGACATCCTAATGACCCAATAGTGATGTAATAAAATACTCTATTACTTATTTCCTCCAAATATATTTTTTACCATTAAAATAATGTGATCATAATTTTTATTGATTTATTTTAAAAAGCATTAGTGGGCCCTCCAAGACATATAAAACATTTTACCTTTTAAATCTGATTTCCTTGAGAGTGTGAATCACCTCCACATAAGAAACCATATTATTATAATAAGATAGGCCACTAGACATAGAAAATATTTATTTCAATTCTTCTTTGGTAAAAACCTTTGAGATGAACCGTGAGATGGTTTGTGGTTTGGATTTGTTTAATGTGTCGTGTCCCAAACAAATATAGTAAATAATTCCCTCTCCTTTCCATTATAATCCCGCCCAATCTCCCCCTTCCTCTTCACTAAAATCATTTGGAGATCGACCATACCCTTACCCACTCAATATATAATCCACCCAAGGAGACCAAATATCTCAATAATCCTCTTTCAATCCCCTCCCTAGCCTTTTGGATCACACTTCCATTTAAGGGATACCTTCCTTTCTCATTTTATCCAGGTTTCTATTTATTGTTATGTACTTTTATTTTCAATTATAAATGTTGGGGTATGATTTATCACCTCCCCCATACATCACTATTTATGTTTAAATAATTAGAGTCCCCTTTATCTATCATTAATGCCTCCTATGTACACCAGTAACAATGCTGAAATTCCTTAAGGAATTTCTCTCTCCTCATTTACATTCAAAAAATTGTTTTGTATTATGAATATAAAATCAATTAAATTTGATGGTACATTTATCTATATAAACCCCTTACTGTCCATTTCATGTAAATATGTTGGGACACCCATTTCCCTATCATAATGTTTTTATGAATTAATATGTCACGTCGTTTTGCTGTCGAAATTGCACTGCAATTTTCCAAGACGAAGTTACTGTGTCGTGAATACGATTCCCATTTCTCTATCAAGGGTATTCACCATTATCCACTATTAAAGATTGATAATATAGTTTCATGTATGAATTTAAAATTCCTTTGTCAATGATTAAATGTAGAGCTTTAATGATTCCATGTTGTGTTATCCATTTGGCACACTTATTCATGAAATGATATGTTTACGAATGGTTCACCCTGATAGCGCTCCAATGCATTGGGTAAAATTTACTATCATGATACATCAAGTTCCATGAGTGTTTACTCATGATAATTCAAGTGTAATGATTACTTACTCATTATAAATCAATTTTAATGATTTTATACCCATGCTTTATGTCCAATGGTCCATCGATCACACTAATACCATGTTATGTGTTGCTGCCAAATTTCTATTTAGTGATAATAATGCTTTATCATGCATTTATGTTCATGTTTATCTTTTTCTCCATTTATATTCCTATTGCCTAACATTTTTTTTCATTATTCATGTTATTCCTTATTTAATCCCTTACTGGGATTTATAGCTCACCCTTTTCTTATGCATGTCCCCAGGTTATCCCATGCAATGATAAGTATCAGGGAATGTAGTGGTCATGTAATGGATTTTTTCAATAAAGATGTTGTGTTTCATGTTCTATGTGATTATGTATTGTTTATAATCCATAAATACACTAGACCTCATGATATTCTATCTGTTATTAAGTGAATATTTTATGTAATAAATCATTTCTATGTGTGTAATAAAATCAAGGTTGTAATATTGATTGGTAAGAGGAGGTTGAAGGAGAGGAAGCATTTTATAGTGGAAGTGGGGTGGTACTATTGTAATATTTTGAAAAATGAACTCCATACAATAGTATAATATGTAAATTGGCTCAAATATTTTATAATTGTTGAAAAATGTATTATACAAAATAAATATGTCCATATAATTTTTTTAGAAAAGTTTATAGGTCATTTGGACCCCTAAAATTTAGTTTTAGTCTCTCAATAAGTTTAATTTTACCACAATAATTATAATTAATTTTAATTAAATTCCCTGATTTAATTTGTCAAAATCTAATCTAAACTTATTATAAATTATAAATTTTTCTTATTCGAAATATGTTATCATATTTTAATATTCCAATCAATGAGTTCAGAGAAATTAATTTAAATTTAATCATGAAGATGAGACAACAATGCAGGGTTTTTAAATTATAATGGTCTGAATGTTTTCTATGTTTTTTAATACATTTTCAATGTAAAATTGATTACAATGAAAAAAACTATATAAATTTATAATGATATGATATAATTAAAATTTCAAACAAATTAAAATATGAATTATATATAAATTAGATGAATTTTAGTTTTGAACTAAAATTTTGTATTTTCATTATTCATTAAAAAAGAATCATCATGGAAAAATTCAGGACATTTAACCTAACATTATTATTATGGTTATATTTCAATGAATGTGATTATTTTTGACATATTAAAATTATTAAAGGGTGAAAATGTATATATAAAATTGGTTCTCCATTAAAAGAATGTAAAAATTCCTTAATAAAAATATTGTATTTTAAGCATAAAATTGAGTTTGTTTTTAAAGTAATTTTATAAAATATATTAAGTGAATATAAAAACTATTTTACTAGAAATTAAATATAAATATATAAATTTCTCAAACTAATGTCACTAAATAATTTTAATTAATAATGTTTATTAGGATAAAATACCTCTGGAAGCCTAGAAATAAAAATATTTCTCATTATATCCAATTGGTATTATTTTAGTTTATCATTAGTTGTTAACACATGAATTAATTTTATATTTATAAAAAATATTCATAATTTAGTTAATAATATTCATAATTTTTTACATAGGAACATCATTATATCATATAATAATATTTTAATATGACATTATTGATCAATAACACTAAATCTTGCATATTATTCAAGCCATCGAAGAATGTTTCTCTTTGGTGTAACACATGATAACTCGGTATGCAAGGAACTAAAATATATAGAATCTATTTCAAATAGTTAACATATTATAATTTATCTAGAAATTATAACCTCTTTCACACTTGGTGTTGCATTTCATAAACTCTATTGAATGAAAGGTTCTTACTTTATAATTTCAAGGTGTTACATTATCTACGCCTTAATTAAATTTCCTTCTCAAAATTTAAACTAGATAATGGTAATATAATGTTTGATATTTCCTACATCCAAATCACACATTACGAGAATGGTTTTTAAAACATCCTTTAGAAAATAGAGAGTTTCCAAAAAAAATGTTACTTGGACTATAATGTAACTAGGTATTTATATAGGAGAACATTATGGGAATGTGAAAACATGTACATGGTGGTATAGGGTAAATATTTATAGGGAGTTATTGAGGTCATCATTTACAATAAATTGAATTATAAATATATATTTGAGTTCCTCAAATCTATTAATCTAAAATGAGATAGAAGTCCACCAGTTTAATAAAAATTAAATTGTTAAGAAAACATTTTATTTCTATGTAATGTTTTCTAAATGTGAGAAATTCTATAACTTCTTAAGGTTATATGTAAATATACCAACTTGATATATTTCTATAAAAATCATCTTTTGGATGTTCTTAAATTGGTTTTATAATTCATCAAATAAATAATTTTGATGTCTGCATCATTGAAATAAAATTATAAAGGATCTTATGTCCTGTAAAAGAGTGAAAAGTCTAAATATTTATCTCTGAATATTTTCAAAAAAAATATTTTCAAAAAAATAAACTCTGAACCTAAAAATATACACTAATGTATTATCATTAATTGGTATTCATATTATTTTTTAAATAAATAAAATCACATTTTAACCAAGATGTTTTGTAGGTCAGTGAATGATGTGAAACCCTTATCATCCTTCAAGCGTGCGTTCATGACCAGCACCCTATCAAGATTTGATTGGTTTTCACCTGAGATACATTTTTTCATTTATTAAAACCAAATTAATATAATTGAAAAAATAAATATTATGTAAATACACAAAATTCAGTAAATCAATAAACATAATATTCTCTACGGTTTTTAATACTACCCAAATATAGAAGGACTTCATCCATTTATTTCTACATAGGTCTTTCTATAGTATAAATTTTAACATTAATATCATTAGTTTTATTTATAAAACATGACACTTTTTCCACAATCTAAAACATAAATTTTTTTACATATGTCATTCATTGTTATTATATATAAGAATTATTTATAATAATTTGTAAATAAAACGAGAATTACCATAAGCATACCTCCAGTAGTGTCAAACTAGATGCATAATAAGGCATGTTGTCATGTTCCTGTTTACACCAAGTCAATCCTGGAACACCTTGACAGGGTTGTTACTCTAATGTACATGTATTCCATATCCACATCAACTTGTAGTATCCATGAAAAGATATATTTATAAGAAGGATGATGAAATCTCCATGTTAAAAAAGTCAAGGATGTTCCTTTATAGTTATAGAAAAAACATAATTAAGGGTTACGTTCTCTATCCTATGTTTTCTAAAATATATTTCCCATGGTTTCTATTAATCATCCTCTAATAAAAACTTTATCAACCTAACCCCAGATAACCATGAGCTATTATCTACTATCAATTACTCTTACATGATTACATGGAATTAATTCCTCGTGGACTAATAGATTAGAATCCTTGGTAAACATGAATCATAAATGAATCTTTTATTCCAAATTACTACACTAATTATGATATAAATTATCCCTAAATTAATTTTAGGATAATAACAGTGAGGTTAACATTATTCCCTCTACAATATTCTTGCATATATTTAATAGTACGTTTCTTATATTCCTAGGTAATGAAATATAATAAAGTTATGATAAAATTATTAGTAAGATAAAAAATATATCAAAAGAATTAATGAATCATTTTGAATAGTAAATATGATAAATTATATAACTAAACATGCATGACATGTAATAAATAAATATAATGGATGTGTGAAAGCAATATTTCAAGGTAATAACTAGGAAAATATGACTCTCAAATAACTACACAATGAAAAATAAATATGGAAAGGTATGAAATATTACAACAATGTATTTAAAGGACTAAAATTGAAATATATCCAAAGATATAATGACATCAAAACTCTTGAATTAATAATTAAAAAACCTAAATGGGGGATGTGATTAACTATTTGATTCCATGTTTCTGAGGTATAATGAACTTGTACTAGAAAGATATTTCAAAAGATAGGTTGTATATTGGAAAAAACCATATCTATAGAAGATAACAAACTAACATGTACCATGATATTATAGATGCATCAAGGGGAAATCTATTTTTGTGACCCGACAATGTCATACCAATCCAAAGAATTCTTCATAAATAGAATAATCAATTTAACAATTTCCCTTATCAAATATCCATATGAATTGAAACATACAAATTTATCAATATTTACCCAAATAATAAAATAACATTCAATGTAGAAAACAAATGAAAAATGGATAACATCTTATGAAATAATCATATTAAGAAAAAATGATATGGATACTTATATGAAATTAAATTTCAAATTTTCATATAAAAATTGAATATTTTATGTGGAATTAAATAGACTAGGGAAATGAATGTAAATAATATACTTTTTCAAATCAATCATAACACATCCAAAAGATGTATATGGATAGTATCATTACAATATATCCCAAGTGGAGTAAAAATATAGTGCTTTGTCATTGATGATATAATAGAACCTGAAATGTCTTCCTGAGGAAAATAACCTTTTATTTTGAAAAAAAATTCGAATAATTCTATTATTAAAATACATTTTAAATAATATTTCATTATGAATAAACCTTTTAAACATTAAATAGAGGCTGTAGATAAATGTTGGAGGATAAATCCATACATGTCTTATGATTTAAAAAAATAACCAATCATTTTGGAAAGAAAAAAACATTAGAAAAACACCCTATTTGTAAAGCGACAAGAATATTCTTTCGAAAAATTTGTTAAAAGTAAAAGTGGTAGAATAACTTTTAAAATTCATTATAAACGAAATTTGAAAACATTTTAACAAAACATGGTTTTTAGAATAAAATAGTTTCTTCAACTAAATTTAAAAACTGATGAATGGTTTTTATAAAAAACATTTTTCAAATAACCATTCTACACCAAAGTGTTTGAAACTCGTAAAAATTCATGAAAATGGTCAAGAATAATCTTAGGAGAATAATATTTTTTATTTAATAATGGTAATTTTATTTCTTCAAATGAAAGGAAATTTAATTATTGTTAATATTATTATTTATGAAAATAATCTAAATTTTTTACAAAGAATCAAATTTCAATTTTATACATTTTAAAATATAATCCTCATGAAGAATATAATTAATAAAAGTTATCATATCATGAGATTAATTATATTCATGATATATCATATAAAAGGGTAGTAAAATTTCCATGTAAATAAAACTAGGTTCAAAACATCCAATATATCTCAATCGAATTTAAATTGAGATGAAATGCATTTCCTTTTGTTTCTTTTCAAGTGAACATCTCTTAAATTACTATATAATAAACACATGTCAATTATCTAATTTCAAATTAACCATTTTCTATTTATAATTTCTTTAGTTTATCTTTTTACAATTTTGTATATAACTACATAATAAATTGAAGTTTACATCATATGTTTGGACCAAATATTGATTATGTTTCAAAAAACATTTCTAGATCAACTATGGTAAAATGTGTCATTAAAAAAATCTCTAGAATAATAATAACTAAATACATACTATATTTATATGTAAATTATAATTTGAAAACAAGTTATAAAATATTTTTATGAAAAAGTAATCAATATTATAGTCATGGAGATAGTAGGTCATATGTACACATGAGTAACGTTTCCATTATTCAATGATCATTATGAAAATAAGGTATGTAACATCATATCTTTCAAGAATGACCATTATATCATAAATTTTATTTTATTTAAAATTATATACTTATATTTATATTTCATGTGATTTTAATGGAATCAAACTATGTTGAGGAAGCGATAGTCCACACGTCCATTAATGACGTTATCACTTTTTAAGTATGTGAATGGATGATAAAAAAATATAAAAATTATATTTATAGAATGTTAATTGTTATAATAAGATAATGTATATTTTTTATGATACATATGTTTAATTAAATACATCCTTCATATATTTCGTGTACAATATTAAATAATTACATAGTTTTGAGGGGGTTGTTGTACACACATCCACAAACAATGTAATCATTTTTACACAAAAAGTAAAGTATAAAGAAATGAGTTGTAAAATGAATAAATAAAATTAAATAAATAGTACATATAATATTTATAATTTATAAATTTAGATTCCTCCCAAATGGCCACCATGATAGGTGGTAATGTAAAAATGGATAAGCATTATTTCGTGAGGTGTTAGTTTTCCATACAGGTAAATATTGTGTTCATTATCCATTAGATGGGCGTGTGGGTTAGTTTTGGTAAAAAACATAGCACATAATAATTTTTTATATTTAGGATATTTTTGTTTTTATCATATAATTAAATAATACTAATTTTTGGAATGGAGGAAAAAAATTAACACTAGAGTTCTTAATGAATGATGGTATTTTCTAAATAGGGTAACACCTTTTGGTTTGCACCGAAGGGATTCTTTGGATTTCAGGAAACCAAAATAGAGGATTCTAGGATTACGAGATGGTTTTTTAGGATCAATTTTGGTATATATTGGTCGATCCAATGTTACATGACAGCTATGATGAGGCAGGCCAGAGGAGGCCTTTATTTAGTGGAGGAGGAGTGGCACTCTTCTAATATTTCAAAAAGGTAATTGTATAATCATTTTTCACATTCAATTTGGCTCCAATAATAGATCCAATTATATAATTTTTTTTATAGATTCCAAATATGTCTATGAAATTTATTTTTTAAATATTTCTCTCATTTGGACCCATACGATAATAGTTTAATCCCTTATTAACATTAATTTTACGTTCATTATTGTAATTAGTTTTAATTACATTCAATAAAAATTTTCATCAAAAAATGGATGGTTATATTAGAAATTAGAAATTATTATGATTACAAATATGGAATCCAATTTCCAAAATTACAATCATTGAAATTGTAAAAATTAATATAAATTTAATCCAGTATATGGGATTATAATGCAGGTTTTTAATATAAAAACATATGAAGGATGGATATGTTTTAAAAAAAATATGAATTTGAAATTGAATCAAATGACAAAAATTGGATTAATTGATAAAAATACAATATAATTAAAACTAAAATACAATTATAAATAAAATTTAATTTCTTAAATTTATTAGATGAATAATAATTTATGAACAAAAATTATATAGTTTTAATTATTCATTAATAAATTAAATTTTATAGAAAAATACCAAAACGCTCCAATAAAAAAATTATTGTAATTAAATTTAAATGATTAATTTTATTAATACTTAATAAATTTATATAAGGGTAAAAAATTGTATTTAATATGGGTTCTCCATTAAAAGGAGGTAAAATGATTTCATAAAAAAAAAATATTTTACAAATAAATTTTAGTTGTTTTATTCTTAATCTTAACTATTTAATTTATTGAACATTAATAATAATTTACTAAATAAATAAAATATACATATATATATCTATATCTATATATAATTAATATCAATCACTAATTTTAAATAATTATGTATATTATGATAAAACTTATTTGAAAGCTTAAGAATAATAATATTTCATTTCATCAATAATTGGTTCTTATTTTCATTTCTCAGTAGTTTGTAACACGTGAATTATTATAATATTGATATAAAGGAGAAATTTTCATAATGTAGTTTTTACTATTCATAACCTCTAACATAACAGCTTGGTTATATCATATAATATTATTTTAAATATATATGTTTTTTAACTCAGTCTTGCATGTTACATAATCCATAGAATAAAATATCTCCCATGTGTTATTCAAACTAACTCATCATTTAATGCATTGAGATATATGAAATATATTTTAAATATTGAATATATTATAAGCTATTGGGATATTATATCCCGTTTTGGTGTTTTATGTCTTAAAAATTATCAAATAAAGTGTTCTTACTTCAGAATTCCACGGTGTTACGACCTCGTCTCTTGGAAATCCCGGAGTAAATGAACTTATCAAGGGCCATTTATTTGTATTTTATGTCCTTTATTGGATTAATCATGAAATTTCATGGTCTAAATAAGAATTTTAAAACCTCAACTAATCCAACAAAACTTGTACCAATTTAACATATTGATATTTTAAAAAATTACCATTATGTTCTATAGAGTATATGATATATAATAATGATATTAAATTACTTGTGAAATATATTATTTACATATTTATATCATAACATAGATTTTAAATTGGATTTTATGAAATGGAATAAATACATTATTATAATTATAATATTCACACACATATGAATAAATTCATTGGTTATAAATTTATTAAATATAAAAGTTAAACTCATTTTAACGTAAAAGATATGTTTTTCTAAAAAATATTTTATTTCGCATAATGTTTTTTATAATAATATATTAAATTAATTACTATTGTAGTATTAATTTAATTAATTTAATATAATATATATTAAAAAAAATTCATTAAAATTATCTATTCCCAGGACATGATATTACACTAAATTCAATTTTATATTTAAAACCAATATTTTCTTTAAGAAATGGTTATGTCATATTTTCCACATTAATTTAAAAATTATTATTTTTATATTTTATAAAATATATTAAATAAAATTAACATCATTTTATATATAATAAAGTAGAAATTATTTTAAATTAAATATTATAATTTTATGAAAATATTGTTGGGTGAATAGTGAAAAAAAAATAATTTTTATTGGAAATATTATTTATTTAATGTGTTGAAAAATTTCATTATGTTATAAATTTTTAAAAATATTAGATCAATTTTATCAAAATAAATAAAATTTATTTTATTAGAATGGATTTTATATTCTACATTAATATACATTTTTTTAATACTTTAGAAAACATTTCTATTAGAAATACATTTTTTCATCACTTCTTCGAGTTTAACATTAAGTTAAATATTTCCTATTCATTGAATTAAAATTATAAAAATGTATTAAAATTTTTAATGATAATAATAAATTTTATATAACAAGGTAAATTTAATTAATGGTCGTAATGAATAATAATAATAACAAAATATTAATTACCAATGTTACGGTTGAAATTGGTATATATGTTGGTAAAACAAAAAAATTAATAGTTAAAATGGCTTAAAAAGACTTAATTTTTTTTTTCTATCCATGTAAAGAAATTATTTCATATATGGTTTAATAATGATTAGTTTTGAATCCTTTTTTCATGAGAAATAAATGTGTAGAATTTATTATTTTTAATAGTTTCATGTATGTCATCTCCCCCACTTATAAATGGGAACCAACTTTTCTCACCACCTCAAACATCTAAAGACTTTTTTCATCAAATAACTACACAAATAGCTTATATAATGCCATAAAAAGTTCTATGTATCCAATTTTTTATCATTAAATCAATCAATAAAGTATTTAGGTTAAAAACAAATAAGGATGTCCAAATAAGTATTATAGTTCTTAACATTACATTTCCATTCTATTTTTTCATTTAAATCCTTCAAATATCCCTAAAATATTCTAAAATAACACAAAGGAGTAATCTCATATTATTATATGTAATTATTTCAATGTAATTACTTATATCAATATGAAATTCCATGAAATGGTAAAGGAATCCACGAATTGGGTGTACAACAGACTACCACCTTGTACACTGATGTAATTATTCTTCCATCATCACCTATCATTGATTGATATGATGATAGATTTAATATATATATATATATATATATATATATTTTGTAAATAATTTCTCTTCTATAATGATAATATCACACCTACATTCTTACCATTCAATCTATTGGAAAATGATTACATAGCTTGGGTGTACATGTGGACTACCGCCTCCATGAAGAAATGAGAAATGATTTTAATTTTATATTTAAAAGGATAGTAATAAGAATATATTAATAGTATATATTTAATTAATATATATGATAATATAATAATTCAATAAATAAACTTTTTATTTACCTATCTTTCATCATTCCATCAAAAAATTGAAAACAATGTACATGCGTACGTACATATACACACATGCTAGTAGAGCTCACCACTTTCATATATTTACTTTACTTGTGATTCTATAAAGTGTTTTATTATTGACATGAATTTTTTTAGAAAAATGAAATAGTTATTTATCATATAAAAATATATTTTATGTTTTCCGTCTTCAAATGAAATGTGAATTTTAAGTATGTATATAGTTTTACAGTACTACAAACCTGTTTGGTCTATTGAATTTTTATTTCTTATATTTATCACAATTATATTAAATCATCTACTTTGGGAAATAGGGTGGTATATTTATAGTTGTATTCAATGAAAAATTAATATAATCCTTGTGAATAATATTTAAGGAGAAAATATTAAGGAAAAAACTTATGAGAAACATTAAGTATTTTTATATGTATATGAAAACATCTTATTGTTTTTTAATGTAGATATTATATGTATTTCCTATAAGTAAATATTTGTATGGATAATACAACTTGTTGTGGATCGAGAACAAATGTATTAAGAGATAATACATCTAATAATGGAGAATTGTGATTTCACTTGATCATCATAGTGTCACAATGATAGGCCTTGATTCACAATAGGCATGACAATCATAGGGGATAAGGTCTGGATAATTTATATATTATGAAAAAACAATTATGATCAATTTTAAGAAATTTAAATTACTTGAGAATATTTCCATTCATATGTGGGTTATGATTAATAGATATGCTAGGGAAAAAATCATTTTAGGTTTCGTGCATCACTATGTTTAACATTACAATTTATGATTCAAAATGTAATGATGCAATATATTATATGTCAGTTTTTATAAATGGACCATCATTGATGGAATGGAAACATTTTCAATACATTAAATCCTTGTAGGGATAAATGAAGCTAGATATGGATATGCAACTGGAGTAGATAAAATTATAACTATATTGGGATAGAAGACATAGGCTATGTCTCATTATATTTCCGTTGTGGTATAGTCTTCTAATTCAAAAATTTTTATAAATTTTTTTTAATTCTTCATGAATCAAAAATCATCATAATTTTATGGAATACAAATCTATTTGAACATTTGAAATGGATAAGTTTTTTCATGAAAATATTTATATATTGGGGATGTAATTAACGGTAGAATGTTATCATATATAATTATTGAATATTAGGAGATGTAGAGCAGTTGTGTTCTTTAATTTAAATAACTATGTATGAAGAAGAAATATAAAACAAGAGATAGGGTGATTTTAAGTCACTATTTACATAATTATATTTATTTTCATGAGATGTAATTGGAAATGTAGAGACAATTTTTGTGTCTGGGAAAAAAGCCAGAGGAAAATTATCATATATTAGAAGAAAAATTATAATGTTTATAAGGCATGATGAGGATTCTTTATTTAATCTAATAAGAAATACTCATTGTTTCATTGAATAGATTAAGACTATACTCTGAAGGATACTACTCTCCCAAACATTATCATTATATGATGATATAATATCATTTGATATCAGGATTGTGAATGAATCCCTTGTATCTTATAGATGATATGAAAGGAAATATAATAATATGATGATAGAGGGAAAATGTTTATTAAGATGAAGATAAACTAGTATTTTTCAACCAATCATAATTGTGGAATGAAACACCTATGGTACTTGTATAAAAAGAATTAATTTTTGTTTATTATGTGGATTTAAAGGCTATCAGTTGCATAAATGGAAGGGTTGTAATGAAACCACTAACATTTTCTCCACTATAATAAGATGGACCACAACACAATGCAACCACCAAGTGTTAAAGTAATATAACATAGAAGAATATAATAGATCAAGGTAATGATTATGATATTACTAATTCTAAAGGGGAATAAAGTTATTTTTTATATGGATTTATAAAATTATTGTAGAAGTGTTTTTAAGTGATATTATTTTTAATGTATTCATGAAACACATATGTTTTATTTTTTAGAAGATTTATAGAATATTTACATTAATTATTTTCTATAATATGTCAAGCAGTACCAAAATGATTGAAATTTTATTAGTGGAAATGTGATTTTTTTATAACATTAATTAAGGAAATATAACCATTAATATATTCCTGATGATGAGTTAATAATGATTATTTGTGATAATGAGAATATTGACATTAAATAAGTCAAAGGGAAAGTATTTCTAAATTTGAATGCGTTTAGTGATTATTATAAAATGTAATTTATGAAATTGATGACATCATTTTTCTTATTTAATGAATATATTAAATATCATGTGATTTGATTTTGGGTTTTTTGATTTAGGTTATTATTTTGTTTTAATAGAATATATTGTCAATATATTAATATGATTGGTATGTTATAGTATGATATACATTATTTTTTTTGGAATAAGTATTTCGCCAATTTTTTCAGAATATTGGATTAGAATTTGGTTAGAGGTATTTTGGAAGACACATCAGGTTTTTTATTATAGAAATAAATTATATTTAACTTTTGTAAAACTATATAGGTTTTAAAAATTAATGTATTATATTAGATAAATGGATCTATCGATTTTGGTTTTGATAAATATTTTTTGATATAAGGAAATCAGTGTCTCTATTTTATAGATATAATGCTATGTGAAAAGATAATTTTATTTCTTCATTCATAGATTGTAATCTTTCAAATTCATTTATTGAAATTATAAATGATGTGTAAATTGATCAAATAAATGAAAAAGTATGAAATTTTTATTATTAATTAAAAAGATATTAACCAAGAATATTTTGGGGTTTTACATATCATAATAGTAAAAGAACCCATTGTAGTCGGGGTTTGGATTAGTGGTATGCACCCCGTAATATTACATGGAAAATGGGGGTTCAAAACCCATGGGGACCAGGTACTGTAGCACTACTGTAGCGGTGCTGTAGCAGCGGCGGCACTGTTCATCAGCGGGTACTGTAGCGGCGGTAGGGAACTGTAGTGGCGGTGATACTGTGCGGTACTGTAGCAGCAGGTTACTATTCATAGAATGTGAATTGGCTTTAGAATATGAGCCTATGGGCTATGTAATGGGCAACAAGCCCACTAGGCCTTCAGACTATGAAATGGGTTTCCCTCTACCCAGTTAACAGAGGTCTTTTCGTTGATTTAATAATAAAAATGAGGCTTCGGCCCCAACCTTTAAAAAAATATTAAAAGAACCCATAAACATTAGGAAAGTGATCACAAAATAAATATGATATATAGTAACCTTATTTTCATACGAATTTATGTTCTTTTTATCACCTCATCAATTTATTGTTATGTAATAGTTAAGCTTTTTCATAATAATTAACATTATTGAGATCAAGGATCTTAATCATTATCCATAATTATTTATGTTTTCTCAAAACATCCATATTTCCACTTACAAATAGAATTTTCCATCTAGGAATTTTAGATGTCTGTTATTATTGGTCAACTTCATGTGTTCATTTCTCTCTAGTCATAAGAATGTTTTAGGATCCATTTTTTTATGAAGAATGTTTTGAAAAATTGTACATTAAAATTTCAATCCTTGATTTTTGAATGAAATTTATTGTTTCAAGGGAAAAAATTGTTGATGATGGGGAGAATGCGAGACCCATATATTATAAAAAAATAACAATAAGTTTGATACTGTATACGACATGTGGCACCAAGCATAAACATCATATGAAATATATTAGTAATATATTAGTGTTATACCATTATCATTAAATATGAAAGTTTTCATTGGACTAAATATTTTATTAGAAGCATGTGGTTAAAAATTTATAAATAAATTAATATATTATATTTTTATAATAAATTAATACTAAAAAAAATATGTAAAGAAAATTTTTTTCTCGAAATAAAATATTTTATTTTTCATATTGTATTATTTTGATAATAAATTAAATTAATTACAATTGGTGAATTAATTTAATGAAAATTATATAATATATATTCAAATAGGTTTTAAGAATTCATTTATATTTTTTTTCTCATGAGATGATAATATATAAAATTTTATGCTAAAAACAGTATGACTTTCTAAAATAATTCATTTTGAATTATCTAAACTTTTGTAAAAAAACATTTTAACCACTTTTATAAAATTTATTTGTAAGAAGAAAAATTTATTAAAATTTCATCATTAAAAAAAATGTGAAACTAATTTTTTTGGAATATAATGAAAAGATCAATTTTTCGATTAATTGGTTTAAAATAATAATTTTTATGGAAAATTATTTATTTTTTAATGATTTGGAAACCCCTATTTTTTATTAATATTATTTAATAAATATAATAAATATAATAAATTAAATTATTATATTATTATTCCTATTTAATTCAATGAAAAAATTATATGATATGCTTTCATATGAAATCATTTTATACTTTTGAAAACATTTCTATTAGAAACCCATTTTTCGTTACATCTATGTATATAAAAAAAATAAAACAACGCCACATTTTCTAAATAAATTTAGAATAGTGGATTAAAATTTTTAAATAGAAATAATTACTAGTATATAATAATTTGAATATAATTTTTAGTCATAATGAATAGTAAAAATTATAAAAACCTAACTACCTCAGTTAAAGCTAAAACATATTTACTGAAGTGTTGAACTATAAAAATAAATGTTTAAAGGAAATAAAAACATTTCCATTTAATATTTTGTGGACATATATAGAAATTATTCCATATTTTCTTTGAAATATATCCACCTTGGATATTTTTATCTTGAGAAAAAAAAGGATGAAATTTATTCGTTTCAATAATTACATGTCTGTCCTCTACTAACTTATGAAAGGTAACCACCTCTAATCATCTCTTAACACATTCATAGAACATTGGTTAAGAAAAATCATACAAAAGTTCAAAAAATAAATTCCTTCACATTATTTAGAGTATATTTTTATCAAAAACTAATCTATGAAGGTTTATGTATAAACATAAAGGGGTTGTTCGAAAAAGAGGTATTGTTATTAACAATGTATTTTCAATTAATATCATCATTTAACTCATTAAAATCACCATAAACTATAATGAAATAATAACTATAATATATTGTACATATAGAAATATAATTATGTTAAATTAATACCATATATCTGTAACCCCTTCCATCAAATAGGAAATGTAATTTTCCATCATGTTTATGACAGACTACCATCTAAAAAATTGATGTAATTCATTTTCCAGTACTTTCTCTCACATGTGGATATAATTATGGATTCAATATATATATATATTATATTTATAAAATTATCAATCTTATGTAATTATAATTTCACATACTCCTTCATGCCATGAAATATGTTGGAAAAACATAATGTCACTCATGCGTACGTATGGACACCTCACTGATTACATCAACCAAAGTTGAATTGTTATATATTTTTCAATGATTAAATCAACAAAAAAACTGAAAATAGCCTTCATGTGCACGTATGACCTACCATATCCATAAATGGTGTACCTCATTTTTCTATGTCTTATGTTTATGAAAGATTATAAATAAATATATAATTAATATTTATAATATTTGTATAATTACTGATTTTTCCTATTTTGGAACACATATAAATAAAAAAGGATTGAATTCATAAATAAAAATATACCTGAAAATTGATACAATTATTATAGGAACTACTGATTTAAATAAATATTTTCTAAAAAATTGGTGATAATAAATTATAATTAAATAATTTAAGGTTTGATATATGTGATTATGGTATAATAATATATGTATAATAAATCTAAATTTATTTGTGTCTCGAAAAAATTATAAAATAACTGGTCCTCAGGTAAGGGTTTCTCATCTCACAATTACTCTCTTGAGACATATACCATATTTCCCTATTATTTCAATTTTTGGGTGTATATACTGAACCATTATTATGTTTTATTATAATTATATTAAAATTAATTTAATTTAAAATTTCATTTTAACTTTTTCGTTCATGGTTATTTTAATTCAAAAATTTTAAAATTACTATGTGATTATTTCATAATATCATCATTATTCATTATGTGTATGTTTAAGACACCTCTAGTGAAATTGTTTGATATTTATAAAGTAAATCCATTGAATTTTAATATACTATATATATTCAAAACTATTCATTTAATATTATTATTCTCAACATATGTTTATTTTAATTTCTATGAAAATGCTTCCAAGATAATATAATATTATTACTCTCAATAGTCTAAAATCTATTTTTTTTCCAAATACGTGATTTCTAAATAAAATGAGATATTTTTTCTATGAATAAGTATATTATTTATTTAATATATTTTTATACATTTTTTAATTTTTGTTATAATTCTTTAATTTAATCTTCATTTTATATTGTGAAAAATATAATTTTTAACCCTTTTATACCACTGTGAAAAGAATGTTTTTTAACTTTTAAAGATATTATGTAATTACCCACTATCATGAACACTCAATTATTTAAATCATTTATTATATTTTTTCAAGTATATATTTAATGATATTTATTTTAATATTATGAAGTAAATTTTAAGTTCATAAAATATTCTTTTCAATGAAAAAATTATGTTTTTTTTAACTATGGTTTAAGGATATTTATGATATTTATATTAAATAATTAAAATGCCATAATTTCAACTTATTATCCATTTAGGTAATTTTTTAATTATACCATTATTATTATTTTACTAAATCCATTATGACCATTTTTATTGTGATGTTCTATTTTGATACCATTAACCATTGTATTCTACATGGTTTATGGTTATTTTTATTATTTGGAGAATTCAGTTACATTTTTATTCTAGTTTTCTTGTAAGAATTTTTATTTTAATTATTATTAATTATGTATAAAATTATTATGATTTAATATTCAATATTTTTAATATCAAAGAGTACATGGATTTTGTATACCCGCTTTTATATGAAGAAAACATTAAACATTGTAAGGGATTGGTGGGGCCCACTATAACCTCTCAATGTATCTGTTGGTCAGAACAGATGAAATAGATAGTTTAATTTGTTGACACCCCAACCATTTATTTAAAATTTCATGAAAAAATACCTTCATGATAGAGTATTGATGTTTGAAATTATGAATATTTTTCATAAGAGAAAAGTTCTTATTTGTCATGTGTTTATTTGATTATATAGAATATCTATTGATATGTTTTAAAGTAATTATATTGTTTACATGGAATTGTTTTGATGACTTGTTATTATTGAATTATGATTCTTCATTTTCATGTTCATCATTAAAGGTAATGTGTTTTAATTATTTTAATTTATATATTGAATATTCATTATTTGTCACAATTTCATATATTTTATGCATACCATTACTATGCATTACATCTCATGGATTTATATTATTTCCTCTTAAAAATATGTGAGTAACTATACTATGATTGATAAATTGGGATTTGAATAAATGGAATAACATTGTTCTCGTAGAAAATTAGATGTTTTATTTTTTGTTTTAAATGTACAGTAAATTTCAGGAATATATATATGTTTTTGATACTAATAAATTATTTTTTCGATTTGATTTTATAATATATATATAGAAACAATGTAATAATGTAAATTTTAAATATGGATTTCGAGGGTCATGTTAAATAAATATGGAAATAGATAAAAATTAGTAGATGAAAAAAGAACATGATTAAGGGAAACATAATTTAGAGAACATAAGATTATGAATTATTTTAGAGGAATCCTATATGTTGTTAACAAAATAGATTTTTTTAAATTAGAGATTATGTATATTTACTATTAATACACCCCAGTTGGGATAACATATTTGGTTGTGGATCTAGAAAAGATGTACTGAGGAGAAATAACACTGAATAGGTTACATTGGTATTTGACTTAATTTTTTCAATGTTCTTGAGAAAGAACAATGATACACACTTGGATTCACAATCCATGTAAATATTTTTTATCTAATTCAAAAATTATTTATAAAAATGCTGAAGGATTTTAAAATATTATCATAAGTTGGTAATATTCATTAATATAACAAATTTCTGATAATGAGATAAGAAATGTATAAATTATTTAATTTATGTTACATATATCAATAGTTTTTCAATTATATATTATGATTCAAGATGTTAACATCTAATCCATTATATTATATTGTAATTATGTGGATCATAGTAAAATGGTGGGAAAAAAATTCA
Source organism: Viscum album (assembly GCA_963277665.1). Lineage (NCBI taxonomy): Eukaryota > Viridiplantae > Streptophyta > Magnoliopsida > Santalales > Viscaceae > Viscum > Viscum album. The sequence goes on from OY728123.1 coordinate 598,651,402, forward strand.
ATGAACTTCATCCATGTAGGGATTGACCTCCAAAAAATGATAATGATGATGGGGTTGGATATGATCTGGGAGATATTCCAATTTTATTTATATTTGGTAATATTATAAATGAAAATTCTAATAATCTTATGTATATAGATAATCAAAGTAGTCCACAATATGATTTCACTATTTTAGACTGTTTCATGTCTGATAAACATCCATCATTTAATGGAAGCAATATCTTTTTGTACGTAATAAATTGATATGTTTCTAAAAGAATACATTCCTAATTTCAAATGAATTTAAATAAATTAGGTTTTCATGTTAGTCTATATTCTAACAGGGGATGATGATCAATGGTTCTCATTGGTTCAAAAAATGTAAGAAGAATATAAAATATAAAATATTGATTAAAATGATTTAAAATTACTCTATGAAAAAAATATAATCCTCACGCAATGAGGGGACTTATAGAAACCAATATTGAGTCCCACACAAAAAGAATTGTAAAATTTTTCTATGTATTAATCCAATAGTACATGGTTTTAAATGCATCTTTTAGACTACATATGTAATTAAATGAGAAATATTTTCCATTTCATTGTTGTGATTAAACTATTCCTACAATTGGAACAATTTTTTATGAAAATATAATAGTATGCCGATATAGTATTATATTTTATCAAGATATTAAATTAATTAAACAGTGTCTATATATTTTAATTAATTATATATAATAAGATGAAAAAATAGAAATACTGGATAGGCATATGAATAGAATGAATGATTTTCCGGCATTTTATAATTATAGAATGAAAAATCAATGTACTTTATTTATGGGAATGTGAGATTTGTCCTGGTGTTTATAAAATTCCTTTCATGAACCAGATTAAAGGGTTATACAAAAACATATAATATTCATTTGTGAAATGGTAATGAAATGTGTTATGACACACATGAAAGACCTAAGCCTCAAGGGAATATACCATCAACAAACTTATGGTATCAATGACATCATTATGCAATTAGTACCTTATATTTGTAATTATTAATGTTATAGTGTATTTATATTATAGAATTATATTCCTGATGTATTTTATCAATTATATTCTCATAATAAGGATCGTGAAACATATCATGATTTTTATGAAGAAATTATGAAATAAAATTTTTAAGAATATATTGGATGAAACTGATAGAAATGATATATACTATTAAGGTGGTATTTTTGATTCAATACATGAATAAGGGAATGATAACCCTTAATATTTTATGGATGAAGAGTTTAAAATAGATACATGGGATAAAGAGACTTTTGATATTCGAGAACAAATGGGATATTTTTGGGAACCTTCAAATTGGGTTTTGATATGGTAAAAATTTTATTTATGTTAACATTTATTGCAATTTTGTATTCATGGAATATATTTAATATCCATTCATGAAATTAATTATTTACGTTGGTCTAGGATGTTGGTGTGCTTTTAGATAATATTTGATCAGTGTAATCAAATAATTACATTGTAAAATTATGAGCTACATTATGTTGGATGGGGAGAATTATTTATTTTGTCATTTTTTTTTTCATAATTAAATTTTGTTAAATGTTCCTTGAAGGATTCATTAGGTCAGTTATTAGTGGAGTAGATTATTTAGAACAATTTTTGTACTATTATGGTTTTATTGACTACTTTATTATATTAGATAAATTATTCTAGACATTTATACACTGGTAAAACTTTTAATATATATTGAAATTAATTACAATATTTAATGGATATTATTATCTATCAATAGTTAATTTTAGATCCTAATGAATTTAAAATATATTTTCTATAATCACATTATAATTTATGTAACTAATTGGAAATTAATTGAAGAATAAATAAAGGATTGAATTTCTCTATTGAAATAAGAAGACATTACATTTGTATATTTTATGGCGTTATTTTCCATGACGGTAAAATAACCCCTATACCTTAAGAATTTGATATTGAAAAAAAATTATACATTTATATTCATATTTAATGAAGAAATTGATTTTTACCAACTCATTATTTTGTGGTTCTATCTTCATTAAACTTTTCTTCATCATTCTCTTTCATATGATCAAATATCTCTATCACTCCCCATAATTATATATTCTTATCCTCAACATTCAAATTTTTATTTCATGCTATATATCTTATACATGAAAATATTGATGTGTTTTTTTCTAGGTGACATATGCATTTTACATTATATAATATCAAGATGATCATTTATGAAATCTTTCTAACTATGAGTGTTTTCCAAAATGATATTTAAAAATCTCAACACCTTGATTTACTTCTAAAAGTTAAAATTAAATTGATAAAATTTATTTAACATGAAGATATTGTAAAATCCTTAGATATAAATAGAATATAATTTGGATACATAATCTACATGACTCAGAACTCTGAGCTTAAACGCACCAAAAAATGTATTATTAAATATGTATCTTGTAACCTTTACATTAAATTGTTTGGTATTAATTTTACGAACACAATGATGAAAGGTATACAGTTTACTCGTGTAAAATATATTCATCATTTATCAATCAATTAGAAACGAAAAAAACACTTAAAGGTAAAACAATAACAAAAAATTTGTTTTCATTGAATGAGTTGTTTTTATTTTAAATCAATTACAATTGATGTATTATATTGGTTAATTTTATAAATTATATATTCATTAAAATTATTAATCAGTCAACATACTATTTTTTAGGCATGTGATCAGAATAAATTTATTTGTATTCTAAAAATGGTTTTCCTCACACTTTGTGCACTTGAATAAAAATTAATTTTCTTCAGGTTATTTATAAATGTATTTTAAAAATTTAAATACATTTTTTAATTCATAAAATCTAAATTATTTTAGAGTAATTTTTCTTTTAAATTTATTATATTAATAATTTTAAATGAATAATAAAAAATATTTATTTTAATTAAAAATGTCAATTCCATTTAATGATTTTATGAGTTCTATTTGGTTTTAAAATTGTTTTAATTGAAAAATTAGTACAATTATATTATAATTGGTACAATCCTATTAAATGGAATAAATTATATAGTCAATTATTGTATAAAAACCTTAAATTGTTTTGAAATCCATTCCTTTATATACATGTTTTTCTTCACTTTTTTGTGTTAAACATAAAATTTTTTTATAATAATTCGATGAATTAAATTTGGACAAAAAGATTCCATATATTATATCATCAATGTAACGCCCCGACCCCAGTTACCCAGAGTCGGTGCATTGTTACATAACATTGGCATGATCACAAGAAAGATCAAATCTCTAAAGACCGATTGGTTTAGTAGCCTTGGAAACACTAGATATATTCATAAGTTTTACATTACATCATAAAATGAAAAACTACTACAACAACATAATGTTTCCACAGTCCACACTATAATCCCCTCATAATATCCCTACAGGTCATTCATAACTTACATCTTCACATCCTGGGAAAATAAAACATAGAAAAGGGGTGAGCTCAAATGCCCAGTAAGGATAACAATATAGCGGAACATTCAAAAATAAGCATAAACATTTAAGGCAATGAATTACTAAAACAAAAGCCTTTTAAACTTGAAATTCAACATAGTATGGAAAAAGTAAAATGAAATAATGCCATTTACTTATTCACATGGATATTCTACTAATCGAATAATCACATGCAAAAATCAATAACCACTTTCATAATGTTGGAATGCATAATGCCAGACTATCATAACCACATAGCCAAGGCCTCGTGCCAAGACTACAAATAAGATTTTTCCAAGGACTTGTGCCAAGACACTAGTTTGACTCATGAGACCTACCGATGCATCGAGGAGCTATAGCGAGCTCCACCCGTCACATATTAAGTCCAATGCATTCCCATATGAAAAGGTTTAAACATAACATAAGCATTCATATTAAAACTAGCATACGAAATGTCAATAATTTCACTATAAACTATGAATGGTATAAAAATAGCACATCCACAGTCAAACATATCACAAACCTTCAATACAATATAGATGTTTTGTATCATAATAAATCAACTTCAAATAAGCGTAAAATCCGTCAAAGGATGTTGACATAGATGAAATCAAAACACTTTTTAGAGAAATATCTCTTTCTATTTTTGAAATCATTTAAGAGCCATATAAAATAAAACATTTTCTTGAAAATATTCTTATAAGCTTCTAAGGGAAGCTTTGACGATTTTATAACGGCGGAAAATAACTACACCCGCCGTATAAGTTAAAAAAACATTCTTATCTTAATTCTGTCGAAAAGGTTAAAAAGCACCTTGTTTGGAAAATGATGGAAAGATTCCCTTATAACCCTCTTATAAAAAGTCAACAAGGGTATAAATGACTTTAACCCATATTCTTTTAAATATTAAAAATGTTTTGAAATACATTTTGAAGAAACATGGACGTGGATGATAACGAGGTCCCAGTAGATAATTATGTATAAACAACCTCGGATAATGAAGAGATTGCGAAATAAAACCTTACCTTGTACTTTTCCTTTGTTGGGGTAGGTTAACCTCCTGTATAATGGTGAAATAGTTGTTATTAAATTATACAAGAATCATAAACATTAATATGATATCATATATGATCTTTTAACATTGCTTTATTAATAATATCTTAGTATTATCTTCGTTTCGGGTGATAATCGATTCGTTCTTCTTAAATGTTTGGTTACGTAAGACATGTTTGTAATGGATAGATTATATCTTATTCATAATCAGAATGATATTAACATTATTTTTAACCCTAAAATGAGAATAATACATGAATGGATACGATGGAGAATGAATCTCATCGCGTTCATGGAGACGGTAGTCCGTACGTACGCACGAACGCTACTTCCATTTAATTTTTATTTTAAATGAATCGAATAAAAATGATACATAGGTATATTACTATTACAGTATAATATAATATTTTATATATGTTACTTAAGTTCATTAACACCATCCTTTATACGTTCCATGTGTGGTATGAACGAGTCATATCATTTTAAGGGGGCGGTAGTCCGCACTTCCTCAAATGAAATTATCGTATGTATATACAACATGAAACGAATAATGATATGAAATAAAATGGAATTACAGAAGCATATATATAAAATATATATCATTAATATCATATTTAATTACAGTTCCATCATAATGGCCACCATGAGAGGCGGTAAGATGTATTTGAACAATCATCGTTTCGTGAGCCGTTAGTTTACCATCCACAGAAACATTATGTTCATCATCCATTAGATGGAGTTGTGTGTATGTGTAGTTTGAATCCTTCTTATAAAAACATCCTAGTATATTGTGTATACTGGTGTTGTTACAAAAGAATGGAAATAAAAAGAGTTTGGGGGTTGGAGAAGCAAAATAAATGAAAATAATTTAAGAGAAATCGTTACCTTTAATTTAGGTAACTCACTTTGGTTGGAACCAAAGGACTTCTTGAAATGCTTTCTGTCTAAGGGGAAGCTTCAAGGAGGAGGAGAGGGATGTGGGGAGCTTATTTTGTCAGGGTTTGGACGAGCCAAGTGGCTTGAGAGGTGTGAGGAATGAGTAGAAGTGGTCTCCTTTTATAAGGGAGAGGAGGGGCTCTTTAGGAAAGAGTGAAAGTATTACTTTATAATATAATTATTTTCGGTTTATAATGGTCCAAAAATCATTGAGGTAGAAGATAAGATGACTCATTTTCTAAATAACATCAACCAATAAGAATTGGACAGGTTTTAGATAATATTTTAATCATTATAATCTTATTTATTTAAATGATTTATTAATGAGGTAAACATTGCATCATTATTGTGTCATTAATAATTTAACTTATTTGATGTCTAAAAATTATAAATAAAATATCATTATGTAGGAAATCTTTTTAGATTTCTAATAAATATTTTTAATCTAAAATCCAACATGTATAACCCTATTTAAAAATTGCTCTTCTAAAAGATGTAAGCTTATGCCATTTTTATAGTTATTTTAACTTTTTTAATATAATGTGTCCCTACCACATACAAGTGGCTCTAAGGGGTCCCCAAATCGACCCAAGGATGTACATGGTCGGGTATGTGTCCACCAATAAGGTTAGTACACGTTTTAGGGTAATTTTGTATTATTGTAATATTATTTGTTAACCCTTATTTACCGGATTTACCCTTTAACCATGGTAAATAAAATATTTACCGCAGTAATTATTCAAAATGTGTAAAAATAAAATTTACCTATTTACATAATTTGGACATCCTGATTCCAAATATGTAATACATTTTTCCAAATTCAAAACACAGAAGTGGCAGAAATTAATTTAAAATTAATTCCCGTTGTTAAAATTAAAAGCGTGTTTTTAAGAGATAATAACTATCAAAAGATTTACACTTGTTTATGTTTGATTTAATTGTGAAATTATGTCCAATGACAAACATTAAATTAAATGGTAAAAATATATTATAAATATACTTTAAAACCACTCAGATTCATAATTTATCAATATTAATTATTTTGATTAAAAAAGTTGTTTTTAATTAAAATATAGTAATTTTCAATATTCATCAAAATATAAAAGTTATCCGAAAAGTACCAAAATTTCACCCTAGGCTAATTTCAATATTCCGAATCCAAAAATGAAGTCCATTTTGAAATATAAAATATATATGATTTCAAAAAGTAGGTATTACTATTCACAACGGCTAGTTTAATTAGTTGTGGTGTGTGTTAGAACTCGAGGTTGCGTACAACACACGTTATCGCATTATTCGAAGGGAAACGTACCGTGTAAGCATGGGGTGTTACATTCTCCCCTCCTTCAAATAATTGCGTCCTCGCAATTTCTAGGGTATTACTGCATAAAAAGACTTGGGTGGTTCTTCATCATAAGTTCCTCGGGTTCCCACGTTGCCTCTTCCATCTTATGGTTTCTCCACAAAACTTTTACCAGACGCGTCGTTCGGTTTCTCAGCACTTGTTCCCTCGTATCAAGAATCTTGACGGGCTCTTCGCAATAAGACAGATCGGGTTCCAGTTCTAATTCTTCATAGGTGAGTACATGCGTTGGGTCAGGCATGTATTTCCACAATAGAGATTCGTGGAACACATCGTGAACTTTGGAGAGACTTGGCGGCATTGCCAATCGGTAAGCTACAACCCCAATTCACTCTAGAATTTCGAAGGGTCCGATGTACCTGGGACTCAATTTACCATTCTTACCAACACGTATGACTCCCTTCCATGGAGATACCTTCAGGAAAACATGATCACCGACTTGAAATTCCAAATCCTTCCTTCGATTATCAGCATAGCTCTTCTGCCTACTTTGGGCTGCTTTGATGTGATTTTGGATTACCTTCACCTTTTCCACCGTTACCTCCACCAGTTCTGGGCCTACAAGTTTTCTTTCACCGACGTCATCCCAACAGGTTGGTGTACGACATCTCTTTCCGTATAACGCTTCATATGGTGCCATCTGAATACTCGAATGGAAGCTATTGTTATAGGAAAATTCTACCAGTGGTAAATATTGATCCCACATACCCTGAAAATCAAGTGAGCAAGATCTCAACCTGTCTTATAAGGTCTGAATAGTCCATTCTGATTGTCCATCTGTCTGAGGGTGGTAAGCAGTGCTCAAATGAAGTTCAGTATCCAGGGATTTCTGAAGACTTTTCCAAAATCTTGAAGTAAAACGGGGATCACGATCAGAAACAATCGATAGGGGTACTCCATGAAGTCTCACAACATCATTAATGTATAGTCTTGCTAGACGTTCCAGGGGTAGATCTTCTCTTATAGAAAGAAAATGTGCTGACTTGGTAAGACGATCAACAATAACCCATATTGCATCATTCCTTCTAGGAGTATTTGGTAGCCCCATGACAAAGTCCATCGTAATATTGTCCCATTTCCACTCCGGTATGGGAAGAGGTTGCATGACTCCTCCAGGCTGTTGCCTTCCAGCTTTCACTTTTTGACAAACCATACATCTTGACAAAAAATCAGCAATCTCCCTCTTCATGTTGTCCCACCAAAAATGTTCCTTCAAATCTCTATACATTTTGGTGCTCCCAGGGTGTATAGAGAAATTGGAACTATGAGCATCATCTAGCAATTCCCTTTTTAGATCAGGTAAATCGGGAACACAAAGTCTCTTCCCGAACTTCAAAATTCCATCTTCATACACAAAGTCTCTCAATCTCCCATCATTCAAATCTTTAATCTTCTTTTGGAATTCTTCATCATCAGTCTGAGAACTCTTAATCCTTTCTAGTAAAGATGGTTTGGCAACCATTTGATAAAGCATTGATGTTTCACCTTCCCTGGTTATTCCCATGTCCATCTTCACTAGATCCATGAAAATCGGATCCCTTTCAATTCTCATATTGTTCAAAACTCCAAGGTCTTTTCTACTCAAAGAATCTTCCACCTTGTTTGCTTTCCCCGGGTGGTAGTGTATCGTGAAATCATAATCCTTGAGTAATTCAAGCCATCTCCTTTGCCTCATGTTGAGTTCTTTTTGTGAGAAAATATACTTCGAACTCTTGTGATCAGTATAAATCTCACATTTTTCACCATAGAGGTAGTGCATCCATATCTTCAAAGCAAAGATCACATCTGCTAACTCAAGATCATGAGTAGGATAGTTTTGTTCATGAATTTTCAACTGTCGTGATGCATAGGCAATAACTCTATCATTCTGCATAAGGACACAACCAAGTCCTTTCTTTGATGCATCACTATAAATAACGAACCCATCATTCCCCGATGGTAGAGTCAATATAGGAGCATTGACTAATATTCTCTTCAGTTCTTCGAAACATTTTTCACACTCTTTTGTCCAAAAAAATTTAACCCCTTTACGTGTGAGCTTCGTTAATGGGTTAACCAATCGGGCAAAATTCTGGACGAAACGTCGATAATAACCTTCCAAACCAATAAAACTATGTACCTCAGTTATACTCGTAGGTGCCGGTCATTCTTGGATTGCCTTGGTCTTAGAAGGATCAACAGAGATTCCATCTTTAGAGACAATATGGCCAAGAAAAGAAATATCCTGAAGCCAGAATTCACACTTGCTAAACATCCCATATAATTCATGCCTCCTCAGAGTCTTCAAGATAATGCGCAAGTGATTTTCATGATCTTCGTAGGTTTTGGAGTATACCAAGATATCATCAATAAATACCACCACAAATTCATCGAGATACTCCATGAAAACTCTATTCATCAGATCCCTGAATACAGATTGTGCATTAGTCAATCCAAACGGCATTACGGTAAACTCGTAATGCCCGTACCTGGTTCGAAATGTTTTCTTTGGAATGTCTTCCTTCTTCACACACAACTGATGGTATCCAGATCGAAGGTCAATCTTTGAAAAGTATTGAGCTCCATGCAGTTGGTCAAATAAATCATCAATATGAGGTAGGGGATACTTGTTCTTTATTGTTATAGCATTGATCTCCCTATAGTCGATACATAACCTCACAGATCCATCTTTCTTTTTAAAAAAAAGAACAGGGGCTCCCCATGGAGAAACACTAGGGAGAATAAATCCCTTATTACTCAATTCCTCTAGTTGTTTCTTTAGTTCGACTAATTCTACAGTGGCCATTCTATAAGGGGTCTTCGATATAGGTCTTGATCCAGGAATCAAATCAATAGAAAACTCAACTTCTCGTTCTGGAGGATGTCCAGGTAAATCTTTCGGAAATACATCTACAAATTCTTTCACAACAAGTACATCCTCTATTTGAACGTTCCTTTCCTCACCGACAGTTATTTCATTCTCTTCCTCCCCAATAATTGAATTAAGTTGAGATACTGGGGGTGGATCTAAATAAGAATTAAGTGCTGACGATTCTGCTCTAAAAATAAGGTATTCCTTATCATTATCATCAAGAATTGTAACCTCTTTCTTCTTACAATAAATCTTCACATCATAGTCCGAAAGCCAGTCCATACCGAGGATTATATCAAACTCAATCATAGGTATGACGATGTGATCAGCAGATAAAGAAAATTTATGTGCTCTAATGGGGACTGATTCACAAAACTTTGTTGCAATGATACTTCCCTTAGGAGTTTTAACTGACAACTCCCTTATTAAATCAAATTGGAAATATCTAATTTTCTTAGCAAACTGGGAAGATATGAAACAATGCGATGATCCAGAATCAAATAATGCATTTGCTAAACTTGAGGAAACCATTAAATTACCTGCCACCACGTCTTTCGGAGCTTCTACCTCAGCAGTAGTGACAGCATAAGCCTGGCCTTGATCCCTTGGCCTTTTCTGAGGTAAGTTCTCCTGACGCTTAGGACATGCATTTGCATAATGTCCCATCTCCCTGCAATTGTAGCACTGAACGTTGGTAGCTTCCTTCTTCCCCTTGCAATCACGAGCTTGGTGGCCTTTTTCACCACACTTGTAACAGACTCCCATTCCCTTCAAGCAAGTACCAGGATGTTTCTTCCCGCATTTTCCACAAGATGGATATTCAACCTTTCCCTTCTTCACCTTATTTCCATTCCCAAATTGATCAGTAGGTCTCTTCTTCTCTTGCTTTGCTTTAAAGTCATAAGACTTAGAGAATTCCTTTTCGGTCTTGATAGCACATGAGACAATGTCTTCGTACGATGAAAAGGATTGTGAGACTAATGCTCGACGAAGAAATGGTTTTAAACCATCAAAGAAACGATCAATCTTACTTCTTGGGTTGCGAATATAATCTCCAGCATACCTCTCTAACCTTGTAAAGATAGCCTCATACTTTGTGACATTCTCATCCTCCTTTTGTCTCAGACTCATAAATTGCCTTTCCATATCCGCTCGATGGTCACGAGGAAAGTATTTTTCTAAAAACAGATCTTTGAACTCCCTCCATTCCATATTTGATACTTCATCATCTTCCTTCATGTTTTGAATCAATGACCACCATTGATCAACATCTCCAGTGAGGCGGTAAACTGCCATGATAACTTTTTCCCTTTCACTGCTCCCCAAAGCATGACATATTTTCTCTAGGGAATTTATCCATTGCTCAGCTACTAAGGGATTTGTACTCCCATTGAACGTTGGTGGTTGTTTCCTCATGAATCGATCTAACATTGATCCTCCACGCTGGGGATCCGGGTGCTCCATACGGGTAAGGTTATTATTCATAACCTGAGTAAGTTGTCCCAGTATGGTGATTAGCTGATCGACACCAGTTGCATCACCAGCCCCACTATAATTATCTTGAGCAGGAGGGAAATCCCTACATGGAGTGCGTGCATTGATACGGTTTCCAGTTCTTCCACTAGGCACCATTTCTAAACAATGGCATAAACTAGATCAGTTTATGAATCAAAATACATAATCCCATACTTATAAAACACTCAACATAAATTGAACTATTTATGGATATAATCCATAATCATAAAAAAAATTTCTTTGAGGAATTATATACTCATAAACCCTTCATAATGATTTGTAATGAAAATGAGAGTTATCCTAAGCATATCCCCTGGGAGTGTCGTAACCAAGAGTGCAGCAAGGACCGTTGTCGTGCACCAGTTCCCGTTCGAGTCTAGCTCAAAGCGGTGTTTTCGGGTTTTACCCCTAGGTACATCTGTGCCAGAGCCGCCTCTACCTTCTCGTATCCAGACAGGGATGTATTGCTCGGAAAACTCACAAAATCTCTACAATACCAAAATTCTAGGAAGTTCATCTATACTAATCCTCAAAGTTCATCATAGATCTACGTGCTCTAATCAGAGTTTATCTAAATCTAGCTTCCAAGGTTTGTACTAAACTTCCTCTGATACCAACTGTAACGCCCCGACCCAAGTTACCCAGAGTCGGTGCATTATTAGATAACATTGTCATGATCACAAGAAAGATCAAATCTCGAAAGACCGATTGGTTTAGTAGCCATGGAAACACTAGATATATTCACAAGTTTTACATTACATCATAAAATGAAAAACTACTACAACAACATAATGTTTCCACAGTCCACACTATAATCCCCTCATAATATCCCTGCAGGTCATTCATAACTTACATCTTCACATCCTGGGAAAAATAAAACATAGAAAAGGGGTGAGCTCAAATGCCCAGTAAGGATAACAATATAGAGGAACATTCAAAAATAAGCATAAACATTTAAGGCAATGAATTACTAAAACAAAAGCCTTTTAAACATGGACTTCAACATAGTATGGAAAAAGTAGAATGAAATAATTCCATTTACTTATTCACATGGATATTCTACTAATCGAATAATCACATGCAAAAATCAATAACCACTTTCATAATGTTGGAATGCATAATGCCAGACTATCATAACCACATAGCCAAGGCCTCGTGCCAAGACTACAAATAAGATTTTTCCAAGGCCTTGTGCCAAGACACTAGTTTGTCTCATGAGACCTATCGATGCATCGAGGAGCTATATCGGGATCCACCCGTCATATATTAAGTCCAATGCATTCCCATATGAAAAGGTTTAAACATAACATAAGCATTCGTATTAAAACTTGCATACAAAATGTCAATAATTTCACCATAAACTATGAATGGTATAAAAATAGCACATCCACAGTCAAACATATCACAAAACCTTCAATACAATATAGAATATTTGTATCATAATAAATCAACTTCAAATAAGCGTAAAATCCGTCAAAGGATGTTGACAGAGATGAAATCAAAACACTTTTTAGAGAAATATCTCATTCTATTTTTGAAATCATTTAATTGCCATATAAAATAAAACATTTTCTTGAAAATATTCTTATAAGATTGTAAGGGAAGCTTTGACGATTTTATAATAGCAGAAAATAACCGCACCCGCCGTATAAGTTAAAAAAACATTCTTATCTTAATTCTGTCGAAAAGGTTAAAAAGCACCTTGTTTGGAAAACGACGGAAAGATTCCCTTATAAACCTCTTATAAAAAGTCAACAAGGGTATAAATGAATTTAACCCATATTATTTTAAATATTAAAAATGTTTTTAAATACATTTTGAAGAAACATGGACGTAGATGATAACGAGGTCCCAGTAGATAATTATGTATAAACAACCTCGGATAATGAAGAGATTGCGAAATAAAACCTTACCTTGTACTTTTCCTTTTTTCGATTAGGTTAACCTCTTGTATAATGGTGAAATAATTGTTATTAAATTATACAAGAATCATAAACATTAATATGATATCATATATGATCTTTTAACATTGCTTTATTAATAATATCTTAGTATTATCGTCGTTTCGGGTGATAATCGATTCGTTCTTCTTAAATGTTTGGTTACGTAAGACATGTTTGAAATGTATAGATTATATCTTATTCATAATCAGAATGATATTAACATTATTTTTAACCCTAAAATGAGAATAATACTTGAATGGATACGATGGAGAATGAATCTCATCGCGTTCGTGTAGACGGTAGTCTGTACGTACGCACGAACGCTACTTCCATTTAATTTTTATTTTAAAAGAATTGAATCCAAATGATACATAGGTATATTACTATTACAGTATAATATAATATTTTATATATGTTACTTATGTTAATTAACACCATCCTTTATACGTTCCATGTGTGGTATGAACGAGTCATATCATTTTAAGGGGGCGGTAGTCCGCACTTCCTCAAATGAAATTATCGTATGTATATACAACATGAAACAAATAATGATATGAAATAAAATTGAATTACAGAAGCTTATATATAAAATATATATCATTAATATCATATTTAATTACAGTTCCATCATAATGGCCACCATGAGAGGCGGTAAGATGTATTTGAACAATCATCGTTTCGTGAGGCGTTAGTTTGCCATCCACAGAAACATTATGTTCATCATCCATTAGATGGAGTTGTGTGTATGTGTAGTTTGAATCCTTCTTATAAAAACATCCTAGTATATTTTTTATACTGGTGTTGTTACAAAAGAATTGAAATAAAAAGATTTTGGGGGTTGGAGAAGCAAAATAAATGAAAATAATTTAAGAGAAATCGTTACCTTTAATTTAGGTAACTCACTTTGGTTGGAACCAAAGGACTTCTTGAAATGATTTCTGCCTAAGAGGAAGTTCAAGGAAGAGGAGAGGGATATGGGGAGCTTATTTGGTCAGGTTTTGGACGAGCCAAGTGGCTTGAGAGGTGTGAGGAATGAGTAGAAGTGGTCTCCTTTTATAAGGGAGAGGAGGGGCTCTTTAGGAAAGAGTGAAAGTATTACTTTATAATATAATTATATTCGGTTTATAATGGTCCAAAAAACATTGAGGTAGAATATAAGATGACTCATTTTCTAATTAACATCAACCAATAAGAATTGGACAGGTTTTAGATAATATTTTAATCATTATAATCTTATTTATTCAAATGATTTATTAATGAGGTAAACATTGCATCATTATTGTGTCATTAATAATTTAACTTATTTGATGTCTAAAAATTATAAATAAAATATAATTATGTAGGAAATCGTTTTATCTTTCTAATGAATATTTATAATCGAAAATCCAACATGTATAACCCTATTTAAAAATTGTTCTTCTAAAAGATGTAAGCTTATGCCATTTTTATTTTTATTTTAACTTTTTTAATATAATGTGTCCCTACCACATACAAGTGGCTCTAAGGGGTCCCCAAATCGACCCAAGGATGTCCATGGTCGGGTATGTGTCCACCAATAAGGTTAGGACACGTTTTAGGGTAATTTTTTATTATTATAATATTATTTTTTAACCCTTATTTACCGGATTTACCCTTTAACCATGGTAAATAAAATATTTACAGCAGTAATTATTCAAAATGTGTAAAAATAAAAGTTACCTATTTACATAATTTGGACATCCTGATTCCAAATATGTAATCCATTTTTCCAAATTCAAAACACAGAAATGGCAGAAATTAATTTAAAATTAATTCCCGTTGTTAAAATAAAAAGCGTGTTTTTAAGAGATAATAACTATCAAAAGATTGACACTTGTTTATGTCTGATTTAATTGTGAAATTATGTCCAATGACAAACATTAAATTAACTGGTAAAAATATATTCTAAATATACTTTAAAACCACTCAAATTCATAATTTATCAATATTAATTATTTTGATTAAAAAAGTTCTTTTTAATTAAAATTTAGTAATTTTCACTATTCATCAAAATATAAAACTAATCCGAAAAGTACCAAAATTTCACCCTAGGATAATTTCAATATTCCGAATCCAAAAATGAAGTCCATTTTGAAATATAAAATATATATGATTTCAAAAAGTAGGTATTACTATTCACAATGGCTAGTTTAATTAGTTGTGGTGTGTGTTAGAACTCGAGGTTGCGTACAACACACGCTATCGCATTATTCAAAGGGAAATGTACCGAGGAAGCTTGGGGTGTTACAATCAATGATATTTTTTTATAGTATGATCAAAAAAATTGTTTGGTCATAATGATATTTAAAAATATTAAAAAATAATAATTTTCCTGGTTAATGTTAAAATAGGTTTTTGTTGGTAAACTAAAAGAATAATGGCTAAAATGACCAAAAACCATATCAAATTATTATTTTATGGTTAGAGATACACCGTATTGCTTATAAAGAATTTTAATTACCCATTCTGGAGCTTTGTTTCCAGAAATACAAGGGTATAATTTATTATTTTCAAAAAAATTATTTGTGTCATGTATCGCACATATAAAAGTAGACCCACTCTCTACACCTCATTGCACATCCAGTATAATGAAAAAGTATTTTTATAAAAATATATTAACATTTTTTATACATTCATTACATTAAATAATTAAATACCAGAGGATTATAAAGGTATATTAAATTTATAAGCATGGAAACATAACAATTAGGTTTATAATTGCACTACATAATCTCCAACATACTCCTCATAAGTAAATCCCTTCATTAAGAAATCACACAAATAAATTTCATCATAACATGGGTAACATAAACATTTGAATGAGTAATCAAATATTCTATATAAGGTTAAACTAGAAAAATATATAAATATAAGGTTATAATAAATGTATGATAACATGATCATAACAAATGAAAAAATACCCATCTTATATTAGATAAAAACTTTGATTCATGGCTTTAATATTAGTATTTCATAAGACATTCTTCAGAATGAAATGATAGAATATAATACATGATAGAATAACATTTACATAATACATTTAATTATTCAAAACACTTAAACATAAAAAATCATTTTTATAAGAGAAATTGCTCATTTTCGTTTCTATTATAGTGGAATGGGTTCACTCCCCAAACTATAAAAGCAGTAAAAGTTCACTACATTTACTATTATAGTTCAAAAAGTCCCCTATTGAAATAGATTCACTCATAATTCCATGTCTATTTATCTCATGAGATTTCAATATTTAATTAATTCTTAGGAGAGATATATGTCCCAAATAACACATAATTAAAATCATATACATGTCTTACATATGATCAAATAATATTAGAACTTTTCATGGATTGAACGATGAGAGTCATGTCGGTCCCTTCCCCCATGATAGGAGAGGGACCTTATCTTCCCCTTGTGGGGGGGAAGACCCCCTCTCTTCTCCCCCTTCTATAATCTTGACCTTCTTCCTCCCTTTCCCCAAAATTTGTTTTTCCCTAAAGTCCCAGAGTTATTTAAATGATCCCTACTATCGTCGATCCCTTCCTCAGATTTCATGTATATATCAAACATACTGGATTTCCTGTTCATATCTTGGTTCAAGAACCTATGTCTTCCAGTGGACACTTTCAACTGTCGTATTTCTAGATCTTGGGGTTTACTGGACCGGGTTGCAGTTAGACTTCTCTATTCCAAACACATCATGGTTAGGTTTTCATTTAAGAATGACCTAATTCGGGCATGGTCGAGTGCTCCCCATATATGCGACAGTTCTAGATTATTCCACCTCATGTGGTCTTACAACATACATATGAATCATGATTCACCGACTACAACTATTTGGGTAAGATTCCCAGAACTCCCACTTCCATTTCAAAATAATATGAGCCTTATAATGTTGGAAAATATCATGGGTTGCTATTTGTTCTCTGATATTAGGATAAGAGAAATTTTTCACCCAATTTATCTATGTATCTATGTCGATGTTGACATTTCAATCATGCCCACAGATCTTATCTTGGTTTTCTTAAGAGATCAGTTTTGTTTCAACCAATTTGTTCAATTCGATTAATGGTTTGATTTCTCTTCTTCTTGCAAGAAAATGAGTCATTCGTTTGTAGTGTGTAGGAATAGAAGGCTTAGGTTCTATCAAACATCAGTGATGGTTTAATGGAGTATTTATGAATGGATTAAAACACATATTGTTGGGGAGATGTTTGTGAGAGATATTCTCATTTGCAACACTACTAATCCGAAAAACGGATGTGGTCTTGTAATAGATGACCAACTAAGAATCATGTGTTTTTTATCAACAAAAAATACATAGATATCAATTAATATTCAAACCTCATCTAGAGGGGGTGTGCAAACAAGGATCTTGGGAGGTTCTATTTGATGCAGAAGCTTGGGGTGTAGGCATCCCCTTGGAGAACAATTTCCCAGTTCATCCTTTATGTCAATGGTAGTGTCTCCTTATCCAAGATTTAAGGACATATTTTCAAGGTTGTATCATGATTTGGGGACTTCCAAGTCGAATGTTCTAGCATTAGATGTTCCTTACACCTCGATGGATCCCTCCATTGAAGAGTTAGTTAAGTTGGGTGAACTAGTTAATGGGTAGGTGGATAAGCTAGTGGCTTCACATAATAATGGATGTATTCACTATAAAGAAAGAGTGGTTAAAAATAAGCATAAATCCCGTGATCTGAATTTGATAGCATATTATAGTCCTGAAGTGCCTTTACAATGTAAAACATCGATATCGTTTAAGTTCCAAAGTTGTCTCTCTTTATTTGAAGGATTTGGAATGGAGAATTTGGATCATTAATGATGGAAAACCATCATAGCAAGATGGAAATGAATGTAGGTCAAGTCTTGATCTCTTGAATCAAGTGATTTGGAGGTTGATTCTCATATAATAATGAATCATTTGAATCTTATGGTCACACTTTTGATGGAGTTGGATCAATAAAGGGGATGTAAGGAAACATTCCACATTGATATTTCAAGATCCAGGGGAAGTCAAGACCTGAAAAGGACTACTCGAATACCCCTATAACAATCGTTACCAGATATTTAGGTAGGACAATGAATGATGATATTTATGTAAAATCTAGTGTTAAAAAGATATGTTTGCCCACTCCAAAGGAAAACAACAGGTTGAACACGTTGCTTCTAAAGTACTAGAGAAACATCTCAAGATTATTCTTCACTCAAATGATGAAATGCAGGTTGAGGCCTTGGATCTCTAGGATTCCTATATAGAAATGGAGAAAATAGTATTGAGGGAAATTCATATTAATTCCAATAAATTTCAATTGGCATGGATCAAAAAACATTATTGGATCTTAGTTTGCAGCTTAAATAAAATGAAGATTAATGTGGAGGAATTAATTTAATCATGGGAAAAGATCTCCACTCATTTTGAGGATCTTATTAGATATGACGTCTATTTAGAGGTTCCTGATTTTCAATAGGGATTATATCATTTATGTAATTCCTCTAATTTGAGCCTTGTTTTCAAAGTCTTGGTGACATCCTTTTGTGTTCAACTGCTTTCATCCAGAACATGTTTGATTTCCCATTTGTACTTCTTTATAGTTTTCATTTGTTTAATTTTCCGACTTTTCCTTTAAAAGTTTTCATGGAAAATACAAAATATGTATTGGTGGTCATATTAGGACACATGAAATTAAATGGGATTTATAAACCATTATTCATAGAATAAAATGTTGTATTGAAACAGTTTTCATAATAACCACTTCAATTCATCATAGCATAACACATGGAAAATTAAGAGGGGTTAGTAATAATTTTATCAAATATTATCCTGTGAAAGGGAAATAGATTCCAAAAACATATTGTCATAAAAAATATAAACAATATTTAGAATGAAAAAGAAATTTATTGTTGTTTCATATCCCTAGAAAATCTTATGTAACAAAAATTAATGTCATCATATACGGATAATGATTCTGAATGATCATATGGAATATTTATTTTAGAAATCAACATTTCATTGAGAATAAAAATTTTAAAACATGAAAATGTTAAAATAATATGGAAATAATTTTTCATAAAAAATATTTTTTTTATTATATAAACTATTATTTTAAAAAATTGGGCATGATATTAAGAAATTCTATTCATGTCGCACTTGTCAAAATAATTATTTTTTTCATATTTTATGTAAAATACAAATAGTTATTATTTTGAATAAATCAAGAATATTCCAATAAACACATTTCAAAATTAGTCAATAAGTAAAAGAAATCCTCTATAAATCATTGATGATTTCTGAAAGTAATATTTTTTATATATATTTTTATAAAATATTTATATTGAATAAAAACAATTAATTGAAGAGGGAATGAAATGTGAATTTTTGTAAAAATATTATTTTTTACACCTAAGGAAAAAAGTTGAGTAAAATTAATGGAAAAAGTCTATTCTCATGAAAAAACAAGATGAAAAGAATGATAATGAGTTTCATTAGTGATGGATCATAATATTTCAACCATGAAATCATAAACATAAACAACCCCAATAAACTATGAGGTTGTATCATAAAAACCTTTAAACATTGGTGACATTGAATAATAATACCCAATAAATAAAACATTAAATTAAAATAAAAATACCATTAGAATAAATAGATTTATTATATTATATGGAAAATTGGTAGGACATATTGCTGAGATAATAATATAATTTACAACACAACATATGTCTCAAAAAAAGAAAAAATTAATCAAACAATTATTTACCTTAAGTCTCAACATCTTTTTACATTTTATATCCACAAGTATAATAAATATATGTTTATCATAAATCTATTAAATTACCATAATAATATTTATCATTCCATTTATGATTCAATTATGACATTTATTATATATATCAATAATTCCTTGTTAATACATTATTTCAAATAAGAAATGCATTATTAATTATTTATATTTTTGTTTTCTATTTTTTATTCTTTTACATTAAGCATGGATCCATATTCAACAGAATGTCAAAAATGACATAAATATCATATATATTCATTATATATATATATATATATATATATATATATTAATATGTTACTATTTGATATTGATAAGAGTTATAGTTTTCTTATAAACATTAAGCCTTACGCACACATAAAAATTGGTTACATTTTCTTGATTGATATATATAATGGAAGTTAAATACTATACCTCATTTAATAAGAAATTATTAATTATAAAATATATAAAATTCTAATTACATTAATTTTTATTACCTTTCATCTAAATCATTATTGGATAAAGAATGACATCTCTTGTTTTGTGGTATTCCGCCATACACACAAGCGATGTTGTTATATCCAAACATTATGAAATTAAGAAGGAATATGTGATGTCATCATTCCAGAAACATAATAATATCATATATATCATAAATACAAAATAAATATATCATTATAAAATGTTTATTGATGTGTTGATAGAAGTTTAATAACATCATCACACAAGGAGCTTGTTTGGTGTATACACGATCAACATTTTAGTTTCCCAAATGACTAAAGAAGATAAATATGTTGGTAATAACATTAAAATAATGAATAATCAATATTTTTTATATTTTTTTTATTATACCATCATGGATTAATAATAATTTAAGGATGTGGAGGAATAAATATAATAAAAACTCATGTTTCATTATTTTACCGCTTCTATAGAGAGCCTCTTTGGTTTATAAAAAATTCCATAATATTAGTAATTCATTATCAACTTATGAACTCTAGTATTAGAATATGGAATTATGTAATCGGATTGGGATTTTATTGGATGAAGGAGAGTGTTTTTGAAGTGTGAAGAAAACTGGAGAAGGGTTGTTCTTTTATAATGTATGATGAGGACCCAAATAGATTTTTTGAAAAAAACTTAATGATTACCCATGTTTTTCAAATACAATAGAGTTCAATAATGTCACGACCCCGCCACGGGCCCATGCTATGACTACGGCAAGCACAGCTTCCTTAGGCCAGGGGCTGGCGACTAGAACAAAAAAAACGCATATCCCAAAGAATAGGGAAGACATTTACATTAAACATGGAACTCACACAGACTGTACACAACAATAGATAACCAAAAATTATTGATAATGTAAAGTGTGATAAAAGTAAATGGGCCAGTATAAAATCCCAACTGATGTACAAGTACAATAAAAAGGGAAAACGGCTCCTGGATCATCCACTAGAAAATCCTACCTAAAGGGTAGATACAAATCTCGATCAAGTAGTACATAAGGTCTATCCCGTCTAAGTCCGGCTCCGAGATGCCTCTCGTCTGTCTCTCTCTAATCCTCGAACACTATTTTCCGTCGTCAGAATAGGACACAACAAGTTGCGGGTTAATCATGTGTAGGGGTGAGTATAACGATGCTTAGTAGGGACCTCGAGACCGCCAGAGGTCTCCCAAAATACACTAAAGTAAAAACCACAATAGTTAAAATACAACCACAAAGTATCATCCAAACCTACATAGGTATACACCCCTACATATACATATGTAATAAAATACAAACTGGCTCCATCTCTAGATCCCAAGAATAACCCGTTCCATGAAGGAAGAAATATAACTCGTTGATAACAACACAAAGTGAAGGATCAACTCACACAGGTATATAACTTATGTAGAGAGATAGATATGATTAGATATAGCCACTGAATCATCTACTCTGTCGAACCCACGTAGGTTCCTGGTATAGTAATCAGAGATGTAGAACCCATGTAGGAACCTGAATATTAATCAAATCTGTCAAAACCACGTATGATCCTGGAACATTAGTTGGAGTTTTAGAACCCACGTTGGATACTTTTATCATAATGAAGCTAGCCATATGGTTTTGCATAAAGTACTCTTGACTCCAGGAGGGTCCTATCCACAAGCCAAGTGTCAACACATAGATTTCTTGTAAGTCCCTAGTGCATGTATCCAAAAGATCTATCATTCCATAAGAAACCCAACATGATAGACGATGCATCAATCAGATATCGGGTCTGAGAGTTATTGGTATTTCCGTTGTGAGGGCTCAGTTGGATTTACATTCGATCCAACACGGCCTTACCACAATTGCATCCAAAACTCAAGTGGGGTATGTGAAAATAACTTTCTCCAAACATGGGTTTTTTTCGGCATACAAGGATCATGAATCGGATACCCGTATCTCAATTTACAGTAATAAAAGTATAAATAGTTCACAGCATGTTCGGGTCCGGACTGGGGTCTGACACAGTCCATGGGTCTGACCCATCCTGCACTGGGGTCGTGGCTGATGGTCCCTGTGGGGTTCTCCCTAGATGCGTACAGGTGGGAGGTCGTGCCCCTGTAGTCCTGAATTCCTTAGCCGTTTGGGTGGTTCAAATCTGGCGCCACGTGGCACCAATCTGTGTCACACGGGACCCATGCAGGTACATCTTGCTATTCCCGGCTGGCCAAGCGGCCAGACCCATTCCACTCAACGTGGTTTCCCCGCACCTCTTTCAGTAGCCGACACTACCAGCTGCCCATCCTCCATCGTCCCGACCTTTGCCGCGACCCCTCACTCCTCCATATAGTGCGCGCTGCGTCGCACCTTCCCCAGAAACCCAACGGCCCGAGCCACCAGCATTCTTCACCGCCCGACCTTGTGCCACCCACTGTAGCACTACTATGGGCCGTCGGCCATAGCCCACTCTCCCAGTATTATGGTTGCGTCGCCGCCATCCATGCGGTCAACCGGACAGCCGACCGCCATTCCATTCATTGATGTTCATCGATTCCAACCAACGGTGAACCTTCCGTAGGTCACCGGACGTGTTCTGGTGGCCCAATTCTTGTTCCAGATGTATTCACGCACTCCTTGGGACATCGACTTCGATCAGAAACAATATTTGGCGAAAATAACTAATCCCAAACTCATGTTGCGATTAGCATCAAAATCCACAAAGTAAGTCAGAGGGGTGCAGTCGTGTTCGCTCAGCTCGCACCCTCCGCGCTAGGGTGATATCATACATCTTCAAATCATAATCCATGAAGTAAAATGAAGAACGAGAAACAAATAACAAAGCTCATACCCATAACTCATATTCATTGATGTTGGAAAATAAGAAGAAGAAGTTGAGGACGACGTTGTCAGCGTTCTTCAAGGACTGTGCTTCCTCCCTTGTTTCGGTATGAAATAAAACTCGAATAAGATGTTCACCGTTGGTAGAAGACGAGTTCTTCCTCCCAAGTTTCCTCCAACAACCAAAAAACCAATCCCCGCAACTCCCAATGGAGTGGTACAATATAGAGACCCATATCCTGATGTACATTGACATTACATTAATTTTTTGGAATACTTAATACATAACAAGAACCAACACTCAAGGACCATAAAATTTTAGTGTCTTTGGAAACGTGGAACATAATCTTCTAATCGTGGTGAATGATCTTCAACATCTCCCATAAAGTTCTTCCCCTTTTTGTTTTCTTACCTAAAACCTTTCTTTAAATCCCATGGAAAAGAAAATATATAAAAGGGTGAGCTCAAATTCTTAGTAAGGGTAAGCATGGAGAAAATAAAACAAATCATATACATTTGAACATAAAAACATGAAAATAAGTTTAAACATCAAGATCTTGAGCAATGACATAAAACATAGTAGTATGTAAGGAATATATCATAAAGAAACATTAATCCTGATAAAATAGCATGGGAATAAAACATGTAATTGTGGAAACCATTAAGCACATGTTATGATTTCCATATTAGCAAAGTCAATGCTCCCAAGACCATCTTAGTGGACAAATTCCCTTTCTGAATCAAGTTTACTCCTCATTCCATTCCTTTAACACTGAACCTGATTAACTTACCACTCCAGCCATGTCTATATCATGAGATATAAATCATTACCGAATTCATTGGAGGTAGATATAGGTCTCACACATATCAAAATGAAATCATTGTTACTTATGCCACAAAATAAACATAAATCATTCATTATAACCCAATGAAAAAAATAAGGGGTTTCATAAACGTCATCCCATCATAACATAATCCATATAAAACAAATGGATATCATTTCATCATAAGAAAAGTGAAACCATGTAAATCATAGAGATATTATACTTGAAACATACACATATGAAATAATTTATTCTTATATGTAAACTAGTTTTTACAAAACACTTGAAATAAATTCCTGAGGAAAATAACATTTCTTCTTGAAAATCATTTTCTTTTCACAAAAGGACTTGAAATTTTAAAAGAAAATGATTTTGTTGAAAATAGTAATGTAATATTATTGATTATGCTTAATGAAAATGAGGTGTTATTAAACCATAAAAATCAGTTCATGCAGTATAAGTTAAAAAAACATTCTCCTCTAACTTTTGTAGAAAAAGTCAAAAAGATCCTCGTGTGGTAAAAAAAAGTAAGATTCCTTTCATAACATGTGGTAAATTTCAAAAATGGTTAAAAATGACTTTAAAAATACATGAAAACATTTTTAGAAAACATGGCCATGGATGATAACAACAACCCCAGTAAATACTTACGAATAATAATCTCGGATAAGAACGAGATTGAAATAGTTATCCTGTACCTTATGTCAAATTTCTTCCATATGTGTCTGAGACTTCTGTATAGTGGGTTTAAACATGTTATAAACCTGTAAAGAACCATAATAATATTTATGATATCATATATGATTCACTTATGACTTTATATTATCCTTTCATTTGTCAATTTCATGCTAAAGAAGTGTTTTGGATAAAATCGTTTCATTTATCGTCCGTGTTTTGACTTGTAATTATTAATATGATTACTTAGATCATGATTAATTAATTTTAGAATATAAAATGTGATTTATATATCATATATATTCATAATATACATATATATATATAATATATCGATAACTGGAAATAAATACACCGTTCATGGAGACGGTAGGCCTTACGTACGCATGAACGTTGTTTTTGTTTCCTTATTGAATTGAATGGAATTAAGTTGATGAAATATATATATATATATATATATATTCAGTATCTTAATTGATTCATATATTTCATTATTATTCATTATATTTACATTATAATCATTCTTGAATGGTTAACATGGAGAATGAATCTCATCGTGTCGTGGAGACGGTAATCCGTACGTACACACGAGCGATGATATCATTCCTATGATTATTGAATGGAATTGGAGTGGATGATATAATATCTTATAATCATTATGACTTTATAACAATCATATATAGTTATTTTTTACCCCATTATACCCATCCATGTAAGGTGGTGGTGGAAAAACTGATTACACCATGGCGTGGAGACGGTATTCCGTCCGTACGAACGCGTGGGGATTTCGTTTTCCATAGGATGGGTAGAAGGTGAAATAGAGTTGTTTCATATTTATAATAACAAATCTATATATTTTTTATACTTATGTTATTACTTTATAATGAAACAACTAAATAATAATAAGTTGAGGAAGAAAGAAACTTGAAAGAATCAGTAGAAGAGATTACCTCTTCTTCGACGCACCTCTTTTGAACTTCTTCTTAGAGCACTAGAGTTGGACTTTTGAGAAGAACAGAACCTATATAATATAACTAGAGAGGTTTAGAAGAGTAATTTTATGGGTTTGTCCTGTCTTCAAGGCTCAAAAGTGTGTGAAGAGAAGAGGGAAAGGGTCCCCTTTTTATAAGGGAGGAGAGGGGCACATTAGGAAAACTTAAAATATTATTTTATAATAATGTCATATACGGTTTTTAATATCTCAAAATTGATTTATTAGGAAGCTAAGGAAAGGGTGAGTTTAAGTCCTCTCAAAAAATATGTTTTAGAAAAGTTTATGTTAATATTTTACCCTTATCATTTACATTTAACTCTATGTTAAATAATTTAACTTTTACCGTGTATTTTTTTTACACTATATGGTTAATAAACTTACAATAACAAGCCAAAAGAACCCCAAGTGGTTCATTATTAATATATATATCCTCATATAAGTCATTTTTCCTAACCTTATATTTCTAGGAATAAAATAACAATTAATAATATAATATTTTTTTAAAAAACTATTTTATGTCAATTTTGATACAATTTGGTACTTGATTTTTGTAAAAATCATTACAGCATGATTAGTTCAAAACATTTTTAATTAAATCAATAATAACATGTGATATGAACCTATAAAATTAGTTTAATTAATAAAAAGTCTAAAATTACATTTATTAGGGTATTTATAACATCAATTCTGTTAATATTTCATTAATAAGGTAATTACTGCATCATCATTGTGTCAAAAATAAATTAAATTATTTAACGTAAAAAATTATAAATAAAATACCATTATTTATGAAATAGTTTTATCTTTATAATAAATATTAATAGTCGAATTTATCTTATGTATATCCTTATATTGAAAATTTTTCAGTTATTAATCATTGATTTTAACTATTTTAATTGTTCTTTAAATGAAATAATAATAAATGTCCTAATCTAATCCAAGTGGACATAAAGGGTAATATTTTATCCCTAAGGTTGTTTTTGGTCGAACCACACTTATCCAATAGAATTTGGACAGGTTTTAGGTTAATAATAATATCATTTTTACCCTTAATTACCCTTTTTACTTTTAACCGTGGTAAATAAAAGTAATAAGTTACTATTCACCAAAACAAATTCTTATTGAACCACATTTTGCTCCTTGATATTAACCGTGTCTCTCATATTTTCAAAGTTCCACTCACAGAAGTGGTAAAATTATGTTTTATATAAATTTTCAAACTCTCTTATGAGGTGGGTAAAAGACGGTGAACAGTTCAATAAAATTTTTATATATCTAGAATTATTATAAAATGACTCCAATGAATTACATTGAACATATATAGTAATTATGTTTCTAGTTTTACCTAAAATAAATTTAATTAAAATTATTAATTATTTAAATAAAAAATTGGTTTTTAAACTATAACTCAATGTTTTTCACTATTGATAAAAAATTGACAGTTTTCAGAAAAATACCATAATTTCACCCAAAGCTAATTTCGATATCCCGAATCCAAAAATGATGTCCATTTTTAAAGATAAAATTTAAAAATTTTAAAAAATTGGGTATTACTGTTCATAACAGCTAGTTTATTATAATATTATAATAATATATCGTTTAGTGAAAATCGTGATTGCGTACTACACACACTATCGAGGAAGGTCCTGATTACATGTAATGCAAGACAAGTCAGGGCTGCGTGTAGTGAAAGCTCCATTTGGGGTTTCGTATAATATAATAAAAACTTATTTCATTTATATATTAAACAAAATCTATACTTAATGTTGCGAAGAATAATTTCCAAAAAACGAACTTCAAATTGTGTGTAACACAAGCCAAGAATAGTGTTGTGTATACTGTAAGCTAATACGGTGTTGCCTATAGTACATTCTAATATTGGTGTAGTGTATTATAGATAACATCAATGAAATAAAATATAATATATCTCATAAAATCTCGAGATGTTATATTCTACCCCCCTTAAAATGAATTTCACCCTCGAAATTCGTCTGGGTAATATATGTTTTACAACATGAAAGTTTCCTTCTTAGAAAACCCACATCGTAAAAATGAATACTAAAACATAATTTTAAAATGTAAAGTAAGAAATGTAACAGTTACCCATATTAACACATCACTGGGTTTCCACATAGGAGAACATAGGTGGAAATATGGATATTGAAGAAAAATCTAACCATCATGTTCTGATGGAGAGCAGTAGAGGACATGGCTATGAAAAAGCCAAAAATCACAAAGCCATAAATTTATGATGATTTAAGGTACCATCTAATTCCTCATATATAAGTGCACTATGACAACATTTTTGGATTTCAATATCATTTCCCTAAAATTTAAGAAATTGGAATTAGAATAAATTCTTTCGTGATTTTGGTACATTCTCACCGTTGGTCATTCCTTGGACAATTTCCACTTTGTATCATAATGAAATGAAGTTGAATTTGTCATTCATGATGTTTTAACAGATCATGTGATAGAATGATGGGTCATACTATCTATCTTAAATAAATGGATTGAAAATGTTATTAAATATACATAAGTCCATCTATGGTGAGATTAATCATATATGGTTCCTAAAACGGACGTATACATTGTATATAATACCACATAATAAATTGAAACTAATTTATACTAACAGGGACATATTGTAGGCCGGTGGTAGGCAATAAATTCCTGTCGCACTTTGGTTCTAGGTGTGATTCCCACAACCTTGTCCGATGTGATGGGTTGACGCCCATCCTGTAGGTTGTCCTTTTTCTAAAACTACATTATTATAACATCTCATCAATAATATCAAAAAAGTTCTATCCTTTAACAATACTAACTTATATCCAAAAAAATAAATTTAAATATTTAGGCTTATCTAAAATACTTCTGCCCAAGATCATAGTATAAAGGAAACAATTAGTAGAAATGCCATCTGCCGAGCATGTGAATACCATCTTTTATCCCCCATATATCAAAAGATATATCTTGTTGTTGGTCATATTCCAAACATGTGAATACCTTAATCATGTATTCTCTTGAAGCATAAATTACCATAGAACCGCAGTGAAAACATGAATGCTATCAAAAGTTAACTCTTTCCACATACCAAAATCCCAAAAATTTTATATACTCAAACCATGATATCAGTCATGAGCTCATTTCATTTTCTCATTATCCCTTCAATATGCACATATCATCTTCCTTCAAAAAATATTTCAATCACTTTTCATGGTTACTAGTACCATATAATCATTGAAAACCACAATAAACCATTACATAGATATTCCAATATTCCACAATACGTTGAGATTCCACAACATTATTTTGGAATCCCATTACATAAACGCATAATCATTCCACTACATCGTTGTCATACTCAACATCACCAATAGTGATCTCATGTGACTTCCCTTTATCCTTTGCCTTATGTTGTTGTTGATTTCGATCATCATTAACACTTGGTATAGTACATTGGTTAGCATAATGCCCCATTTCCTTGCACTTGAAACATTGAAGTGTTGGTGGTGCGTTCTTTGTAGTCTTTTCTTTATTCACATCAATAGAAACCCTTTTTGAATTACTTCGACACTCAGCTACTCAATGACCATCTTTTCCATACTCAAAAATATTTTCTAGTCACTTTAAGCCAATCTCCACCAGGCTTATTTCCACACATTGAGCATAAAGAAACATTTATCTTCTTTTCAGCATTATTTTGAGATTTCTTGTTGAACTCCATCTTTAGTTTCTTGTCAAAACCATGAGATGGATATGTAACACCAACATCTATTTCTACCTTGATAGCACAACACACAATTTCTTCACAGCTACTGAAGTCTATTATAGCTAATTCCCTTCAAAGACTTGGTTTTAAGCCACTGAAAAATTGATCAACATTACATTCAGGTTGGATGATAAAACCATATTCATACCATGAAAGTCTTGAAAAATTCTCTTCATATATACCAATAGATTCATCATCCTTTTTCTTAAGATCATGTAAATCCTTTTCCATATTTGTTTGAAGAATACGAGGTAAGTACTTATTGAAAAATAAATTCTTGAACTCATCCCATTCGATAGATTCAATGTAATCTTGGGGCATCGTATTCTTAATTAGATTCCACCATTGATCTGCTTCACCTTCTAAATGGTGAATATCCAGAATGAATTTTTCATGTTCCGAATACCGAAGTATGGAAAATATCTTTTCAATTTTACTGATCCATTGTTCAGCAACAAGTGGATTAGAAGACCCACTGAAAGAAGGTGGACATTGCCTCATGAAGGACTTAATAGAATATTGTTCCCTTATCCGATCATTTGGATGTCCAGAATGACTCATAACTTGTGTATGTATAGTAATATGATTTTTCACTCCATTTCCCATAACATTGGTTTGTTCAGGAGGATAATCATTGCATCTTCCATTACATTGACCAACACGGTTCCTTCTGGTTCCAACCATCGTCTAAAACCCAAAAAGAATAGTGTGAGAGGCAAAAATAATGCTAGGGAAAACAACATAATAAATAGGGTGTACCTTCCATATCTAACATCTTTGGTTTAATTATAATATAATTACCGTAATTCTAGGACTATAACCTATACTAATACTTATCCTTAGGGACATCCCTAGACATACCATAGAAATATCTCTAAGGATCTCACTAAAGTTTTCGCATCCTAGTTTCCAAAGGTTAACTAAACCTTTCCTCTAATACCAACTGTAGAGACTCATTGCTTGATGTACATGGACATGACATTACTTTTTTGGAATACTTATTACATAACAAGAACCAACACTCAAGAGTCGTAATAGTTTAGTGTCTTTGGAAACTCAGAGCATAATCTTCTAATCATGGTGAAAGATCTTCAACATCTCGCATAAATATCTTCCCTTTTTTTCTTACATAAAACCATTCTTTAAATACTAAGGAAAATAAATGATATAAAATGGTGAGATCAAATTCTCAGTAAAGGTATGCATGGAGAAAATAAAACAAATCCTATACATTTGAACTTAAAAACATGAAAGTAATGTTTAAACATCAAGATCTTGAGCAATGATATAAAACGTAGAAGTAGGTAAAGCATATATCATAAAGCAAAATTAATCACAATAAAATAGCATGGGAATAAAACATGTAATTGTGAAAATCATTAATCACATGTTATGATTTCCATAGTAGCCAAGGCATTTCTGCCAAGACCATCTTAGAGGACAAAGTCCCTTTCGGAATCGAGTTCACTCCTCCTTCCAGTCCTGTATCACTGAACCGGATTAACTTACCATTCCAGCCATGTCTATCTCATGAGAGATAAATCATTACCCAATTCATTGGAGGGAGATATAAGTCCCACCCATCTCATAATTAAATCATTATTACTTGTTCAACAAAATAAACATAATTCATTCATCATAACCCAAAGAAAACAAAATGGGTTTCATAAATGTCATCCCATCATAACATAATCCATATAAAAAATGGATATCCTTTCATCATAATAAAAGTGAAACCATTTAAATCATAGAGTCATTATACTTGAAACATACACATATGAAATAATTTCATCTTAGATTTAAAATTGTTTTGACAAAACACTTGAAATAAATTATTGAGGAAAATATACTTTCATCTTCAAAATAATTTTCTTTTCACCAAATGAAATGCAATTTTAAAAGAAAATGATTTTGTTGAAAATAGTCATGAAATATTCTAGAGTAAGCTTAATGAAAATGAGGTGTTATAAAACCTTAAAAATCTGATCATGTCGTATATGTTAAAAAAAATATTCTCCTCGTACTTTTGTCAGAAAAGTAAAAAAGTTCCTCTGTGGTAAAAAAAAGTAAGATTCCTTTCATAAAATGTGGTAAATTTCAAAAATGGGTAAAAAGGACTTTAAAAATACATGAAAACATTTTTAGAAACAAGGGCATGGATAATAATAATAACCCCAGTAAATACTTACGAATAACAATCTCGTATAAGAAAGAGATTGGAATAGGTATCCCTCACCTTATGTCCAATTTCTACCATATGTGTATGATAATCCTGTATAGTGGGTTTAAACATATTATTAACATGTAAAAGAACCTTAATAATATTTATGATATCATATATGATTCACTTACAACATTATATTATCAGTTTATTTTTCAATCCCATGTTAAAGCAGCGTTTTGGGTAAAATCGTTTCATTTATCGTCAGTGTTTTGACTTGTAATTATAATATGAATACTTATATCATGATTAAATAATTCCATAATATTACACAGGATTTATATATAATATATATTTAAAATATACATATATATAATAGATCGATAAATGGAAAGAAATACACTGTTCATGGAGACGGTAGGTCGTGTGTACGCATGAACGATGTTTTTCGTTTCCTTATTGAATTTAATGGAATTAAGTAGATGAAATATATATATATATATATATATATATATATATATATATATATATATTAGGTATCTTAAATATGTCATATATTTAATTATTATTAATTATATATACTTTATAATAATTTTTGAATGGTTAACATGGAAAATGAATCTCATCGTGTCGTGGAGACAGTAATCTGTACGTACGCACGAGCGATGATATCGTTCCCATAATTATTGAATGGAATTTTAGTGGATAATATAATATCATATAATCAGTATGATGTTATAATAATCATATATAGTTATTTTTTACCCCATTATACCCATCCATGTAAGGTGGTGGTGGAAAAACTGATTACACCACGGCATGGAGATGGTATTTCGTACGTATGCACGCGCGGTAATTTCGTTTTTCATAGGATGGATAGGAGGTGAAATAGAATTGTTTCATATTTATAATAACATATCAGTATATTAGTGATACTTATGTTATTACTTTATAATGAAACATCTAAAGAAGAAGAAGTTGAAGAAGAAATAAACTTGAAAGAATCGGTAGAAGAGATTACCTCTTCTTCGACACACCTCTTTTAAACTTCTTTATAGGGCACTAGAGTTGGTCTTTTGAGAAGACCAGAACCTATATGATATAACTATCGAGGTTTATAAGATTAATTTTCAGGGTTTTTCCTATCTTCAAGGCTCAAAATGGTGTGAAGAGAAGAGGGAAGGGGTTCCCTTTTTATAAGGGAGAAGAGGGGAACCTTAGGAAAACTAAAACATATTATTTTATAATAAAGTCATATTCAGTTTTTAATAGCTCCAAATTGATTTATTTAGAAGCATAGGTGGGAATGGGTCTAAATTATCTCATCAAATAGGTTTTAACCAAGTTTAGGTTACTATTTTATCCTTATCATTTAGATTTAAATCTAAGTTAAATAATTTAACTTTTACCGTGTATTGTTGTTTTCTTACACTATATGGTTAATAAACATACAATAACAATCCAAAAGAACCCCAAAGTGGTTCATTATTAATATATATATCCTTATATAAGTCATTTGGTAGAACCTAATATTTTTAGGAATAAAATTGCAATTAATAATATAATATTTGTTTTAAAAACTATTTTATGTCAAATTTGAGACTATTTGGTACTTGATTTTTGTGAAAATCATAACAGAATGATTATTTTTAAAAGTTTAATTAAATAAATAATAAAATTTCATATTAAGCTAAAAAATTATTTTAATTCATAAAATGTATAAATTTACATTTTTTTGGGTATTTATAACATCAATTATGTTAATATTTCATTATTAAAGTAATTACTGAATCATCATTGTGTCATAAATAAATTAAATTATTTAATGTATAAAAATTATAAATAAAATACCATTATGTAGGAAATAATTTTGTCTTTTTAATGAATATTTATAGTCTAACTTATCATATGTATAACCCTATATTGAAAATGTTTTAGATAATAAACATTCATTTTAACTATTTTAATTATTCTTTAAATAAAATATTAATAAATGTCATAATCAAATCCAAGTGGACCTAAAGGGAACTATTGTATCCCTAAGGTTGTTTTTGGTCGATCCACATTTATCCAATAGAATTAGGACATGTGTTAGGGTAATAATAATATCATTTTTACCCTTAATTACCATATTAAATTTTAACCGTGGTAAATAAAAGAAAAAATATACTATTCACCAAAATTATTTTTATCATATTGAACCACATTTTACTCCTTTATATTAAACAAGTCTCTCAGATTTTTGAAATTCCACTCATAGAAGCGGCAAAATTAATTTTTATGTAAATTTTCAAACTCTCCTAGGAGATGGGTAAAAGACGATGAAAAGTTCAATAAAATTTTTATATATCTCAAATTATTATAAAATAACTCCAATGAATTACATTGAACTGATATAGGTATTATTTATCTATTTTTAAAAAAAATTAAATAAAATAAATAATTATTTAAATAAAAATTCGGTTTTAAACTATATCTTAGTGTTTTTCACTATTCATCAAAAAATGAAAGTTTTTAGAAAAATACCAAAATTTCACCCTAAGCTAATGTAGATATCTCGAATCCAAAAATGAAGTACATTTTAAATGATAAAATTTATAAAATTTCATAATGTGGGAATTACTATTCATAACTGCTGGTTTATAATAATATTATAATAATATATCATTTAGTTAAACTCGTGATTGCGTACAAAACACACTATAGAAGAAGGTCTTGATTGTGTGTAATGCAAGCCAAGTCAGGGCTGCATGTAGTGAACGCTCCATTTGGGGTTGCGTATAACATAATCAAAACATATATCATTTATACAATAAAAAAATTATATACTTAATGTTGCGTAGAATAATTTCCACAAAACGAACATGAAATTTTGTGTAACACAAGCCAAGAATAGTGTTGTGTATACTGCAGGCTAATACGGTGTTGCGTATAGTACTAGCTAATCTTGGTGTAGTGTATAATAGAATACATCAAAGAAATAATAAAATAATATATCTCATAAAATCTCAGGGTGTTACATACAAACACATCAATTTGATGAGTCTCCCCCTAATCACTTAGTTTTATGAAGGAGGGGGTGGAATTAATTAAAGTGGGGGTTTAGTTTGGTTGGACCCCACTTTAATTCATAAATATTTGAATAAAATAAAATTTAAGTTTTAATAATTTTATTTTATTCCACCTTTTTTATCCTTCACAAAAGGATGGGAAACCAACTTCTGTTCACGATCAAATGCAGCTAAGGTGAAGGTCCCCTTAAGTAATCACCGACACTGTGAGTTCAACGGTGCCCTTGGATTTCAATTCCGAGCACTGGTTCTAATGTTACCAAAACCCACTCATAAGATCACTGAATGTACTCAGAAACTTCGGAAAAACATTCTGGGCACTCCGGCCTCATAATTACGTGCCATCAGAAACCACAGACTCAGAATAATTCTATATAATTTAAAAATATTACATGGATTTTTAGGACTTTAAATTCTCCCCACCTCAGATCATTGTGTCCCCGGAAGCGAAAACTCAAAAACTGGGAAAAAATGGTGGTACTGAGCACGAATTTGAGCCTCCTGCTCCCATGTGCTCTCCTGGAGGTTCCCGTGCTTCCATCGCACACGCACCAGAGGTATAGATCACCCATGAAGGACTCTCTCCTATCGATCCTCGATCTCCACTGGATCCTCTGAAAAAGTCACCCCACCGTCGATTTCAAGCTCGCCCCAGTCTCTGATATGAGTAGGATCATGCACGTATCTCCTGAGCTGGGATACCTAAAAAATGTCGTGCACTTGGTGCAAATGAGGGGGAAGTGCCAGGTAGTAAGCCACCTCGCCTACTCTGCTAAGGACCAAGAAAGGTATGATATATCTCAAAGTTAACTTTCCGCTTCGTCCAAATCCCCGCAGAACTCGTTGATTGAGGACCGTTGAAAGACGTGGTTGCTATCCAAGAACTCCAGAGGATTCTACCTCCTATCAGCATATGAATTCTGCATTATCTGTCTAGCCTTTATCCACTCTTGGATGATCTGCACCTTCCCTGTGGTAGCCCGTACAATCTCTGGTCCCACTACTGCTGACTCCCCTGTGTTTGTCCAGCACAGTGGCGATCTGCAAGGTCAACCATACAAGGCCTCAAAAGGTTCCATCCCAATGTTGGAGAGATAGATGTTATTATATGAAAACTCCACCAAAGGAAAGTGGTCCTCCCAGTTGTTACCAAAGTCGAGGATGCATTCAAAGAGCATGTCCTCAAGATTTGGAATGGTCCTCTCAGTCTTGCCATCTATTTGAGAATGGACGACAGTTCTCAAACAAAGATGCATCCTGAAAGCCCCCTAAAACTGCTTCCATAGCCGGGATGGGAAACATGCATCACAATCAGAGACAATCGTCGAAGTTACCCAATGATTTCTTACAATTGCCTACACATAGAGGTGTGAAAAGCACTCTACTAAACCCTGCTCTCTAATCAGTATGAAGTGAGCCGAATTGGTGAGTTAGTCGACGATCACCCAAATCGAGTCATGTAACCTAGATGTACGTGCAAGTCCTATCATGAAGTACTTGGATATCCCATCACACTTCCACTCTGGGACCTCTAAAGGCTAAACCAAGTCTTCTCGTACATGGTTCCCCCCCTTCACTTACTGAAAAGTGAGGCATCAAGAAACAGACTCTTCTACTGCCTTCTTCATACCTGACCACCAGTGATGTCGTCAAAGTACCAAGTACATCTTCTCCACTACTAGATGTACCGCTAGAGTTAATGTGTGTAACTCCCTCAACACTACCTCACGAAGTGATGCTGGTACCATGGTAAGTCCTCTAGAGAGGATGACAATCTACCCACCTACAGAAAATCCATCATGTTCTTTTCATGTGGATGTCTTTGTACATCGAGCCTCATAGTTATCATCCCCACGCTGCGCCTCCCTAACTCTCTGAATGAGTAGGGGTGTGACTGTAAGAGACTGGAGGAAAGCTGCTCCATCTCAGTCCACATTAGAGATTTTCAAAGCGGTAAGGTGCTGAGTCACCTCTCCTAGTAGCTGAATACCTGATCTCATGCTGAGAGAATATACTACAATGTTCCCCTTCCCATGAGTATATAAAATATTTAAATCATAGTCCTGGAGGAACTCAAGCCGACACCATTGTCTCAGGTTCAGGTCCTTCTGCGAGAAGATATACCTGAGACTCTGGTTGTCAGAGTAGACTGTGAAATGTTTTCCCATCAGATAGTGTTTCCACATCTTCAAAGAGTAGACCACTACTGCTAACTCTAGTCATGGGTAGTTTAGTTCTTCTCATGCTGTCTCAGCTGACGAGAACCATATGCTATCTCTGCTCTCTTTTTCATCAGGACACATCTGAGCCTGGTCCTCATGCATCGCAGTAGACCATGTACCCAACACCCTCCTCTGGTAGACTAAAGATGGGTGCACAAGTTATCCTCTGCTTCAACTCCTAAAAAATGTACTGGAACCTCTCTGAACACACGAAGGGTTTCCCCTTCTTCGTCAATACCGATAAGGGTGCTGCAACTCTGGAGTATTCTGGCACAAATCTCCGATAATAACTAGCTAGACCTCGGATACGTTTTACATTCATTACACTCTTGGGTGTCTCCCATGCTAGCACATCCTCATAATTCACTGGATCCACAACAACTGCAGCCCCTGAGATAATCTGTACCAGAAATTTAAATGCTCAGATCAATAATTGGCACTTATGGAGCTTACCATAAAGCTTGTGCTATCAGAGTGTGTCCAGTACTATCCGAAAATGAAAGGAAAACTCCTAATTGGCATTCAAGTAGATCATAATTCCATCAATGAAGACTACCACAAAGTGATCATTGTATGGCTGAAAATACTGCTCATAAGCCCAATGAACGCAGCTGGTTCATTGGTTATGCCGAATTCCATAACTAGGAACTCATAGTGGCCATACTAACATATGAAATCCGTCTTCTGCACATCCTCATCTTGTACTCTGAGCTGGTGGAAGCGCAATCATAGGTTTATCTTTGAGAAACAATGTTCTCTATTCATCTGATTGAAGAGTTCATCAATCCATGGAAGTGGATACATGTTCTTCATGGTCACCTAGTTTAGGTGTCGGTAATCTACACAGAGCCTCAAACTCTCATCTACCTTCTTGGAGAACAAAATCGGGGTTGTCCATGGTGAAACACTGGGTCCAAATAACCCATTTTCCTAAAAGTCCCCCAGCTATACATTCAGCTCACGAAGCTCTGAAGCAGCCATCTAATACACTGGCGTAGATATCGATGTCGTCCCGGGATACAAGTCGATGTAAAAGTATACCTCTCTGTGAGGAGGTAGTCCTGGCACCTCATTAAGAAAAACATCCACGTACTAATCCAACACAATAGAATTGCTCAGACACTACACATGAACCGCTATGAGGATATGGCTAGCCAACAGATGAGTAATCGACAGCCCCCTCCTCTGGGTAAGTACATCCAGTGCTGAAAAGGCTCCCTTCTCTCGGATGAAGGTAAAACTAGTACCATTATCATGTACACACCGCACTTTCAACCAAATACAATAAATCTGATCATGGACTGTAGATAACCCGTATATACCCAAGATGACGTCATAAGGCCTCGACGCCGCTACTAGGAGATCACAGCCGAAACTCTCTCCTCCTAGACTAAGCTCACACTATCAGCAGCGTAATTGTCGAATCCGCTTTCATAGAATTCTATACCCATAAGGATCGAGGCAATGAATCCCTTGGAATCTCCGAGCTCCAAACGAGGGTAGTGGAAATGAAAAGGTGAATGGAACCTGTGTCTATAAGTACCGCAGTTGTGGTGGAGTAGACACAAACCATACCTTGAATCATCTCTGGAGCGCCATGATCGTAAGCCACATCTATATGAAGATGAGCTCTCCCATGTCCACCTGCTCCCTGTAGTTGGGGTGGACCTCCTGGTGGTGGTGGCGGTAACACCTCGAAACGTTTCCCACTGCCAGCTACTCGACCAGCTCCTCTGCCACGACTGACTGCGCCCAACGGGCTGCCTTGATCGAATATCTATCTCTTCTTGGGCTATCCTTTGATCGTATTCTGATCATCTGCATGGAAGGTTGAACAATCACGAGCCATGTGACCCAACCCGTCGTATGCATAGCACAAATACTCCTCGTATGACTGGATCTGTCTCGTGTTCCCCTCACCACCGAACCCGTATCCTGAGGTTGTCCACCGAATGGCCTGGTATGCAAAGCGGTAATGTGATCAGTCACTTCCCCTAGTAGCTGAATACCTGATCTCATGCTGAGAGAATATACTACAATGTTCCCCTTCCCATGAGTATATAAAATCTTGAAATAATAGTCCTGGAGGAACTCAAGCCAACACCATTGTCTCAGGTTCAGGTCCATCTGCGAGAAGATATACCTGAGACTCCGGTTGTCAGAGTAGACTGTGAAATGTTTTATCATCAGAT
The DNA here is from genome assembly GCA_963277665.1 of Viscum album. NCBI lineage: Eukaryota > Viridiplantae > Streptophyta > Magnoliopsida > Santalales > Viscaceae > Viscum > Viscum album. The sequence goes on from OY728123.1 coordinate 598,690,561, forward strand.
AGTGTTTCCACATCTTCAATGAGAATACCACTACTGCTAACTCTAGGTCATGGGTAGTTTTGTTCTTCTCATGTAGTCTCAGCTGACGAGAACCATATGTTATCTCTGCTCTCTTTTGCATCAGGACACATATGAGCCTGGTCCTCATGCATCGTTGTAGACCATGTCCCCAACACCCTCCTCTGGTAGACTAAAGATGGGTGTACAAGTTAGCCTCTGCCTCAGATCCTAAAAAATCTACTGTACCCTCTCTGAACACACAAAGGGTTTCCCCTTCTTCGTCAATACCGATAAGGGTGTTGCAACTCTGGAGTATTCTGGCACAAATCTCCGATAATAACTTCCCAGACCCGTGATACTTTTTACGTCTTTTACACTCCTGGATGGCTCCCATGCTAGCACAACCTCATCCTTCACTGGATCCACAACAACTCCAGCCTCTGAGATAACCTGTACCAAAAAGTGAAACTCTCAGATCAATAATTGGCACTTCAGGAGCTTACCATAATACTTGTTCTATCAGAGTGTGTCCAGTACTATCCACAAATGAAAGGCATACTCCTCCTTGGTATTCAAGTAGATCATAATGCCATCAATGAAGAATACCACAAAGTGATCATTGAATGGATGCAAATACTGCTCATAAGCCCCATGAACGTAGCTGGTTCATTGGTTATGCCGAATTCCATAACTAGGAACTCATAGTGGCCATACTAACATATGAAATCCATCTACTGCACATCCTAATCTTGTACTCTAAGCTGGTGGAAGCCCAATCATAGGTTTATCTTTGAGAACCAATGTTCTCTATTCATCTGATTGAAGATTTCATCAATCCATGGAAGTGGATACATGTTCTTCATGGTCACCTAGTTTAGGTATCAGTAATCTACACAGAGCCTCAAACTATCATCTACCTTCTTGGAGAACAAAATTGGGGTTGTCCATGGTGAAACACTGGGTCCAAATAACCCATTTTCCTAAAAGTCCCCCAGCTATACATTCATCTGACGAAGCTCTGATGGATCCATCTAATACATTGGCATAGATATCAGTGTCGTCCCGGGATACAAGTCGATGTAAAAGTATACCTCTCTGTGAAGAGGTAGTCCTGGCACCTCATTAAGAAAAACATCCACGTACTAATCCAACATAATAGAATTGCTCATACACTACACATCAACCGCTCTGAGGATATGGCTAGCCAACAGACGAGTAATCGACAGCCCCCTCCTCTGGGTAAGTACATCCTGTGCTGCAAAGGCTCCGTTCTCGCCGATGATGGTAAAACTAGTACCATTATCATGTACACACCACACTTTATACCTAATACAATCAATCTGATCATGGACTGTAGATAACTAGTATATATCCAAGATGACGTCATAAGGCCTCGACGCCGCTACTAGGAGATCACAGCCGAAACTCTCTCCTCCTAGACTAAGCTAACACTATCAGCAGCGTAATCGTCGAATCCGCTTTCATAGAATTATATAGCCATAAGGATCGAGCCAATGACTCCCTTGGAATCTCCGAGTTCCAAACGAGGGTAGTGGAAATGAAAAAGTGAATTGAACCTGTGTCTATAAGTACCGCAGCTATGGTGGAGTAGACACAGACCATACCTCGAATCATCTCTGGAGCGCCATGATCGTAAGCCACATCTGTATGGAGATGAGCTCTCCCATGTCCACCTGCTCCCTGTAGTCGGGGTGGACCTCCTGGTGGTGGTGTTGGTAACACCTCGAAACGTTGCCCACTGCAAGCTACTCGACCAGCTCCTCTGCCACGACTGCCTGCACCCAACGGACTTCCTTGATCGAATATATATCTATTCTTGGGCTATCCTTTGACCATCTTCTGATCATCTGCGTGGCTGGTTGGACAATCACGAGCCATGTGACACTACCCGTCGTATGCATAGCACAACTACTCCTCATATGACTAGATCTGTCTCGTGTTCCCCTCACCACCGAACCCGTATCATGAGGTCGTCCACCGAATGGCCTGGTCTTCTTGGATCTCTTCGACATCTCTCTGCTTCCAGCTGCAGAAGACTCCACTACGTGACACCCAGTGGTGGATCTCTCTACTGGTGAATTCTCAGCAAGGAAACTCTCCCTTAAGAGGTCTCTCTCATGCACCTCCACCTGTATTGGGATGATGAGAGAGATCATTGATGCCCTAATCTCTCGCCTAAGCCCATGCTTGAAGGTCTGGGACTTGAAGAATGGGTTTCACACAATATCTATAGAGTAGCACAAGAAGTGGGTGAACCTCATTGAGTATTGTGGCTTCGTCGTGCTGCCTTATTGTAGATGAGGTAGATCCTATATCCGCACTACAACTAGGATTTCCGAGACAAACTCCACTTGAAATAGTCTTTCGAATACTGCCTAGAGAAGTGTCGCCTCATCATGCACCTAGAGCATCAAACTACACCATCTGTATGTTTTTCTTGAAGGAGACTCACGACAAGGATCACCAGAAGGTCATCTGGCATCTCTACCAGTCTGAACACTCACACCACAGCCTCCAGCCAATCCTCAGCATCCTGTGGGTCCATCTCACCCCTCAACTTGGCCGGCCTCTGGTGCTGGAACTCGTGCAATGCGCTCAGGAGGCGTGTGCTCTCTACTGCTAGGGATGGTGGCATCAGTGGCCCAATGGGTAGTGGTACCACTGGTGCCTCCACTGTGATAGGGCCATGCACTAAGGCCTCATCGCTCGGTGGGCCACCAACTCATACAAAGCCTGAAACGCTGGTTGGCTCTCTACAAGGGGCCATGCTGAAAAGAAAGAGGTGTTCCATGATCAATATGTTATAACTGGTGAGATGACTCAAAGAGATCACAAAGAGACCTTTTGAAATGAAACACACATGAAATCTGTGTTTTTCATGCACTAAGTCGGAAATCAGAAGTCATAGTCCTAGTGATTGGATACGTCGGTCGTCGCACCAACAACAGTTTCCCTAAATTGATAACCACACCCAAACACATAACACTATTACTGTTAAGAGATCAGAGTCCAATGATCTATGGTATAACTGAGTCCTCTGATACCTATTTCTCACAACCCATCCACGTTTCTGTGTCTTGACTACCCCATGCGTTCCTTCCTTAGGCCAGGAGCTGGCGACTAGAAAAAAAAAAGTCAAATCCCCGAGAATATGGTAGGCATCGCCTTTAAACCTGCAACTCACATAGAGTTTACACAACCAGAGATAACCAAAAAGTACTAATAATGTAAGGAGTGATGAAATTAAATTGGACAGTATACAAACCCAATAGAAGTACAAGTATAGGAAAGAGGGAAAACAGATCATGGATTGTCCATGGGGAAATCCTACCTGAAGGGTATATAAAGATCTCGATAAAGTCATCCCTCATGTATGTCCCATCTATGTCCAGCTCTGAGAAACCTCCCATACATCTCTCACCCAGCCTCGTTCAATGTTGTATGTCGTCTGCACATGACACAACAAGGTGCGGGTGAAGCCCATGCAGGGGTGAGTATAATGATACTCAGTGGGGACGCTGAGACCCCCAAATTTCTCCCAGAATCCACTATGGATAAACCACCATAGTAAGAATACAATTAGAAAGTATCATCCAACCCTACATAGGTATATTCCCATACAAATACCTAAGTAATAAAATACAAACCGGCTCCAACTCTTGACCCTAAGAATAACCCATTCAATGAAGGAAGAAAGATAACCCGTTGATAACAACACAGAGTCAAGTCTCATATCACACCGGTATAAAACTTATGTAGAGAGATAGAGATGATTAGACGTAGCCAATGAATAATCAACTATGTCGAACCCACGTAGGATCCATGTACATCAATCAGAGATTTCAAACCCACATAGGTTCCTGGAATAGTAATCAGAGTTGTTAGTCCCACACAGGATCATGGAACTGTAGTCAGAGCTATCGAACCCATGTAGGATCCTTTTATCACAATGCAGCCAGCCACAGGGTTCCACACAAAGCACGCTTGATATAGGGATAGTTCTATCCTCAATACGAGTTTCTATAAATAAACTGCCACATAGTTCCATGTTTATGTATCCAAAATATCCATCTTTCCATTAGAAACCCAACGTGATAGATGGAGCGTCAATCAGACGCCTGGTCTGAGATTTATTGGCATTTCTGTTCCGAGGTCCCGGTTGGATTTACATACGATCCAACCTGGATATACACCAACTGTGTCCAAAACTCATGTGGGGTATACTAAAATAATTGTCTCCCTCCAATCATTCGTTCACCGCAGATGGTTCGTCAATCGGATGCATGTAGCTCATGTTACGGGCAAAATAGTTGAAATAGTTCAAAGAGGGTACGGGTCCGGTTCGGCCTAGTCAGACCGACCGGGCCTGAATCAGCCCGACCAAGATCGAGACTAGGGTTTAAACCGGTCTGCAGGTCCAACCAGGCCTGTGGGGGCGGCCCGACCCGCGCTGGATCTGTGGCTGGCGATCCCCGTCGGGTCTTCCCTAGCCCCATCCAGGGGATGTTCGCACCCCTAGAGTCCAGAATGGAATAGTCATTCAGGCAGTTTAGATTCTGCACCATGTAGGGCATGTATGTGTCACACAGGACCCTCGCGGTTGGTCTCGATGTTTCTGGCTGGCCGAGCAGCCAGCAGCCTACCGTGCGACGCTATTACGCACCGCCTCCTCCCTCGGCCGGCTCTGCGGGCTGCCCGTCCTACCTCTTCGTGGCCTTGGCCTAGGCCCCTAACTCCTCCGTGTTGCGCCGCGCCTTCACCGGTAACTCGGTGTCCCGATTTCACAACTCAAGATTCCACGGTACGTTTCTCTTTGAATAATATAGTAGCATGCGTTGCACGCAACTTCATGTTCTAACACACCACAACCAGTCAAACTAGCCGTTATGACTAGTAATACCAACTTTTTGAAATTTTATAAATTTTATCTTTCAAAATAAACTTCATTTTTGGATTTGAAATATCAAAATTATCCTAAGGTGAGATTTTGGTATTTTTCTGAAAACATTCAATTTTTGATAAATTGTGAAAGACACTGAGTTATAGTTTAAAACCGAATATTTATTTAAATAATAATTTATTTTATTTAAATTTATTTTAGAACAAAATAGATACATAATACCTATATAATTTTAATGTAATTCATTGGAGTTAGTTTATAATAATTTTAGATATATAAAAATTTGATTGACCTTTTCACCATCTTTTACCCATCTCCTAGGAGAATTTTCAAATTCACATAAAACATAATTTTACCGCTTCTGTGACTGGAATTTAAAAAATTTGAGAGACACGGTTAATATCAAGAAGTAAAATGTGGTTCAATAGGATAAAAATATTTTTTGGTGAATAAAAACTTTTTACTTTTATTTACCACTGTTAAAAGTAAATAGGGTAATTAAGGGTAAAAATGATATTATTATTACCCTAACACATGTCCTAATTCTATTGGATTAGTATAAATCATCCAAAAACAACCTTAGGAATAAAATATGAACCTATTTTTTTAACATGGATTAGATTAGGACATTTATTATTATTTCATTCAATGAAGAGTTAAAAGAGTTAAAATCAATGATAAACAAGTAAAACATTTTTTAAATAGGGTTACACATAAGATAAATTTTATTATAAATATTAATTAGAAAAATTAAAATATTTCCTACATAATCGTATTTTATTTATAATTTTTAGACATTAAATAATTTAATTTATTTTTGACACAATGGTGATGCAGTAATTACCTAATTATTGAAATATTAAAATAATTGATATTATAAATATCCAAATAAATGTAATTTGAGACTTTTTAGTAATTCCAATAATTTTAAAGGTTAATATGACATTTTAGTATTTCTTAAATGAATTTGGTTCGAATTAATAATGTTCTTATGACTTTAAAAAATATCAATTATTATATAGTGTCAAAATTGACATAAAGGAGTTTTTAAAACAAATATTATATTTTAAATTGATATAATATCCCTAAAAATATAAGGTTCGACCAAAGGACTTATATAATGATAGTTGTATCACTAATGAACCACTTGCGGTTCTCTTGGAAGTATATACCAGTTTATTAACCATATAATATAAAAATACAAAGAGACATGGTAACTGTCAAACTATTTAACTAAGAGTTAATTATAAATGATAAGGTTAATATATTGAACCAAACCGGTCTAAAATCTATTGGATGAAAGGATTTTGATGCATACCCACCTTAGCCTTGAAATAATACACTTTGGAGCCATTATAAACTGAATATGAAATTATTGTAAAATAAAGGAGTTTTTAATGAACCACTTGAGGTTCTCTTGGAAGTATATAGTATGTTTATTGACCATATAATATAAAAATACAAAGAGACATGGTAAATTTCAAACTATTTAACTAAGAGTTAAATATAAATGATAAGGTTAATATAGTGAACTAAACCGGTCTAAAATCTATTGGATGAAAGGATTTTGACCCATCCCCACCTTAGCCTCGAAATAAGTCACTTTTGAGCCATTATAAACTGAATATGAATTTATTATAAAATAATTTTTTAGGTTTTCCCTAAGGTGCAACTCACCCCTCTTATAAAAAGGTCACTACCCCTTCTCTCAAATTCATACCTTCAAAGCCTTTTGGTTTGGCCAGACCCTGCCCAAATATCATCTCAACATCCCTCACTTCATCCTAAAGGACTTCCTTTAGTCATAAAACCAACTTATGGAGCCCTTTTGATCAAATCAAAAGGATGAACTCGAAATCGAGGTAATGTTTTCACCACCCTCTTTTATGATCCTTTCTTCCTCCACTTATTATTTATTTTTATTTCAATTATAAAATAATAAATCCAGTATCTTCTATATACTATGATGTTATTATAAATATGGTACAACCATATTCAGTATTCTATCCATCCTTTGAATGACATGTCACTATATGTGGGTTTGTACGGCTTACCGTCTCCACGTCGTGGTGTAATTGTTATTAAAAACATTATTATTTTGATGGGTATGATAATGATGTGTAATTGAAGTAAATAATAAATAAAACATTATAATGATTCTGTATATATGATATACCATCCAATTATATATTATTTTAATATCAAAAGAATGATATTGTCACTCGTGCATACGTACGGACTACCATCTCGAAGAACGCGATGAGATTCATTCCCCATCATATCCATTCAATTCTAATTATCATTTGATTATTAAAAACAATTTTTAAGGACTTTATATCATTCTGGATATGAATAAGATACAACCTACCCATAACAAACATGGCTTATGTCACAAAACATATAAAAGAAAACGAGTAAGTTAACACCATAAATAATGATAATATTATGATATTATTAACAATGCAATGATAAATGATCATATATGATATAATATTAATGTATATTATTCTCTTATAATTTAATAAAAATTATTTCACCCTTATACTGGAGGTTAAACTACCCTCAACCAATGAAAAGTATAAGGTAAGGGTTAATTTCATAATCTCTTTATTATCCAAGGTTGTTTTTACGTAAGTATCTACTGGGACCCCTTTTACCTCCCACATCCATGTTTCATAAAAATATATTTCAAAACATTTTTACTATTTACTTTAAAATGGATTAAATTCATTTATACCCTTATATAAAGATTCTTTTCGTCGTTTTCCAAACAAGGTACTTTTTGACCTTTTCGACAAATTTAAGGTAAGAATATTTTTTTATCTTATACGGCAGTTGTAAATATTTTCCTCCGTTATAACATCATCATGGATTTTCTTACAAGTTTATAAAAATATTTTCAAAATCAATGTTTTCTTTATAATTATGTGACTCTTAAATGATTTCAAAATATAGAGAGATATTTCTCTAAAAAAAGTTTTGATTTCATCTATCTCATCATCCTTTGGTGGATTTTAAGTTTATTTGAAGTTGATTTATTATGATACAAAACATCCATATTGTATTGAAGGGTCATTGATATGTTTGACTGTGGATGTGCTATTTTTATACCATTCCTGGTTTATAGTTAATGTATTGACATTTCGTATACTAGTTTTAATACGAATGTTTATGTTATATTTCATCCTTTTCATATGAGGAATGTATTGGACTTAGTAAGTGACGGGTGGAGCCCGCTATAGATCCTCGATGCACCGATATTTATCATGAGACAACTTGACATGGAATTGGCCAAGGCCTTTCCCAATTTTGATATATGGTTTTGGCCGAGGCCTTAATCATTTTTAGACGTCTTGGCCAAGGCCTTGACAATTTTTTTGAGAATTCCAGCAATATACATTTCCTCATTATGAAAATTATATTGGTGGTTCATGTGGTCAATTGACTAGTATAATACAAATGATTGTGTTTTATTATGGCATTATATAATCAGCTCATATTCCCTCCATAAAAGTATTGATGATTATTATTGGTAAAGGCATGTGGTTTCAATTATTCACCATGCCTAATATTTATGTTGTCTTGTGCTTTATTTCTTACCCTTGCTGAGCATTTGAGATCACCCCTTTCTTATGTTTCATTTTCCTAGGATATGAAGAAGTTAGTTATAAGTGACTTTCATGCATTATTTAGGAGGCTTGGATGTTTCCAATGGAATAAATTCGTGTTGTATTTCTTTTCAAGTTGTAAAGATTGTACTTATGTATGAATCTTGTTTCCAATAATACTAAACTGATCAGTCTTTTGAGACATTATTTCCCTGTGATCATGCCAATGTTATTTAATAATGCACCGACTCTGGGTAACTGGGGTCCAGGTGTTACAGTTGGTATCAAAGGAAGTTTAGTAAAAAACATGGAAGCTAGATTTAGATATTCTCTAATTAGATCACATATACCTAAGATGGACTTTGAGGATTAGTATAGATGAACTTTCTAAAATATTGGTATTGTAGTGATTTTGTGAGTTTTCTGTGCAATATATCCCTATCTGGAAACGAGATGGTCAAGGCGGCTCTGGAACAGATATACCTAGTGGTAAAACCCGAAAACACCAATTTGAGCTAGACTCGAACAGGAACTGGTGCACGAAAATGGTCATTGTTGCACTCTTGGTTACGACACTCCTGGGGGATATTCTTACGACAATTCTCCATTTCTTTAAAAACCATTATGAAGGGTTTATGAGTTTATACTTCCTCAAATAAATCATTTTTATGATTACAGATTATATCTATAAACTACTCAACTCATGTTAACTGTCTTACAAGTTTGGATTTATGTATTGTGATTCCTAAACTAATCTAGTGTATTTAATTGTTTAGAAATGGCACCTAGTGGAAGGAATGTAAACCGTATCAATGCACGCACTCCATGTAGGGATTTCACTCCTTCTCAAGATAATTATAGTGGAGCTAGTGATGTAACTGGTGCTGATCAGCTAATCACCATATTGGGACAACACACTCAGGTTATGAATAATAATCTTACCCGTATGGAGTAGCCAGATCCAAAGCATGGAGGGTCAATGTTAGATCTCTTCATGAGGAAACAACCAAATACATTCAATGGGAATCAAAATCCATTGGTAGATGAGTAATGGATAAGTTCCTTAGAGAAAATATTTCAGGTTTTAGGAGTAGTGAAAGTGAAAAGGTTTTCATGGATGTTTATCGCCTCACTGGAGATGCTGATCAATGATGGTCATTGATTCAAAACCCAAAGGAAGATGATGAAGTATCAAATATTGAATGGAGGGAGTTTAAAGATCTATTCTTAGATAAATACTTTCCTCGTGACCATTGAGCAGATAACGAAAGGCAATTTCTTAGTCTGAGGCTAAAAGATGATGAGAATTTTGTAAAGTATGAGGTCAACACTACAAGTTTATTAAGGCATGTTGTAGATTATATACATAACCCAAGAAGTAATATTGATCGTTTCTTTTATGGGTTAAAACCATTTCTCCATCAAGATTTAGTATCACAATCTTTCTCATCATACGAAGATGTTGTATCATGTGCTATCAAGAAAGAAAAGGAATTATCTAAGTCTTAGGACTTTAAAGCAACGAAAGAGCAGAAGAGATCTGCTAAACAGTCTGGGAAAGGAAATAAGGATACATGAAAGAAGGGAAGAATTGAATTTCCACCATGTGATAATTGTGGAAGGTAGCACCCTGGTGCCTGTCTAAAAGGAAAATGAGTTTGATAAAAATTTGGACATAATGGCCATATTGATAGTGATTGTAAGGGAAAGAAAGATACTAACAATGTTCACCGCTAAAACTGATGGGAGATGGGACATTATGAAAATGAATTTCCTAACCTTCAGGGGAACTTACCTCAGAAAAGGTAAAATGATTATGGCCAAGCTTATTCTATCACTACTGCTGAGGTAGAATCTCTGAAATACGTTGTGGCAGGTAATTTAATGGTTTCCTCACGTTTAGGAAATACATTATTTGATTCTGGATCATCGCGTTGTTTCATATCTTCCCAGTTTCTAAGAAAATTATATATTCCCAATTTGATTTTACAATGGAGTTGTCAGCCAAAAACCTTAAGGGAAGTATCATTGAAACAATGTTTTTTGAATCTGTTCCCATTAGAGAATATAAATGTTATTTATCTACTGATCTCATTTTCATACCTATGTTTTAATTTGATATAATCCTCAGTATGTATTGGATTTCATACCATGATGAAAAGATTTATTGTAAGAATAAGGAGGTTACAATTTTTGAAGATGATGATAAGGAACACCTTATCTTTACTGTAATATCATCACCACCTAATTCTTATCAAGTTCTATACCCAGTAGCTCAACTAAATTCAATTATTATGGAGGAATAGAATGAAATAACTGTGGGTGAGGAATGGAATGTTCTAATATATGATGTACCTATTGTGAAAGAATATGTTGATTTTTTTCAGAGGATTTACCTTGACATCCTCCAGAATGAGAAATTGAGTTTTCCATTGATTTAATACCTGGTTCAAGGCCTATATCGAAGACACCTTAAAAATGGCCACTGTGGAATTAGTTGAACTAAAGAAACAAATAGAGAAATTGTTTAATATGGGATTTATTTTCCCTAGTGTTTCTCCAGGGGGATCCCCTATCCTTTTTATTAAGAATAAATATGCATCTATGAGGTTATGTATCTACTAAAGGGAAATCAATGCTATAACAATAAAGAACAATTATCCCCTAACTCGCATTGATGATTTATTTGAACAACTGCATGGAGATCAATACTTCTCAAAAATTGACCTTCGATCTGGATATCATTAGTTGTGTGTGAAGAAGGAAGACATTCTGAAAATAGCATTGCGAACCATGTATGGGCATTAAGTGTTTATAGTAATGCCTTTTGGGATGACTAAATCACCCTCTGTTTTCATGGATATAATGAATAGAGTTTTCAAGAAATATCTCGATGATTTTTTAGTGGTATTTATTGATGAAATCTTGGTGTACTCCAAAAGCTACGAAGATCATCAAAATCACTTCCATATTATCCTAAATACTCTGAGAAGAAATGAATTATATGGTAAGTTTAGCAAGTGTGAATTCTGGCTTTAGGAGATTTCTTTTCTTGTCCATATTGTCTCTAAGGATATAATATCTTTTGATCCTTCTATGATAAGAGAAATCCATGAATGGCCAGAACCAATGATTATAACCGAGGTATGTAGTTTTATTGGTTTAACTAGATATTATCGACGTTTCTTCCATAAATTTTCCCAATTGGATAACCCATTAATGAAATTCACAAGAAAATGGGTTAAATTTGTTTGTACAAAAGTGTGTGAATAATGTTTTGAAGAACTGAAGAGAAGATTAAACAATTCTACTATATTGAATCTACCATCGGGGAATGATGGGTTTGTTATTTACAGTGATGCATCAAAGAAAGGACTTGGTTGGGTCCTCATGCAGAATGATAGGGTTATTGTCTATGCATCACGACAACTAAAAATTCATGAGCATAACTATCCTACTCATGATCTTGAGTTAGCAGCTATAATCATTGATTTTAAGATTTTAAGAAACTATCTATATGGTGAGAAATGTGATATTTATACCGATCACGTGAGTTTGAAGTATAATTTCTCACAGAATGAACTCATCATGAGGCAAAGGAAATGGCTTGAACTACTCAATGATTATGATTGCATGATACAATACATCCCGGGGAAGGAAAATACAGTGGAAGTTGCTTTGAGCAGAACGGATCATGGAGTTTTGAACATGATGAGAATTGAAAGGGATCATATTTTCATTTATCTAGTAAAAATGGATATGGGAATTACCATGTAAGGTGAAACAAGAATACTTTTTCAAATGTTTTCTAACCCATCATTACTAGAAAGGATAAAGAGTTCTCAGACCGATGATAAATAATTTCAAAAAAATATTAAAGCTGTGAATGATGGGAGATTGAGTGACTTTGTGTATGATGAAGAAATTTTGAAATTTGGGAAGAGAATTTGTGTTCCCGATATACCTGATCTAAAAACGGAATTGTTGGATGATGCTCATAGTTCCAAATTCACTATACACCTTGGGGGCACCAAAATGTATAGAGACTTGAAGGAACATTTTTGGTGGGATAAAATGAAGAGGGAGATTACTGATTTTGTGTCAAGAGGTATGGTTTTTCAACAGGTGAAAGCTGGAAGGCAACAACCTCGAGGAGTCATGAAAACTCTTCCCATACCTGAGTGGAAATGGGATAATATTATGATGGACTTTTTCTTGGGACTACCAATGACTCATAGAAGAAACAATTCAATATGGGACATTTTTGATCATCTTACCATGTCAACACATTTTCATCCTATAAGGGATGATTTACCACTTTACCATACTATAATACTATATATTAACGAAGTTGTACCCCTATCGATTGTTTCTGATTGTGATCAACGTTTATCTTCATGATTCTGGAAGAGTCTTCAGAAGGCCTTGGATACTGAACTCCGTTTGATCACTACCGACCACCCTCAAATAGATGGACAATCAGAATGGACTATTCAAACCTTAGAAGACATGTTGAGATCTTGCTCACTTGACTTTTAGGGTATGTGGGATCAATATTTACCTATGGTAGAATTTTCTTATAACAATATCTTCCATTTGAGTATTCATATGGCACCATATGAAGCATTATAAGGAAAGAGATGTCGCACACCAACCTGTTGGGATGATGTTGGTGAAAGAAAACTCGTAGGCCCAGAAATAGTGGAGGAAACAATGGAAAATGTGAAAGTAATCCAAAACCACATCAAAGAATCTCAAAGTACGCATAAGAGCTATGCTGATAACTGAAGGAATTATTTGGAATTTCATGTATGAGATCATGTTTTCTTGAAGGTATCTCCATGGAAGGGAGTTATACGTTTCGGTAAGAATGGTAAATTGAGTCCCAGGTACATAAGGGCTTCTAAAATTCTAGAATGAATTCGGGCAGTAGCTTACCATTTGGCAATGTCGCCAAGTCTCTCCAAAGTTCACGATGTGTTCCACGTATCACTGTTCAGAAAATACATGCCTGACCCAAAGCATGTACTCACCTATGAGGATGTAGAACTAGAACCCAATCTATCTTATTGCGAAGAGCTTGTCATTATTCTTAATACTAGATAACAGGTGCTGAGAAACAGGAAGACTCGTCTGGTAACAGTTCTATGGAGAAACCACAAGATGGAAGATGCAACGTGGGAACCCGAGGAACTTTTGATGAAGAACCACCTGAGTCTATTTATGCAGTAATATTCTAGAAATTTCAATGCAAAAATTACTTGAAATATGGGAGAATATAACACCCCAAGCATTCATGGTACATTTCTCTTTGAATAATACAGTAGCGTGTGTTGCACGCAACTTCGATTTATAACACACCACAACCAATAAAACTAGCCGTTATGAATATTAATACCCACTTTTTGAACTTTCATACATTTTATCTTTCAAAATGGTCTTCATTTTTGGATTGGGAATATCAAAACCAACCTAGGGTGAAGGTTTGGTATTTTTCTGAAAACTTTCAATTTTTGATGAATAGTGAAAAACACTAGGTTATAGTTTAAAACCGAATTTTTATTTAATTAATTTTTTTATTATATTTCAATTTATTTTAGGTCAAAATTGATAAATAATACCTATATAAGAACAGTGTAGTTCATTAGATTCAGTTTATAATAATTTTAGATATATAAAAATTTTATTGATATTTTCACCGTCTTTTACCCATCTCCTAGAAGAATTGGAAAATTCACATAAAACATAATTTTACAGCTTATGTGAGTGGAATTTCACAAAATTGAGTGAAACAGTTAATATCAAGGGGTAAAATTTCATTCAATAAGATAAAAATAATTTTTGGTGAATAATAACTATTTACTTTTATTTACCATGGTTAAAAGTAAATAGAGTAATTAAGTGTAAAAATGATATTATTATTACACTAACACATGTCATAATTCTATTGGTTAAGTATAATTCGACCAAAAACAACTTTAGGAATAAAATATGATCCTATTTGGTCAACATGTATTAGATTAAAACATTTATTATTATTTAATTCAATGAAGAGTTAAAAGAATCAAAATCAATGTTTATTAACTAAAGCCATTTTATATTTGTTTACACATAATATAAATTCAATAATAAATATTAATTATAAATATAAAAATATATACTACATAATTGTATTTTATTTATAATTTTTCGACAATAAATAATTTAATTTTTTTATGACACAATGGTGATGCAGTAATTACCTAAATAATGAAATACTAAATTAATTGATAATATAAATATCCAAATAAATGCAATTTGAGACTTTTTATGAATCACAATAATTTTATAGGTTAATATGACATGTTAGGATTTCTTAAATGGATTTGGATATAATTATTAATGTTTTTAGGACTTTAACAAAAATGAAATATTAAATAGTATCAAAACTGACATAAAGGAGTTTTTAAAAAAAATATTATATTATAAATTGATATAATATCCTCAAAAATCTACAGTTTATCCAAAGGACTTATATAATGATAGTTTTATCATTAATAAACCACTTTTGGGTTCTCTTGGAAGTATATAGTATGTTTATTAACCAAATAATATAAAAATACAAAGGTACATGGTAAATGTAAAGCTATATAACTAAGAGTTAAATATAAATGATAAGGTTATTATAGTGAACAAAACCTGTATAAAATCTATTGGATGAATGTATTTCAACCAATCCACACCTTATCATCTAAATAAGTCACTTTTGAGCCATTATAAACGGAATATGAATTTATTATAAAATTATATTATAAGTTTTTCCTAAGGTGCCCCTCACCCCTCTTACAAAAAGGGAACTCCCCCTTCTCTCAAATTCATACCTTCAAAGCCTTTTGGTTCGGCCAAACCCTGCCAAAATATCCTCTCAACTTCCCTCACTTCATCCTAAAGGCCTTCCATTAGTCAGAAAGCCATCTTAAGGAGCCCTTTTGATCAAATCAAAAGAACGAACCTGAAAAAGAGGTAATGTTTTCACCACCCACTTTCATGTTCCTTTCTTCTTCCACTTCTTATTTCTTTGTTATTTCAATTCTAAAATAATAACTCCAGTAACTTCTATATACTGTGATGTTATTATAAATATGGTACAACCATATTCAGTATTTTATCCATCCTTTTAATGACATGTCACCATATGTGCGTACGTATGGCTTACCGCCTCCACGTCGTGGTGTAATTGTTATTCAAAACATTATTATTTGGATGGATATGATAATGATGTGTAATTGAAGTAAATAATAAATATAACATTATAATGATTCTTTATATATGATATACCTTCCAATTATATATTATTTTAATATAAAAAAACGATATTGTTACTCGTGCGTACGTACAGACTACTGTCTCCATGAACGCGATGAGATTAATTTCCCTTCGTATCCAATCAAGTATAATTATAATTTTATGATTAAAAATAATGTTTAAGGACTTGATATCATTCTGGATATGAATAATATAAAACCTATCATTAAAAAAACATAGCTTATGAAAGAAAAAATATAAAAGAAAATGAGTAAGTTAACACCCGAAATGACGATAATACTAAGATATTATTAACAAAGAAATGTTAAATGATCATATATGATATAATATTAATGTATATGATTGTTGTATAATTTGTTAAAACTTATTTCACAATTATACAGGAGGCTAAACTACCCTCAACCAAGGAAAAGTACAATGTACAGGTTAATTTCGCAATCACTTTATTATCGGATATTGTTTTTACGAAAGTATCTACTGGGACCCCTTTTTTCATCCATATCCATGATTCTTCAAAATATATTTCAAAATATTTTTACAATTTAATATAAAATGGATTAAAGTCATTTATACCCTTATTTAAAGAATCTTTTTGTAATTTTCCAAAAAAGATACTTTATGACCTTTTCGACAAATTTAAGGTAAGAATTATTTTTTAACTTATACGGCGGATGCCGCTATTTTCCACCATTATAACATCATCAAAGGTTTCCTTACAAGATTATAAAAATACTTTCAAGATAAATTTTTTCATTATAATAATTTGACTCTTAAATGATTTCAAAATATAAAGAGTTATTTCCCTAAAAATGGTTTTGATTTCATCTATGTCAACATCCATTGATGGATTTTAAGTTTATTTGAAGTTGATTTATTATGATACAAAACATACATATTTTATTGAAGGTTTTGTGATATGTTTGACCATGGATGTCCTATTTTTATACCATTAATGGTTTATGTTTAAAGTATTGGCATTTCATATGATAGTTTTATTACGAATGTTTATGTTATATTTCAACCTTTCATATGAGGAGTGTATTGGAATTAGTAAGGGATGGTTGGAGCCTGCTATAGCTCCTCGATGAATTGGTAGGTCTAATGAGACAACTAGACGTGGAATTGGCCAAGGCCATTCCCAATTTGGATATATGTTTTTGGCCAATGCCTTAATCATTTTTAGAGGTCTTGGCCGAGGGCTTGAAAAAATGATTCAGAATGTCCGGAATTATACATTTCCTCATTATGAAAATAATATTAGTGGTTCATGTGGTTAGTTGACTAATATAATAAAAATGAATAAGTTTTATTATGGAATTACTTACTCATATCATATTCCTTCCATAAATGTATTCTTGTTTATTATTGGTCAAGGATTGTGGTTTCAATTATTCTCCATTATTAAAATTTTTGTTAACTTCTGCTATATTTCTTACCCTTACTGAGCATTTGATCTCACCCCTTTCTTATGTTTCATTTTCCCAGGATATGAGGAAGATATTTATGAGTAACTTCCAGACATTATTTAAGAGGCTTGGATGTTTCTAATGGAATAAATTCGTGTTGTATTTATTTTCTAGTTGTAATGATTGAACTTTTGTATGAATCTTGTTTCCAATAATACTAAACTGATCGGTCTTTCGAGACATGATTTCCTTGTGATCATGCCAATGTTATGAAATAATGCACCGACTCTAGGTAACTGGGGTCGGGGTGTTACACCCGAGATTCTGGTTTTCTTTCTGGATGGCCTTGCGCCGCCCGTCACCGCACCGTCGCAGCCCGTCGGTCGCGGCCTAATCCTCAGGCAGCAGGGTTGCGCCGCTGCCATCCACGCGGACAACCTGAGTGTCGACCGACCATCCCTTCCTTCTACTGATGACGTTCATCGGTTCCGACCGCCCGTGAACCTTCAGCGAGTCACTAGACATGTTCTGGTGGCCATATTCTCATTCCGGAAGTATATGAGCACTCCTATAGATGTCGCATTTTATTCCCAACCATCATTAACAAAAATTGATCAACCCAGATTCATACCACGATTAGTGTCAAAATCCAAAAAGTAAGGTAGAGGGGACGGTCCGTGTTCGTTCGGCCCACACCCTCCACGTTAGAATGATAGCATGCAGCTTCGAATCATAATCCACGAAGAAAAATGAAGAACGAGAAACAAATAATGAAGCTCTAGCCCCTACTTTAGATTCATTGACGTAAAAAAAGAATATGAAGAAGTCAAGGACAACGTCATCGACTTTCTTCAAGGATTGTGCTTCCTCCCTTGTTCTAGTAAGAAATTAATGAAGAAGAAGATGTTCGTTATTGGCGGAAGAATAGATCTTCCTCCAAGGTTTCCTCTGACAGCCAAAACACCAATCCCTGCAACTCCCAATGGAGTGGGACAAACACATAAATTTTACGAGTCTCCCACTAATCACATTATTTAATGAAGGAGGGGGTTGGAAACAATTAATGTGGTGGTTTAGTTTGGGTGGACCCAACTATAATCCAAAAAGATTTGAATAAAATAAAATTAATTTTTGAACAATTTTATTTTATTCCACATTTTTTTATTCTTCATGAAAGGTTGTAAAACCAGCATCTGTTCATGACCAAATGTAGCTGAGGTGAAGGTCCCCTTAAGAAATCAATGACTCTGTGGGTTAAACGGTGCCCTTGGGTTTCAATTTCAAGCAATTTTTCTAATTTTACCAAAACCCGCTCTTAAGTTCACTATATGTACTCTAAAACTTTAGAAAAACATTTCGGGCACTCCAGGATTTAGAATTACGTGCCGTCAGAAACTGAAGACTCGGAAAAGTTCCATATAATTTTTATAAAAAAATTACATGGATTTTCATTTCATTAAGAATAATTTGTAATTATAAAACTGTAGAAGCAATATAGATAATATTTATCTATTAGAAGTATTCTGTAAATATTTATATTCCATTTCACATTTTATAATAATAGAATAAAAAACCACGAGAAACCCATTTTTACATTATATATGGTGATCAGTTTTTGTTTTTTTACTATTAATTATTGTATAAATTTATGTCCTAATTATTTTGTAATATTAATTATTCTTATCCAAAATATGGAATCAATTTTTTCAACATTAAAATAACATAATTGGATGAATATAATTTATTATTATTCTTATAGACTAGATGAAAATATTTTTTTTTCAAAACAGAAAAGTTTAAACTCTTTTATTATCAAAATACCATTTGAAAATATTTAAAAGACCTATGTTCGTTTAATGATAATATACATGATCTAAGGAATATTTTGAAACCATTTTAATACAAAACATAACTATATATATTCTTTAAAAATGAATTTCAATAAAAAAACAAGTATTTTAACTAGTATTCAAAATATTATTCTATTTTTATGAACAAAAAAATCAACAGAAGATAATTTTGAAATATTGATTCAAAAAATTAAAATTATTTTTAAAAATATGTTTTATTGATGTATTAAAAAATTATTTTAAATTTTTCTAATGAAAACTAATATAATCATTTTTAAGGAAATATATTTTCTGAAACATATAAATACATTTCCAATAATTCAGTACCTTATTATCTAAATGTTTTAATTCAATTAAACCATTATAATAACTATTTAAAATATTATTATCCCTATTTATACCACCAATTATGATATCCTATTCTTAAAAAATATTAATAATTAATATAAATAGTATAATTTTGTTATTTAGAACTCACTGTTGGATGGAATTAAATATATCTCAGAATTTAGTGTATAATTTCCTCATCTATAATTCTTCTTAAATGAGATCCTAAAATTAGGCCACCATCATGCCCCAAACTAGGTGACATTCCTATAACTTCATCCTTCTATAATTGAAACATCGATTTAATATGATAAAATTAGTGTTGATTCAATTCCAATATTACTCATTATAATTGATATAATTCCTCCTTTCACACATTCTGTTGAAGTCCATCAGAGATAAATTACTCAATAAAATTCCTTCTACTATGTCCTCCTTGGAATGAAGATGTGATTCATATATAGGAATGAAAATGGCCTCTTATTTTCTCAAGATTCAACTTCCAGTCCACCATTGAGTTTTTGTTGATCATTTGATCATATACCCCCTATAGTCTCTTCCTTATATTCCATTGAAGCAAAATATTATGATCCTATTTGAATAACGGTTTCATTATATATTTTTTCAATTTAGTTCTAGTGAATGGGTGCTTCATTACCCTTCCCCTATAAGAAATTTAATTTACCACCCGACATCATAGTCATTAGCTTTGGTAAGTTGGAATAATATTTACAAATTCTGGTTTTCATCTACTTCTTAACACGATAATCCCCAGATTGAAAATAATCGATAATCATGTTCTTCAAACCAATGTAGAAGAGATTATTATTATTTATATCTACAACATAGTCATAAGATAATAGGTAATCATATTTTGGGACAAAAATTCAACAATCTTAGAACAGGATACTACTCCTCAAAATCATGATCTTGAGGTTTACGATGATTTTTTTCTTCATAGAGTTAAATATAACCATTTTATTTGATTATGGTTCTTAAATAGAGAAAATAATCTTCTTTTATGAGGTTTAACATGTTGTAATGATTATCCTCCCCACTATTCTTCTTCAATGTAGACTCAACACACACTAATGGAGTGGTCAAGTGAATAGGAACCTCAATATTCTCCAAATTCATTAAAAAATGTATACAAGTAATAAATTTATCATCAATATCAATAGAAAAAAAACCTTTAATGTAATTATAATCTATGGAAATTATATACATCAATCATGTATCTGAAATACTCCTTCCTGAATGCAATGAATCATTAAAAGATCATAAGGGCCTAGTAGTAGAAACTAGAAAACATTGAGGATCCAACATTGGAAATTATCAAAAACATGAGAAGATAAGGTCAGAAGCTATTAATAAAATTGTTTTATTAAATGTTTCTAGATAATTTAACAAAATATAATTTATGTTTATTTTCTAGGTAAATTTTTTTAATCCATAAAAAGAATAAATATTTTATACAATATTAAATATTCATAATATTAAAAACTTAATTTTACCGTATTATATTATATTAATTATAAGGATTGAAAATATTGAATCCACATTTCAGAATTCATTTCATTTAATATTTCGAATTTAATTTATTATAAAAACCACATGCATAATGAAATATCTATTTTCCAAAGAGAAAAGATTCAGCAGTTTAAAATGTTTTCATACAAAAATTCAAAAATGAAACTACTTCATGTTCCACATATTGGATTAATTATAATATAATTTGAAGTAATGTAAATTTTGAAACCTTTTTTAATATATATTTTTATATCATTAAATTAAAATTTAGTTTTGAATAAAAACTAGTACTTTCATGTCTTTATAAAAAATGATATTTTTATGAAATCACAAAACTTTCATAGAAAGATAATTTTTTCATGTATATTCCAATAATTATGTACATTTTCTCAAATTATTTACTAATAGATTCAATAAATACATTTTTTAGTTTTTCCAAAAAAATTAATATCTTCTTTTCTTGAAAAAATATAATTTATAAAACATATAAATTATTTATCAAAAATTATGTATTTTTAGTAAGTATATTTTCATTATATAAAATATTTATACATTAAATATAAAATTTTGTCCATTCAATTCGTAACTCCAAATTTAATGCATATTCTGTAATTTACTTATCAAATTGAGATATAAATATTCTATTACAGTTTGTTAAAAATTGGTTTTTTTGTGTAGAACAAACTATCGAAGAAATCAAATTTATTCTATGATACAATGATATTTTATATAATATTGAGATGGTTTCTCTAAATCCCATTTCTAACTTCTTAGATTTACCCCAATGTACAAACTATTATATTTCCATTGAAATTAATTTTTTGTGACAAATAATGTTGATTTAAGGAGTCAAGGGGGTCTTATGGGTGTCTATTGCTAATTCAGAGCATAGATCCCTAAAATTGAAACAGATAGACTTAGTCGCATAATTAGTATAAATCATGATACCTGGCCTACATGGTTTCAATAAACCATGTGGGATAAATATGTGGGTTTATGGGGCTTCATGGTTTTTCTAAAACCATGTTCCCCTTCCTAAAAGGTCACCAATGATTTTAGACCTCATTAATGATTTTTTCACATGGTTTTCACTTTTTATGACAACCTATGTACCTTTTTATGCTTGGAAGCTCTTTAGAGAAGAACCAGTCACATTGTTTACACATTTTTTTGAAAACCATGTTCCCCTTATTTGTGTGGCCGAATTGATGGTTTCCCCTTCATTATTATTTTATTAAATTCATTATTATTCCTTCCTAATTTATTAAGTGGGATCTCCACCTCCCTCATGTGTGATAATTTACCTTTCTCCAGCTTGGGATCTAGACAAATCTTTTATATATTAGATCCTTAGAAATCTATTTGTTTTCTCTTCAATCCTCTCCATTCAAATAAGAGTTGATTCCATCCCATATTATGATATCATGGTGCAAGATCATTTCCCCCATTTTATGGGAATTTATGGATTTCTTTTTTTTCATTCCATTCTAACTCGAATTAATGGTCGATAATGGATAAAAGAAGCAGTACAAGGATATAGTAGGTTGTGTAAGATCATTCCCCTAATTTCACTACATTATATAATATGTGATTTTGTGTCTCTAGCCATACCATACCAAAAAATACATATAATTTCAAAATAAATAAAATAGAAGCCTTACATAGCCAATTTGGACCTTTGGTAGTAGATAATGAACACCTTGGGATGATCAATTTCATTTATTTCATCCAAGTTGATGTGATCCACCTTTGGTAATTAATTTCTATCATTCAAATTTATCTAAAAACCATATAGGTTTTTTTATATGATTAATACATTGAGGTAGGTTATTATGATGAACTAAATGAAATGTGACTTTTTTCTAGACATGTTATAAATTCAAAGTTTGAAAAAATTAATTAACCTTTGTGATGAATGTGATTAAAGGTTTATAGTTATAAAAACCATTTTAAGGACTCCTTGTGAATTCCTATAAATGATTGTTATTGTTTATAAACACACTAATGGAGACACCGACTATGCCTGGGTTTGGATCAATAAGAGTTGTTGATTTTACCTTCATATCTATGACTTCAGTTCCATAGGATATACCCCATGGGTGGGATCAATGGAATGATTGTTTTAACATGTCAGGAAAGATAATCAAACCACTATGTGTGATATCAGGGATCGACTCCAAGGATAGATCAGGTCATTATTACCCCATACCTGGACCGACACCTGGTACATCATTATTTGGCCACCTTGGATGGACTCCTTTTCATTAGACCTATATCGATCACATATAGTAACACATGGTATTCTTTTAGAATTTCCAAATATGGGATGGGGTTGGATTTTAATATTAATTATATAAAGAGGTTAATTGAATTAACAATTAGTTTAATGATATTAACAAATAATTCATAACTTTTTTTTGGAAACACAAAGATGTGACCTCTAATCATATTCGAAGGCTTGGGAAAATTCCATATTGTAATTACATATGTCACAAACAGTTCCTTCACCTGATTTCATTATTGATAATCTTCAGCTAAGACAATAATTATAATAATTTTATGGGAGTCCCATTAGAACCAAATTCAAGGATTTTATTTATTTATTTACATATTAAATTAATTAATTATTGAAAACTATTAATTATATGTTGCATGAGATGGAATGATCCAAAAACCATCGGTAGTGGCCTATTGGGATTATCTCACACACACTACATTGGGGACCTTTTATACCAAATAATAATTCATGATTGTAGGTATCGATATAGGGAAGTTTCTAGATTCTGATGTTTGATTTACAACATTAGGATAGTATATGGGGAAGAGGACTATGCCTATTATTGAGATTATAGTTGTAGATTGTTTTTGGAATTTTTCTATATTATTTTAGCATGTGGTATATTCCTATTTTTTGTGGCTATTTAATATTTGTTTTATAACATCATCATAATTGACACCATTTATTCATTAATCATCATCTTCTATAATTATATTCCTTGGTGTCGTTATATTAATTTGGCTTCTGCTATAAAATGTAACTGGTGTGGTCATATACTGTATATTTTATCTTATTATTCCTTATATATATATATATATCTATATATATTTATGCAATCCACTTTAATCAGTGAGGGAATATTCTCCCCCCAATCAATCCCGAGCATCCCGGTGCATGTAGTTTGCCTCTAGAATTTGAGGTGGAATGCATGATGTATTGTCTCTCAATGTATCAGGGCATTGTTTTAACCCATCAGTGGAGGAATGATACAATACTTTATCAGATGGTTTTTACTTATTTTGTTATTGTGATTTCACATATTATCACCAATGGGTGATGGACTTTTTTATGTTTTTTCTATTTCTTATGTTATTATTATTATTATGTGTTATTCACTATAGACTTATTATATGAGGGTGTATAAAACCGTGAATCTTAGTATGCATACTAGGAATAAATAGTAATGCATTATGGAATTCCAAATCCATATTCATTTTGGATTTCCTATATTTTAGGTCATTGTTGTGTTTCCTCATCTGTTATGTAATTTAGTGTGAAAGTGTTCCCCATTGTGACATCGTTGTAATAATGGACCAATATTTCCACATTAATTTGTTGATTACAGATTACCAAAGGAATTTAATTTTATGAAAACAATACATGTGACCTATTACACTCTGTTATCGTATATAAAGGTCTGGATACCATTACTTACCAAGAGATAATCAATTTATAAATATTATTGGCCCTTATAAATTGGAATTCGTCATGCAAATAATACGATCGTGACTCTAATAACCAAATAAATAAAAATGAATTTAAATAAATTACTATATATTTGTTGAAATAGTTACACATATATGATGATTCCAACTAATATGTAATGTGTGTTTTCGTCAATACATTACATTTGATACATTATTTATTGAAATGTCAATTTTGTCACGTGAGACGCTAACCTCATCTGTCCTAGTATTGGTAAACATACCATGTCTCTTGAAATATTTTTTGGACCTATTCAGATCACATAGAGCTAGATCATAGAGAATGCTAAGGGTTGTAACATGTTATAGAAAGGTATTGTAAATGCCTTTATTTATATGTTTCCCTGTCTATTAAAAATGAGATCTGATGCATGCACTTTTAATTGTAGAGTTATTTCCCAACAACAACCTCACATTGTATTCCAATATAATAGTTATTTACATAGTAGTGAGGTGGTGGGTCCAATGTCACCAATGATACCTCCTTTAGTACCAACCATGGAACCACTTACTAATCTTCCACAGGGTGCTAATTGAATGTTCTGTGACAGATTCATTTGGTTAATTCATTAAGTTCAGGGTGCCCCTAAACATTCCCATACAATGGATGGGTGGACCAGTGATTTATAGTAGTATCATACTCCAACCATTTCATTGGATGATAGACTCCATCCTAGTGATTCATGGTAGAGGATATTACTGTTATAATCATGCATACTAAGACACCTAAAAAAAGGAGGATAAATCACGTTCCCTATATGATATGTGAATCAGCCAAAAACTTGTGGGACATGCTTTCTCAGGATGGTTGATATTATGGTATGTTTTGGTTAGAGTTCCATAAATCATTATTTTATTAATTCTTTCCACAAATCTTGATAATTGATCATTCACAGAAATTCATTCTCCTTCATCATGGTGATAGGTTAGTGATTATATACTCATATGAATTCTATGAATTGAGGATTTTTTCAAGGATATTTTTTGAGATGAGATGAATAATTTTATTTGATTTGAGGATGGGATTACATAATTAATTTTTTCATAGGTGAACATCTTTTGGATGACTACGTTTTCAAAAATAGGGAACTAGTCCCTCAACAGTATGTGTAAGCTAATGGAATCCCACAATGTAAAAAATGGTTTTTCATATTCTAGGTAGAGTAGTAAATTAAACAATGGTAGGAATCTATGTTTTTAGGTTACACAAAGATGATGTAATAGATAGGTGGATTTCACCAACAACATTTGGGCGTGTCATGAGTGTGGAAGGTCGGGAAGTTAAATTCACTAATATATGATGAACCCGATCGAGTGTCCCGAATACAGTAGGATGGTTATCCTATATAATTTCTATTGATCCTTTCCAAACCTACGATGTGAGAGGGTTTTTGCACTAGAACCATGATTTTGTGAAGGATTAGAAACACCATTCCAGGTATGATGTTTGTATTCAAGTGGATGTTCTGGCAGAGTAGGTTGTAATGGATAAGGAAGTCCTTCCAAATAGTTTCATCATAATTAGAGTGGTTTTGATCAAACAACTCCAGGGTAATTTTAGGGTATTGGTTCTGGAAATATTTATGTAGTTTAGCCTATTCCAGAAGAGAAGTATCAAATTCCATCTATAGTTATAGGTAATATACTTGTAGCCTCCACTATAGTATCAATAATTTTTTGTTGCAAGTGTATCAAAATAATTTCAATAAAATGAAACTATGGGAATTTTGGGATTAGTGATATAGTATTCCACTGTAACTTGGACTCTTTGAACACAATTAGGATTCAGAGCGATTTAATACACCAGTTCATGGAATACACTAATGCATGAAATACCCCATGCGAAACATTGGATCTGTTTTATGTGGGATTTCTTATCCTCAAGTTGGTCGGTTTTGATTACATTCATATAATGCACCATTGTGTTTGTTATTGATCCCAGGTAGATTAAAATAGTTAGGGGGTATATTTAACATCACCTTAGGGAAGATCATATATCAATAAAGGTGAATAGGATATATATAATACTTGATCAATGCCCAAGAATACTAAGATATGCAGTGTGTCATAACAAATTGATAGTCTCTTAATGAGTGATCATGGGATGAAACATGTGGAATTATCTCTAATGGTTGATAAAGTTAGTGTCCTTTTCATTGAATATTTATCTATTTTACCTCATAATATAGTGGTTGACTTCACCATCTATCTTATTTTAGGTCTTGAACTAGTGTCCCTACCTCCTTATAAGATGGAACTTATTGAGCTCCAAAAACTCAAGAAATAGATTTAATACCTAGACGATTTGGGTTTTATCCAACATAACACATCTTCATTGGGTTCACCAGTGATTTTCTCCAACATAGAAGATTTTACCCATAATTTCAATGTGGATTACCATAGTATAAACTAGCTTACGTTGAGAAAACAATACCCATTTCCTCATATTGATGACCATTTTCACCATATCTGCGGAGAAAAAGTATTCTCCAACATATATTTGAGACAAGAATTTGATAATGTGAGAGTGGGGAAATCAGACATACCATTTACAATGTTCCATATCATTCATCACTTGTTTGATTAATGTTTCATGATGTTCAGACAGATGAATGCATAGATATTGATCAGAGATGTGGGGAATCAAGTTTCCCAATCATATCTTGATTCCTTTTTGGTGGTCTTAATAGATATCATATTAGTTTACTCACAGACCATAAATGACCACCCCGATCATCTTCATATCATGATGATTACACTAAGAGGGAACCATCTATATGCAAATCCCATTAAATTCGACTTTTAGAATAATAATGTTCACTTCAAGGGTCATGTCATATCTAAGGAAGGCATGTCGATTGATCTAAAAAAGGTGAGCATCGTGATTTCCTATGAGAAACCAATTAATTTTTTGGATATACATATTTTATTTTGGTTTGATGGCCATTAAAAACATTCATATCATACTTATCATGTTTGGAAGCACGACTCATAGTTTTTGACCAAGAAGGGTTTTCAAATTCATAAAGACTAAAACATGTGAGGCAATTTTTCAGATGAAAAACAGGAGATTGACATCAAACCCAATCCGGATTTTTCCTCTGCAAGCTAGAAGGTAATCTCTTTTTTTATTACATAAAAATTGGGATATAGGAAGTGATAATTCAAGGGGATCAGCTTTTAGAATATGGTTCCCACCAATTGGGACATAATGAGAATAATTACCCTACAAATGACCTTATACTAGTAGTCGTGGGTTATGCTCTATATTATTGAAGGTACTACTTATTGGGATAGTGATTCATGGCCATTAGATATCTTAAATGTATCCAAAACATCTCCATACTATGATAATTATATTCTAGGTGGCACTGGTGTGTGGAATTCAAATAATCATTCAACATTTGGATTTTTTGAGAAACCGGAAAGGGAAATTCTATAGTTCATGCTTTGATCTCAAAAACATTTACACAAGCCATCAAAGAGGCCAGTAGTGAGGGGTATTTGTTGACTAAACTCTCTAAAATGCATCTTAAAGTTATGGAACAACATTTTAAACAAGTCATTGAAGCTTTAGTAGTGACATCATCCCTTATGAATCATGCATAGGTAAGGAAGTTATATTATATAAGGGCATCATTTTGAAGGAGAGCTTCAAAATAGAGAACCCACCTCTAATTTGGGTTAAGATGCGAATGATATACTTCCCTTCAATTGGCTTGTTTGGTTGAATGTTAATATATTAGATGTTCTAAGGGGGTAATATCGTGCATTTTTTAGGATGTTGAACCTTGAACCACAAATATGCACTGATATATCCATCATTAGTATTGGTATCTATGTATAAAGAGGAATATTTTTAGATTTATCACTCAGTGTTCTGCCTATCAGTAGGTGAAGGAGGAGAACAAGAAACATGCAGGACTTCTACATCCTCTCACCATTCCAGTGAGGAAATCCAACGATGTCTCCATGGATTTCATTTCCAGATTGACGAGATCCCCTCAAGGTAGCAATGAATTATGGGTGATCTTCAATTGGATTAATATGGTATCCACCTTCCTACCAATCTTGGAGACCATATATATTGTTGAGATAGGAAGCCTTTATATCCGAGATATATGGTGACTTCATTATGATCAATTTTTGATTGTTTGAGTTCTAAATTCCCACATAATATCAAAATTATTGTAACACCCCAAGGTTTCATATTACATTATCTATTTAAAGTAATTCAATAGCTTGCACCTCACACAACACTGAGATGGAGCGCACACCGACTTACCCAACTAGTCGTTCAAAAGAATTTTCTAAAGAGTATTAATTGAATATTAAATTTTATATATTCCGTATAATTTTAACATCCATATAATGTGTCTCTTAGACATAATATAAGAACAAATTCATTTTTTAGATAAAGGAAGTATTTTTAAAAAAACTGCAATTTAACTGCCTTTTAGTGGAGAACCCTTTTTAAATCCAATATTTGATGCTTTTATATATTAAATTATATAAAATAAACTTCTTATTTAGAATTGGGATATTAAAATTCAGATTCAATAAATTTTTGGCCTTTTCCTGAGAACTATCATTTTTGGGTGAATAGTGAAAATAATAATTTTTCATTGTAAACATCTTTTTTAATCAAAATAATTTATATTGTTCAATTATAAATTTGAATGGATTGGTTGTATAATTAGATTAGTTTTTTCACCATTTAATCCAATGTGGGTAATTTTAATTTATTTCACATTGAAATTATACATAAACAATTATCAATCTTTTGATACTAATTGTTCCTTAAAAACATGCTATTTATTTTGACAATGGTAATTAATTTCAAATTAATTAATTCAACATCAATGTTTTTAATTTGATAAAATAGAAATCATTTTTTAATTTTGAATATCAAATATATCATCAGCCGAATATTTTGATATTTTTCTGAAAAACATCAATTTTTGATGAATATTAAAACCACTTAGACGTAGTTAAAAAACTGACTTTTCCATTTAAATGAAATTTTACCGCTTTAGTGAATTGAATTTCAAAAAAATTTCATACATGGTTGATATTGGTAAGTAAAATTTGGTTCAATAAGATGAAAGTAATTTATGGTGAATAGTAGCCTTTGACTTTTATTTATCGTGGTTAAAGATAAATAGGGTAATTCAAGGTAAAAAGAATATTATAATAATAAAAAATTACCTTAACACTTGTCCTAACCTTATTGGATGAGTAATGGCCGACCATGGGAATCCTTGGGACGATTTTGGAACCCCATGGAGCCACATATATGTGATAATGATACTTTTTTTAATTAACTTAAATTAAAGACAAAAATGACATTAAAGAATATCTTTTAGTATAGAAATTTTTATATGGGGTTATATAAGTCATATTTTTTACAATAAATATTAATTGGAAAGATAAAAAGAATTATCACATTATGGTAGTTATTTTATAATTTGTAGACATCAAATAAATTATATTAATTATGAAACAATTATGATGTAGTATTCACCTAACTAGTAAATGATTTAAATAAATAATATTATTAATATTAAAACAACTTCCAAAACATGTCCAATCCTCATTAGATTATTTTATTTCGAACATGAGCCATATTATCATTGACTTTAAAGAGTTTTGGATCTTTTCAAATTGATGATATGTTTATAATAAAATAACATTTTCAAACATTCCAAAAGAGCCCCTCATCTCGCCTACTAAAGGACAACACTTCTAACCCATTCCTCACACACTTCAAGCCCCTTTTCTCATCAACACACTAAAAAAATAAGATCTAAAGATCCCTATATTCCGCCTATATTCCTTATATTAGTCATAAGTAACTTCAAGAGGTAATTTTGGTTCAAAACAATGGGAGTTACCCAAATTAAAGGTAATGGTTTCTCTTAACTTCTTTTCTTTTATTTTCCTTCTCCAACCCCAAAAATATTTTTATTTCTTTATTTTATTAAAAAGTTATCCTTAATATTCTAGGATGTTATTATGATATGTTTTCAAACTACACTTACACACACCTTCATAAAATGGGTAAAGAACACCACTGTTTCTTTGGATGGCAATCTTACGCCTCACGAAATGATGATTGTTCAATTGTCTTCTAACGCCTATCATGGTAGACATTAATATGTCATTGTATTTATATATGATATATATTATTTTTATTTTTTCTTTATACTTTTTTATTTTCCATTTATATAATACCTCTATGGTTTCCATATTGGGTAAACGCTATAATTTCATTTGAGGAAGTGCGGACTACAGCCCCCCTCAATATGATATGACTCGTAAATGCCTTATATTGGACGTATAAAGAATGAAGTTATTTATATTATACATGATATTATACTATAATCAAAATATACCTATGTATCACTGTTTCTCCGATGCTTTCGCAGGGGCGCGCGCATCCGTCTGTGGGGAGGACGCGCTGCTTGTTACCCCACATTCCTGCTTTCCAAAGGCGGGCGTCATCTGTTCCTTGTTCAGGGACATCTGCTCCTTGATCGAAACTGGGTTGATGGGATGTCGATTCTTCCTTCCGTGGATTCCTCCTCAGAGCTCATCACCTATTCCGGGTCTCCCTCATAGATTTAAGATGGGTTCATGATGCTCATTCCTAGTGCCATATCTACAAGGACGCCAGTTAATTACGCTGCTTCCGTCAAGACGCTCCAAGGGGTCTTGTCGGGGTAGCAACCTTCGGTGAGGAGAATGGTCACGTTGGGGCATTGTCAGCATGTCTATCTTTGGTCCCTCATCACCAGGATTCTCAAGGGAGCAGAAGCCCGAGGCATCCCACATCGAACGCGGGGAATGTGTACCATTATAGGTTTTCCTCAGATTCCCATGTTTAACACGATGTATGTCGCGAGTTTAACGTCTTGCGGAGACGGATCAGGTTGAAGGGCCCCTAGGGGGGAACACCGATGTTGGGGCCAGCACGTGGGCGGATTCACATATAACATGGAGTGGGATGGGGTGGCATGATCTCACCGGGATGTGGCGGCCCGGGTAAGGATCAGGATAGATGGTGGAGTGAGACATGGGGTTTACATTATGAGATGGCCCAAGAGACGGGATACAGTTTAACGTCATGTGGGACGAGATACAGTTTAGCGTCATGTGGGACGAGATACAGTTTAACGTCATGCGGGACGGGATACATTTTAACGTTATGCGGGACGAGATACAGTTTAATATCATGCGGGACGAGATACAGTTTATCGTCATGCGGGATGAGGGGTTTGGGGCTTACGCTCTGAGGCAGCCCAAGGTGGTCAAGGAACCGACATGGAGAGGTCGGGACGACTGGGTGGTGGGCTTGAACCTCATGGAGGCTTCCTACGTACCATGCGTTAGCACGGATCAATGTCCACATAGTTCCCTGGGATGGGGCATACGCTCTGGGGCGGCCCATAAGAGGATGTCATGGTCGATGCGGACTCTAAGCCAACGTGAGTCATGCTCGGTGTGGGAAAAAAGAGGCAGCAGGGACCGGACGATCACGTCGCGAAGGGTGCATCCGTGAGAAGCGGAATGGGGCTTACGCGTTCAGCGGCCCAAAGAGGAAATAGGGGCTTTCACGTGGTTAGCGGCCCTTGGTGTGGGGGCTTACTCTATGGTGGAGGCCCGTGGTGCGACAAAGCACAGTGGAAAAAGGACTCCACTGGACATGGCAGGGGGAAGTACGGAGGTGCATGGGTGAAACCTTCCGTAAGAGAGGCTAGGGGCTTACGCTCTGAGGCGGCCCTTCCCCCACAGAAAAACGCCACTCCGAAAAGGAGGATCTCATTCCATGTGAGGAAGAGTCCATTCCCATGGAGACGTGTGGGCATAATGAATGTCCGAGCTGGGGGGACCCTGCGTGTGAAGCACGGGGTCGGACCATAGTTTTACGTCTTGAGTTAAGGATGAGGTTCTTAGCAGTTTAACATTCTGCAGCTTGGACGATGTGGGTTTTCTCCACACCCCTAGGGATTAAATTCCCAACGCCCTCTACCCCTTGTTGGAGGCAAGGCATCAGCATGACCATAGTGAAGGGGTGCCGCAGGGAAAACCACCGGGGGGTCCACGTTAGCGTGACTACAGTGGATGGGGCTTATGCAAGGAAGCTGGCCAGGTGCCACTAAGGAGCGGAAACGATGGACAGGGCTTACACGTGGAAGCTTCCCACAATGTCTTCCTCATGTCTGGCCATTAGGGCATCCCAAATCATTGGTGGGTTGCGGTATTCACCTATGCGCAAGTGCACAAGCGGGATAATGCCAAGCGCGTTGGAATCGGACCGAACAAAGGGATATGAAAAGTTTGAATCACATGAACGGCATTCGAAATGCAATGAGAGTGGCGTGGAGATAGAGGTTATCTGCTGACCATGTTCGCAACACAGCATCCTATCGCATTAGCCTAGAATGGGGACAAACAAATGAGGGGTTGACTGCTGACCGTGTTCGAAACACAGGACCTGACTCAAAGTGTCGCTCGAAGCCTTTCAGGGCATTGGCCCAGGACAGCAGGCGGACCATAGGTCAATCATCCATACCGTTAGGGGGTCCCTCCAGACTTGGAAGTGGATGCAGATCCAAATGAAGGACACGAAAAGTGTGGGATGGAGTGATGGAATGTTTTAACAGATTCCAACGCTCTTGACACTATGCCACTGTAATCATGGAATTAGGCATCTTATGCTTGGCGCACAAGGCATCTCGTATTTGGAACAAGAGGCATCCTATGTTTGGAGCACAGGGTTTAATACAGTTTATAGTCATGCAGATAAAACTATGGCATCTCATTCTGGGAGAATAAGGCATCTCTTATTTGGAACAAGAGGCATCCTATTATTGAATGATAGGGAATTCTTCTCAGGGGAATTGATAATGAGAATCTCAACTCACGACATAGGAAACAAATCAAGAGGAATGTGTCAACTCAAGGTGTTTCGCAGTGTGTGGAGGAGTATCTCAAATCAGGGTATTCCCTAGGTGGAAGGTGGGTGCGCATAAAGGCGCAATGGAAAATCCCGACATCCCGGCCCGAGAAGTTCACGGTGCGACTTTCCATTTTTCATGGGGGTCTGTGACGGTAGCGAAGGGACCGGCCCGGAGGGCCGGGACCGCATCCCAGCACTGACCCCGAGCGGGGGTGCGGGGGCACTGCCCCCATGGTATGGACCAGTGGGTGCGAGCCTGTATACTGTTGCGCGCAATAGGAGTGACACACAGGATAGGCTGTGCGCAATAAGGGTGGCATACACCCAATAGGGAAGTCATGCGTGAAATTGAGGCTGCTGCGCAGAAAACACTGGGCCAATGCGCAATTTGGGGATGCACGCGAAAAAGGCTGGTTCGGCACGCAAAGGATGGGATTGCGCGCAAATGAAGGAATTGCGCGCCCACGGTAGGGCTGCGTGCGCAAAGGAAGGATTGCGAAAACATGGCCGGCCTACGCACAAATGAAGAAATTGCACGCAAGGGGCAGACCCCAAAGGGGATGGACTTTAGTCTAAGCCAGGGGGATCTCGCACAAAGGATGGATCCCAGGGCGACTTGGCGGAGAAAAGAACCATAACTCAAGACCGTTTTGCACGCGCTATTACGCACATGGGAGTCGATTCAAATTCTGCCCCCTTCCCATCATGTGCGCGGGGGAAGCTGAATTGTGCGCATAAGAGTCGCTTCCAACTCCTCAACCCCCAAACCGTTCAGGGTCACCTGCTATTTATAGGTGACCTCCGGCGCGGAATCCAGGAGGCGCGTGAAATTATTCCTGCCGAGTGCAGCCGGTGTGCAAAAACTCGTCGCGCAGACCCAGGGCGCGCAATGATTGCGCGCCTCATCTGCTCAATTTCGCGACTCCCGATGATTCTTCACATGCAGAACAATTTTTCGCATGGATCCTCCTTTATTTCCTGCACCACATCCCGGGCCTCTGGATCGGGCCTCTGATTCCGAATATGACTTCCCTTTGTCATTTTGATACTTCCTCTGGGAGTTACGGTCTTTTTTCGACGTCAACAATAACTTTGTTTTAATTCCCATAAAATTCAAAACAGAAATGAAATTAGCGTTCATACGTACGTACGGCTTACTGTCCCCATGAACGGTGCATTTTGTTTCTTATCTCTAAATGTTTTGTACTATTATAAATACATATATATAATAGATATATAATATATATGTTATCTAAATCACATATATCATTCTGGAGATAATGGACCTTTGGCCACATGGAAAAATTGTAATTATAAAAGGTTCATTTTTTACTCAAGTTCCGAATATCAATAAAATATCCAATATGAACTCAAATAATTAACTAATTGTTATATCAAGGTAATAAGTGATATAAAAGGAATAATAAACGTTAAGAATGTCCTTAATAAAGTATAAATTAACTTAATTGTATTATTCTAGAAAAACAAGGAACATACAAGACAAGTCAAACTTGAGATAAGGGGTTTCTTATCTCACTTTTAATTCTGTGATATTTCCATTGTTTGCCACTAATTTTTTGCATGTGGTGTATTTTGTACTTACATTTGATATATATTATCATGATTTTCTTTATATTCATGGTATTATGTGATTCATTTGGTGGTTATTAACTTTTTTCATACGACTTGATTGATTACAACATGGTAAGGGGTTTTCATATCACTTCTTCTTCCATAGAGATTCATGCTATATTGCCACTATTTCCTTTTATGTGGTGTATTTACTTCACATGATTGTATTATTTGTGTAATATTATTTAATTTATGGGTATTTACATCTTCATTATATGATACTTCTTTCTTGGGGTGTATGTTTCTTAAGTTACCAAATCGGTAAGGGAATTTCAAATTTCAATTTCCACTCATTGGGCTTTACGAATACTTCATTGATTATTTTACTCCATGATTATGTGTGGAATCAATATGTATTATTTGTATAGTAATTTACACTCCAATTTCTATTGATATACTTTTGACACACATAATCACTCCATTTATAAATTCTCAAGACACCAATATGAAAGTGATAAGAGTAATTTTAACTCAACCTTCATTGATTGAGTTAACAATCAATTTCATTGGTGTTGTTTTTACAAAAATATGTTTTAATTTTCTCTGTTTGTTTTACCCTGAATATCCAATCATATCGAGTGTATTTATATTTTTCACAGATAAATATATCAATGATTTATCCTTTACCGAAAGATACAGTCTTTATAAGGGATTTCATCTCAACTTACATTCCATTGAGTCTTATTTGTGGATGTTCACCAACTCACTTTTATTTTTTATATATAATGTACATCGACATAGTATATCATGAATCCCTATATTCTCAGGATAATAAATTTTTTTGATTACCTCAATTAATTGTATTCAAACGCCTCTCATTTGGTTGGAAACTCTAACTACAATACGATTTTAAATTTTTTTAAAATTTATTTTTCTAAATCATTTTCATTAATGCCCATGTTTTAAAAAATGGTTTTATGTTTTTATTTATATGTTCATTAATGATTAAAATTGAAATTAATTTTAAAATATTCAAATTGGTATGGGACTCTTTGAATAAAAAATCTATTTAAAACAACTTCTTGACAAATAGTGAGACATTTAATTTTTTTTATAAAAAAGTGATATTTATCTGAAAGATTTTTACTGATCATCTTCAACTATGTCAAAATCCATTCCAATGTATTATTTTTGATCAAGTTTGATATATTACGATACCAATATTCCATACATAATTGAAGGTTTCGTGATATGTTTGACTATGGATGTGTTATTATTATACTATTAGTGGTTTATGGATAATGTATTGAAATTTCATATAATAGTGTAAAGACCCAGAAATTCCATGTAATTTTTTTAATATATGGAAATTTTACATGTCCTCAAAAATTGACAGTGTGTGATTCTGTTGCCCGGTGTGCTCGGAATGAATTTCTGAACTTTTTGTTGGTACGTTCAGTAAATTTACGAGCAGGTTTTTGTAAATTATGAACCGGTTCTAGAAATTGAAATCTGAGGGCACCGTTGAACTCGTAGCACTTGTATTTTCTTAAGGGGACCTTCTCCTCGACTGTAGTGGGTTGATAGTGAATGATAGTTTTTGCGGTTTTTTGTGAAATAAAAAATAAAATAAAATTAACTTTTATTTTATTTCTAGTAAAAATCTCTACATGGGTTATGAATGTGTGGATAACCCGAACTAAAACCTCCATTTTTTAATTCAAATCGAGGTGGTGGGGACCCCCCAAACCCCTCATAATGGGGGGAGGAAACCTCTCAAATCCATCAATTAATTTTATGTGTCATCATAAAATTAAATGTTAAGTTAATTAATTTTGTGTCGGCTATTTATTTTCTTTTCAATGGAATTGGGGAAGGATTGGAAAAAAGGGAATTGGGAGAGAGCGTGGGGGATTATTCTCTCTATCCAAGATTGTGTTCTCTAATAAATAACGTGGTCCCCAACAAAGAATGCTTAGGCCGACGAGGAACATCTTCAATGACAAAAAACCGATGATCGAGGAAACGTCAACGTCACTGACGTCCGTCTATCCCCAACGACATAGTCTCCTTCCTTGCAGCCTCCATCAACAAATCTTCGAGGTAGGGGTTTATTTATAGTGATTATCAAATCCCATGTTCTTCCCTTCAAAACTAAGAACGCAGATCAACTCTCATAAACTAGTTGATCTGAAGATGATTTCTTTTTCAGGGTTGGGAATAGTGATTGAGGAAGGTTGTGGGGATTGATGTTTTTAAATATCATCCACAAACATTAT
This sequence comes from Viscum album, assembly GCA_963277665.1. Taxonomy (NCBI): domain Eukaryota; kingdom Viridiplantae; phylum Streptophyta; class Magnoliopsida; order Santalales; family Viscaceae; genus Viscum; species Viscum album. The sequence continues at coordinate 598,728,083 of OY728123.1, forward strand.
TGATTAATGATTTTTTTTGAGCATCTTGCTACCTCCCTAACGCAGAGGGTGCGGGCCAAAAAAACAAGGCCCGACCCCGCCGACGTACTATTTTTATTGGTGAGTTCTTCGCGATGGTTACGTCGACTCTTGTCATCGTTTGACACCGGTGGAACATGAGAAACGCGATGAAGGTGATGAAAGAAGGGTGGATGGGAAATCCAACTTCCATAAAAGGCCTGGAACTGCATGGCTGACCTCAGCGGACCACCATCCAGTAGCTACGCCGCATAGCAGCCCCACCGCGCCGCCCCGCCGCTCTACCGCCACATGGATCTGTAGCCCCGCGGCCCCGCGGCCTTGCTGCCCCTCAGCACCATAGCCCTATTGCCCCACCGTGCCGCCCTGCAGCTCCACAGCCCTGCTGGGCCAGACCACACTGTCGGGCCGGGCCCGACCTAGTGGGTCGGGCCAGGTCGACCTAATCCGGGTCGGGCTAGGATAGGTCGGGTCAGGAGGGTCCGACCAGCTCAGACCGGACCCAGACCCACTACGACCCATTTACTCTCTTTTGGTCATAACATTGGCACTAGATGTCTATTTGAAGAACGTTCAATGGGGCTACAATCCTTGGTGTGAGATAGTACCTTGAGTATACCCCACTAGAGTTTTGGGTAATGTCGGAGTACGGTCAAGTTGGATCGATCATGAATCCAACTAGGCCCTTGGGACAAAAAGGCTAATAACTTACAGACCAGGCGTCTGATTGACGCGTCTTCTATTACATTGAGACCCCAATGATGTGGAAGTTCATTGAGATACTTCTTCGTGGGACTTATTGGATGTTAGTGTATCGACCAGTAGCTTGATGAGTGGACCCTTACCGAGATGAGTAATCCTAGTGCGGAAACCCAGTAGTTGGCTGCGACGTGAAGAATGGAGAGTGATGCTGTATGGATCAGCACCGAGCGATCCTATGTGGGTCAGCACCTAGCGATCCTGTGTGGGTCAGCACCTAGTGATCCTATGTGGGTCAGCACTGAGGGATCTTTTTTGGGTCAGCACATAGCAGTCTTGTTTGGGAAAGAACCTAGTGATCCTCTCTGGTTCAGCATCGAGGTATCCTCTATGGGTCATCACCTAGCGATCCTGTGTGGATTAGAACCTAGTGATCCTATGTGAGTCAGCACCTAGCGATCCTATGTGGGTCAGCACCGAGCGATCCTGTGTGGGTTAGCACCGAGTGAACATGTGTCAGTCAGCCTCTTAACTGATTAAGATGATCCAGTAGTTACATTTAATCATCTCTACTTCTGTAGATATGTTATACATGGTGTCAGGTGAGTCTGTACCTATGTGGTACATACCTTCACGGTATTCCTTATTTATTGAAACGGTTTTGCTTTGAGATTTTTAGTTTGGTCATGTGTTTCCTCATGATTGTGATGCATATACTTGAAATCATAGGTATATTCACTTGAATACACCTAAGTAGGGTTGACAGATGGATTCATGGTTTGTGGTTTATCCTTTGTGGATTTTGTGAGACCTTAAGGGTCTCAGGGTACCAACTGAGTATCGTTATAATAACCCCTACACGGGCTATGCCCACCCTGTTGTGTTTTTGTGTAGATGACGAACATTGCTGACTGAGGAAGAGAGTACCAGGACTGGAGGTAACTTGGAGGTGGGTGTTAGATGAGGTGAACTGCAGAGACGTCCGTTTGTGAGCTATATATACCCTTCAGGTAGGATTCGTGGTGGACGATCCAGGAGCTGCTTTTCACCTATCATCTATCTTGTACTTTTAGTTTCTTGTACCTTCCAATTAGGTTTGTATTCTAGCACCTTTTACTTATTTTACTAACTGTTTTTACTATTTAGTTTACATGAGTTCGTATCTTGTTTTTTTCTTGGTTGCATGTGCTTATAGGTTATAACGGCAATGCCTTCCCAGTTTTAGGGAATACACTTTCAGTTCTAGTCGCTAGCCCCTATCCTATGGAAGGCAGGCTTGGGGTAGTCACAGAACGGACCCCAAGGGATGAGTCCTGAAAAATTGATATTAGAGGAGTCGGTTCTACTGTAGAACATAAAAATCTGATCATTCTAAATGCAATAGTGTTAAGTGTATTGAGTGTGGTAATCAGTTTAGGGAATCTAGTGTTTGTCTAGCGGCAGACGTATCCATACACCAGGACCCTGACATCTGATTTTTGACTCAGTCCAAAAAAACACTGATTGTTTGTGTGTTTTGAAGAGTTTTCTTTTTGATCTCTTTGAGTTATCTCACCAGGTATAACATTTTGACCATGGAACACCTGTTTCTTTTCAGTATTCCTCCACGAAAACATTCATCTAGGGTTCTAAGAGTAGTACACAGTGATATCTCACCGAGCGATGAGGCCTCGATATAGTGCCCTCTTCCAGTAGAGGCACCAGCGGAGGCACTGACAGTACAATTACCTGCCAGGCCACCAATGCCACCAGCCCGAGCAGTAGAGAGTGCATGCCACTTGATCACGTAGCATGAGTTCCAGCGCCAGAGGCTATGTAGTTTTAGGGGAGAGATGGACCCACATGCGGCTAAGGATTGGCTAGAGGCCATGGTGAGAGTCCTCTGGCTGGTAGGTACACCAGCTGATCTCATGGTGTTCCCTGTAACCATTGTACTACAGGAAGAAATATGAAGATGGAATAACATGATGTTATAGGTTCATGATGAGGTGATGCATCTCTGGGAAGACATAGTGAGCATGTTTCAGGAAGAGTTTTTTCCAGCGACCCCTCGCTCAGTGCGCATACACGAGTTTCTTTATCTACAGCAGGGCAGTATGACTGTGGCTCAGTACCTAGCGATGTTCACTGACCTTTCATGCTACTCAAATGATATGGTTTGGGACACATTTTTTAGGTCCTGGAGCATTGAGTAGGGACTCAGGTGGGTGATCAGGGCTTTGATGATCTCACTCAGCATTCCGACTCAGTTGGGGGTGCTAGAGGGAGCCCTCTTAGGGTAGTTTTTTTTTCTATGTAGTCCCCAGCAGTGAGACCCACATCTAGGAGTCACGTAGCAAAGTCTTCTGTAGCTGGAAGCAGACAGATGTCACAATGGTCCAAGAGGGCCAGACATATTGGCGGTAGACCTCATGACCTGGGATTTGTTGTGTGTGGTACTGGAGACAAAGCCAGTCATATGAGGAATGAGCAGTGTTACGCATGTGGCAGGAATTGTCACATGGATCGTGATTGTCCGACCCACCATACGGATGATCAGAAGATGGTTGAAGGACCGCCCAGGTAGAGACAGATATTTGACCGAGGAGGTCCACAGGGAGCAGGCAGACATGGCAGAAGAGCTGGACGTACATCTGGTGATGGGCAATGATTCGAGATGTTACCGCCACCACCACTAGGAGGTCCACTCTGACAGCAGGGAGTAGGTGGAAAGGATAGAGCTCAGCTCCAGGTAGCTGAGGCCTTAGATCACAGCGCTTCATATATGATATGAGGTACGATCTGTGTATATTCCACCTTAGCTACAGTACTAATAGGCATTGGTTCCAGAAATTCATTTATATCCACTACCCTCGTTTGGAGATCATATATTCTAGATGGAGCTATTGGCTCAATCCTTATGGCTAGAGACTCATACAAGAATGGATTCAACAATTATGCACTAGTTTCGGTAGTTTGATCTTACTGTAGGAGGCGAGAGCATTGGATGGGATCTCCTAGTAGCAACGTCAAGGCCTTACGATGTAATCTTGGGTATGCACTGGTTATCTACATTACATTCACAAATTCACTTTATTAGGCGCCACATGCGGTTTTTCACACAGATGGGACCAGGTTTACCTTCACCAGTGAGAAGGGAGCCTTTGCAGCATAGGATTGACTAGCTTGGAGGAGAGTTCATCCTATCACTCATTAGTTGGCTATCCTTACCCTCGGAATAGTTGATTTGGAGAGTCCGAGTTATCCTATAGTGGTGGACTAGTACATGGATGCCTTCCCTGATGATGTTTCGAGTCTACCTTCTCACAGAGAGGTGGAATTTTATATTTACATGTACCCTGGGATGACACCTATTTCAACACCAGCATATCGGATGGCTCCCGTGAAGCTTTGTTAGCTATGCATACAACTGGAGGACTTACAGGGGAAATGGTTCATTCGGCCCAGCATTTCTCCTTGGATAACCCCAATTTTGTTCTCCAATAATGCAGATGGGAGCTTGAGACCCTATGTCGACTATCAATGCCTGAACCAGGTGACCATGAAGAACAAGTACCCACTTCTAAGGATTGGCATCCTCTTTGATCAGCTGAAAGGATCATATTGGTTCTTGAAGACAGACCATAGACCAGGCTATCACCAACTCAGAGTAAGATATGGGGATGTGCAGAAAACGGCTTTAATATGTCAGTACGTCCATTACGAGTTCTTGGTCATGCCATTCGGCATAACCAATTATCCAGCAGTGTTCATGGGTCCCATGAATAGGACCTTTCAGCCATACCATGAAGGCTTTGTAGTAGTCATTATTGTTGACATTCATATCAACTAGACTACTGTGGAGGGGAATACCAATCCTTTTCAGGTAGAACTGGACACACTCTGAGAGAACCAGCTTTATGGTATGCTCTCAAAGTGCCATTTCTGGATCTGAGATGTTCACTATCATGTAAATTTCATATCAGAGGCTAGAGTTGCAGTAGATCCAGTGAAGATTGAGGCGGTACTTGATTTGGAGCCACCCAAGAGTGTGACAGAGGTACAAAGATTCATGGGTTTGACTGGATACTACAGGTGATTCGTGCTAGATTTCTCCAGAGTTGAAGCACCACTATCAGCGTTGACAAAGAAGGGGAAACCCTTCGTTTGTTTGGAGATATTCCATCAGTGTTTTTAGGTGCTGAGGCAGAGGTAGAGTAGTGCTCCCATCTTGAGGCTTCTAGAGGAGGGATTATGGTACATAGTCTACTACGACTCATCAGGGACTGGGCTCTGACGTGTCCTGATGCAGGAGTGAGCAATGATCGAAAATGGTTCACAAAATATGAGATAATATGAGAACATTTATTCTATCCATGACCTAGAGTTAGCGGCAGTGGTCATCTCCATGAGGATGTGGTGACATTACTTGATGGGAGATCATTTTAGAGTGTACTCTGATCACCAGAGTCTCAGGTATATATTCTCTCATAAGGACCTAAACCTGAGATAGCGATGTTGGCTTGTTTTCCTTGAGGACTATGACATAGAGATAGTCTATACACCTGGAAAGGGGAACATTGTAGCAGATACACTCAGTAGAAGATCTTGTGTACAACTGCAAGGTGGGATGGCGTAGCAGCTTTCCGCTTTGCAGATATCCATTGTGGATCAAGATGGAACAACTTTTCTTTAGTATCTTATAGTCACTACCTCACATCATCAGCTAGTCAGGGAAGCGTAGAGTGGGGATGCTGACTCTGAGGCTTGAAATGTTCTAATATCCATAGGGAAGGCACCTGATGGATTTTCTGAAGGTGGGGAGCATGTCTTCTTCTTTATAGAATGTACCATGGTACCAGTGTTTGTAACGCCCCCACCCCAGCTACCCAGAGTCGGTGCATTACTTCGTAACATTGGCATGATCACAAAAGATCAAGTCTCGAAAGACCGATTAGTTTAGTAGCCTTGGAAACACTAGATACATTCATAAGTCTTACATTACATCATAAAGTGAAAAAATAATAACAAAGTCCTCATAGTCCACACTCAAATCCTATTCTGTCTACCCCTACAGGTCATTCATAAAATACTTCTTCACATCCTGGAAAATATTAAAACATTGAAAGGGGAGAGCTCAGATTCTCTGTAAGGATAACAATATAGCGGAAGCTTTCATCAATAAACATAAACATTTAAGGAAATTTATAACTAAAACAAAAGCCTTTTAAACATGAACTTCATCATAATATGGAGAAAGTAAAATGAGATAATTCCATTTACTTATTCACATGGATATTCTACTGGGCGAATAATCACATGCAATATCAATAACCACTTTCATAATGATGGAATGCATAATGCCAGACTATCATAACCACGTAGCCAAGGCCTCGTGCCAAGACCACAAATAAGATTTTGTCAAGGCCTCATGCCAAGACACTAGTTTGTCTCATGAGACCTGCCGATGCATCGAGGAGCTATAGTGGGCTCCACCCGTCACTTATTAAGTCCAATGCATTTCTCATATGAATAGGTTTAAACATATCATAAACCATAACATAATCGTATCACATAAAACATGCATAAAGGAAACATAAAATTTCCACATTTCAATCACAATATATCAATACAACACATTGATATAATAAAAACCTTATCAAAACCATTTTCAATACCAAAATGAATGAAAATTAAAACTTGGTATTTATTTTTTCATTTTTAAAAAAACTATGGCTTATAAAGGAAGCCGAAACTCAAATAATGGTTACGGTGGCAGAGAAGTCGTTGTCACCGCATACGTACAGCAAGAAAAACATTCCTTTTTTTTCATTTAGTAAAACGCTTCGTATAAAAATATTCCTTTTGAATAAACATAAATGTCAAAGGGGTTTATACACCGTATAAATGAAAGTTTTGTATAAAACCAAATATGCCTCAATGAAAGGAGATTGAGACGAAGTCCCTTACAAAGATCATTTTTTAAATAAAATAGATCTATTATGTGTATTTACTATAAGTACACATAAATAAAGTACAAATACAAGATAGAACATAATAATATCATGACATAATTTCAAAATAGGAGATTAACCCAAAGAATGGAAATTGGGTTAAGAAATTCCCTTACCTTGTGTCCGACTTGATTCAACCATTCATTAACCTCATGAATAATAAACTAGAGTTAACATCTCCCATTTTCAATTTAATTATCCTTTTTATATCACTTATTACAATGTTATGAACATTATGTAATTATTTAAGTTAATAACGGTCGTTTTCTCGATTTTTGGTACTTGAGTCAACAATAAACTTCTTATAATTACAAGTTGTTTATGTGGTAGAATATCCATTATCTCCAGATTTATAATCATGATTTAGATGTCATATATATCATATATATCCAGTATATACATTCATTCATAATATTACGTAACATTTAGAGGTAAGAAATGAAATGCACCGTTCATGGAGACGGTAAGCCGTACGTACGCATGAACGCTACTTTCATTTCTATTTCATATTTAATGGAATGAAATCATAATTATATAAATGTATAATATAGTTCCAGTATAATATCATATATAATATCATTTACTCCCTCCTTTATACATCCCACATATGGCATTAACGATTCACATCACTTTGAGGGGGCGGTAGTCCACACTTCCTAAAAAGAAATTATCGTGTTTACCCATAATGGAAATCATAAATTATGACATAAATGAGAAATACAGAAGCATAAGGAAAACATAAACATATAATATATCATATATAAATATAGTTACATTTTAATGGCCACCTTTTAAGGTGTTATATGATTGTTGAACAATCATCATTTCGTGAGGCAGAAATTCGCCATCCACAGAAATAGTATGTTATTTAACCATTAGATGTAGGTGTATGTAATTGTATCTCAAATACATCTTATAACAACATCATAGTATATTTAGGATACTGGTTTTGTTACAAAATAAATGAATAAAAAAATTTTACGGGGTTGGAGAAGAAAAATAAAACAAAACAACATTAGAGAAGACATTACCTTAAAATCGGGTAACTCTTTTTGATTTCATCCAAAGGCTTCCTTGGGAAGATTTATGCCCAAATTGAGGCTTCTAGGAGTAATAGGGGGATGTTGGGAGAGTATTTGGGCAGATGTTGGCCGAGCCAAATGGCTTGAAAGTGTGAATGAGATGGTAGAGGTGGGGGCCTTTTATAAGTGGAGAGGAGGGGCACTCTTGGAAAGTAAAGAAAAGTCAATTTATTATAAAATGAGTTTCGGATTTTTATAGGTCCCGCACTTATATAATTAGAGGATAAGGTGATAAAGGTTCGAAATCTACTCATCCAATAGGTTTTTGACAAGTTTATGCCCATGATTTTAAATCTTTTCATTTTATTTAAATCATTAATTAATGAGGTAATCGTTGCATCATCATGGTGTCATAAATAATTTAATTTATTTAATGTCTAAAAATTATAAAAAAAACTACTATGATGTAGGAAATGTTTTTATATTTCCAATGACTATTTATAGTCAAAAATATGACTTCTATAACCCCATTTAAAAATTGTTTTAGTAAAACATTTCATGTTTGTGTCATTTTTTTTACTTTAACATTAAATAAAAGGTATTTATGTCATTTTCCAACTAAAGTGGCTCCATGGGGTCCCCAAGTTGACCCGTGGATTTTCTTGGTCAGCCATGGCACATCCAATGAGGGTAGGACATGTGTCAAGCTCATCTCATATTATTAAAACATTATTTTTACCTTAAACTACACTAATTACCTATAATCGCGATTAAGAACTTAAAAGTTACTATTCACCAAAAAATTATTTTAATCTCATTGAACCACATTTTACTTCTTAATGAAAACCATGTATGTAGGCTTTTTGAAATTCAAAACACATAAGTGGTAAAATTTTATTTAAATGAAAAATTAGTTTTTATAAAAACCACTTAGTGGTTTCACTATTCATCAAAAATTGATGTTTTTCAGAAAAATCCCAAAAAATTCACCCTAAGATATATTTGATATTCCAATTTCAAAAATGATGCCTATTTTACAAAATTCCAAACATATATGTTGCATTAATTAATTTTATAATTATTTCCCGCTGTCACAACAAATAGCGTGCTTTTAAGAAACAATTTATATCAAAAGATTGACAATTGTTCATGCCCAATTTCAATGTTAAATTAATTCTAATGAACACCATTGGATAAAATGGTAAAAATATATTCTAATTATACTTTAAAACCACTAAATAGTATAATTTATCTGAATAAAGTATTTTGATTAAAAAGGTTGTTTTAAGTATTTTTCATTATTCATAAAAAATTTGGAAGTTCTCAGAATGTTACAAAAAATTCAACTTAGGATAATTTTGATTTTAAGAATTCAAAAATTAAGTCCATTTTGAAATATAAAATTTCTATAAATTTAAAAAGTGGTTATTACTATTCATAATGGCTACTTTTATTAGTTGCGTTGTGTTAGAACTCGAATTTGCGTACAACGCAAGCTATTTCATTATTGAATGAGAAGTGTATCATGGAAGCTCGGGGTGTTACAGTGTTAGTTCAGGAGGATGTGTTGAGGTAGTTCCACACTACCCCTCTATAGGTACATCCAAGAGTGGATAATATGTACCAGGATCTTCGACGATAACATTGGTGGCTGGGAATTAAGAAAGAAGAAGTAGAGTTTATCTCTCGGGGCCTCAATTGTCTACAGGTGAAGGTGGAGCATCAGGTACCATAAGGATCAGTTCATCCTTTAGAGGTATCAGAGTGGAAGTGGGATGGGATATCCATGGACTTCGTGACAGGACTTCCATGTACATCAAGAGGTCATGATTCTATCTTGGTGATCATCGACTGACTCCCCAAGTCATCCGACTACCTACTGATCAGCGAGTAGGATTCATTAGATTTATTCGGATTTCTCTAGGTGAAGGACATTGTGTGGCTACATGGATTACCCTCAACGATTGTCCTTGATTGTGATACATGTTTCACTTCCCAGCTATAAAAGGGGTTGTAGGAGGCACTCAGGACAGAGCTTCATTTGAGTACCTCTTTCCATCCTCTAACAGATGTCCAGAATGAAAAGACCATTCAGACTCTCAAGGACATGTTACGTTCTTGCGTCCTCGACATCGGTCGTAGCTCAGAGTATCACTTGCCTTTGGTGGAGTTTACATACAACAACAGCTATCCCACCACCACTAGGATGACACACTTTGAGGAGTTGTACGGGGGATGTTACAGATCACCTTCGTGCTAGAATGACCCAGGGGGGTCAGCACTACTGGGACCATAGATGATACAGGCTACCATCGAGAATGTGTAGATCATCCAGAAGTAGATTAAGAATTCACAGAGCAAGAAGAAGACTTATGCCGACAGAAAACGGAGACCTCTAGAGTTAGAGGATGGTGGCCATGTATTTTTACGGGTCTCACCTATATAAGGTTTTCCAAGATTTTTCCTAGGCGGCATGTTATCTATGAGGTTCATCGGTACCTTTATAGACCTCAGAAGATTTGGAGAGGTGGATTACCACTTAGATATTCAACCTCTATTTCACCGTGTTCATGACGTCGTCCACGTATCCCAACTGAGGAGATATGTGCACAACCATTCTCACATCAACGACCACGGTGAGCTGGATGTCGTTGATGGGGCAAAATTTATAGAGGTTCCAGTAGAGGCTGATGATCCACATGAGCGGGTCCTTCGTGGGTGGTAAATTCCTTTGGTGCACATTTACTGGCATCGCGGGAACCTCTAGAAGAGAACATGGTAGCGGGAGGCTCAGATACGTTCTCAGTACCACCACTTTTTACCTAGTTTTTGATGTGGCTTACGAGGACATAAAACCCTAAGGTGTGGAAAATGTAAAGACCTGGAAATTCCATGAAATTTTTTTATTATATAGGAATTTTACGAGTTCATGAAAATTAATGGCGCGTGATTCTAAGGACCGGTGTGACTAGAATGAGTTTCTGAACTTTTTTGGTTATGTTCAGAAAACGTGCAAGTGGGTTTTTGTAACATTTGAACTGGTGCTCAGAATTGAAATCTGCAGGCACTATTGAACTCGTAGTGCCGATATTCACATAAGAGGTCCTTCACCCCGACCATAGTGGGTCGAGAGTAAAAGATAGAATTTGGGTTTTTTCGTGGAAATGAAATATAAAATAAAATAAACATTTATTTTATTTTTAGTAAACCTATCTACATTGGTTATGGAGGTGGGGACCACCTAAACTAAAACCTCCATTTTTTAATTCAATTCATGGTTGTGGGGACCACCCGAACCACTCATAATGGGGGGAGGAAACCTCTCAACTCCCTCAATTAATAATATGTGTCTACATAAAATTAAATGTTATGATACCAATTAAATTTATGTGCCAACATAAATTTAAATGTTAAGTTAATTAATTTTGTTTTGGATATTTTTTTTATTTTGGTGGAATTAGTGAATGATTGGCCAAAAGGGAATTGGGAGTTATCTTGGAGGATTATTCTCTCCAATGAAGAACTTGTTCCCCAATGAAGAACATGCTCACCAAGGAAGAATGCTCACACAGACGAGTAACATCTTCAACGACAATTAACCAACAATTGAGGAAACACCGACGTCGCCGACGTACATCTAACCCAACAACATCGTCTCATTCATTGCAGCCTCTGTCATAAAATCTATGAGGTATGGGTTTATTTATGAGTGATTATCACTTCCCATGTTCTTCCATTCTAAACAAAGAACACCAAACAACTCTCATAAACTAGTTGACCCGCGAACGGTTTCTTTTGCGGGATTGAGAGCAGTGATTGATGAAGGTTGTGGGGATTAATGTTTTTAAATATCTTTTATACACATTCATGATTCATGATTTTATTGAGCTGATTTATACTACCCTAACATAGAGGGTGTGGGAAAAACAACCATGGCCCGACCCCTCTATCGTTCTTTTTTATTAGTGTGTTCATTGTGACGGTGACGACGACTGGTGTCAGTGTTCGACACCAGAGGAACTCAAGAACCGTAATGAAGGAGATGAAGTAAGTGTAGTTGGGCATGCTTCCCACTGGTGAAGGCCCACCGCTGCATAGCCGACCCCTACGGACAACCGCCCAGCAGCCGTGCCACGCCGTCCTGCGGCCTCCGCGCCCCACCGCTATTCCAGGCCGGCCCTCCCAGTGCCGCCCAGCTGGGCCACCCGGCGCGGGATGGACCCAGCGGGTCAGGCTGGGTCGACCCAAACCAGGTTGGGCCAGGTCGGTCCGACCAGGTCGGACCGGACCCTATCCCACTATGACCCGTTAATGCTTTTTTGGACATAACATTGGTACCAGACGTCCGTTTGACAAATCGACAGTGGCATTGGAAACCTTGGAGGGATATGGTCTCTTGAGTATACCCCATGGGAATTTTGGTTAATTTTGGAATATGTTCAGGTTGGATCGAGCACGAATCCAACTGGGCCCCCAGGAGAAAAATGCTAATAAATTACATATCGACCGTCCGATTGACACGTCGTATGTTACGTTGAGACCAATATGACTTGGAGGTCCTTTGAGGTACTTCTTCATGGGAAATTCTGGCAGTTGGAGTATCGACCAGTAGCATTAGGAGTGGACCCTCCCGGAGACAAGTAAGACTAGTGAAAAAATCCAGTAGTTGGATGTGACTTTATGAATGAAGAGTGATACTATTTTGGTCAACATCGAGTGATCCAGTGCGGGTCATCACCTAGAGATCCAATGTGGGTCAGAACCTAGTGATTCTATGTTGGTCAGCACCGAGAGATCTTGTTGGGGTCATTACCTAGCATTCATTTGTGGCTCATCACCTAGCAATCCTATGCAGGTCAGCACCAAGAAATCTTGTGTGGGTCAGCACCGAGAGATCATGTGTGGGTCAGAACCTAGCGATCCAGTGTGGGTCATCACCTAGAGATCATGTGTGGGTTAGCAGCTAGCTATCCTATGTGGGTCACCACCGAGTGACCCTATGTGGGTCAGCACTGAGTGATCCTGTGTGGGTCACCTCTTAACAGATTAATATTATTTAGAAGTAACATCTAATCATCTCTACTACTGTACATAAGTTATACTTGTTGTGATATGGTTCTGTACCTCTGTGGTACTTACCTTCGTGGTATTCCTTCTTTTGTGGAACTTTTGATCTTTGGGCTTTTGGGTTGGACCCTGTGTTTCCTCATGATTGAGATGGGTATACTTGATAACTTAGGTATATGTTTGGGAATATACCTAAGTAGGGTTGACAGTTGGATTTATGCATTGTGGTTTATCTTTTTTGGATTTTCTGAGACCTTGAGGGTCTCATGATCCCTAATGAGTATCATTATACTAACCCCTGCACGGGCTATGCCAGCACCCTATAGTTTTTTGGGGCAGACGACAGACATCACTGACTGAGGAAGAGAGTACCAAGACTATTGGTAGCTCGAAGGTGGATGTTAGATGAGGCAAATTACATATACGACCATTCATGAGTTGTACATACCCTTTATATAGGATTCATGGTGGACGATCCAAGAGCTTCCTTTCACCTATCTGCCATCTTGTACATTCATTTCCTTGTAATTTCTAGTTGGGATTGTATTCTGGCACCTTTTACTTACTATACTCACTCTATTTACTTTTCAGTTTACTTGATTTGGTATCTTGTGGTGTGCTTGGTTCCAGGTACTTATAGGTTATAAAGGAAATTAATTACTTGTTTTAGGGAATACGACTTCGGTACGAGTCTCCAGCCCCTAGCCTATGAAAGGTGGGCTTCAGGTAGTTACGGTTGGAGTCTCAGGGGACGGGTTGTGACAACTAGTTTTAATATGAATGTTTATGTTACGTTTAAACCTTTTCATTTGAGGAATGCGTTGGATATAGTAAGTTATGGGTAATGCCCTCTATAGCTCCTTGATGCATCTTTTGGACTCATGAGACAAACTAGTGTCTTGGCACAAGGCCTTGACAAAATCATTTTTGTAGTCTTGGAACAAGGCCTTGAATAAGTGGTTATGAAGTCTGGAATTATACATTCCATCATTATGAAAGAGTCTATTGATATTACATGTGATTATTTGACTAGTTGAATAACATTGTGAATACGTAAATGGAATTTTTTGATTTTATCTTTTCCATATTATGTTGAAGGTTATGTTTAAAAGGTTTTTGCTTTAGTCTTATAAATTTCCATAAATATTTATGCTTATTTATGAATGTTTCCACTATATTGTAATCCTTACTGAGCATCTGATCTCATCAATCTCTATGTTTTATTTATCCCAATATGTGAAGACAAATTTTACGGTTGAACTATAGGGATTGACTAAGGATATAATTGTGTTTATAAAGGGTACTAAATGTAGTTGAGGTTTTTATTTCAAGATGTAATGTAAAACTTATGAGTGTATCTTGTATTTACAAGGATACTAAACTTATCGGTCATTCAGGACATGATTCCATGTATCAAGACAATGGTTTTTAATAATGCACCGACTCTGGGTAACTGGGGTCAGAGCATTACCGTGGTATTAGATGAAGTTTATTTCAAACCATAGTGGCTAGATTAAAATAAACTCTGATTTGGAAACCCAGCACTATGATTGAAATTAAGGATTAGTATTGAAGAACATCGGGAAAATTTGGAAATGTAAATATTATTTGGGTTTTCCAAGTAATACATCCTTTTCTGGATACGATTAGATAGAGGCATCTCTAGCAAAGATATACCTAGGATTGAAAACTCTGATAATGAGTTTTGGGCTTTACCCGGGGTATCTTGGTACATGACAACATGCCTTGTTGTACTATTGGTTACTACACTCTCAGGGGATATTCATAGGACAATTTATATTTTCCTTACAATCTGATTTGAATTATTTTAATATAAGATGATAATATATGATCTTGGTTAATACAAAGGTGTTTCATATTAAAAATATGGTGTCATGATATTATCTAAATGATTTTATGACTTTTTTTACTCACACAATGCTTTAGAGATTTAGTCAATGGAATGATTTCATGTAAGTCATAGTAACAATGATCGTCACGTAAAAGGTGGTAACAGTGGTGGAAATGAGACACAAAATGGAATGTTGATAAGCGTAACAGATATCATGTTCATGCTGAATCAGGTTTCCAAAAATATGGCCAACAACATTTATATTTACCTACTCATAGACTTAATGATAAAGAGAAAGGAGATGAATGATAAGAGCTCCAGTAGTGGAGACCATGGAGAAAATAAAGCTCAATTTCCGTCATGCGGGAAATGTGGATGGAGACACCTTGGAAGGTGTCTCAATGGAACAAAGAAGTGCTTTATGTGTGGGAAAGGAAGACGTAAATTAAATAATTGCCGAGGAAAATTGAAGAATAATTTGGAAGAAAATAAAAATGATCATAATTGTCCAATTACAGTCATTTGACATAAATATAAGGGACCTTGGCATTACCTGAGTCAATTCCCTTTTCTATAGGATAAACTCTAAGTCACAAAACAACCTATGTGGAAATAAATGGATGGAGAAATGTTTAATGTATGAGATTACATTGAAATACTATTATCTTGTATTTGTAACCATGTAGTTTGTTATGTGAAAATTCTTTTTGAAGAATAATTTTATTTTTGTTTTGTGGATATAGTTATAAAAAACCCATTTGGGTTTATATGATCCTTTAATTTGAGGCATTTATAGGTTATTAATTTTTGGGATGAAAAAGCGAGGTATGAGATAACATTTGGGGTTAAATAATGTTATGGTTGTTTTGATGAATTTATCTCTTTTTGGGAATGTTATAAAATATTGTTTTTGAAAAAGGACAACACGAAGACTATGTGACAACCTGTCATGTCGGACAAAGATGTGGGAATTAAACCCACAACCACAGTGCGATTGGGATTTATCTCTTACCACAAGACTACGTGTAGTCCCTGGTTAGTGTGACTAATTATTTTAGTTAAATGATTTTATTATGTTGATTTGGGAAATTATGTATTATCAATTGGATATCCATAGTTTAGGAAAATGATTTGGTGATTTAGTGATAAATGTTATTTTGGAAGAAGTTCACACTGTTGGGAACACAATATGACTATGGAAAATAGAATACTATGGGATTTCATTTGAGGAGTAACGGTGGATATTCATTAGTTGTTTTATTGTGGATTTATAGCAATTTGGGTTATTTATGGTAATGATTTACCTATCATAGGGAATCTGTGATTCGGTTAATTGCTTTTAAGTTTTTGACTTTATGATTAGTCAATGTTATTTGGAGATACAATTTAACGTGGAAGACTAAGTTATCAAATTCTACTGATTTTTGGGTTTCAATCTTAGATAGGATTATATTGAAGAATTTTAAGGACAATTTTTCTTTAAAGGGTATTTGTTGATCATTGGGTATTTTTTGTTTAAATTTTAGAGATTAAGAGTAGTATTTCATTCTATAAAGGATTATCCTTTTTGGGGATCATATGATCATGTATTAACCACTTTTGTAATGGTTAATGTTTAATGACAAGGTAAATATATAATTCATCCTTTGTGGATTATGTTATTCTCTAAAAGTTGATTTTAGCGCTTCAGGTGTAACCAAGTCATCTTGGATACTCATTGTTTAGAGAAAACATGTGTTTGGGGTAGAAATTTATTAATGGATGAAAATCTACTTGTAAATTTAGTATATATTCTTATACTATTAGTCAATATCATAATTAAATTCATTAGAATTATGAAAAGGAAATTAAAACAAAATTTTTGATCATTTACTTTTCCTACTGGGTAATCAAAGACCTTTCAACCCATCACAAGTATATGGCTTCTAGATCGTTAACTTTTTTATAATAATATTTTCAATCAATATCAATCAGAACTTGATGATTATTTTTCTCTTCCATATCCGTGTTTTCCTACTTGTAACCCTAGTATGTGTTATTTTCGGTAACCTTTATATTTACCATTCATTATTTTAAAATAGAGGCCGCATTAATCCATTTTCGATGTGGGATTTTGACTAAGATATTTTGAAATGTCAAAACCCCAGTTTTCAATCACGTGCATAAATTGCGAGGAAGAAATTTATTGAAGGAGGGGAGAATGTAACACCCACAAGGATTCATTGTACATTATATCTTTAAAGTAATTCAATAGCTTGCACCTCACACAACACTGGGTTCGGGCGCACGACAACTTACCCAACTAGCCGATCAAAAGTAGTTATGAATAGTATTAACTGAATTTTGAATTTTATATATTCCATGTAATTTTAACATCCATATTATGTGTTTCTTAGACATAATATAAGAACAAATTCATTTTTTCAGATAAAGAAATTAGTTTTTAAAAAATGAAATTTTACCACCATTTATTGGAAAACACATTTTAAATACAATATTTGACACTTTTATATATTCAATTTGACACAATAAAAATCATATTTAGAATAGAAAAATAAAAATTTAGGTTCAATATTTTTTTTGTTTTCTGATAACTTTCATATTTTGGTGAATATTGAAAAATACTAAATGTTAATTGAAAAAAACTTTTTTAATA
Organism: Viscum album; assembly: GCA_963277665.1. Lineage (NCBI taxonomy): Eukaryota > Viridiplantae > Streptophyta > Magnoliopsida > Santalales > Viscaceae > Viscum > Viscum album. The sequence goes on from OY728123.1 coordinate 598,745,390, forward strand.
ATTTTTTTATAGTGATCAATTATACATTTGAACTATTGAGAAGTACAATTATATTTTATTTTTATCATTTAATGCAATTCTAGTCAATGGAATTAATTTCATTTTTAAATTATTCATACACAAGTGCCGATCTTTTTATAGTTATTGTTTCATAAAAAAGTGCTATTTGATTTGACAACGAGATTTAATTTTAAATTAATTAATTCAAAATCAATGTTTTTGAATTTGGTAAAATAGACATCATTTTTGAATTTGGAATATCAACTATAGTTTATTCATAATTCTTGGTATTTTTCTGAAAAACATCAATTTTAGATGAATTGTAAATCCACTTAGTAGTAGTTAAAAATTGACGTTTTCATTTAAATGAAATTTTACCACTTCTGTGAATTGAATTTAAAAAATCCAACATACATGGTAGTTATTAGTAAGTAAAATTTTGTTCAATATGATGAAAATAGTTTTTGGTGAATAGTAACTTTTGACTTTTATTTGCAACGGTTAAAGGGAAATAGGGTAATTTAAGGTAAAAAGAATATTATAATAATACAAAATTATATTAACACTTGTCCTAACCTTACTAGATGATTCGTGGTAGACCATGGTTTTCCATGGGTAAATTATGGGACCCCATGGAGCTATTTATGAGTGATAATGACACATTATTAGAATTTACATAAAGTAAAGACAAAAATGACATTAACAAAAAACTTTTAGTATATCAATTTTTACATGGGGTTATATAAGTCATATTTCCAAATATAAATATTCATTGGAATGAAAGATGATTTATTAAATTATGGTTGTTTTTATAATTTTTAAACATCAGATAAGTTAAATTATTTATGACACAATGACGATGTAGTATACACCAAATTAATAAATTATTTAAATAAATAAGATTATTAATATTAGAAAAATATATGAAACCTATCCAATTCTTATTGGATGATTTTATTTAGAAAATAAGTCATCTTATTTTCTACTTCAATGAGTTTTGGAATTTTTTGAAACCGAAGATAAGATTATAATAAAATAACATTTCTAATCATTCCGAAAGAGCCCCTCCACTCCCTTATAAATGGACACCACTTCTAACTCATCCCTCACACCACTCAAGCTACTAATGTCATCCAGAAAATCCCTAAATAAGCTCTGAAGATCTCTTTATACCACATAGAAGCCTTAAATTTGGAAGAAGTCACTTCCAGAAGTCCTTTTGGTTAAAACCAAAGGGAGTTACACAAATTAAAGGTAATGGTTTCTCTTAACTTCTTTTCTTTTACTTTACATCTCCAACCCCTAAACTATTTTTATTCTTTTCTTTTATGATAACATAAATATCCAAAATATACTAGGATGTTTTTATGAAATGTTTTATAACTACACTAACACATACCTCCATCTAATAGGGAAAGAACACATTGTTTCTGTGGATGGAAAAATAACGTCTCATGAAATGATGATTATTCAATTATCTCTTTCCACCTCTCATAGTGGCCATTAAGATTGAACTTTATTTATATGTGATATATATATATTATTATTATGTTTTCTTTATTATTCTGTATTTTTAATTTATATCATACCCTTACGGTTTCCGTTATGAGTAAACGCGATAATTTCATTTGAGAAAGTGCGGACTACCGCCCACATCAAAGTGATATGACTCATTAATGCCTTATATTGGACATATAAAGAATGAAGTTAATTATAAAATATATTATATTATACTGTAATTATAATATACTTATGTATCAATATGTTTTCATTCCTATAAAATACAAAATATAAATGAAATTTGTGTTAATGTGTACGTACCACTTACCGTCTCCATGAATGGTGCATTTCATTTATTTTCTCCAAATGTTATGTACTATTACAAATATATATATATATATATATACATATATATATATATATATTGGATATATAATATATATATATATATATGATATCTAAATCATTTATATCATTCTGGAGATAATGGACCATTCACCACATGGACAAATTTTAATTATAACAAGTTCATAATTGACTCAAGTTCCGAACATCGATAAAATATCTAATATTATATCAAATAATTAAATAATTTTTACAGAAAGGTAATAAGTGATATAAAAGGAAAAATAAATTTAAAATTTTTTCTTAATCAATTAGTAATTAACATTAGTTTATTATTCAAGAAAACAAGGAACATACAAGACAAGTCGGACTTGAAGTAAGGGGTTTCTTATCTCACATTTAATTCTGTGAGATTTCCACTATTAACCACTTATTTATTGCATGTGGTGTATTATATACTGCCATTTGATATATATTATCATTATTACCTTTATATTCATGGTATTTTTTGATTCACTTGGTTTCATTAATTTTTTTGGGTACGACTCGATCGATTACAACTTGGTAAGGTGTTTTCATCTCACTTCTTATTCCCGTGAGATTCATGCTATATAGCCACTATTTACTTTTTTTTTGTGGTGTATGTACTGACCATTATTGTATTATTTGTGTATTATATTTTAATTTATGGGAATTTAGATTGTCATTGTATGATTCTTCTTACATGGGTGTATGTTTCGTAAGTTACCAAATCGGTAAGGTAATTTCAAATTTCGTTTTCCACTCATTGGGCTTTACACATACATCATTAATTATTTTACTCCATGATTATGTGTGGAATCACTATTTTTTGTTTTTATAGTAATTTAAACTCCTCTTTATCTAGATATAATTTTGATACACATAATCACTCCATTTATAAATTCTCAAGTCATCGAAATGAACTTGACAAGAGTAATTTTAACTCAATCTCCATTCATTGTGTTAAACATCGAATTCATTGGTGTTGTTTTTATAAAAATATGTCTGAATGTCCTATAATTTATTTAAACTTAATATTCAATCATATTGAGTGTATTTATATTTTTCACACATAATTATGTATTTGGTTTATCCTTTACCTAAGGATACAATATTTATAAGAAATTTCATCTCCACTTACATTCCATTGAGTGTTCTTTATTGTTCTTCACCAACACACTTTTGTTTGGTATATATACTATACATTGACATAGTATATCATGAATCCCTTTATTCTCATGATATTATAAATATTTGATTACCTAAATTATTTTTTTTCAAATGTCTCTCATTTGGTTGGGAACTCAAAATAAAATACCATTTTAAATGATATAAAAATTTATTCTTCTAAATATTTCTCATTAATGTCTCTATTTTAAAAATGGTTTTAGAGTTTTTTATATGGACATTAATGTTTTAAAATTGATATTCCCTTTAATATTTTCAATGTGGTTTGGTAAACTTGGATTTAAATGTATTTTTTAAACCTCTTCTTGATAAATAGAGAGACTTTTAAATGTTTTTATAAAATGGGATATTTCCCTCATTGATTTTTACATATCATTTTCTACCATGTCAAAATCCTTTACAAGATATTATTCATGATCAAGGATGATTTATTATGATACAAATCATCTATACTTTATTGAAGGTTTTTTGATATGTTTGACTGTGGTTTTATTATTTTTATACCATTCATGGTTTATGGATTGAGTATTAAAAATTAGTATGCAAGTTTTAATAAGAATGTTTATGTTATGGCGAAACCTTTTAATATGTGGAATGCATTGGACTTAGTAAGTGACAGGTGGAGCTCACTATAGCTCCTCAATGCATTGGTGGGTCTCATGAGACACACTAGATTCTTGGAATAAGGCCTTGCCAAAATCTTATTTGTAGTCTTTGCACAAGGCCTTGACTATGTGGTTATGAAGTTTGGCATAATGCATTCCATCATTATGAAATTGGATATCGATATTGCATGTGATTATATGATTAGTATAATATCCATGTGAATAATTAAATGTATTTTTTTTGATTTTATCTTTTCCATATTATACTAAAGTTTATTTTTAAATAGTGTTTTTTAGTCTTATACATTGCCATAAGTGTTTATGCTTATTTATGAATGTTTCCGCTTTTTTGTTATCCTTATTGAGCATCTAAGCTCACCCCTATCTATGTTTTATTTTCCCCAGGATGTGTAGAATTATTTTATGGTTCACATGAAGCGATTGGATAAGGATATATGTGTGATTAAAAAGGTGATGAAATGTTTATGTTTTTATTTAATGATGATCTGTAAAACATATGAGTGTATCTAGTACTTCAAAGGCTACTAATCTTATCGGTCTTTTGGGTCATGATTCCATGTATGATGCCAATGTTATGTAATAATTCACCGACTTTGGGTAACTGTGGTTAGGGAGAAACAATTATGGAATTCATTATAGGAGGAACTAGGTTCACATGATCTTTTAAGTACTAAATATCACATGCATACCAACAGGGTGTCTGAATAGTCTATTTGGCTGTTAAAGGATATGTGTCGAGATTACATCCTAGACATCAGTGGTTCATTAGAAGAAAATATACATCTAGTTGATATTTCATACAACAATATTCTTAGGGTAAATATTTACGTGGATCCACATCAGTCCATTTACAGTGGTCTGTTCTTTACACCTCTTTTCTAGTGAGAGTTTAGTGACACAACTCTACTGGGTCATCATCAAGTTCAAGAGATTTTAGAGAAGGTCTATCCAATTTGGATTTATAAATATATTGCTCAGTCAACACAGATGTCTCATAATAACAATAACTATAAGCATCTAGTGATTGAGGTGTCACATTAGATATTACTCTGTGATTCTAATAGATTTGGTTGCATCTGATTTAAGATATAGGGAATGTATTCTCATTGATATGTCGGGCCTTTCGATATTGTGGAGAGAGTTGGGTTGTTGGCGTATTGGTTGCTGTTACATTGGAGGTACTAGTAAATTCATGATTTATTCCATGTAAATCATCTATAATGGTTTAATCCCAACATAGATCATTTGTTTCACCCATACAATATTGATCTACTTGTTGATCTGACATTTGAGGAACATCGGACACATATCATTGATGATGGCATGAAGGCTCTACGAGGTCGCTAAGTTCCTCTACTCTTGGTGCTATGAAATTGAATACCTGTACAAGACAAGCCCATGGAGTGTAAAGATAATGTATGTGAACATTAGATATAAAATTTCGATGAAGATATTTTACAACCCTCATATGGGAAACTCGAAGATGAGTTATCAAAAGGAGGGAGGTAATATCCCAACATTTCTCAAAGGTATGAACCCTTAGTTTTTTTGTTTAAACTCATTTTCATTCGACTAATAATGTTTCATATGTGACTCAAGGGGGGCTCTCGGGTGGTTGAGGATCGTTACGACAATGGATACCTGAAGTAGATAGAGCAATACTGGGGAACATTGTTAGTTGAATCAGTAAAGCTCATCCCTCAGGGAATCCTAGAACCAAGTGTCTTAATGTAGTGGGGTGTTGGGATCTGTTTGGTTTTGTCTAAAACCATGTAACCCCCACACATATGATAATGTGAGAACTAAAAACCTATTGATAGTTTCATTTTTCATGGGTTTTTTTATAGTTATACAAACCATGATGCTAGACATGAAGAGCTTCCCTTTGAGGCTAAACATGGTGCATGGATTGCACACAGTGCACATAACCATTTAAAAAAAACATGTTCCCTGACATTGTGGGTTAAATGATGGGTTTTCCCTTCATTAATATTTAATATATTTCATGTATATCCATCCCTTATTTATCCAATGGGCTATCATCCACACTCTCTTACAATCACCTCCCTTCCTCCTCCTATGGATATAGATAACTCAACCATCACATAACAATTTATACCACTATCAGAACCATCAGAATGCTTCTGGGAAGCTACTCAATCCTCTCCCTTCAATTTTTTTTCCTTCCATATTCTATTATTCTTTATTGGTGCAATCACATTTCCCCATTTTCATGGAATATAATGATTTCTGCACTTTTGTTCATTCATGATCAAATAAAAGGAAGAAGATGTATGAGGTATGCACTATGAGTCTCTAGTAGGGTCTATATGTTCATTAACATTATTTAATTTCATTATATAATATGTGATACTATGGAACAATACTTAAATTTTCAGTGATTCTTTATAATTGGTTATGAAATTAAATGTAATGCCATGAATTTGAAATTGTATCCTGATATAGTTAGAAATCAACCCATTTTGTTAATTTACTTGATTTATTCCATTATATTTGGTGTGCTCCACATTTTTTGTCAAAACATATTTTTTTATAAATTGGATGAACACCCTACAGTTGTGTTTCCTTATGATTAATATATTTTGGAAATGAATTATGTTTAACTAAATAGAATGGACCTCTTTTTCTCGACATGTTTAACATGAATTATTTGATTAAATTCTTTCATCTTAGTGTAGAGGGTGATTCAAGGGGTTCCAAAATTAGGATCCCTTAGAAGGAATATTCATTCCTTCTTGATAGAATTTGATAATGTTTTAACATGCTAGAAGAGACACCACCTATTCCTAAGATGGGATCGCTGAATGTCATTGAATTTACCTCCAGATGTGTGACCCCAGTTATATATGGGAGACTCTGTGGATGCAATCGATGCAATGATGGATGTACATTTTCACTAATGTGTCTCGAGAACATACTTTTGATATTAATAATTTTTATTAATAATTAATCCACTTTTTTGACACTCAGTTATTTTTTTCCAACCCCAATCAAAATCATTGGGACTATCTATCATAGTATTAATTATATAACTCAAATTACTACAATATGATTCATTTTTTTATACTCACTATATTAATATGTAGAAATTATAATTGGGTTGGTTTCCAATTGGATCCTAGTCTAGTTTATTTAATGATGTATTTTTTTCTTTCTTTTATTAATTATTAATCATTGTTCATTTTATATTGCATGAGATGGTTAGATGTATGCATTATTAGTGGTTTACTTCTAATATTTTATACCAATCACAACATAGTATTCATTTTCTTTCAATGTAGACCTCAATATCATTGGTGTTGATAAAACGAAGTGGCTAACATCTGATGATTATTTTATAGCATTTGTATGGAGTGTGGGGGTAGAGGACTGAGAATATGATCAACATGCTAGTTATAATGTTTTTTGGAATTTTTTTATAAAAATTACACGAGGTACTTTCAAGTATCCATAAAAATATTAATATTAATGTTTTAAAAACATCATCATTATTGAAACATATTTTGTACACATATTCCTCTTGTCTAATTATAATTCCCTGTTTCTTTCTATTCTTTCTACTTTCATTGTGGTGAGTTACTATTCCAATAATATAAATTCTACTAAAGATAATTCATTAAATTTAATATATATATATATATATTTCTTCACTATAGTCTGATCAATGAGGTCATGTTCTCCCCACATACACACCCGTTTCCCCTGTTTCTATTCTACATCCTCTTTAATTTAGTGAGGCACACATGAGGTTTTCTGGCCCCTCGTCTCGAGGTACCAATTAGTGGAATCCAAGGGAGGAAGCTACACCATTTTTTTTCCAAGAACTACACAAATAAATTCAATTAATCCCTCACCATGACCTAATGTCCATATTATTTTTCTAGAAATATAATCTAGAATGAGTTTAGTTATAATGATAAAGAGCATGTCTACATAAGTGGTTTGGTTCTTAAAAATGGTTTTTTCATTTTGATTTTTTCCTTTAGCACCAAAAAATATTAATAAAATAAAATAAAGAAATAAAAACAATGAATAAATTATGTTTATAGGGAAATATGTTAATGTAATTACCAAAATCAATCTATAATTCCATCAAATGGAAAATAAAATTGTTAATCGTGGGTATAGTGGACTACCACCTCAATAACCAATGTAAATCTTTTTTCATCACAACCTATAAAGGATATATATAAAAATAAATTTTTTTAATATATAATATATTAATTAAATTATGAAAATTATAATATTATAATATAATTTATATTATATCATTTTAAATATTGTTTAAAATGATAACGCCAGTCATGCATATGTGCAGACTTCTACCTCCACAAAGAGATGTGAAACAGTTTTCATTTTAATTTTATATGGTTGGTAATATTAGTTATTTTGAATAATATATATGATATATATGATATATATATATTATAATAACGATTCTAAAGAGGTGAATTATTATTTAAATTTTATTTTTTCTCCTTCCATCAAAAAAATGAAAATGTCATTCATTAGTATTTATGAACTATAATCTCCATGAATGATGTCAATAATTTTTTAGGCTATATCTTTTTTTGGAATATTAAATATAATTTTTTAATTATTATATATTGTATTTGTATAATTTTTATCATTATAGATATGATGGAACCACGATCAATGTATGTAGACTGAAATTGCCATAAAAAATAAATGAAAAGTGAAGGAGTTATTACATAAAAAATAATTATAACACTGAACTGTTAATAAATTGGTGAGAATATGGTATATGTTAATAATATTAGGTTTGATTTATTAGATGTGGGAATATAATATATGTATAATAAATTTTTATTTACTAAATGTTCAAACATGGTTGACGGAAATTGAAGCTGTGGAAAGGGTTCTCCTCTTTGGTTTAATTCTGTAAGATAAATTCGATATTCACAACAAATTACAGTTTTGTGTTATATATAGTCACCCATTGATATGATATTTCATTAATATTATTATATTTTTATTTTAATATTTAATTGAATTTATTTCATCCATAGGGCATAAAATTCATAATCTACCAAATTGGTAAGGGTACATTACACAGTCTCATCATAATTTAGGATTGTTTATATTTAGTACCCCCTTGATGGAATTGTTTCCTATTTATATCTTAAGAAAATTATATATTCTTCTATATAGTTTATTAATGATATTTAAATGTAATTTTTCTATTTTATAATAATTTCTATTTACAATTTTTTTAAATATTTTAATGAAAAGAAGCCATTATTTTTATCCTCAGTGGAGAATAATTTTTGGTCTATATCATTAATTATATTAATATATTAAAAAACTAAAAAAATTTCAGAAATTTTCAATGAAGATAGATTCACAAATGTTTTAATTTTTTTCGAAAAATAATGAGATATTATTTTCAATTTCCAAATGACATACATTATATACTTTGTTAATAGTTCGAAAACATTTTTCAAGATTCTACACTATTTTTGGAATTATCTAACATCTTGAGCACTCATTTATATGAATATTACAATATATGATAATTTTATTATTCTGAAATAAATTATTTCCCCTAATGATGATTAAATTTTTATTTTTTAAATTTTATTTTCAATGTTAAATTGGTATTTTTCTCAAGAATATTTTAACAGAATGTTTATTGTACTTCAAATAGTAAATGAAAACATATGTCATTCTACTGTGGAATCCACTGGGAATTTTCAATACTGATACCTTCCTTATAATTTATATTTTTTTAATGAAATTATATACTGGGATGTATTATAACAAAACAATTCACAATAATACTCTATATGGTATATGATTATGTTTATTGGTGAGGGATAATATTTATTTTTTCATGATTGTAATGTAATGAAGAATTTTATGTTGAATAATTTAATTTATTTGGTAAATTATTATTATTTTTTACTCTAGTTTGTTATTACATGTTTTTACATTGATTATATTTCTCACCAATAATATGATGATTACGTTGGAAAAATAGTTGATATGAAGGGGAAATTATGTCCCATTGATGCATCAACGATCTTATGAGACAATCTACCTTGGGTATTTAGACGTGGACTTACCCATATATATAATATGTCATGGAATAATGCCACAATTATATGTTTAAATCCCACATTATTATTAATGTGGAATACATTTTATCATTACTAATTCCTGTAATATTATTCATCATGTTTATATTATTGATTAAATGGAATTTTTTTGAATTATTTTCTGTGAAATATTGGTTATTCATTATCTTTTTATGATATCATATATTTTATTAATTCCCTTACTACACACTATAACATACCCAATTTTTCTATTTATTTTCCCTAAGATGATAGGATGTGTATTATAATTGATATGTAGGGTGATTAAAAATGGTAATAATGGTGTTAATAAAAAAAATTAATGTTTGATTTTATTCTTTAGAATGTAATTTGAATTTAATGTATATATCCATTATTCAAAGACAACATAACCATTAAATACGTTTATATGTGACCACTTTTATATAGAGAAAACTTGATAAAGTAACCAACACCTTTGGTCTACTAGGTTCACCGTCATTATAATGAAAATATTCTAGATATATATAAACTCCCCCTAATGTATATAATGAAAAAATTATCCATTTTCCCTAATGAAAAATGATCCACATGTTAATTAATATTCTATGAAAGAAAATCATGTACATGACCTAACATAAACATACCATTCCTCATTAACCAATATAATTCTTCATAAAAAATTACTCTAGAATACTAATAATAAAAAATGGACTCTAGTACCTGAACCTGAAAAAAGTTCATAAAAATATTTTTGGACTCCATAGACAATCCATATCCACTAAATTTCAAGATAGTGCCTTGTGTCCTATTATACTCGACATTTATTTCATAGAAGAACTAGATATTGCATAATTTAAACTCTTAGACATTCTCATACTATTTGTTTGGTAGATATTCTATATGGTATATCGATAAATGATGAAAAAAATGGTTAAACTTGAGTCTCTATGAGAAAGAATATATGTGAAAGGTAAAAGGGGTCAATCATTGAATTTATTCTCTTAGATCACAGACTTGATTCTTATAAAAAAATAATACAATGTCATTTACATAAAAATCATGTTCAATAAAAACATAAAAATAGAAGGGAATTTTTATATATATTAAAATATAAATAATGTTCATTTAATTTTTTTTATAATTCATTATAATATAACATAGGTAAAATTGTAGAAATTAATATTGAATGAAATATGATAAACTAGACTCATTTAAATTCAAATAACTCAAATTCCCCTTCAATAAAATCCCAAAATTTATACACAATAGTCAATTTAAAGATATCTCCAAACTTCTTCATATTAGATATAATTTTTATGGTGATATCTCCTTTTTAAGAATGATATCTCCGGAAATGATTCCTTAAATAAATATTATTTTTTCTATAATATTTTTCATATTTTATGAAATGTTTATAGAACTATTTTTATCACATTATATTGATAATGGATTATAATTGAATCTATGATAAATTATAACATGTTTCACCCACAACACTTGTGGATAAGAACTACAAGAAGGTATATAATCTTCTTCAATAAAAAATTTTTAAACAATGTATTGTATTTTACAACCCCACAATAATGGAAATATTTTGATGATGTGTTGGGTTTCTGATGTACTCATTTTTTCATTCCAAAAACCAATAATGACAGAATCCGAATAAGATGTGAAAATAAAATGAAAAGTTTTTTGAAAATGTAAGGAAAGTTAAACTGGTCCTTTAAAATACCATCAATTATTTTAGAATCTTATAAATGATATTACAAGGAATTTTTGTGGAATTTTTTTCATAACAATACTGAAAAAATATGTTTTAGTCTACTAGTAGTTAAATAATGTAGACCCCAAATTCTTCCTCCTTATATCTTATTTTCAATTATTTTCTTATTTTCATCCAAATCAAGGGTTTTTTATAATTCATTAGCAACATATATATTTTACTGATTTGTAGCCAAAACCATTTATATAAGGCAACTATATATTTACATTGATCCATCACTTTACAAAATTCATTTAGGTAAATACGAAATTGTCAAAAATAATATAACACATCAATAATACTCATTTCAAATTCATTTTATTAGATTTTGAAAATTCATTATAGAATTATATTTTTTAGAACAAAAAATCTCATCATCAAGATTTTAATGAACTAAAAAAATTTAAGATAAAGTATTTATAAAATATTAGGATTGACTATTGAAACAAAACAAATTAATATGTGACTAAAAATTAAATTTTTATTAATAGATATTGATTCTTATTGATGTCAATTATGAGATTTGGTGAATTTTAAAATTTCATTTGAAAATTAAGGTTTTTCAAAACCAATAAGTTTTTCATCATGAGCATAAAATATAAGAAAACCATTTAAAAAATCATATTATATATCCATATGATATAATTGAAAATTAATGTTTGATTCAAGAGATAGGATAATTTTAATGGAGTATTTTATTTTTATTGGTGATGAGGCCACATCAAAATATATAAATTCAACATTTTTTACCCTTCAGATTATATTCTATCCATATTCTTGGTTATCACTCCATGATTATCCTGTAAAATCCAATAAATGTTCTTATAATAGGATATTCATATCAACTATCATGAAATTCTAAAAACACATTCCTCTTGAAGCGGTTTAATATTCCATTCATTTATAAAACAAAACAATCATCAACTATATGTTTCCCTATGGTTTATGGCTCTATTTGAAATTGAAATGAATAATATTATACATGATGTTATACAAATCTTATAATACTAACACCATCATCAAAACATCCTATAATAGTTTCAATGGGAATATTTTTAATTGTTCATTGATTTTTAGGTAGCATCATTTCTAGTTCAGTAGTTCCCTTTCATCCTGGAAATGGATATAGAAAATCAATCTCAAAACCGTCATAAATATTATTTTCCAAGATTGTTTAGAGTATAATATTTTAATGTAATCATTTATCTCTTTAACATAAGTAATGTTTTTATCTAAAGGACCATATTCATGAAACATAACATCAGTTTATTATTCACATAACATTGTGATATTATTGAAAATTATATTTCCCTAAGAAGAAGTAGATATAAAAAGATGATTCTTTCATCAACTATTGGGAATAAAATTATTATAATTGTCCTTAGTGTTTATAAATTATACCTTTCATCATAATACATGTAATTATAAATATTTTATATTTATTGTATCACATAACATAAATGGTTCTCTTTTAAAATTCCTGAAATTAAATATCTATTTATACAATAATTTTATGTATTTACAACTTGTTATAAAATAATGCGTCGTAAATTTAGATTCACATAACATTTTCAATGTGATTTTAAACATGGCCCTATTTATCTTTAAAGAAACACCATTTTTTTGAGGTGTCATATGAGTAAGAAAATTATGTTTGACACCATATTTTAAATAATAATAATTGAAATGATTGTTTTAAAATTCTCCTCTATGGTTACGTATTAAATTTTTTATTTACGATTAATAATATTTTTGAACAAATTTAAAAAAACATAAAAGTATATAAAAACATCATTAATAACATGAAAAAATAAAACAAATGTAATAAATATAATCCTCAAGAAACACAGAAAATTTATTTTCCTCTTAGGTATTCGGTTATAGATAGCTCAAAAAATAGCTAATAACATGATCCATCGGTCTTTATGTTGTATAATAATTTAATTAGATTAAAATATGTATTCTGTTTTTTTCTTATTTTTCATTCAATAAAAAAATTATTATTAAATTTATGTTTTATGTAAATGTGTTGAAAAATTCATTATAGATGATTTGTCAAAGAATATACATTACAATTTACCAATATTTTATTCCAAATCTAAAATATATTCCTAAGGTATTGAAATTATTGGTTCATGGTGACATAAAGTTAAAAATTTTATTTTCAAAAACATGAAATACATTGATATAAAATAATATAAAATAACCATCTTAATAATAAGAACATTTTTTATTAGAATTACACTTAGAATATAAACGAATCTATCATCCCAAATATTTCCATTCACATTGTAAACAAAAGTAACATTTGCATCAATTATTTTTGATAAGGAGTGGAAATAAGAAAAATATACACTCATATCCGTTTATAATCCTCTCTCAATATAACTTTTCTCATTGTTTCACTTTGAAAATTTTCACTATTGAGACATATCAAAAAAGTATTTTTTTTGGGTATGCACAATATCATGGTTCAAATAATACTATCAAATAATAATATGAGAACCCAAATATATATTTTTTTTCTAGAAACATGATTATTAAATATGTAAAAAAAATTGAATGAAATTTATTTTTAACTCCCCAAAATTTGGGTTTTATAAAACATAAATTATTAAAATAGTACAATAAATCACCACAATAAAGGAATATAACAATGGATATGTCATTATTATTACATATCTGGATGAAATTTTTTAACATTTCTTTCATATTATATTCATATTCCTATGTTATTTTTCAATAATTTATTATCTCCAAGAATTTGATTTATAATATTTTATCCTTTTTTTGAAAACACATGAAGTATCCTAAAATTCAAGATCATATTTTGGTATGCACTCAATCAAATAACCATGTTTAATACAATATATTGTAGAATTTTCCAGCAAGATTTTGAAATATTGAATCTATTTATTTAGGACCTTGTTTGATTAATAGTAATATTGTATGAATTTTTTTGGAATGAATTTTTCTTTTTCATGATTTAATTTTTTTCAATAATAGTGTATATTTATTTAATTCTTCATAAGATATGATTTAATTTACAAAATCATATTTATGAATAGCTGATTTATTAAAATGTACATCATATCAGTGTTCTAAAAAGGATAAATTATCCTTCTGAATATAAATTTTATCTTTTGAAATTAACGATGTACAAACACTATAATTCTCAGAATCAATCAATGTTTCATTCATGAATTTCGTGTTCTTGTTACTAAAAAACAATTTATCAACTAATTTACCATGAATTTAAATTTTATTAAAACTGAGGGATATCTGTTTTGATCATCCTATGTTTCCTACACCCAAAAAATCAAACACCATTTGAATTTCCCTCATGCTTCATATACATTCTTAAGTGTTTTTAAAAAACTTATATTTTTAAATAACATTTTTAACATATTTTAAAGCTGAGAAATGTCATTATTTGATGCTATATGTATCGATTTATCTTATTATGATGTTTACTTATAATTTTATAATATTTTTCTTTTTTAAAAATTATAATTTGAATACTAAGATGAAATATTTTATTTTATTAAAATATTATGATCACCTGAAAAAATTCGCATTTCAAATTTATACCTCAAAACTATAAAAATAAGATAATTTTTTTTATTTTTATACATTTTACATTCACAATCGAATCCCCACTCCAACTTGGTGGTGAAATTATGATAATTTATATATCATATTAAACGTAAATATGTTGTTCTCCTAAATAATGTTTTTTATCACCAAATATATATTCAATTTAAAAGAGTTATTCATTATACATACACGATTCTAAAATTATCAAAACCTAAATTTGAATTATTATATTAAATAGAACATACATTTTCTATTCCATCAAATCCAACTGAAATTTAGTCCACATATCATGCGAAATTATACATTGTGAAACTCAATTGGAATCATGTGAATGTAGAGTTCGTGTAATAAAATCAATGGATTTGGAATTTAAGTCATTTAAATAATAATTCCCCACATCCTATGATTTATGTACTCTCTTGGTAATTTCAGAATCCCTTAAAAAAATTATACAAATATATAAAGCAAAGTTATTCATGTCGATTTTCATATGTCCCTTCAAACAACCATAGTTTACACCACTAAATTATAGATCTCTTAAAATAGACATTTTTCTTTATTTAATACCAAAGAATTTAGGTTGAAGCTAATCTTATGAATTTAAAATATTATATCAGATCTCTCAAAATTACCACCCTTTAATATAATTTTTTCCATACAATAACTACAATAAGACTTATTGGGGAGGGTATGAAATTCATGAAATTGTATTATCATTAAAGACTACACGGTTAATTGAATGAGGGGTTGTTATATTTTCTTAAAATAATAAATAAGTTTAAATATAACGATGAAAATGTATAATACATGATATTTATAGTGTTTTATGAAATAAAATTTTCATAGTCCACTCAAACAATGCTCACATCTAAGATAATGGTACATATTACCATAGTATTACTTTTACATGTGACATAAATTATTTTTGGTAGTGACTACATAAATTTGTGATATAATCAGAAACAAGGTACACTACTATGCAATTTTATGAGACTCCAACAAGGATTAAAAAACAATTGTTGAAGGATATTTTACCAGGGACAATTAGTATTCTAAATGAAGGTGAAAATATAAAATATTATTGATTAAGATCACTGTTGAAAGTTGCAATTACTAAAAAAGAAGAAATATATAAGATATAACATAAAAATGAAAAAAACATTATGAGATTCTTATTAAAACTAGAAATGATGACATTGATCATATATATATAGTAATTGATTATTATTCTCATTATTCCTTGAAAATAGATAAACACAATGAGATCATCAAGAGAGAGTTGATTGGTGATATTTAAATAAATTATACAATATTCTTCTGCACACATAAGAATACCTGAAGAGCATTTTCTTAATTTATCATCAATTATATATCATAATATTTAACAAAATTAAATTCTATATATCATTTTCTCTACAATACCATAGAAATTCTACTAACATTAAATTATTCTAGTCATATATTCTATTCTTGATACTTTCAAATTTATATCATTTATTTTAACATAAATATTTAATCTAATATAAATTAAAGCGTAATGGACTTTTTTTCATCTAAAGGAAAACCAATAATAATGAATAGTAGGTTGTAGAATATTTTAGCTTATCATATATCACGATATTTCTAAATTTATCTAATTTGAATTCATGTCAAAAAATTGATCCATATGATCATTATTCACTTTTATTTATTTATTTATGTATGGAATTTAGATAGAAATTATTATAAAAGGAAAACCCCTTTGTAATATTTTCACACACATAGGTGAATTTGACATTACCATATGAATATCTCATCTATTTGATAGAAAATGTGATTTTACCATGTATCAAGATCATGTAGCTGACTACTCAATGTATGTTATTCATATAGTAATTTTCTTGATGCATATGATTGATCACATTGGCGATTCATTAATGTAGGTGATTTTCACATAGTCATTTTTATTATATAACCATTTTAAATATGATATTCCTAATTATATCTGATTAATGTAGAAAATTACATGAAGTAGATATATATTCAATAAAACCAATGGACCACATATCCATGTTTCTGTAAATTTTTAAATACTATGAAACAACAATAATTTTCAAAATTAATATAATAATTTATTAAATGGTCATAAACTGAAATGAATAAACATATAAAATAAATAAATGTAATAGATGATTGGTATTTGAGAACCTCAATGCATAATGTAATATATATTTGTTGGAACTACATTAATATCTCAACATTTAAATAATTAAAAATTATATTTGTAATTTTTTTTACGAAATCCACAATGAAGGGTTAGTGGGTTCCCAAAAAAGGCTTAAAACAACATTAGAAATGTTATATTCAATGAGAAACACCCAAACATTCCAAGATATCATTTTTTGACTTGACATATGTAACATTTGGAGACTCTATTTTAAAATTGTTTTCCTCTATTTTGCGTCCTCCTAAATGATATCTTTGAATAGAGACACTAATTTTTCCTAGGTCCACATATACTCTATATTTATCATTCCTTCATTGATGTGATGATGAAAAAATATATTATGGGTGTTAAGATTTTGTTTTTAAGATCTTCATTTTTAATTAGTTTAATCACCCAATTATTTATATTTCTACATAATTTCCTATAAAAATTTGGGGTAAATAAATTTTCCTTCACCTCCTCCATAGAGTGTATGTGTAATTCCAGAGTCAGAATTTGTACATCGTTATTTTCAATTAACCTTGTTACAGAGTCTATTTTTTATGATTGGGTTATTTAACCCAAATCCATGAATGTTAAAATAGAACCCACATTCATATATTTTTCTTGGACATTCTCATGCATAGAGTATAAAAACTTTTTACTCAAAACATGTCCCTTTTTATCCTTCCATTCACCTCCATCTTGGTTTTCCTTATCAAGTTTACCCATGGTATTTTTATTCTCATAAAAACTAAATTGGGGAATTACCAATTTTAGTTTTTCCAATACCTATATCTAGTTATAAAATTATCATTATTTTAGTTTGAATAATGTATTCCTTACTCTTCCATGATTTAGTTAATTTATATATTTATTATCTACCTTTATAAATCCCCCATTTTAACCAATTTATACAATATAAATACAAATATTCTTGATATTACCACACATATTTGTGGTATATGGATTTATATTAATGAATATAAGTATTTATCCCTTCCTCAAAATATGCAATGCATCCTTCGTCAAAATAATAATTCTCAAGCACGTCTTTAGGAACCCTTCCATAGACATCCATTGTATTCTATTTTAAATATTTATAATTACATACATCATATTCATCCTTAAACAAATCATATTTAGAATCCTTTATAGAAAAATTATAACCCCACACCTAATGTGGTGTTTTGAACATAGGTCCATAATAGATTTCAGATCATAAGAAAGTCATCCTTGAGGGTCTGATGTGCATCTATAAATTACAAATTATCCTCTTTCATGCCCATTAATATATATAAATGATTAATATAATCCATAGGTCATAGTTATACCTAAATTGAAATTTTTATTAGAGTAGAAACCATTTATCCTCCTGAAATAATAGATCCTCTTTAGGATTCATCACCGCATATAGAGATATTTTCAATCATATTTGGACAATAGGGGTCAATAATCAGCCATAATTCACTTTTCTAGTCTAGAAAGAATCCTAAAACACATAATGTGATACTTAAGTAGTGTATTACCCCTTCCAAGTAAAACCCCACCCTTTACTCTGTGAAAAATCACTATGATGATGTGCACAAGTGATAAAAATATGAATTTATGTATATAATATATTTGAACAATCATCACGTAAACTAGATGAAGATTCATTGGAGGAAACTCTAACATTATCAAAATTATTATAATTTACATAATTAAATACATAGTGATTGTGACACAACATAATATGATAATATTACAAATCATCCATATAATCAAACTACAACACCTATTTTTAAAAAAATTATCTACAACATGAACATAAATTGATTCAACATGGATATTAGAATAATTATCATTCATTCATATGTATTGGGTGATGGGGTGGAACATAGAAGTAAAAATTCTAAAAAACAAAATTATTTGATTAATTATGTCTTCAATTAATTTTTATATTTCAATATTTATGAATTTATAGTGAAAACCATGGATGCATGATGAACAAGATGATGTCAGTGGATCAAGATTCATAAAGAAAATTTATGACCATCTAAATAGTGAGAATTGAATTCCATATATAAGTCAGTGATAATGGTACGAAGATAAGGAGTGGTATTCCTCAATATTTTACTACATGTTGATTTGGTGATCTTATAATAACTATACTATATATAATTACCTCATGAAAAAGTATTAGTTGATGAGATTTTATGAACCGTAGATTAATTTTTAGAACATTCCCAAAAATTATTTCACTAAATGTTAATATAAGTTTGAGTGTTTATAGAACTCTGTGTTGAAGAGTTGGAGATTCAAAATATAATTCATAATTAATGTGACCCTATTTAAAAAATCTTGTCATGATTCATGTTAATTTATGGGGGTTTTCACATTGAGTGATATTGGTGTAAAATATTGGACCCTCCCCCCCCCCCACTATTGAGAGGGATGGGCATAGGATTGGAAATCATTATTATGAAAAACCATATGTTGAGAAATGATATATGATTCATATAAAAAATAATATACTAATAGAAATATTAAATTCATTTTTGGTCTATGAATATTGTGTGTGGAGATTCATCTACGTAATTGGGTATTCCTAATTTCTCTTAAGTAATACTTATTAATAATTATGTAAGTACCATTTCCACTTTTATTTGAAAAATAGAAGAATATTTTTTTAGTAAAAAAATTATTTTTTAATTCATATACTGACTAAATGTTTTATCAAAAAATAATTTCAAATTTCATTGATTTTTTATAAAATATTAAACACTAATGAATTATCATATTCTCCCCTCCTCATCAATTTCTCATCTCATTATTCCTAAAAAATAATTCAAATTTTTATTTCTATAAAATTTTTCATTCTATTTTGTGTGATAACCATAATATGAGCCTTATTCAGATGACATGAGTTTAGTTTATGATGAAGGAGTTATGAAATCCATCAATATAAATCTAATAGGATATCAATATACTAAATGAATTCACATACTAAGGTGTAGAGATATTTTAAAAATATCTCCCAATACAATGAATTTTTTGTGAGATTCCTCAACGATTAGTAGCTTTTTTATTGCATCCATTATTAGATAATGGGATTCTGTAGCACTATGATACCAAAATTATATCCCTTATAAACCACAATTGGATTTTAAAGAATATAATAAGAGAAGAAATTATAGATATGATCATATTTATTTAAAGAAAGATTTATTTGACACTGAATGGAGACAAACAAAATATGTATAAAATGTTATGGTTGTTTTATATTGGATGGAGATTTTCAAAATTATTCGTTGATAATGCATTGAAGCAGTCCCATTTTCCATAGATAGGAACTCAATTTCATTATTTTCATCAGGTGCCAAACTATGGGTTATTTATTTTCATTTTACCTACTACCATACCCATGTTGTTACATTCCTTCATTATATATCCTATAGAGAACCCATGTTCATTCCTAGACATAGTTGTGCACATAATGAATACAAACATGGGTGACAATGCTAATACGAGTATTTCCCGCCCATGTGTATGGACCCATGAAAGGGAACACCTATATGATGCCCCCCATAATCCTAAATTATTACATGAATTTCATAAAAAAATTCACCTAAGACATTAATTAATGGGATTATGTTACCATGTATCCCATTATTATAATTCAGTTTATTTTCTAATCAATCATTAATGATATTTTATAAAAAGAAAACCTTGCCCTTTTATGGGTTAACTTAGGAGAAGTATAACTGATGTTTTACTCCTATAATTGGATTCCCAACCTTGTTATATAGGATATCCTTGGTGAAGAATGTTGGTATATAGACTACATTAAAATTTAGTTGGTTCTGGCCCCAAATTCCCCTACCTAAGGGGAAAAAAATAATACCCAACATTTTTTAATTTGTACTAATTACTATGACCATGTATTTTGAGTTTTTTCCCTTGGATCCCAAAAAATAAGAAATTAATACCAAATCCATAAATTATATATGGTTTGACCTCATGGAAACTTATGTAATTGAGTTTGTGACACTTGGGAACTGATTTACCTATGATTATCCCTCCAAAAGCATAATTTTCTATGAAATGATCACCATTACCCATAAAGAGAAATTTTTTTAAAACATAATCAATAACAACATAAGTGAAACATCACCTAGGTAACTAACCTATAATCCATTTGGATAGGTTAATAACTAACAAATCCACACAATAAGGTAGTATACATGTGCTCTTATACATTCATGTCATTGTGGATCTACCTTAACAACATATATTGAGACCAGTGATGACTTACAGTCCTGTTCAGTTGGACAAATCCCTATCATGAATCACAAGAACCAATGAAAAAAATGAATTTCACAATGATCTTATCAGTCATGGTGAAGCCAAATTTGGATAAAAATACCAGAAACACTAATATTAATTCCTCAAAATACATGGAGTTAATATACTCCACTTTTTTTCCTTGTATTCCTTTAGTTGAGATAGTCCGATTCATTTCATAAAATACCCTGATTAGAGATAATCCTCATGGTTTACATAAATTCATTAAGACAATTTATATTTCAGGTTAATCAATAAATGGATACCCATGTATATGTACCACTCCAACAAATTACAAGTTACCTTCCACTAGTAGTCCAGTATATTTTAATTTAATCAAATTTTGAATAGTTATAGATGTAAACCGTATATAGAAAAACTAAGGTTCTTATTAAATGAAATTTAAATAGGCATCATGACACAGTAAATAGTAATGGACTACAAGATTTATAATTATATTCTAGGGTTAGGTATGAATCCCCTCTCATGGGCCTAATACAAACACCACAAAACCTTTTTACGATATTAATAGATAACTAATGCCTCCTAGATATAAATAAATTCAAGACATTCTCTTACCAATAGATTATCATATGTTTTTAGAAAATATTATAAAATATAAATCACATAAATATTATCCACTTAAATTTATAATAGTAGTAAATAACTATCACAATATTTGGTACTGGAATGGATCTCATAATGTTTTCTTCAATGTTTAAGAGATTCATGGATGAGAAAAAATATACTCTTTCATGTATGAGAAAACCACCCATGCCTTAGCCTGAAAAGGGTGTCTAATAAAAACACTATTTAATCTTCAAATCACTAGTATTTAGAATGTATGAGATTCATTAGATAACTAAAAAACCTAAAATTTTCATTATAAGAATTATTCCATTATAAATATATTTTATAACATAAAATTAAATAATTTAGCAAGAAATAATTAGTTTGACCAACCATTCTAATTTGTTAAATTTTATTTTTTTGGTTCTCATGTGTCTCCATATAATCAAAATTGCATTTGAAATTAACATACCATGTGGGTACCTGATCTCCCTCCAACCAGGGTGAAATCAACCAATAATGAAGGCTTTAATGATACACCATCTAATTTCTTGTCGATCTTATATTTCTACTTTTTTTAAATCAACCACATATTTCAGTAGTTGACTTATATTTTCCCAATATCAACACATTAAAAAATAATTAATAAATGAAATGGTGTTAACATATATATATTGTGGGGAAATTTAATACATAGAAAAATAATACTCTAATTTGGATTAGATAAATACTTGACATAAATAACCATCCTGGAAAATATGTAGGTTGGTAGATATTCACATCACAACATAAAATCACATTTGGTGTTTGTACATAGAGAAATATGATTCCTAACAACCAAACATGGACAATAATTTGGAGGAGGTAAATTCTATGATGATATTTAACTAAGATATTTCAGTGTGTAATATGACCAATTATGGACATAATTGGCATAATTATAGAACACCAATTCATACGGAAGCTATAGAGGATCTTGTGTGTAATCTAATTATCCAATATAATGATTCCAAGAAGATATTAATCATGTTGTTTCTGACCAATAATGAGAAGGTCTGCATCCCTATTACTAGAATCATCCTTTTTGAATTTCAGTATATCCTTTTAGGTTCTTAAGGGAAATTCTCGATCTCCATTGGCTAAAATCCTTATTCATAATCAAACTCAAAATTGGAAACTAATTCCATAGACAGCACAATTGTGAGGGAGAGTATTAACCGAATAGTATTCCTTAAAATGTTATCTAACTAAATATAAATCATAAATAAATATGTGTCTATAATTTAATGAGAGATGTAGGTACACTAAAAATATCCTCGTGGTAATCCCAAAACCAAGGGATGAGTGTTTTTACCCCCAACACTCATCTTCAATATCAACCATCGTGACAAAATATTTAAAGATTAATAATCCAGATACTATATTTAATCCATTTTTTGGTAGTTCCAAATGATTGCCATAAGTATAGGACACACTATTCTCCCTACTAAGACATCATACAGTTATACTATGAATTGATAAGAACATACAGGGGATATATAAGAAAATTTCAAAAAAATGAGGTGAGTGAAGAAGGATTTCATACCAAAAATCAATGGAAGGGAAATTTTTTAAGATTCTATTCCAATATTTCACTTATTTCCAGATGATGGGAATCTAAAAAATATAAAAGAAAAGGTATATAAACAAAAATAACACACCTAAAACAAGATTATTATGAGGATAACTTAATAGAAGAACATATTATATCGTTTCAAGATAAACTAGATAATAATGATAAGATCAATGTTTAATTTATCTGGGTAAACATACCCATAGGGTATGATTTATTAGTTGAAGCTATCATGCCTCCTGTAGATGATCATCTTCAACAGGACGATAATAATATATCAGTAAATAAATATTTTCATGGCCATCTAATTTTTAGAACATGATAATATTCCCATTTAAATAAAAAACAATTTATTTTAAAGATCTTCCATCCCAGATGCAATATGAGCCTCCAATTCTGAAATTTCTACTAGGACTAACTCTATATATGGATTACAAATAATTACATGATACTCAATTTACACAAATGGATTATGTGATTGATTGAAATTAGTTATTATAGTTATGGAGGAAGATATATCTCATTTTGGAATACTTGAATCCTCATCCATCCATATATGGTAATGTTTACATTTCAATATTTGGTGTTATAAAAGATCATAACCTGCATCCAGACCTCCAATTGCATATAATTTTGGAAAACTCAATAATAGAAATACAATGTCAAACTTTTATGTCTCATATAAACCCTAGGAAGGTCATATCTTATTTTTCTAATAATTTATCATATGAGTTTTTTACAATCTATTAATATATTCCTCAATAATGAATATACCATAACTTCTTCATGATAGTAATAATGATAATCCATGACATCTATAATTTCATGATGTAAGATAAAGATATATTTCTTGATTTTATTATATAATGTATGTATATAAAAAATACCTAAAAACATAGTATTCATATGAGATATTACAAAAGGTAAATGAGGATAAGCTATGAGATTTCTACAAAACTATGTACATATATCTGACATAAATAGGTAAAATATGAAAGGTTATTTCCATAAAAAAGTCCTATAATATCTATTTGGATAACCAAGGAATATATTCATCGAATAATTAAAACTATGGGGAAATAGAATAGAAGAAACATCAGTTTTTTCACTCCAATTAATTAGATTGAGGTTGAGATAATATGACATTGAAAATAGGAAGACCAAAATTTTCTATTTTCATGATATACTTGTTCATATGTAATTAATCTCAAATATATATAATAGTCTTGTACAATAAGATTAAATTAGGAATAAATAATATGTAATGAATATTTCTCTCCCAAATTATTACCCATACCATCATGTACTTCATCTCATGTTCCATTAATGCTTCACTATTAAAGATCTATTAAAGATGATCGTCGATGGTAGTCAAGTACCATTGAACCATTCTAAGGATCATGTGAAATGTGTGCCTCCCATTATCTAAAATGAATAATAAAAATTATAAAATTCACTTGATGAAAATACATAAATATTATAGTAATGGATGACTAAGATTATATCCAAATTTTGACATTCCATCATCATGGATTGACTGAATCAATCTATATGACCCTAATTCACACTTTAATAAAAAAAAATTACATATCTAAATCCCAAAAATTAACTAAATCAATATAAGGGGGAAAATAAAAAAATAGTAGTAACCAATTATTCACTAGCTAGTCCAAAAATACAAGTACGTTATTC